>JAOVVF010000047.1:14890180-14913517 GCA_028565595.1 Duopalatinus emarginatus
TGGCGCCCGGGGAGCAGTTAGGGGAGTTAGGTGCCTTGCTCAAGGGCACCTCAGTCGTGTCTTGCCCTGGGCGGGGACTGAACTCTCAACCTTCCGGTCAAGAAACCGGTTCCTTATGGTCACGACTGCCGGCCGGCTTCATACATGATGATGAATGTATATCACACCATTCAGGACATTACATTGTCTCTGTCATTGCATAACACTCCACAGTGCATTTATTAAACGGTTTGTAACTGTAGGTACAACAAAAAAATGTAGTATAATTGAAGAATGATTTAAGCACTTCAGCTGCACATGATCTCTCTCTCTCTCTCGCTCTCTCTCTCTCTCTCTCTCTCTCTCTCTCTCTCTCTCTATCTATCTATCTATCTATCTATCTATCTATCTATCATTACACTCTTACTCTTATTATAGGGTTGCTATAACCTCCTCCAGATCTATTTATTAAGTCTGTTTGCTAAAAATATTTCCTGTAATTTACAGATCCACAATGTAGTCCAGTGATTTAGCAAGTTGTTGCTAATGGCATTTTTATTAAGTGTCATTTGTTTTTGCTTATCATCTTGTCCATTAAGGAAGTGTGTGTGTGTGTGTGTGTGTGTGTGTGTGTGTGTGTGTGTGTGTGTGTGTGTGGTTTTTGCATTTGCCCTGGAAGGCTGACTGCATAATTTTTCTCATTACTAACAGCAGCATTAGTGAGCTTCATTATAGAACTGAATGGCAGTGTGATTTAACACACACCACTCCTCCAGTAATAAACATACAGCACTGCTATTTCACAGCTCTGATTAAAACATGAGGAGGGGTTGCAGAAGCCCATCGCAATTCATCTGCAGAAGAGGAAGAATGGTCTTTGTTTGCATAATCTTATTGTGCTAGTTTGAGTTGAGTTGGCAGTTACTGGTAAAGGTAAAGCAGTTACTGGAATAAATGAATGAATGCTGTTAATGAGTAAAGCTCTATGTAGTTTGGGCTAAATTTGTTTACATATGTTAAGATGCTAATGTCTGACAGTTAACATTGTGGGTGCTTCTCAGATGGAGTATCAGAGTGAGGCGATAGATGCCAGTCTGGTGGAGTACGAGGATAACAGGCCAATTTTAGACATGTTCCTGCAGAAGCCCATGGGTCTTCTCTCACTCCTGGATGAGGAGAGCCGTTTCCCTCAGGCTACAGACCAAACACTCGTTGGTAATGTGCTGTACAGAGCTCAGAGCATTTTCTGCCCTTACTAATAACCTGCTTTGATGTTGTGTAAAAATGCTGATTAATACAGTCATTTATCTAGTTTCCCATATTCTCCTTTTATCTGCAGATAAGTTTGAAGACAACTTACGGTATAAGTACTTCTGGAGACCAAAGCGTGTGGAGTTATGCTTTGGAATTCAGCATTACGCTGGAAAGGTAACTTTACTTCATTTTCCATAATCAGCATTTTTCTACATCATGTCCTAACGTTGGGAACATGTCATTTTAAAGGTGTTGTACAGCGTGAATGGTTTTCTGGAGAAGAACCGAGACACTCTTCCTGCAGACATCGTCGTGGTTTTGAGAACGTCTGAGAACAAATTGCTGCAGCAGCTGTTTTCTAATCCACTCACCAAAACTGGTACGTGCCTCAACTCTGCCACACAAAACAGTCAAATGGTCAACGAAGTGGTGTCGGTAGACTCAGTTTGACATACTATACTGCCGTTATCTTTTTAAAAGATGTCTCACGACTTGCTGAAGTTGGGGGTTCAGCACATTCAAAGGTCATTATCTGGTCAGAAGTCTCCCGACACTGGCAGTGTTAGATATCCTGTTTAGCATTAAAGGGATAAATGTCTTACAGATTCTTAACTCCACCACTTAGCATGGAATCCACTCAGAATAGTGTTAATATAATCACCACAGCCATGGTAACACTGTGTCATTCTCACACCTCTCTGTCACCCCTTAGGGGTCAATCACAGGGAAACCTCTAAAGAGGTCAAACATGTTTAGGATTGTAAAACACTGCTGTGTGTCTGTTAGATGAATATTTGGATTGTGTCATTACTCACACGTTTGTCTGTTGCTTTGCTTGTGGCAAAGGTCAGGCTGAGGGCAACATTATAGACAGGTCACACAATTGTCCTGTCAGACGCCTTGGTCTGATGCTGATAGTTTTGGGGTTTTTTCAGCATAGCACCTTGTCTGTTTCCCTCTTCTCCTCTCTCTGTCTTTTTATCGTACCTAACTAGAAATCATTCTCTTTCTTTGTCCCTTCTGTGGCTGATCACTGAGTGGAGAAATAGTAGGACATAAGAATAGAAGGGTTTTTTTTTTTCATTTTCACTAAGAAGGTCCCCATTGCTTCTCTGCTGTTATCTCTGCTGATTTAGGTAGTTCCGGCGATAAGGTTTTCAAACACCCAGAGGATGAGATGCCACTATTTAGAGCTTTTATAAAGCATGTGCATCTCTTCTTTTCTTTATCATTGTGCTGCCACTAGGTAGGCTTCCAGGCCTGGGCTTCTAGATTTAGTGGGGAAGGAGCAAGCGGAGCATTTAATTATGTATTTCACTCTCCTTTGTAGATAAGCCATTATTTGCCTCCAATCTCCTTTCAGTATCCTTGAGTGTGTTTTGTCTGAGCAGAATTAAAAGCAGTGAGATGGAAGTCATTTTTCTACTCTTAATGGATTGAAATAAGAAAACATTTCTCGACTGTGTGTGTGTGTGTGTGTGTGTGTGTGTGTGTGTGTGTGTGTGTGTGTGTGTGTGTGTGTAACTATGTGACCCCACGTGCATACATGTATTTTATTTATGAGGCAAAAAAAGTGGCCTGTGCTGTATGGGTGAGAAAAGCTCACTTCTGATACAGTATAGCATACACGAGAGGATCGACTGTAATAACAGTTATTAGTACTGCACTCTGACTGACTCCATTCTGCTAGCTTAATATCTGTGTGGTTGTCTACTTGTACCCTTATGCCTGCTAATCATAGCTGGCTGACACAACCACAAACCCTGATAAAGACCAGTAGAAACAGCATCTTCCTTTTATGTCACAAATATCAGCAAGATAAGATCTTCAGGCCAAAATATGAGAGGAATTTAATTTGCATATATTTATACCCAATTTTGTAGCTTTCTCCCCTTATCTGTGGAATTGCAGCTATCTTTAGGATCTGATAACAATCTTTTTGTGCCTAGTGGTGTTTGCTTTACTGACAGCCTTCCTTATGTGGGTTGTAGTTTCCTACCACTAGGGGGCAGTCTGGATGACTAATTCTCAGAAAGACTGTTCAAAATGTGTCAACATACATTTTCTGTCAGATATGTTTTGGCATTTGCTGTCATACATGCATAGGGATGACATAGTAGGATTCACAAAAAAAAGTTCACAGCAGGTGAATGACATGATTCCTTATGTTTTTTTTTCTTACACTGATTGGATGCTAAACTGAAATAATTGCATGCATTAACTGAGCATGATATATATAGTGTAGATTGTAGAATGAGAGATTTATGCTGAGTACTTTAAAATCTGTTTTTGATGTAATTATGTAGGAGAGCATGTGATCATTCTCGGTAACACTCAAGTAAAGTATAAATATGTCACAAAACCTGTAAAAGCTGGGATAGACATACATAAACACTGAGAAATTATGTATTATTATTATTATTATTATTATTATTATTATTATTTTAAGTAAATGGTAAACCTGCCCTTAAATTATAATATGGATAGACGTAACATACTGAGGAATCAATGTCTTATAAAGATAGCAGATTTCATGTATAATGGTCTTTAGACCTGTTCTGTTAGTAAACTAAATTATCTTATAAGTTAATAGTAAGAGATAATCCCCTGTGTGCTCAGACCTCTAACCATAATATTATTTACCCAGAAATATATACTCTTTTATTGTATTTATACTGATTTATTGTCTTCCAACTTCTTCCAAGTACAAATCTTCCCCAACACTGAACACTACATTTGCACTGCTACAATACACCTGATTCAGGGATTTGGGGATTTACAGACCTATTACAGATTACTAAAGAGTTAGCTGATGAATATGCTAGAACTTTTTATGGAACGTCTTATAACCAGACCATACACAGTGTTATAACCATAAACACATAGAAATCTTTACTGTGTTTTAAAGTTAAACTAAGCTTTAGTCCATCTTCTGCCTCAGAGCCCATCTTTGGGGCCTGTCCATGTGGCATGGCTTTGTCACAGGAAATGGATCGTATTTGCATGGACAAATTCCCCTGAAGCCGGAGTACATCCGTGGATCAGGCAGATCGGTGTATTTGGATTGGCCCTGTTTTAAGACGCTCTGTGGGATCTGCTCTCCCAGCCTGTGGTCATACTGTATGCATATATTCCAAAGTAGGGCCTCAGTATAGATTTACATTAAGCAGGTGTACATTAAAACAAAAATGTAAAGGTTGTTAGGGGGGGGGGGGGGGGTTGTAGAGTTGTGCTTGTGTTGTGCGAAGATTAAAGTCCCACAGCAGAAACATTGGATCATATATATATATATATACATCCTCATCAGGTTGAAAGACATGAGCTCTACATGTACAATTCTAATATAGTATATGCTTATGACTAGATTAACAAGTTTAGGTGGTTTTACTATTTGCCTCTAGCATTTATACTCCAAATGTGTGTCCTAATACACATCCTTCAGCTTACTCTTGTACCGTCTTCCTAACACATCTAAACTGTTATGTGCTGAGTCTGAATCTGCTCAGCTAGTGACTACATAGTGATCTAAAATTACCCTAATCTAAATGAATGGCTTCATTTATTGACCTGTACTGATCATTCAGGGAAGATAACCTTAACAAGACGCTAACTAAACATTTAACCCTGATCTCATGTTCGTACAGCTCTGCGGAATCTTTTGCTGCGTTTCTGCTGTGATATAGAGAAAGCAGTCACACTTTTGTCAGCTGTCAGGGCATCTCCTGATAAAGTAAGGCTGTGTCAAGCATCCAAAGCCCATTACAGCGTGTGCTCGCTTCACTGATGGATGCTCCCTGACAGTGAAACATGCTGTTCAAAATGCCTCTGGCCTCTGAGCACGGGACGCTGACGAAAAAGAGGAGGCAGTGGAACAATCTCATTTGCCTGGTTGCTGACTTGATTTTTAAGAATAGTTCATATTTATTTAAAAATGATGAAGGGGCTTGAGAGCGATCGAGGCCATGAGTCAATGTAGAGAAAGCATGCTGGAGCGAGTGAGAAGAGTGATATCTAGCAGCTCTCCTCAGCAGAACTCGGCTTGTAACGGCTGCTATCTGACAACTTTGATTGTCCCCTGTGTCGACAGCCCGAGTCTGGCCTTCTGAAGTACAAGGCGCACACAGCCTCTGATGAAAGCGAGCAGAGAGGTGTCATATTGAACGAGGGATTGCTTTTTAATCCAGGGCACATTGACTATTCTTGTCAATAGAAACTCAATACAAGTGCCAGCTTGAGATTTTTTTTTCTATAGGAATCTTGCTGGGCTTAATTTTCAAAGTGAATGCACAGATGCCAGGGAAGGTTTTTTTTTTTGCTTTCTTTCTCTCTCTCTCTCTCTCTCTCTCTCTCTCTCTCTCTCTCTCTCTCTCTCTCTCTCTCTCCTTCTTGTGCTCTGTCTCATTCTCTCACTCACTCTCTTTCTTTGTATTGTCAGCATTTGCCAGAAGCACACGTGAAGTAGGGATGATGGGTGTCATCCTCTTTGTGCCTTAACAGACAGACGGACTTGGTGGAGGAAAACAACATGCATGCACACACACATCTGGTTTTCTGTTGAACCTTTCTAGAGAAATTAGACAGGACTGTGCTGAACTATCCTGAGTATCACATACTAGTTATCTCAATAAAATTGCACCAAAGCAAAAGGCAAGATCCCAGATCCTAATTTAGCTCGAAGTCCTAAGAGTCACATCGCTTATATAGAGGAAAAGAAATAAATTATTGTCTATGCAATGCAGTATTACTGTAACAATATGCACATGACAGTAATTTTAGATAAGCATGAAGGTGGTTTTGGCTTTCCTTTATGCAGAAATCCTTTTTATATGTGTGTATGTGGCGTTAAAAAAATGCAATGACATGCTACACGCTTCTCCCAGTCTCACTAATTCATCATGACAAATATGAGCTGCTAATCTGCAGAGAGATAGTAGGAGATAGAGAGATGTATTGATATAGATCAAAGAGAGAGGGAGGTTTTACAGATGGAGACTGAATCTTCATTTAAATCTATAAGAGCGGAAGTTGATCTAGGAAACGGCAGGGCTTATAGATCTCTGCATGCACTCAGTAGGTCAGAAAAGTGCAGACGGTCAGACTGCTACTGCATTTAAACTTATTCTTGGCATGCTCAAGCACAACCTCTTACTGGTCGAAGTGTCTTGTAGTGAGCTACAATAACTGCACCAGCCAGATGATTGTTCTGCATCAGTGTAGTTCAGTGTAGGTAATTTTAGGTTTTGGTGTAAATTTATTTATTTATTTCCTTTTTAAGATGGTATTTTTAGCCATCATTTTTCACACTAAACTAAAACTCACACAATTAACCAACCAAAATTAAACGATCTGGTTTTTATTTTATTTTTAATTTAGTATCAGAGATAATTTCTTATGCTTTTGTACTTTGTTGTTTTAAAGTAATTTAGTTTTAATGGTAATTTCCGGTTATTGTTTCACAGTTGTAGAAATGTCCACCTCACACATTTCACTTTTCTTTATGCTCTACTTAATACCAAGTATTAATATTAAGCACTATAGTTAATGCTTTAGTTTTAGTTAAGCTTTAGTTCATGTACATACTGAATTATAAACTCCTGTTTCAAACAGTTTATAATTTTATACAGTTGCCCTTTAAATATAATTCCTATTGTTGTTGGGTTTTTTATTTTTAATTGTAATGTTATCTAATTGTAAAGATTTTCATTACCTATAATAACCCTGGTTTCTGCACTTACATTTTCTATTTTTATAAAATACTAAATTATGCATCATTTTTAGAGCTTTTGTTAACGTGCATGAATGAATGAATCCCCTATCACAAAGTTTTAAATACTAGTAGAATAATGAAACTTTTACTAACAGGGAGATACAGAGCTTTAGCATGATGGTCAGTATTCATCTACAGCACTATGCCTTTAGATGCTGGCTTTATATTTACTAAAAGTTATTTTTAAAGTGACAGTACATTATTACAATACACATCATAATTAGCTCAAAATGCTAACACAGTGGATATTCTTTATCTAGACTGTTTCACATGCCCGGGGGAAGTAAGAGATATGGGCATGCTTTAACTGACAGTGTCCTCTAATCCTGCTGGCCAGCGTTGATGGATACCTGAGCTCTAGGATGCTGTGATTAAAACAGGACAAATAACATTCCCTCTCTTTCTGGACATTTTGAAAGCATAATGTTCAGAATGATCAGTAAAGTCATCAGCCACAAACTCAGAAATGCTATGATGTTAGGTAAGATTGAAGAGACGGCACATGGTACACTATAGCAGAAGAAGCTGAGGAATCTGAATATTTTAAAAGACTGACAGGCTGCTTGTTTAAATGACATCTGCTGAGTGCGAACTAAAAAACACAGCAGTACAGTAGTTTTATAGCTCCAGATTCCTTTAGACATCACACACATGCACGTTCAGTGGGTTAATGCTGCTTTCCATTTCTGCGGTGGGTATTTTTCTAAAGGTGTGTGGCACATCTGTGCTGCTATTGTTTATTCATGCAGTCAAGCCTTTGAAATGTGTTAAAATGCTTCCCACTCATTATAAAACTGCTGCCACCCATGGATTAGCACTTTGATGTCACCAATCCTGCTTCAAAGGCTGCTTTCAGTACCATTAATCAGAGTTTAGCCTCTGAAGATTCAGCCAGAGAAAACATTTGGACATCTTGTGCAGAAAGTTTTGAAACACACAGACTGCCGTGCATGTGCTATACAGTGGGACTGCATATCCTGTAGAACAGTGTACTCTGTGTGCGTGTGTATGTTTGTGTGCATGTGCACGCAAGCGTGTGATAGAGGGAGAGGGGAAATTGATGATGCTTTTCTCTTAGGTTTCCTGTACTGCTGTGTTTTGTGTCTAAACCATTTTCTGCTCTAGTATTTTAAGAGGTTTAAACATCAGCAGTGCAGATCTGTGTCGACTACATGACTTTGTCATTGCTACTGTATATTAGAAAAATTACCAACAATGACATTCAGATTGAACAGATTATTATAAACAAATACACACATATATGAACAATATGTATTTTTTTTAACCAAAAGATTTTACAATAGCTCTAAATGACAGCTTGTGAAAGTTTGTAAGAAGGTTTGCCATTTAAATCAAACTTCCATCCCAACTGCAGCTCAAAAACTGCAAAGTATTTCAGAAGAACTGCATCCCAGCTTTATAGTAGATTTTGGTAGTGTGTCCATTATTCTGATATTTCTGAAATGTAACAAAGACCAAAACTGACGTAAATCTGATAAAATAATATAGGTAGCTATTGTTGTCACCTGGAATTTGAGTTGAGTTCTTACATAAGAAAATATTCATGTACACTAAACAGATACAGATAATTGTACTGCATTAGGCCTCTTTTTTTAATTGATTAGGCCGTAAGTTGCGAATGAAAGTGAACTTGGTCGTTCTGCATACTGTATGTATTACTTTAAGTAAAAAGCTGTATCAAGCTGTAACAAGGCAGTTGTGTTCCAGGTAACTTGGCCACCTCCAGAGCCAGAATCACTGCAGCATCCCGATCTCTGCCCCCTCAGCTCCATGCAGGACGTAATAAGGTACATAGATCACATGCACCATTCATCATGTTACATGTAAGGAATAAAACACTCTTGGACATGGAATTTTAATAAAATAGTTAATGGTAGTATCGTGTGATACAGGAACCTCCCCAGAAATGACTATTTTTCTATAACTGCACATTGTGAAGTGATTTTGTCCTCTTATCGCACAACAATCTGCCAGACACCTTTTTTTTATTTATTTATTTATTTATTTATGCGGAATTTATAGTTAATTTAATATTGTGTAAAGTCAGTTATTCCCTGATAAATAGCCATTCCCTCACCAGCCTCTATTTCCTATGTTTATATATATATTTTTTTATTTAGGTCAGATAACTGATAAAATTGTAAACTAGACTTCCTCTGTCCTCAATGCTCTCTGTGTCCTCAAATCTGTGTTGCCTTCCATAAATGTTATATAAACATTTTCATGTAATCATATTGAGGTTTCTTTTTGAGGGTTTTTGTTAGGCTTAAATGATGGCATTTTTCACCATCTAGAGATGTAGTATTAATAACTATAACATTAGAAGGAGAGACCTGAACTGGTACTTTATAGAAGCTTGATAGAGAATCACACCACTTCTGAACAGTTGATGGAAATTTCCATAGTGGTGTGTGATATAAGCATGATTCATGGTTTTACCCTTAATTATTTGCCATTATTTTCTATATGCTTTAGTCTACTTTAATTTTGTGCTCTGTGTATGATACCACTGCACTTTCTTTTTACTTGGTGGCCTTTCATTTTCTTTTTTTTTTATTCAAAGTAAATAAGTCTGTAAAATGGCAGCAGAAAACACAGGGATGATGGAGAGAGTACAGTTCGTGAAGAAAAAAAAATGTTTACTTCGCAGTTCATTTCAAGCTGGAAACTGTGTGTATTCACAGAATTTTCCATCTGTTTGTCCAAAAGATACTTTTATATCTGTGTAACAGACATTGTTGGATTAGTGACTCTCCCAATAACTCTGAAACATGGTGACATATTATACCTTTAAAACCTGACTCAATACGCTTTCCTAAAGATGTGTTTCTAGCTTCAAAACACTGCCATGTAAGAAAACTGACTGAGTAGACAGCATAGCAAAGCATTAAGACAGCTGCCTTCTATTTTGGACAAACCTAATACCTTCTTAATGTTGATATCACTATCCTCAACCCCTCAGTATCTTACCTCTGTGTATGAATACTTACTATAACTCTTCTCTTACTGCCTCTTCTTCCTCTCTCTTTCCAAATAACCCTCTCTACTGTCAGTTTTGGAAAAAGGTAAGATTGTTAAACCTTTCTGAATTTACCATTAGTGGTTGTTGGATTCTCAGGGGCAGGTTTATTTATTGATTTTCTTTTAAATTGTGTCAGTAACCTAAAATATAGCAGGAGATGTTTTATGGAAGAAGTCTTTGGTATTGTAACAGTCAGTAAGGTTTCTTTGTAACATGGCAAAGTTTATTTATTAAATTTAAAACAGATTACAGCCAGGTGAAGGAACAGTTGTTTATAGCTGTAACATAACTATACTGTAAGTGACAACAGTAATCATGCTGTGGTATAAGTGGAATAAAACACTGTTATAGGAAATCATTTCCTAGATCTATTTTTACTTTTTTTTTACATGCAAAAAAATTTATTGTACCCTGGGATTTAACTTTGTCTAATGTGCTTTATGAGTATTGTAGTAATTTAAAAAAGAGATAAATTTGGAAAACATCTGCAAGTTAGAAGTGAAGGCAAAAGTAGGACAAATGTAGAGAGGGAGATCTTGTTAAATCAGTCACAAAGGACCCAGTCTCATTCCCATATTTTTCTCAGAGACATGTTGGACAAAGTCAACTGTCAAAACCTCCATCTCCAAAATGTAGGGCCAGTGAAATAAAATTCTGAGCATACCTATCTCCTTTGCTCAAATGAAATGAAGTATTAAGATATTCACTTTGCTGCCTAGATGTTCCATAAAATATTTATCACATCGTTAAATTTGATGAGTCCAGGAGAGGAGATAGCTGTTAAGATCATATTATGTTCTGGTGAAAACACTGTTAAAAAGCAAAAGTCGGTTTTGAGATGACGAGGTTCATTATGAAAAAAGTACCCTGAAGTTTTAATGTCACCGGTGTGCTCTCAGCTCCTGCCCTCATGATGTTGCCTTTTAAGTGTTTATTTTCTTGCAAGCCTCACACAATGAAGTTGACATTATTGTTATTCTGTTTTATTGTATTATATTGCTCTATTATTATGCATTTACAATTCCAGAGGGAAGAGAGATTTGGTCATGTGTTGAACACATCAATATGCAGTATAATAAAACTAAACCTGTGTGAATTTTGCAACACTTGCTGTTCCATTCTCCATATCATCCATAAGCATTGTTTCCAATTGTGCAGTTTTTTTTCTGTTAGGACTTATTTATTCAACTTTCGGCCAGTAACAGATTTACACATGCTGATCAGCTATAGCAAAACATCTTGCTGCCAGATACCACACCACACCTTCATAGGCCTTGTGGTGTCCATGAATCAATGTGTCAGACCTGCTTGGGCAGACAGTTTTAATGTTATAACTGATCTGTGTATTTGCAAGTTTCTATTGATAGACCTAACCTGTAAGTGTGTGTTGTTTTAGGTGGACACTATGGAGATGATGAGACACCCAGAGGAGACCACCAATATGAGAAGACAGACTGTAGCTTCCTACTTCCGTGTGAGTGGAAACATCAGGCATCATATTGTGTTCCATATTGGTGTCTTGTATTAGTGAAATTAGCACCAATGACAATTTGGATAAAGTTTAATGGATTATTATAATTACTTTGCAATCATGTCAGTATTTGTTTCATAGACTGTTTCAAGTTGTAGACCATTTTTTACTGAGTAATGCATGTTTATGTTTTTCTCTAGTATTCTCTGATGGATCTGCTGTCTAAGATGGTAATGGGCACACCTCATTTTGTGCGTTGCATTAAACCCAATGATGATCGCCAGGCTCTGCGCTTCTGTCAAGAGCGTGTGATGGTGCAGCTACGATACACAGGCATCCTGGAGACAGTCAACATCCGACGCCAGGGCTTTTCCCACCGCATCACCTTTGATGACTTTGTTAACAGGTAGGAGAGCTCAGAGCTGCTGTAGCAGCTACTCAGGAGCTCTTGTACAACAAGCCCTATCACACAAAACATGGCTTGTTAATTAGGCAGAATAAGTGGGACAGATTCAGTAACGCGTAGTTATTAATGGGAGAACTCTACTCCCTGAGCGAAGGATGAGAAGATTCAGTAGAAAGTACCTACTAAATTAGGACAGAAAGGAAACAGAGGTAAAGGATTTTTTTGGTGTCTAGTCCAGCTGTGTATCCTGAGATAAATCCTGAGAGTAAAAAAAACAGAAATTTCTTTTACATTTAAAATAGCAGCTTTGAGACACCCATTATGTGTTGCCTTGACTGAATTCCAAAGCCAGTTTGAAGTCAGTAATATATTATGGCACCTCTAATATAGAAGAACATTAGTATAGATTGCCAAAAATTATGTGGAAAAAATGTTTTCGTTTGACTTTCTCTGCCTGCAAAAATCATGTTGAGTTAAACATATTCAGTGGTAAATTGAACCAATCTGCCTAAAGATGTTTAAAACCATGTGTCATGTTCTTACACAGCAAACGTCAGGTTTCGATCAAAGTTGCTGGTTAACTGTGTACTGTAGCGAAATGGTTTTAAGCCTGATCAACTTAGTTTGTAATCAGATAATGGCTTTCAAATTGTCTGTGATGCTTCAGTGTCCTCACATGACCATCAAAACAGAGGCAAACACAGAAATACACTGTAGACACAGCAGTGGGCAAAGTGTTAAATGTTAAAATGACTCGTTTAAAACAATTTATAATGACCAATTTAGTCAGCAGAACAGATTGGATTAATCAGTGATTGTTACTCAGCCAATGTTAAGTGACTGGTAGAGATTAGACATATAAAGTGATGATGATGAGGAGTTTTAAATGCTGTTAGTGACTGTGAGTTTGTGAGATGTCCCTATGTATTGTAAAAAAAACTGTAATTCTACTTATTTACTGAAAGGTCTCACAATCTCCTTGAATTCTTTTCTTGTTATTCTTTTGTTGTTATATTACTTACTCATTCACTCACTCATTATCTAAGCTGCTTATAATCCTGCTCGGTCTCAGCACTCACACTTTAGTATCACCAATTTAGTATCACCAATTCACCTGACTGCATGTCTTTGGACTGTGATGGGAACCCACACAGATAAGGGAAGAACATGCAAACTCCACACAGAAAGCACATCTGGCCAGATAATCGAACACAGGCCCTTCTTGCTGTGAGGTGACCGCACTACCGACTGTAAACCAAGCAGCCGCCATGCCACAAGTTGATTTAATAAATTTTTCAATTAAATTTTTAATTAAACTCAAATTGTTCAGACTGCTTAGGTCAGGCAAATGCATCAGTACTCACATGACCTACACTGAACGACTCAGGAGCAGCTTTTCAACAGACTGTTAGGACCCTAAACTTTCACTAACCAGACACCACATTACAATGCACAAGTGACGTCTGCCCACCTCCTTTATACACCTTGCCTTTATTCTGCACTAGGCTCACTACACATGACTTCACCACTGCTACTGACACAATGTAGGGTATCCCTCTTCTCCCACAGTTACTGCCTCATTATATTTATCCCATTCATTATTACGTTTTCATACTTATTTTTACATTTCTCTGTATTATGTGTTTGCTACCTTATGTCTATTGCCATCTTATTTTATGTTTTATTACCTTATTACACTTTTCTGTGGTGTCAACCATTGTGCATTTCACTGTATAATTATAAGTGACAACCTTTAAATCTGTTTAATTGAAATCTGTATATTCTAAGCCTTAGATAATGTTAAGTGCCTGCCAAATCCCTGTGAATTAGTTACTAATGTACTAATATATTTGAAATAATCTTGTGATTTGCCTTGCAGCTGAAACTACTATCAGAGCTGCTGGTATAGATGCAACACTTTTTATTCTATAACAAAACTGTATTATATACTTCAATAATTAATCAATACTTTCTGATAATCTGATTGGAGCTTCCTTAACTCTGATAGATAGATAGATGGACTAGTCTGAAGACTGCTGAATTTGGGGGGGGGGGAACCTAATTTTTAAAAGGCTTTTTGTGCACATTCTTTATTCTCCCCCCACTGTTTTCCTCTCAATCTTTTTTTCCCAGCCTGAAATAAAAATCTACATGTAGGTCATCTACATTAGCATCTCACATAATTTAGCTCTCCTCCAAAAGGGACACAACAAACTCCGGGCGTTCTTCCTCTATCTTGTTATCTTTTAGATCAGAGGACTGTCCTGGTTATTTAGTTTTTTTTCCCAGGACTCGCTCTGTCTTTCATGAATGCCCATGCTATACTTTGTGACCATTACTTCCATGTTTAGTGGATAGCATTTTTCTAACCAATGCAGTAGAGGAACAGGCCCTGATATGTAACTGACCTACAAACTAGCTTAAATTTGTATGACTTTATCAAAGCCTGCTCTGAAGCCATGGAAGTGTCCTCTTTGTATCCATCATCAAAGAGATTACAGGTATCAACATGAATTAATCTGAAAGGCAGTGGCTACTGGTGTATCAAAGAGAGATTTTCTCCTGGAAACACAATAGTAGTTATCTTCCTCCGCAAAGCAGACGAACACCTAATATCAACCTGAGCCCTTCATGAGCCTTGATGTGTGTGAACAATGAACCTGAGGTCCTGCTGCTGTTACTACTGCTTTCATGTACATGACAACAGTGAACATGGTGAATACAGCAAACCAAGGGTCTTTCAGATTTCATGTTAACTAGTCAAACAACTTTCCAAAGTTAGAAACAATAATTATAAACAATATTATGGTCTATAGCTGGATGTATGCATGCCTGTTTTTATTTAATGCAAAATATGGATTATGCAAACTATTTTTTAAACCAAAAGTGGACGAATTGATAAGTTAACTGAATCAAGTCAAATTAATATTTAAATTGATCTGAATTAATTTTTTTATTTACTTATTAAAACTATTCCAAAAATTTTCATTATGTGAAAAGCAGGGTCACACCAGTGAACGGACCACCAGTCCGTCACATGGCACATTTATAATCGCACACACCTGACTGCATTTTTTTGGACTGTGGGAGGAAACCAAAGCACCCTGAGGAAACCCACACTGACATATAGAGATCATGCAAACTCCACATAAAAAGGAAAAGTCACTCAGCCAAGGTTTTTTTTGGGGGGAACAAAAATAAAAAAAATTAAGCAGTGTTGTTCGGCTTGTGTATGTTGAGCTCACCAAAACCTGACACATCGGTTTTCACGTCGCATGTTTGTGCACAAGTTCATAAAAACTGGACAGCTAAACATCAGGGGGAAAACAAACACTGTAGGCTTCCTGTCAGATTCCAGCCTGTTGTCTTCATCAGTCAAGTTTGGATTCTGGTTGTAAAAAGTGGTTATGTGTAGTGGGATCTTTTCTGTCCAGACTGGTCATCCTCCTCTCTCATCAGCAGAGTTTTTATCCATAGATTTATTAGGGTGTTTTTGTTGTTGTTTTGCATCAGGTGCTGAACCTGGGTGTATTCTTTTGCATCTGCGACTCTGACTACTGAGTGTGTACTTATGTGATGACATGCGCTGATAACATGATGAAATTATTAATAATATTTTCTCTTCTCAGGTACTACTACCTGGCTTTTCGGGCACATCAGATGCCAGTGAGCAATAAGGAAAATGCTGTCATTATTTTACAGAAAGCCAAACTGGAAAACTGGGTTTTGGGCAGGACCAAGGTACAGTCATCATTCACTGCACTTCCTTGACTAAATCAGCTGGGCAATAGGGTGATGAAATACCTGTTCTGCACAACATAGGGCTGTTTTTTCCCACTCCATCTATTGCATACAAAACAAACTCAGCTCTTTGATTCTCTTGCTCCATCTTTCATTCTCAGCCTCTTTCATTTTCTCTCTCTTTCTCTCTGAAGAGTTAAATCCCTAAGCAGAGAGAGGTTGTTATCTATGACTCTAATTGACCAGATGGTTGGCATCTGCAGCTTTAGAAAAAAATAAGTTCAAAGAGTGCTATTCCCCTATAAGCCCCTTGATTGCAAACATTGTGTGTGTTTCTGAGAGGTGAAGGTACCCTCTGTGCATGAATGTGTTTTATATGTGCATTCATGTGCATGCCTGCTTTGTGTGTGTATGTGTGTGGGAGACAGGTGTTTCTGAAGTACTACCACGTGGAGCAACTGAATTTGTTGTTGAGAGAGGTGATGGCTCGGGTGGTGGTGATCCAGGCCTACACTAAAGGCTGGCTGGGGGCGAGGAGATACCGCAGGGAGAAAGAGAAACGCAATCACGGGGCAATCATCATCCAGTCAGGTACAGCACATCTACAGGGGGATAATGGGAGCCCTGGATTTGAGAACTGAGAAAGTGCTTTTAAGTTTTGCACATGAGATTAGTGATCAGTCTGAGTGTGTGCAATTGGCTGTGCATTATTGCTTCATATCAGGGTTCAACTAACCTTTGTAAAGGTCCAGTTACATAAATCCTCCTGTGAACACATGAGGCATTAGTTGTGAATTTGATGGGAGGAGAATAAACACATGTTCTCAGTTTATTCATCTTTAAGCTTTTTAACGTATCATCATCAATGAGTCATCATTACTCGTCAGTTGGTTAATCAGACAAAACTGGGCAAATAAAATCTATAAAACTCTTTTGAAAAACAGTACTGACAATGTTTCTCACCCTGTCACTAGTCTCTGAACCAATGATCTGCCATCATCTAAATAATATATATAAAAACATGGTATTGGTAACAGCAGAGGATATGCTCCAGAAGCGTGTGTGGTACAGTGGTAACATTATTGGCTCCCCTGTGAGAGACCTGGTTTCGATTCCCGGTCTGGGAAGTCAGTCTGTGCTGCAACAATAAGGTTCCTTGGGCAAGACTCCATTGTCCTACCTGTAATACCAGTAACCTTGTGAGTAGCTCTTGATAAGAGCGTCTGCCAAATGCCATAAATAGAAATGTAAGCCTCAATGGCTCAGGTTTTGTTTCTAAACTAGATTGGGGCCACCCATCTCTTCTATACTGATTTGTAATTCTACAGTTTGTCTTCACCACACCTCAGTATGAGTGCCCCATATCCAATCTATGTACTTGTGTTGAATCCTTGCTATGGTACCAAAACTAAGGAATATTACTAAAATGGACACATACTCATTAGTCTGTGAATATTTCTGGATTTGTATTTGTAACCCTAACATGCTGAACCACACTGTCCACTGGGAAAGTACTCTAAATCTCTTCCCGCTCTTCTACTTTTTTTCTTCCACTGTGTAGCGTGGAGGGGTTATTTAGCCCGTCAACATGTGAAGCGGATTAAGCAGGATCGGGATAATGCAGCAGTGCAGATTCAGTCAGGTAATAATCTCAGTTCTGGGTAGCCACATATACACCACAGATCTCCATTTCTGTTTTTAGTAAGATTGTGGATGGATTGTGTATCTATTCTTAAAAAAACATAATCTTAAAACTAGGCTATTTATAGAAGTCGTCTTATTTTTGACAAACAGAACCCGTAGAGATAATGAATTAATAATGATACAGAGAGGAAAAGTTTGAGAGTTTGGGCCTCAGCATTTGGTCCCCATGTTTCAGTGGAGTGGTGCATATTGAGATCCTTTCTTTTCTTTCATCTCTTTCCCAGTGTAGGCAGTGGAAGAGAGGAGAAGGCAAAAGGGGGGAGGAGGTGGTGGTTTATCCCCTTCTGTTTCCTTGCCACTTCCTCTCTCAAATTCCCGGCCTATTACAGCCCTCTCGCATACCAGAAACAAGATGCCTTTTTATACTGTCAACCTTTTCATCTGAAATGTAAATGAATTCTTACTCACTGTGGCCTGGTAGAGATCAAAGCAGGCATATTAACCTTCTTGGGGTGCCCCCTCCCTCACTCCACTACTCCTTTGAGGACATGTGGAGGGAGGGAGAGGGCGGGAGCAGGGTATCGAGGGAGGCAGGAGAGAGGGAGGGACAGGGAGGAGAGATGCCATTGTTCTGCTCTCCTCTCTTCAAGTGCTGCTTACCTCCTTCTTGGCACAGAAGCCCCCCCCCCCGTCTTTATCACTCTCTCTCTCTCACTCTCTCTCTCTCACACACACACTTTTTTTCTCCCAGCCCTCCATGTGCCCAGTATTAAAGCCACTTGTAAATAGACCAGATGAACAGATCTGCTGTGCTGAGAAAAGCCAGCTGACATGCTCTAGTTGATGTGGTCCCTCAGTATGCATGAGGACATGCTGATGTGCGTTTGTGTTGTTTCGCCGTGGGAGGTTGGGAGTTTTCAAGTCAAGGGCCTCAAATTCCTGTTCTATCACTCCAGCGCATTCCCATAGTTACATGCAAGTCTTTAAGTCTTGCTGTACCATGTTTAACACAGGTCTTTCACATAAATGAGAACATTACATACTCAAAGCACATCACTACCGTGTGTGTGTGTGTGTGTGTGTGTGTGTGTGTGTGTGTGTGTGTTTGGCACGCTTACTCTTTACTGGCCTTTGGTCAGCTTAAAATGAAACACTTTCAATTTTAATTGCTGAACCCCATTTAAACCAGAATATATGAATGTTTCTGCATTTTTAGTCCAACTGCTTCTCTTTCATGTCTATGCAGTTTTGGGTTGTTCCTCTGCTCAGTTAATTTGTAATTCATAAAGTAATTATGTACTAAAGTAATTACTGATATTTGATTATAATCAACCATGCATGCTTTGGGTGTGGGTTTTAATGCCAAAGAGAATTTCCAAGTAAGCGCCTGTTTGTTTGCTTGAATGAAATATCGAAACTTGAATTTTTATTTTTAGAAGATTGCTTTAATGAAACAAACTAGGCAACAAAATCAAGAACTCTGACATGTCAGTTACTAGTGTTGAAATTTATCACAGCATACAGAGGACACCGGGTGAGAAAAGAGTGCAGACAGAGCGACCAGCAATCTGATTCTGAATCAACCAGGTATGTGTTTGTGTGTGTGTGTGTGTGTCTGTCTGTCTGTCTGTGTCCATGGTTCATCCTTGTTTAAACAGTTTGTTCCTTACAATATGGTTCACATAGCCATCTTTATTGTTTGTGGCTGTCTGCATATGTCTTTTGTCATGAAAACCCCATTCAGGTGTGGGGGTGTGCCCCCTGTTTGTCTAGTTGATAGTTAAACACATAAAGCCCTCTGTAGGTCAGTGTTGGTGTGTCTGTAGTGATTCTCAGCAGAGCTACTCTCTGCACTGTTTTCTTTCTCTCTACATTTATAAAATATGTCACTACAAAGGCACAAAGTCCATGGTCATATTCCTTCACATCCAGCTCCTGCCTGTCATATAATATCTCTAAATTTAATGAAAATGGACACAAACCCGGAAATAATTTGTGTATTTGGATTAATATTCACAATGACAATCTCTCTCTCTCTCTCTCTCTCTCTCTCTCTCTCTCTCTCTATCTGTATGCATGTGTGTGTGTGTGTGCATGCACGTTTGTGTGTCTTTTCTGGAGGGATTTTTGTGAGCTTGTTTACATCCTAATTCTCAGTGGTAAAACTTTACTATTCTGTTTAATCATTTCTGGAGAGGATCCATATAGATTTATTTTGACATCAGCTGCCATTTTCCTTCTGGATGATTCATTAGCTTGCGTACATTCTTATTTTTTTATTTTTACTTTATTTTATGTTTTGTTTTTAGTGTTGTGCTGGGGATCTCAATAAGCTTTTCATTCCTGAGTGTTAGCTACATTTTACTTTAGATTTTTTTTTCTCCAAAAGTACTGGAACAGCAAGGCATGTCAATAGATGAATATGAAAAGATACCTCAGAATTTCAGCTTTAATTTCCTGGTATGTACATCTAGATGTGTTAAACAACCTAGAACATGCCAGCTTTAATTGACAATCCGGTATTCAGGTGTGCAAAGGTACTCAAACAAGCACCAGGAGCCTATAAACATTTGACGACCCACTGGCGTAATAAAATTGTTGCAGTCTACTTTTCCAGGCCTCTCGTTGTTGTTGTCGTTGTTGTTGATCATATTCTTCTGCTGCTTCTTTTAGTTGTTGTTTGTTTGGGGGGTTCTCCCTTAAGTGTTCTCTTCAGAAGAAGAAATAAATGCTCAGTTTGGTTTAAGGTCCTGTGATTCACATAGCCAGACCAAATCTCCCACCTGTTTCTCCAGGATGATGTACTTTGTTCTGTTGACAGTGTGTTGGGTCATTGTCTTCCTGCAGGATGATGAGACCCAAGTATATTGAATATAGACTTCTGAGTTCATTGTGCTGCTATCATCATGACTTACATCATCAGTAAAGATTAGTAAGTCTGATCCAGGAGTAGCTCTGTAAACCCTAACCATGACACTACCTCCACTGTGAGTGGAACCAATCAGCTTGTATGTTTTGAACTATGCACAGATTTCTTTCTCTACGCTTTAGCCTTTTAATTACTTTGGTTGAGGTTAATCCTGATTCATCTCTTTATTTGCAAATTCCAGTCTGGCTTTTTAATTTCTATTACTGACAAGTGGTTTGCGTCTTGTTGTACATTATATTTCTGTTTTCAGTGTTATTTGAGTGGTGGATTCTAATGCCATCACACCTGCCCTCTAGAGGTTGTTAATGATGTCAATGACTGATGTTTTGGGGTATTCCTGTACAGGGTTTTGAATTACTTTCAACGGACAGCTCTTCTGCCTTCAGGTTGTTTTATCCATTTTAATAAGAAATACACTTTTCCCAGGTAAAACCTAGAGGATCAACCAAGAGTAGGTATTAAAACCAGTAACTGGTTTGAACATTCAATCTAACAGGACATTTGGGCAACAAGAACCACCTGTCGGTCTCATGTTCCTATATTTTTGATGACTCAAACAAGATGTTCCAAGCTGTTTAACTCATATAGATGAAAACATCAGGAACACCAGGGAATAAACACCAGGAATTAAAGTTCTGATCTATCTTTTCAAATGTATTCTTTTTTGAAACACAAATGCCTTATATAGTGTTTAACACAACAAGTAAAACTAGCCTTTCTGTTCCAATACTTTTGGAGCACAATATAGGCTAGTATTTTAATACTTTGTTTGATTATTTTTAATACTCTGCTATATTTTTTTAATTTCTCCTCAGGGAAGGTACATCTCAGAGAAGTGACTCTGACTGTCAAGCCCAAAAGGACAAGGTCAGAAATTGACACTATACTATTGTAAGGCATATGAGTCCGAAACTCACCAATCTGCATATAAGCACAAAGCTTCTAACACTGATATCCTTTCTGAGTTGTGAGAGACAGACAGAGACAAAAAAAAAAAGAGAAAAGTTCCCTTATTCTCAACTCCCATCTTAGCACAGAAGGAGAAAGAAAAAGGAAGGGAGGTACAAGGAAGGAGTGAATCAAAAGGCTGGAAATCCGTGCTGGAGAGTAAATGCTAGCTGCTCCCTGAGGTGATTTGTCTTTGCGCTTCTCTTTCTACAGATGTTAGGGCCCTTTTTTAGTAAAGACCTCAGGTTCTTTGCTAGCACTTTGATATCCTGCTCGAATTCAATATGTGAAATAGAGGAGCCACTCTGTGACTTGGAGCACATTGCCTGGCTTTGAAGTCTGATCCAATTTTTGCTGCTCACCATTTGATGTTGAAAGGATGAGATGAAGAAAACGTACAGTTTTTGCCAGTAACTCTGCTGAGCATATGTAAGATTAAAAAAGCAAAATCCTTTGGAGGATGTACTTAGAAATGTTAAGCAGATTAATACTTTCCTATAGCTCTTTTATTCAAAGATAAAAATTAAATATGTGAGGAAGTCTGCCTTCGTTATTTCCAGCATTGCAATTAAACCACTGAGACAGAAAGCATACTCATCCAGGGAGAGAACATACGGGTTAAGAAATCTAGTGTCTGTGCATTAGCAATTACCGTTGTAAAACACACTGCTAATGGGTGCTAATAAATATCTCTGGCAGAACAGTGAACTTGGTTGTTACAGTTCTGAGCCCGCTATCTTTTAATTTTATGCTTATTTGTTTAATTTATTGTGTTTCTTGTTCTATTTTCTTACTTTGTGACACTGGATGCATTTGTGTATATGTCTGTCTCTCTTTTCAAGGTTTTTTCCATCACTGGTGACAGACAGAGTGAAGATGACAGTAAAGGAAAAAGCACAGCTGACGGGTCTGTAGTGAAGACTAGTGGAGAGAGAGACGGCACAACACATCACAAGCAAGGTCAAGTCTTTCAGACACAAACACAAGAATGACACAAAGGCAATACTCAGGCAGGATACCTGAAGTTACACACACATACAAGTCCTTTTCACACATGTACCTTAATATGGCTGTTCAATAATAAAGTTGAACACCGTTGAAACCAGAAATTTTAGCAAGTTGACCAGGATGAAACTTATCAAATTTTTACACTACCAAAGCTACAAGTAGTTGCCTCTTGTGGGTGCTTCTTCTCCCAAAGTGTTTTCACAAACTTGGAGACACACAACAGTATCGGATGTATTTGTGTGAAAGTGAAAGTGAACTACCCTTTTGCCGGATGTGCAGTAAAACATGCACTCTAGGGGCAGTGAACACACTCCCAGTGCAGTGAGAAACCCAACAAGGACACCTGTTATGTAGTGCACTTTAGTCGAGTCTTGTCGTTTTCAGGGCTTGAACCTTGGGAACCTTTTGGGAACTTCTTTCACTAGAACTAATAAGCTTAAAACTGTTCCAGCTTGACAATATCCCAGTGCACAAAGCAAGCTTTATAAAGACATGGTTTACTAAGGTTGGTGTAGAAGAGCTTCAGTAGCCTGAACCTTTCCAGAAGAGTAAAGGTTATAAACAAAGGGGACTAAATCTGGATGTTCGTAATGTACATATGGGGCTGGTTGTCAGACAGGGCAGTTTGTGTAGCTACTAATGCTGACAAATTAAACAATGCAGTAATCAGTGTGAAAATTGGCTATTTGAGCTACATGTCACATGGTAGGATTTATACTCACTTCTTTGACAGATTAGCAAAGCCAAGTGGAATTGTACGTTCCTCAGAGGCACAACAGTCTTTGTTACTTCCTTCCAAGCTTTATTTTTGGATGTAAAAGTGTAAATGGGAATTACATGCAGGTAAGAGTTAAAGAGAAAATAAAATGGGCCAGCTGTGGCTAGAGCTTAGGGAGCCAGTCATGTAACCTGAAAGTGCCTATTCAACTCCCAATCTGAAAAGACATGACTAAAGTGCCCTTGAGCAATGAACATAACCCACCAACTGCTCACAAGGCGCTGTGGATAGGGGCTGCTGACTGCTCTGGGCAGGTGTATTTACTGCCTCCTAGGGTGTGTGTTTTGTGTGTGTGTTTTGTGTGTGTGTGTGTGTGTGTGTGTGTGTGTGTGTGTGTGTGTGTGTGTGTGTGTGTGTGTGTGTGTGTGT
>JAOVVF010000047.1:14916049-14944926 GCA_028565595.1 Duopalatinus emarginatus
TGTGTGTGTGTGTGTGTGTGTGTGTGTGTGTGTGTGTGTGTGTGTGTGTGTGTGTGTGTGTGTGTGTTTCACTACACGGATGGGTTGAATGCGGAGGTCATATTTCTCTGTGTGTAGGTCAGAATTTTGAAGTTGAATCTGCAACGTGTGATTTGTTACGACTGGTTAGAGGAATTGTTTGCGCCAATCATTTTGATTTGTAGTTTTAAGACAGAATCGTGAACATCTCAATTCAAATGTCATGCTGTCACTTTGTCGCTTGCCACTGTCACTGAAATTATGACTTTAGTACAACAACTGGAAACCATGTGTGAAATCAATATATTTACCAGGATGATTTCATTATAATCCTACAATGCTGGTTTAAAAGACTAGTGCAGTGAAGTGGCATCAGGAGGAAAATGTTAAGCGGACAAAAGAAACATGTTTCAGAAACAAAAGAGCTTTTGCCCATTAGTGCAGAAAATGAAATCAGATGAATGGCACAGTCAACACATTATGGCATGCAGCCACTTATGAGCCATCAACAGCAAATCTTTCTAAACGGCTTGCATTTACAGAGAGAAAATGTTGAGATGAAAATTCCACAGAATCAGTTGTATAAGGGACTTATTATACGTCACATCTGTCTGCCATGGATGAAAAGAAACGTGGGAATTTTGTGTTTGTTACAGATTGGTAGGCTGTAGGGACATACACGGAGCTCTAAGACATAGTACACACACATACATAAACAGTTAAGCACCTGCATCTCCTTCTTTGTCTTTTGAAGGTGGATCTTTTAAGGAAAATCTTAAGACAGAAAATTTCTGTCTGTGTATTTCTGTTTTTTATTTGCTCTGTCTCCTGTCCTCATGCAATCCTTAAATAATAAACATAATGTATCCTGTAAGTCTGTGGCTGCGGTTAATAGCCTGAGTCAGGCCAGTATGAAGAGCTCTGTCTCTTTGTAGTTTAGAAAGCACAGCAGTCACTTTCACCCCAAACAGACCCACATAGCTATATTGACACACACACACACACACACACACACACACACACACACACACACACACACACACACACTCATTTGCCGAACATATGTTTGGTTTTTGTTTGGCCCTGAGCTATGAATCCCATTAATGAGAGCTTCCTGGGAGGTGTGTGTGTGTGTGTGTGTACATGAAGAGTGGGGGGACCAGTGTCACATAGTGATGGTTGCCAGGGGAGACGGGGGTCCATCATTAGTATGATTAGTGTGTGAAGGAAGAGAGGGGGTGGGATTGAGATTAGCAATGTGCTGGGGATTATGGGATTATCTATGATAATGTAGCACAGCGACTGCGCTGCAGTGGGCGCCGGATTACTGTCAGCTCACCCCGACACTTCTAGCTGAGATACGGGCTAATTCTGTAGGAGGCAGAGCAGGTGACCACACTCATCTCTGTCACTCTCACCCTTGTTTGACATGTTCTCTATCCCCCCTCTCACCTATGTGCTCTTCTTTTACACTTACTGCTCAGTATCCTAATTATTTAAAAAATGGTGATAATGGTGTGAGTATTTTAAGATGATTTAGAATAGTAACGGCTTCATTGCCGGCAGAAAATCTGGCCTCTGGTCCCCTGGCTATGATTAAAGAGTAGGATTCTGTGGATGAAGATATCCCAGCATAGCCAGCTTGTTTAATACTCTTCAACCAGCACACCATGAATATGTAACACATTCTGTTGCTTTGTGAACAGAGAGAGAGAGAGAGAGAGAGAGAGAGAGAGGAATTTGCAGCTTCTTCATCTTACACACACACACACACACACACACACACACACACACACACACACACACACACTGAATCTTACAAAATTGCATCTGCTTTGGGGCAGAGTCAGAGACAGAACCACTTTCTCTGTGTTTCATTAAATTTGTAGGTAACCTTTTCAGGAACTTAAATTACATTACTACTGCTTTAACAAGGACTGATTTGTATTTAAGACTCTCGGTTTCTGTTTCACAGTGGCTACTTTTCTGTGGAGGAGTAATTGTGGCAAGTAATATAATAAACATCAGCTTTTTCTTCCTCAAAAGGTTACACAATCATTATTGTAACGCATAAAGTATAAGGACTTTTGGTACTCAGGTTTTCCCCATTGCATCAAGTACTAACCAAGCAAACATGCAGGGGCCACAGCAGATTGGCCGCTTTGAGCCCTCATGATGGCTGGGTGTAAGTAATGCTGGTGTCAGAGCCTACAGTAGGACCATTTTTCTGCCTGCACTGGCCAGACATTTTTGATAGGAAAGGCTTCCAAAAGTATTGTTGCCACACTTTAATGTTTTTGGGGATGCCTGTAAACTCCACACAGACAGTAATCTGAGTTCAGGATCAACCAAGACACAGGTGCACAGAAGCACAGTGAATATGAAGGATGCCGAGCTTGATTTAGCGTTGTTTACTGATTTTCTTCATTGCATGAAAATCATTATCAATTGTAATGCAGATTTGTTGGCTGCTTGCACAATATATTCATGAATTTCATGCTCCACATCTTAGCATGGTCACAATGAGTCAAACATGTTTCTGCCACACCAGTTTTGCCCCTTTGGGCCCTCATGATGGCTGGGTATAAGATGTGCGGGCCCATATAGAAGCCCGTATTTTATGCTGGTTTCAGAGCCCACAGTCGGACCATTTTTCTGCCTGCACTGGCCGGATGTTTTTGATGGGAAAGGCTTCCAAAAGTATTGTTTTTGATACTTGCTGAAAACCGGTTTCCTCAGAAACTAATGTTACTCTGTGGTGGGACAGTAGTCATGCATTCTGTGTCAGATGATAGGGATCCAGGTGATGGGACCCAGTGGGAACTACAAGAAATCAAGAGAAAATGTTTAAAAATCTAAATCTTAAAAAATAATTAAAATAAAAAATAAGCATAATAATAATAATAAACACGTGAGGAATTTGGCTTTAACAATTGTGTGCTCTGATGACCTTTTTGGGGTACATAAATGATGTTCTAGCTTTTATGGTTACTGCTGAAACTGTTCCAGTTTTTCAGTTCAGTTAGTTGCTTTTTATTTTAAGTAGATTTGCACATCTGGATGTTGTCCTGATGTATACATTTTTTTCTTATACAAGGCAAACTGCACAAAGGTAGCCCAGTTTGTACCCACACATACACACACACTTTGCATATACAGCTGGGCAGAGATCTGAGAGGATGCACTCGCTATAAAACACTGGGAAACGTGGTTCTGGGTCTCTGGCCCTGAACTAAAGCACTTATAATTTGATGAGGTCAGTCAGAGATTTTGACTGTGTGTGTGTAAGTGTGTGATTGTATGTGCTTGTGTACATCCCCAGAGGCAACAACAGCAGGATGAGAGGCAGGAAGAAAACTGAGCTCCAGACATCTGGCTCTGCATGCTCCCTGGACTCCTCAAAGCCTCTGTCACACTCACACACACACACACACATGCACATACACATACATTGATGCACTCTGATCTATTCTTATCACAGCCTGCCCTGATGGAACATACACATGCACACAAACACACAATTCACAAATCAGTGTTATCCTGTGCTGGGAAAATGTATGCAAGCTTGCAAGTTACTTAACTGTGTGTTCTTCTAAAGGAACTCTTCCATATTGAGAACAAAATCATCAAGTCAGCCAAACTGAGCTACGCAAGGCATTATGTGATTTTTTTTACACAGCAGCTACAGTAGAGCCATAGTAAGAACTGGTGTTTGTATTATCCAGCATAAAAACACAGTGGAATGGTAATAGCTTGCTCTTGTTTTGTATTCTTTAAAATGGTCACATAGGGGTGTGTGTGTGTGATCAGTGCCAATTGTGAGAGGTATAACCTAAAATATGGTGACTACTACCCAAAATGTAGTGCGTCATGACATAATTGCCTGTTCACTATATGCTTAGGTGTGTTTGTAGGTCTTTGTGTGAGTGTGTGTGTGAGTGAGAGAGGGAAAACATGTGAGTATCTCATTTTGTATAAACGAGACAGGGAGTGTTTTAGAGAGTAGATTACCTGCCATTTAACCCTTATCTAATTTTCATGAGCCGTCTTTCCACCACTTGATACTCAGGAACTTTCTCAGTAACTTAAGGCAGATGCACACTATAGGAACCTGGACCAAATTTTGTTCTTCTCCTTGCTACAACTATGACTGTAGGACCAAGAGCTTCTGCTACGCTGAGCCATACTGACTGGTCAAACTCGAGCCACACAGGATGACCCTAAACTCTTATTCAATATCTTTATCTAATTCTGTTAGCTACCAAGAAATCACTAAAGCTTATTTTGCATCATACAGTAAAATTGGACAGTTTTGTATTTTTTGTTTGTTTTTGTTTTTGTAGCAGATTTAACTGTGACAGAATCGTGTTTTTGACTCATTGTGACCATGCTAAGATGTGAAGCATGAAATTCATGCATATATTGTGCAAGCAGCCAACAAATCTGCATAACAATTGATAATGATTTTCATGCAACGAACGAAGAAAATCAGTAAACAACGCTAAATCAAGCTCCGCATCCTTCATATTCACTGTGCTTCTGTGCACCTGTGTCTTGGTTGATCCTGAACTCAGATTACTGTCTGTGTGGAGTTTACCTACCGCCTCCCAAAAACATTAAAGTGTGGACTGGTGTTCAAAACCGAACCCAGGTCTTGCCTTCCATTCAGTGTTTAAGGGTTTGCCTTCCATTCAGAGTTTCAGGGTTTGACATCAGAACCAGATCCTGACATCATACCCTATATGATGAATAGATAAAAAAAAATAATTGTCAGTGCCATCACAAAGTTGTATTACAGTCACAATCCTTGCCTTATGTCTGAAATGCAAACCAGAGACTCATCCTTCAAATTTATCGTAGACGATTCTGTTGTGGTTTGCTGAATCTCTGTGGTGGTGCATCGTGTGGCACAGTGGTAACATCATTGGCTCCCATGTGAAAGACCTGGGTTCGATTCTTGGTCTGGGCAACCAGTCTGTGCTACACCAATAAGGGTCATTGGGCAAGACTCCTAACACTACATTGGCCTACCTGTAATACCAATAACCTTGTAAGTCGCTCTGGATAAGAGCGTCTGCCAAATGCCGTAAATGTAAATTTAAACTGACGATGAACTCAAGAAGGATCCTGCTGTTTTAGCTAGGTTCCTGTAGTGAAGGCTTGTTTCCTGAGCATTCAGCTGCACTTGTGTACACACGCTCACACATGCATGCATGTCACTCTAGGTTGCAGTTGTCATGTCCTCCTGCTGGGACAACTCAGTGCCAGTGCACATAAACCACGCAAACTCCTCTCCACATCTACACCTCTTGTCTAATCCAATATATTAATACCTTATTAATGCTGTACCCTGTGAGACATGTAAATACTCACACACAGACAAACCTTGAGCACTCTCGGATATATGATCAGAGCCCTTACTTTCCTTCAGCACTCTTTCTCGCTAGTAAACAGGATCAGGATTTATAGGTTATGAAAGCTGAGCTCCTTATGTTAACATGCTTTTTGAAGATTATGCTGGTGGTAAACATGCATGTCAAGAGTGAGACGGCGATAGGAGTGACAAGGGCAATTATGGTGAAGAGCTAGAGACAGAGACGAATCTAACCTGTTTCTCTGAAGTGTTCACTGAGAAAGCTAATAGGAAAATAAATGCTTGTTTCTCATTATAAGATGTATAGGAAAAAGATTTGCAGGTTTGTTTTTTCCCTTTTGTCATTTCTACCTCACATTGGATGAAATGAAGAAAAGCATAAGTAGAGTTTGTGAGTTAGACTGGACTGATTTGTGGACAGACATCATTATTTAACTATATATATTTAAATATTTAAATATATAATTAATGTGTGAATAAGACTACCCTGTGTCCCAATTATTAACTCTTTCTTGCAGTACACTGACGTTCTGTTCCACCAGCTGACGACCACCATCTGACTACCACTAGCCATTTCAGTATAAACAAATTAATTACTTCAGCTCTGCACATCTATTATAGGACTAGCCAGGAGGCTGTTGGGTTTCTGTGTGTAGAGGATCATGACTGTGTTTAGCAGCTAATGAGCAGGGAAAATAGAAAAGGGGAGGGGTGTGAGCCCTCTGCAGGGCAAACAAGTGAAGTGAAGTGAAAACGAAGTGAAATTCACACCATTATTCCATAGTTTCATTGAGGTAGTTAAGCCATGTGACTGATGTGAAGGTATACACACATATAGATGAGCATGCCCAGATAGTACAGTGACAAAATATATATTTCCAGTGATTTTCTGATCCATGCATCCAGTCTTCTTCTTTACTTCTTTTTACCTTTTTAAAAAGTGGTGTTAATAGGTTTTGTTTGCTACAGTGCATTAGGTCTCATCATTCAGCACCCTCCATCATCTTTGGGCCACATCTGGAGCTCATTCTGACAGCCTTCTGACAGCTGATACTCCCACTTTGTGTACTACAGGCATATCTCCCTCCCTCTCCCCCCCTCTATCCACCACTTTGTTTCCCTTTCTCTCACTGCCTCTTTCTGTTACTCTGTACCTGTCTTCATTAACTGTCCTGAGTA
The DNA here is from genome assembly GCA_028565595.1 of Duopalatinus emarginatus. Taxonomy (NCBI): domain Eukaryota; kingdom Metazoa; phylum Chordata; class Actinopteri; order Siluriformes; family Pimelodidae; genus Duopalatinus; species Duopalatinus emarginatus. The sequence continues at coordinate 14,922,621 of JAOVVF010000047.1, forward strand.
GCTAATAACCAGTGTTATTAACACTAAAGATATAACTAGTTATTCTGTACCGTCATCCTGTATTGTTGATAGACATTCACTTTCTTCTTTTCTTATTGGTTTTGTGCTGAGTTTTCTTTGCAGCCGAGCCAGTTTGTTTGTCATGCCCTGACAATGTGCTATAAAAATTGGGTGGGTCAGCCATAGAAAGATGTAGATAACTACTTTGAGTACTTACTTACCAGAAGTAATTTTTCACTTGTGTTGATTGTATGCTCTAGCATTAAGATTTTAGTGCAGCTTAGGGATCCTAATATTTTTCAGCATGGCACAAATAAATGCGGTGGCTGAGAAAGCCCATCGCACTGCAAATTCTCAAGAATTCTCAGTGTGTTTAGTTAAAGTATTACAGGTGTTGTGGTATTGATGAATGTGCTTTACCTTTATGCGGTGAATTAACAACGTGTTTTGTAAATTTTGTGCAGGTGTTGTCATTCTGATGCTTATGTTTTGAGAATTTACATCACGTTTTTAATTTGCATTGCAATGGGCTTTCTCGGCCACCGTACATAAAGACATGGATTGTCAAGATTGGAGTGGAAGACCTGCAGTGGCCTGCACAGAGGTCTGACCTCAAGCCCACTGGAACACCTTTGGGATGAAACTCTGACTGCTTGCCAGACCTTTACTCCCATCATCAGTAATGCTCTTTTGGCTGAATTCTTAGAAATCTCCCCCAATCTTGAAGGGGACCGATTCTGTATTAATATCGTGGGTGTGGAATGGAGATAGCACATAGAGTTGTGATGATCAGGTGCTCACATAATTTTTTCGGTCTACAAGAGCAGTAGGAAAAAAACATGCTCACATATAGTACAGATCCTAAAAAAATGGTAAAAAGTGGCCAAACTTATTTTCAAGGAGCCAGTGATCCCACTTGTTTGTTCAGTTGATCTTATTTTGTTCATTCGTTATTATGTGGGTGTCCTATTTGGCTGGAATAGGACATACATCTAAATATCTTTGTAGTATAGCCATGGAATTTATTGATCAGTCATGTTACACTGTCTCTCAGACCCTTTTACTTTCTTCTCAGCAGAAGTCTTATGCACATCATGGTAACGTCAGCATTCACTCCTGCCTGAAATATTAGCTCTTTTAGCACATGCATGGCTGCGGTCTCTCCAGCGGTAATTACGCTACTATGTGTATTCCTTGTGGGAATGTTGCTCCCCTCAGTAGAACACATGGGAATTAGTTAAGCATGTGTCAATCGAGGCCATAAGTCACTGAAAACCAGGCACAAATTTTAGCCTTCACCAATTTCATGTTATTGGGGATGTGTTTTCTAAGATGCACATGGGTTGGCCTATAACTAGGCCTGTGTGTATGTGTCTTCTCCACAGAGTCTGGTTATGTTTGTGGTGGTGGGATGCCTCTGTGTTTTTTGTGTGCGCATACTTCACAGAGTCTGGTTACATTAGTGGGCGGTGTGTGTGTGTGCGTGCGGGTCCTGTGCAGAGTCTGGTTATGTTTGTGTTGTTGTGTATGTGTGCCACAGAACACAAGTTTCTGGTCTGGTCTGCACATGCTTCGTTTGGAGATCAAAGCCTCGTGCTGATGAGTTATCCTTATAGACTGCGATGCCTTTTAATGCTTCAGCTTTAGCATCTGAGTAAATAAAACCAAGCCCATAATGCATCAGGTGATCACAACATGTGATAACAGGACAGAATCAATAAACATCCTAAATCATCCTAAAACTGCTTTTTTTTTATCTCTCCTATATAGTTATGTAGTTTTATCTGTCTTATGTAGTCTGTCTTATCTCTCGCTATTACGTTTCTAAGCTACTTCTGACATCCAAGGGATTTAGGAGGTTGTTTTTAGGAACCATATCATGAAAGCTGCTTCGCATAAAAGCTTCACCTCTTTAAAAATAATTCTCAGCTTTTTTATGCAGAGATACAAACATTTATTATATTCAAGTCTTCTGCCAAATGGCCATATTAACCAACAATCTATAGGTTATTATATGTGTTATGGACATTTTTCTTCCATTCTGTTTGCTAAGTTTAATTAATAGTTTGTTAATAGGTTGGTGGGGATCTGTACTGCATTGTGTCATCTACTGCACACATGTGCACAAGCACACACACACATTAAGATGCTACATAGAACAACAAACTACACAATACAACGTAAAATGCATGTGTGCAGTAGCATGTGCAATGACACAAGATGATTTAAATACGTGAGAATTTACGATACAATGAACACTAAACAATAAATAAAAGGAGGGGACATTAGTAGCTATCTGACCCACATAGAATCTTTAGCTCCGGGTAAATTTTCTATACATGTCTGTCTGTCTGTCTGTCTGTCTGTCTGTCTGACTCAGCAAATCCACTACATTACTAACCACAGCACTATATTCCCTCCCTGATCCCTCCCTCCTGCTCCTCCTCTTTTCCTATTCAGACAGTCTCTCTGCCCTCCAGCCAGTGATGTCCTCTTTCAACAGCCACTTGTCCTCTAACTTGTACTGCACAATACAGACATACATCCATGTTTTAAGTGTGTCACCTTAAACAAGATGTCATACTCCAGTTGTTTTCCCCAGGGCAGTACTTATTGATGGTATATATTCTACGATAGCTGATAAATTGATGTGGATATGGGATGATATGTACAGTGCAGTACACTGCTTGTCAAAAGTGACATTTGCTTAGTATAAAAAGTATTTCCTAGTAATGTTTGTCTTTCCAGGACACCAAACATGTCAAAGTTGTGCTGCAAAGATCTAGGGAAGAAGGAGGCTGCGCTATCTGTAACCTAATGGCTTGTCTAGTCACCCATTTGAGACAGTAAAAACTGTCCATTTCCCACTGGGAAGTCCCACAGAGCAGAAACACACTGCTTGTATTTTATTTTGCCTGCCCAAGTGAAGCTTGTTAGATAATATGGATTTGAAGGACATTTTACTGTCCCATTGTTTCATGCCAAGTGTATAAGGTAATCATTATGATGTTATCATTAAAGAAATGTTCGGAATTTTGCCGTGGGGGTGGGGAGGGGATAAGATTTGCACTAAATATACATAGACTTGTTTGTAATATCTAAAGAAAAGTTTTCCAAACCTAAAAGACACTTCTAATGTTCACTGCTGTTTATTTTAAGTGGTGTGTGTATAGCAGGTTTTTAATAACTTGACGTCTACAGCTAAGTGATTTTTAATTCATTGTAATTATTCCCCATTTTTAAACCGTTTTGGAAGAAAACATACATTCCGAATAAAGTAACTTTCTAGGCAGCATCACTGAAAGTCTTTTTGCTGTTATGTATAAGTCACTGGCTTGATTTCGTGCGGGACGGCTATGAACTGAAGCACATCACTGAGCATGAAACATGAACAAAATCCATACAGAGAGAAATTATACTGAAAGGAAAAATGCAGAGGTAGAGAGAAAACTCTCCTAGCTTTGAAGTGTACACAGGATTGAAATGTGACGATGTGTTTTCAAAGTTAGCCCTCTGTCAAGTTCCACTGTAACTGCTAGTTATAGAACACCATCTCGACAGCAGGAACTTGAGTGATGATGAGCAGAAGAAGCTTGAAACTATGGCTTCAAGATAAAACAGGAACAGGCATTAAATATACATGCTGCCTTGTAAAGGTGTCCTGGATTTTAGTTTGCCGCTTTTGTGGATCAGAAATTTTAAAAGAGAAGAGAGATGAAACATGAACATGAGAGAGCAAGTTTCCCGGCTTCACTGACATGCTGTTTGATCTGCAATAACTGTAAATCCACATATTTCAGAGCATAGACATCCTGTGATAATACATGCTACAGGTCTGAACGTGTTTTTGTTAATGTGCTCACTGAACGTTGTTAAAGTGGATTATGGAGAGTAAATGTTTACCATCAGAATTAAGCTCTGTGATGTATAAAACCTACTTCTGTAGCTGAACCTACGAATGTGATGGCATTTGCTTGTTTTTTTCAGCAAACAGAGATGGAAAATCAAGCTCTTATTACCACAAACACTGTAAAACACTAGATTGTGAATCTGTATTGTCCATGTAGTTGCATTTTCCCATGACTTAATTAATAGTTGAGCTCCTGTAACCAGGTTGAGCCATAAAAATATCATTTTTTGCAACTGGCAATTAAGAAAAAGCTTCAAAAATATAGGAAAAGTACATAAAGGCATATGATGGATTAAACATCAGTTCTAACAAAAGTTTGTCAAGATCAGTATTTAGTTTGTCTGTTATAAGATATTACACTGCAGTCGTGATCGAATGTGATTAGTTAGAAGGCACTGATTAATTTTCTGTCATAGCAGCTCTGACTGTAGTGCCAACACAAGTGTTATATTAATGAGCTCTTTGTAATACGTTATCGTTTTTTGTTATTAAGACTTTAATTATGAAATTCCACGTAATCTAAGACTAAATAATAAATGGCTGATATTTGACAAAGGAATGTGTCATTGTTGGCATGATGAAGCTTTCTGTAAGGAGACAGTCATTTAACATTTATGGAAGGAGTCTCCAGTATCAGTGCTTTGTAATGATCAGTGAGTTTTTTTTAAACACATGGGCAACCCATAGTGCTTTAGTCTTTGCTAGATTTACTTTGTAACCAAAATGTTCTGCACATTTTCTGTATGAGGTTAAATTAGGCCCTAGTGTGATTAATATTGTAGGACTCTCTTGCTGCTATGAGGTTGTGTTGCACTGATCTGTTTAGTGAACGTGTGTGTGTTTTAACTGGGTTTTTCAGCGCATATACTGTTTACACTTCATACATCAGAGTGTTTCGGCTGTATGCTGTTATGTGTGTGTAAGCATGTGTTGAGTTCTTAGCTCTTGTTGCAATGTTGCTTTAATGTGAAATTTACTAAGGAATCTCAGTAGGAGTCTTGTCACTCTCGGTAGTGTGTGACTGATCTCTCTGTGTGTTTGTGTGTGTTTTTCTTTTAGGTCCAGCAGCTAAATTGCTACAGCGCACCCCTCGGCGTCGAGGCCAGCAGCCCAAACTGCTGAACAGCCCAGAGGACAGTATTTACTACAGCCAGCTCAATGTGAGTTCAAAGCCAGAATAGAGCCCTTTGTCTGACTTTGTTTGCTGATGATAATAGAGTTAAATGTACCTGTGCCAGAGCCGTGAGCCACAAGGGCCTCCTCCTGAACCAGCAGCTCCCCCATGCTCGGGCTCTGTTGTCTCCAGCATGGGCTTCTGCTCTTTATCTGTTGCTTTCATGTGAGGATGTCTGCCTTCACGGTGAATAATTGATGTGGTTTATCAAAGCCAAGCAAGATGCATGCTTCATCAGGCTCACCCCAGCTCTCTTTGATCAAAAAAATTATGCTGTGACTTCTGATATTATCAGCATCTGTTCGCATTCAACGCAAAAATCACTTTGAATTAAAAATTAATGATTCTCGCTCGTTCGTTCATTTACTCGTCTTTTCTGACTCTCTCTGACTTTTTGCGTGTGTGTGTGTGTGTGTGTGTGTGTGTGTGTGTGTGTGTGTTCTCTCTACAGAGAGCTCTAGATTACCAGGGGAGCAAGAGGAAGCCCAGAAAACTTGGGTAAATAGTTGCCTTTCCTACTTTCTGCTCAGTGCCATATCTAAACAAACCAGGCCCTTTGTGAAAGTGAGGAACCAGAGACGGGTTTTATTTTCTGCTAATGTAAATTCAGATCTTAAAATAAGGCACTTTTAAATAGCTCATACTTTGTTTTGTTTTGGTTTTTTTTATTCCAGGGAGGGAAGTAAAATTGTACATGAATGCAAATATTGTGAAATATGTGTGTGACCATTCTCTCTCTCGCTCACTCTCTTATCCTTGTTGGCGCTTAAAGGATTAACATTTTTTAACTACCTGTTTCTCCCTGGAGGAAAATAGAGTGTAATGTTTCTATGAGAGAGATCATTTTAACCTATTTGTCTTGCTTTGTCTCTGCTATGTCTCTCTCTTTCTTTCCATTCCTTTACATTTAATTTTTCATCCCCTCTTTATCTATTTCCCCACCTTCTTATGGGTTCCATTTTTTTTTTTATTTCTTCCATCAACATATTTCACACCTCAGCCAGATCAAGCTTCTAGATGGAGAGGATGAGTATTATAAATTGTTGTTGGCGGCAGAGTCTGTCCCTGAGGAAGATTTCTCTTCTGTCCCTCCTCCTCCTCATCCCTCTGGTCCTGCTCCGGTTTCTCCACTGAAGAGAAAAGCTCTACTCAGCCAGAGCTGAAAGAATAACACCTTGTTGCTGCTCAGCCTTGTCCCCTGCCTAGTCCATAGCATGGTAGGGTTTTAAACACACACACACACACACACACCAAACCACCCAAACAGACAATAAAAAATCTATTTTTTAGTACTATGTTCTGTACTTCAGTTCATCTTGTCACATCTGAAATTATGTTTTTTGGCGGGAATTACTAAAACAGCCGTGATACTAAACAGAACGTTTAAGTTTATACCAAACAGAAAATGTAATTATTATCAGTAATAATAATTCATGTAGTAAGTTGCCCTGCTCCAAGCCCTCTCTCTCGCTCCCTCTCTCTCTCCTTCTCTCTCTCGCTCTCTCTCTCTCTTATTTCAATAAATTCTGTATATCAACTGACTGTTTCTCTGTCTCTCTCTCTCTTCTGATTATTTATTCATTTCCCACACATTTTGCATTGATAATCCAGGACATTGCAAATATTAAATAAATACATAGTGACTTTAATAACATGCTTTAAGAACATGTGACTTTGAGGACCTGCTGTTCCCTAATAGTGCATTCAGTATTCACATGGAACATCCGTGGTATTCTGTTCCCCCATAATCCAAGAGACAATAGCTTTACTACATAACTCCAGTTTAGTTTCTAGACTGGAACACACATGTTCAAACAGAGCCATACTGTGTTATGTCTTTAACTATAATCTTGGTTATAATACAGGACAGGCTTAATGAGCACAAAGAGAGAACCAGTGGAGGATCTAGAACTGGAGGTTTACAGTAAGTAGGACCTCCCATGCTTCCTCTCAGTGGCTATATGTATCAAATACAGACCATCCACATCTCCATTTCAAAGCCTCAAATCGACTTATAAAGTGCAGGAAATTCCACAATGCTTATTCTCTCATTTAGATCTTTGATATGCTTTTTTCATTAAACGTGTCTTATCTAGTCAGTGATAAAATCACTAAATTGAGGCTTCTTTGAGGAGTGAGATAACCAGCTTCCCCTGTGTTGATACTCCTATCCAAGAGAGTCAGAGATTGCTCTTAAAAAGAGATAAGGCTGTCATGATTGTGCAATTCCTCCTCATTTATACTTCTCACATTTATTAAAACACCTAAACTGAGTAAACGTTATTGTGCTGGTTGAGAATGGGACAAACCGCTCTGTGAAAAACCTGTAGAAACGTGTTTTTCCTACTGTATGGGCAAGAGAATTTGTGGTGCTGTTTTTACAATTTGCATATCAGGCTTGCATATCTTGTTTTGTTGACACCCCAGGGCCAAGGCAAAGATTTTGATCTTCATGGGATGATAGAACTGAGTGTGCACTTGTGCATGTTTTGGCTGTCTCTCTGCGTCTGTGATGCAGTTTACATTTCATTGGTGTGCCATTGAACCTCACAGCCACAGAGGTTTTCATTTGTTTACAAGAATATTATTTGTTCAATATAAAAATGTAATAATAATCATAATAATATATTATTGCTATTTGTTCAAGTGTTATATTGATATATGACTTTAATGTAATGTTAATATTTGTTTGAGATGCCACAGCTGTTACATTCATTTATTTAAGCTGTGTTTTTTCACTAACAAGAATTTAATAACAGTTATCCAGTATACTTAGTAATGTAGTGTGGATTGTACTCAGAGTTGAAGCCTTAGTTAGTATTACTTCCAAAGGTGTACCGGTTTTCTTGTCCCACAGAAACCGAAGATATTTCAAATATCCTGGGTGAATTATTTTCAGAGAAAATTCAGTCTCTTCGAAGCACTCCACTCCTACTGAAATAGGTCACTCCAAGAGCCTCAAGTCTCTCTTTAAACTACATGGAATCTGTTAACAGAGATCTCGTTCCTGAGATCATTTTGGCCCTGCTTTGCATGGAAATCAATTTGGGAAAAGCCCTCAACTTTTTTTTTGTCTGAGTGAAAACCTCTGAAGTGCAGTGCCTTGATGGAGTTTCTCTTTCACTAATTTCCTCTTGTCTCTATGTGTTCTGGCTCACCACTAATCGAACAAGGCAATGAACAACTTGCAATTAAATTGTACATACTTTATGTCAAAGATAAGATTACATTGTGCCCAAATTGTACCTCTCTTCTGTCTTTCTTCAAACTCTTTATCAATAACAGACCAGTGATAGGTTTAGTGATTTCACTGAAGGGCCACAGAGATGTAAACAGCATAGGTCCTGCACCTGTTTTTGTTAATACCGTTCTATAAAAGCACGACTGCCTATTATTTTCTTCCTATTAAAGAGTTGTGTGCATCTGGAGCTGCAGACAAACTTGTTTAATGTGGTTCATGTTGCGCGCCACCAAAGTTATTCCTTCTTTTGCTGTTTGTTCTAAACTGCATTTCTTCTCCACAGTACCAAACGCAGTGCCACCTTTTAGATATTTCAGAGCAGTAATCCTTCAGTGGAAAGCAGAGAAAAAGTATTTGTTGTCAGACAGGATACTCTGTCTCATATTAATAGTGAGGGCCGACTTCAAAGGATGAACACAAATAGACTTGCATTGTCCTGCCTCTATATCCTTCAGAGTTCAAAGCAGGAGTTTGAATAGCAGTGTTTCTAAAGCTTCTCTTTTAGACCTGCTGAGATGTAAAGCAGGTAACCTACTATTGACACACACGCACACAAACACGCACCCTGATATATATGCGCTGAGTTGCTGTTAATACATTCTTTACAAAGCTCTATGCTAATATTATGCACCGCAGTCACAGACGTGATAAGACTTAGCATTAAAGCTCACACTTTGTGCAAGTCGTCTTTGCTGGCGCGTCCCTGCTGTCAGTCTTTAGTACTGAATAAGCAGGTAGCTTAAGATATATTTACTTTTAACCCTGTGTGCTGAGTGAGGGACATGTGTAGCAGGCAGACAGATGTCAGACGTGTGTGTGGTTGGTGGTGGGGGTGAGGGTGAATGGGGGGTGGGCTCTGTGTCGAAGCACCTTCCCTATAGACTACATTAATGAAGACAGAGAAAGAGAGAGTGAGTGAGAGAAGGGGAAGGAGATAAAAGAGAGAGTGGAGTATGCACATCAAAGAGTTGCTAATGATGGGAGATGCCATTAGGGGTTGTAGTGGCCTTTGTTTCTGCTTTCTAACACCTGCAATTTGTTGAGGGCTTTCTATGTACCACTGAATTACCCAAATTTGCATGACTACTGTGTGAATACAAAAAGCAATATAAAAAAAAAGATCCCCAAAGAGTTTGCTCGCCTTATACTTAAGCACTGCTTCACGTCTTTTAAGGAGTAGCTAACAGATTACCTAGCTATGTAGAATTTTAGAACTAGACTTTTAATAACATGCTCTCTATTTGATAGATCTGAATATTGACCGATACCTTCAACAGACTGTGTAATACAGCATGCAATTCATCCTATATACTACTGATTCTTGCAGGCCACATTACCCAACTATTTCTGTCCAAGTTTAAGAAATCACAGCTGCAGTTTCACAGCAGGAAGCTTATAGTTGCAGATATGAGATTCTACTTAGTAGTGAAGAATGCCGGCTTCAAGAACCTGTTTGAGCTACAGGGAGCTGAATGACTGGCAGGTTGCCAAGTTTAGTAAATCGTGCAAATTGGGTTTTGAAGCAAGGTTGCAGATGGAAAAATTAAGTTCGAATCAATTAAGGCACACAATTTAGTTTCCTTTTTTTTAAAATACAGTTTTTAGATCTTGTTAGTGTGGATGTTTAGCAAGGATCTGGCAACCCTGCTCAACAGTGAAAGGTTTGGCCAAAGAACTAAGGTATCCTTAGTCATGTTTAGCTCTGTTACATTTTAATTCACAGTTTTGTTTCATTATCTGTTGGAAGGAGTCTAAATGGCTCAAAAAAACACTGTCAGTATTAGTGTTCCATTTTTATACTTGTATAATATTAAATGTGTCAATGAATTAAAGATTGGTTCACATACCACTATATTGTACTGTATCATATATCAAAGCTGAATTTTGTGTATCATTATTCCCCAACATCTGAATACACCGTGCACTACAATGCATTATCAATGACTAGCTATCAGTACATAATGTTACAACAGCCCTATAGTCAAGTAATCCATATGACCATATGGGTGAGCATGTATCCGGTCTCTTCTGAAAATTAGCTTATTTAACATTTCTGGGCCTGCGGGGTTTGGCGGGAATTGTGGAGCAAATCAGAGCGTGAAATTGCGATTAGCCCCTGTTGTTTGTACCGATTGAAGGAGGCTATAGGACTTGGCATGGTGAAAGGTGTAACCTGTTTTGTTTGGCCTTTCTGAAGCCCTCCCAGATGGAGTGAGCAGCTGCCATTGAGTAAATGTGAGTTGTGTGTGCACAACAAGGATGGCTCAGTCCCTTTTCAGATTCGGGAAGCAAAGCAACAAATCTGTCGCTCACAGTCGGGAGGAGCAGCCTTAGAGAAACACCTCGAGCTAGAGCAGCAGCTCTCCAGGTTCGCCTTAACTGTGTCTGTCCTGTCTGGCCGATATATCAGACTCAGTGAACGTGTTCACACAGTGTTGCTCATCCTCAAGTATGGATAATACTCAAAATGTAATCTCATTTATTCATCTCCTTTTTATAAGAGTGACCTCCTATTATTCTTGAAGCTGTGACAGTGTAACTGTCTCTGATACGTTTGGCCATATCCAAGGGTTACAAGAGCACAAAGCGGCATACTGGTAATCACGTTCTTAGCCAGACCATTACTGTATCAGAGCTTATTTATTTTCCAACATTTATTTTTTTATTTATTAAGACACATTTTATAATTTCTGTCCATTTTAAATTAAATAAACATAGTCATTCTTTCATCAGGCTTTTCTGTTTCTCACTTACAGCTTGCAATATTCCCATTATACCAATGCAACGCAATGCAATATCGTCTGTCCTGAAGTTTCTCTTGCTGCAGAAAACATGTATAAACAAAGTATAAAATTGTTTTAGCTGTGACTACAATTAACAGTGTAAAAAAACATGACACTGTACCTTTACCCAGAAATTTTTGTATCAGTTATAACTTAATTTTACTAGTTAAGGAGGATGCTGCAACTGTTAAGTGAAGTTGATTAATGAAGCAACTTCAAACATGGCCTCGCCAATTACCCTGCACTGGCAGCGCTCAGCCGCCCACAATCATGCTGCCACACATGGTGCTGTGGCTGCTGTTTGGATCATGACCTCTCACTCCTCTCATGACCCCAGGACTGCCTGGGTTTGACCTTTAAACGTGCAACCAAGCTTTTGCCTGGCAGCTTGAAGAGGGCCAGCCGTATCACATTTCAGGGGAAAATGTTGGAGAGTCAGGAGTGCAGAGCAGTGCACTGGAGCCTGAGTACAATGGCAGCTTTCTGTCAGGCAGCGACTTCAAAGGCTCACTGAGTGACTGCTCTGAGTTAGACTTTGTTGTAGATCACTGAGGAAATTCACAGATGTTTTCTCATACGAGACACCATTACGGCGGCTCAAGTACCGAGTAGCCCCGAGCATTTCTCTCTCCCACTTCTCTCATTTCTCTCTTTCCATCTTTCCTGTTCTGGCTCTCTCTTTCCCATGCTTTCTTTCTTGTGTGCGAGACAGATGTGGAACCAAATTTTCCTTTTTTCTTTTGTCTGTTCATAGAAAATAAAAAGACGATTTATTCACTTGGACCTTACAAGTGAGGGACCCAAATAAGGAACCTAATTTATAACTCAGTAGTGCATATCAGTAAAAATGTGTTAATCACTGTGTGTTTAAGATGCCGTTTAAATAAACGCTTGTCCTGTAAATAAAGACATTTATTGATTATTTATCATCATGATTAATTTCTCTCTCTCTCTCTCTCTCTCTCTCTCTCTTCACACACAGATTGCCATCTTCCAGTCCTAACCAATAGATGTATAACTGTAGTCATTTTTGAGGCAATACAATGTAAATCTTATTGAAAGTGTTACTTATGTCATCTTCAGAACGAAGAAATTACTGTCATTTTCATACAAATTGATTTGTGGTTTAATTGATGTAAGTCTATTAGTAGTAGTAGTCTATTTCACTTTTGTAGTAATATTTTTTTCCTTGCCAACTGCTGTGGGTTTTTTTTCATTGAACATGCTCTTTTATCTTTTTCAGTGGTTTTTTGTACATTTTATTCATTTCCTAAACCTATTGCAATTTTTTTTCCATTTGTTCAATTTATTTGACTGGGACAGGATTTTACCACCAAACAACCAGCCTTACCAAAGCTCTGTACATAGATGCAAATCCAGAACTGTCCATGTCCCAGGCCAGTGAGTGTTATTATCCCACTTGGTAACAAACCACAAAAGTAGGACCAGTTTCTCAGAAGGGTCTGTGTTGTTGAAATGATAGAAATAAGTACTAATATACCAGTTAAGATTCAAATAACACCTGTATCTCATTTGATGATTTCTCTCATAACATTAATAAAAGTTAAGCACATTTTCAATGGCATGCAATTAACTAACTGCCCTAGTTATACTGGTAGAGTAGATATTCCATCCACATACATGATGTATTTAAATGGGTTCTGGGATTGGGTCATTACTGGGTTTTGGCATACTAACACTGAAAATACTGTTAAATAAAAACTTTAGTCTTGTATGTGATTATTGTGGCTTGTTGTATGGGAACAGTGTATGTATGTACACTTTTTTCATCAGCTGTATTTTGTACTACAGTGAAAATGAAAAATAAAAAATAAAATCCTTACAAAATAATGTTCAGTTTTTTTTTATCTAATTTATGATTACTGGCGAGAATTCCCCCAGAAATATCCTGGGCACTCTAGTAGTTTTAATGATAGACTTTATCATAATAAGCCTTGGAAAGTATATAAATGTAAACAATATTACATAGATAGAGTTTTCTGTTTAAATACAGTATATGAACAAAAGTTTGTGGACACCTGACTATCACACTTGTATGTGCTCATTGTATCCCATTCCAGATTTAGTCCCCGTTTCCATTCCCTGTTTATATCTTCCATTCTTCTGGGAAGACCTTCCAGTATATTCTTGTGTGTGGATGTGGGGATCTGTGCTTATTTAGCCATAACGGCATTAATAAGATCATGCACTGATGTTAGGTGAGGAGGCATATGATGTGCAGTCAATGTGCCAGTTCATCCCTAATCTATTCAGTGGGGTTGAGGTCAGGTTCTTCTCCTCCAACCGTGACCTTCATGGAGCCTGCTTTGTGCACAAATTTTGTCGTGCTGTAAAACGTTTTGGCTCTCCAGAGAAGGGAAATTATAATGTTACAGCATAGAAAGACATCCTATACAACTTCTATCTATGCAATCTAGGGAAGAACCATGAATAGGAGTGGTGGTCAGGTGTAAGTAAGTAATTATTATTTATACAATAGGTTTACAACAGTGATAGATAGATAGATAGATGGATAGATAAAATAGCAAAAGACAAAAAATATAGACAGGACACAATAATTAAATAGCCATAGTAAAGAGATGAAATAATAATAATAATAACAAACATAACATTTTTTGGTAAACCTTTTTGTAAAAAGCAAGCACAAAATTTTTTTTATATTTTTAAAAGATAACTGAGTGGACATTCCTGAGATCTACAGGTAAGCTGTACAACAGCCTTAGTGTAGTTACCACAATAATACAGTCAAGTTTTAGCCTTAGCCAAGACTGTGGAACTGTCGGCAACTACTGATCAAGGTGTCCACATTAGTTTGGACATTTAAAGCAGTATATCTACAGAGAGGTAGAGCTATGTGAACAAAAATGCTACAAAAAAGTAGACTTCAAATTTGTAGCTGTTTATATCAAAACAATCTTTGAAATGTTCCAAAATGTATAGAATTCATGATGAAAAAACCCATGCACTTATCCAAAAAGTAATGGTTGATTATGACTGCTTATTTTGGAAAATTTAGTTACATGGAAATTTACTTTGAATAAACTTAACAAAAATGATTTACCTGATGATTATGGTTCTATGTTTCATACTGTTAAAGATAAAAAAGACAATAATAAGAAATATAGCAATGGTATGTGTCCATCACAGGAAACCTGGGGTTTCCCTGGGCCCAGTGGGAATCCCCAGCTCACCCTTTGCCTGGGAATACAATAATCCCTTCAAAGGAAACCATCCACTTCCAAATCAATCACTGAAAACTTTTTATACACAGTGGGAAACCTTCCACAAATGCAAAAATCTGGACTGTTATTAATTACTTAATTTGTCTCTATATTAGAGCAAAATTAGTAAATTTAAATTTGATGTTAAGTTTATCATTACTTGAACATTACACTTAATTATTTGACTCTTCAGTGACTGTCATGCTTCATTTTTAGTCAACAAGATAGTTAAATGTAGCCAGTAAGATATTCATGTAAATTAGTTACATGGTACAATAAGTTATATAGAAAGATCACTGGGTATTTTTAAAACAGTTCCGTGTTAATTTTATGTAAAATGGACTAAACTGACATTAACTGTTTAATAATGTGGCATGTTTAATATAGCAGTAGGAGCCATGGAGATTTGGTTGCTTAGATAACTGATGTGTAGACAAGTAGGTGGAGAAGTGGGTGGGTGCTTTTCCTCTCACTAAAGATTGAATCTCCTCCCTCAGAGTGTCTTAAACTGGATTCCAAATAGCACCTTCCTGTCTATAATTTCAATATAGGCTATTAAATACTAGCTTTTACACCCTAGGTGGCAACTACATGTCTAATAGGGAGCCATTTGGGATTCAGGCTCAACTTTTCAAGGAAACGCCAAAAGAAAAATGTCATGCTTTTTGACACTTTGACACCTTTAATTAGCAAAGCTAGTCAACTATGACACCTTAATCACTTGACAAGTGGACTACTGAGGCGTCATTTGTCATTTGTTCATGAGAATTCCCATACAGTGTCTTTCAATTAGGGATGAATGAGGAACTGTTGGAGCACTTCTTAAGTTAATGTTATGTTTCTGTTATAACATGAAGTGTTTCATGAAATAATGATTTATTTTTAGTCTAGAGTAAAAAATTATTAAGAAGCCTGAAGGATGGCTTTTTTCCTATAGAACACTTCATGATGAGTTTTCACAAGCATTGTTTTTTTTGGGTTTTTTTCTCTTATGGTTTGTCTTAGCAGAAACAAATGGGTCGAATCCTGATTAACTTTGTTTTAAATCGCATTATCCCATCTTTTTCGCCTCCCCCCGTGAAGCTATCTAACAAGCCTCGTACCAATAGATTTGTGCAGATAACACGGGGGCATTGTGGCGACGGGCCGCGCTACAAATCCTTAATTACAGCATGGGGGGATCGGGTGACTCCGCCATCCAATACCGGGCTCCCCGCGCGGAGAGGGCTCTTTGATCAAGAAAATCCAATTATTTGTGTATATACATTTCCCACATAGTGATTACTTCATTAATTGTCCCGCCTTTATCTCCACCCTGCCCATCCCCCCTAATAATCAGCCCTTTTATCCAGACCAACAAACACACCATAGGAGCTTTGTGGATTCAAAGGATTTGCTTCCCGCTCTCAAAGAGCCGCTATTCTTTGATGATTGGGCAGCGGCAAACTTCAAAGTAATAAATCTTCCTCCTGACTGGCTGGCGGCCCACCAAAGTCCTTATCAAATCCTAAGAAGTGATCCTTCAGTCCCTCAGATGGTCCAAGGATATCTGGAGGAGAGGAAGCGCAGGGACTCCACTTTTCTACAGGAACACACGCTTTTGTGTTTCCCCGTCAGCGCTCCGACTCTTCGCCTGAGTCTGTGAGGAAGAGCGCAAGGAGAAAGTTTGCCATGGCAGCTGTGGCTGTGCTGAGGAACGACAGTCTACAGGCGTTTCTACAGGTTCGTGTGGCTGTTAGAAATGTGCGTTTTTCCTCTTAAATGACTGATCTACAGGATAATATAGATGTGGGGAATTTTGATCAGTGTAACAATCATGTTCCTCGATTATAAACAAACAGGTCTTTACCGCTTTTCTTAGCGTCGTGTTTTTAACTTGCACTAAATAAGTTTCTCACATTTTTCTCAGTGATTTCCAACATGCTAACTTTATAACATGACTTCTTTTTGGATCATCCAGGACCGTACTCCAAACTCTTCACCGGAGAACAACAAGCATTCCCCTCTGGCGCTTTTAGCAGCTACGTGTAACCGGATCGGGCATCATCATCACCACCACCACCACCACCATCACGCATCCAACCCAGCCGACTTCATCCAAGTTCCGTACGACGCGACCCTGGGTTCTCCATCGCGCATTTTCCATCCGTGGAGTAACGAGGCGAATCCTCAGCCCGCTCTTTCCAGCACTTCTTCATTTGGACTATCGTCTAAAGCTCCAATTTCTGCGCACCTCCAAGGCTCCTACAGTTCTCCCCATGAGCTGCCGTTAACCCCTCCGGCAGAGCCCTCGTACCCTTACGACTTCTCCCCGGTCAAGATGCTGCCGTGCTCCGTGCAGTCATTACAGGCCACGTGTCCGCCGACCTACGTCCCCGCTGTGACGTACACTGCTCCAGCGCCCATGCCACCCGCCGTGCCAGCTTTTGTAGCCGGCCACTCGGGCCTGGTACCACAGCAGCAGAGACAGCTGTCCCCAAATCCGGCCGAGGACATCCCGTGGTGGAGCTTGCAGCAGGGCAATGCCGTAAGTCACCCGTCGTCACTGGCGCCTCACCGTTTTCCTCTTCAGAGGGGTTTAGTGCTTGGCCACACGGACTTGGCGCAGTACCAGAGTCAGATCGCTGCTCTGCTACACCCCAAATCTCCTCTCGCTTCAGCGCGCCGGTGCCGCAGGTGTCGCTGCCCGAACTGCCAGACGTCCAGCTCAAGTGACGAACCCGGTAAAAAGAAGCAGCACGTGTGCCATGTTCCCGGCTGCGGAAAAGTTTACGGTAAGACGTCGCACTTGAAAGCGCACCTTCGCTGGCACTCCGGAGAGAGGCCGTTCGTGTGTAACTGGCTCTTCTGCGGGAAAAGTTTCACCCGCTCCGACGAGCTGCAGAGGCACCTGAGGACACACACCGGAGAGAAGCGCTTCGCCTGTCCCGACTGCTGCAAGAGGTTCATGAGGAGCGACCACTTGGCCAAACACGTGAAAACACATCAGAACAAGAAAGTCAAACCTCACGACAAGAGCGCTGAACACGTTAAACGGGAGGACACGAGACACGTATAAAGGACTAAAACAACGTCTGGTGCGATATCCGGTACTTCTGAAAGCGCACGGGGCGTCTGAAGTGGACTTTCCGAAACTGTGCAACTTTCTTAACAACCAATGCAAGTGGTTTTCTTGTAAGGCGTGAAAAGTCGCACTGCTTTTGGAAGCTACATTTCTGGACTTGTAAATATTATTTTCAAGTCTGTACATCAGTTGTCATGGGGAAGACGTTTTCATATCCCTGTGCTGCTCATATATCACTAACAAGTTTTGAACTTGTGTTAGGATCTTTGTCTTCGGTGGAAGATCTCACATTGATTGTAAATATTTATATTTAATAGCTTTTGTTGAAGGAAAGTGTCAGTTTTCGCTCCTTGTGGGGTGTTTTAGCATGCTATATTGCAAACAAGCTGTTAAATTCCTGTGTAAAAATAAAGAAGCTGTTCATCCACTTAAAGCTGAGTAAGAAAGTTTTCACATCAGGGTGAGAGCAACCTTTTACATCAAAAACTTGAACAATGTAACACTATTATTGAAGGGAAGCGATTAATTTAACTAGTAGCCCTGTTTATATCACAGCTCATGGTCAGATTATGCCATTCAATTTACATTTTTTTAAGTTTTAAACCAACCATTAGTAAAAGTAGGTGTCTAACTGTTGCTCATTTTATTAAGGTGCATGTCTTTTTTTTAATGCAAAAGTTGTGCAAAAGTTTACATGTGTGTGGAGATAAAAGGAGCCAGCTGTTTGAACTCTATTAAGTTACTTGTAATTCATTTGTGTAACTTTGAAAAAAAAGTGTTATTCTCCTCCATTTGTTGGAGTTTGCAATAAAATAGATAAAATAAATACCAGAACCAACATATTATTTCTTTTCGTTTTACTTAAAGTGCATCAGGAGAGCAGAACAATCTAGAAAAAAATATCATAATTAAAAGATTTGCTGGCTGACCTTTTTAAGATCTAGTGCACAGTGAAACAGAACATATCGCAAAAATATTGATGGTTCTTATGGGATGAAATGACCATTCAACAAAACCTTGTTAGTATTTACAAACTCTTACCCTGTTTGGGCCAGAGAGTGTCATTAATGATTTCTACACAATTCAAAAGCTGTACTGTAGTTGTAGTGTACATTAATGGAAAATGTTTCTTTACTAGTTTGTTTATATATTTTAATAGTTTGCTTCATAACAGCTCTATTTGGAACCTGTTCTGATTGGAAAAACTCTGGTTCTGTATAGACCACTGAATGGTTGCTCTAGAGGGATAACTGGAGAACTCTTTAGGGATGCTCTCTAGGGGTGTATAAGGAGTGGTACCTCAGTCTGGTATTTATGCTGTAATTACTACTGCTCTTCTATTATTACCAAAGAGTCATTTATTAACGCCTGGACAACATATTATTATACAATTTACATTTATTATTTTTTTTAAATCTACCTATGGTAAGCCACAAAAATGTATGGATAGTATAAAAGTATAGCTTGTGCAACCAACAGTGCCTCTGATTGAACCTTTAGAAGTACCAGATGATAGCAAGCCACTTTAATTCCCAACTATCAATCAAGGCAATCAAACAAGGCAATAAGATCTTTATATTGGTATTACACTATCAAATACAATGCCTATTTGTATGAGTAGAAATTCCCACTGACAAAATAGTTTATAGGTACTGGAAATAATTTTTTAAGCCTTTTTTTAAGTAGCATTTAAAACTAGTGATCATTACTCATAGTCCTCATATGTCAGAAAAAAAAATCCCCCCCTCAGACCCAATATATCACTGTGTATAACTGTATAACAGTTGTAATAACAGCTGCTAGTCTTTCCTTTCCCGAATTGTACTAATGATGCATATACTTTACCTGAGCTTCCACTGTGTAAAATGAATTTCCCATCATGAAAACAATTGGTCAGTTGAGAGAATTAGATATGCTCTTTATTTTACAATGTCTAAAGCTATAATGCAGATGATCAAAATCGCTTCATAAATCACTTCATTAACAATTAATGGTCTTTGCATATATGTATATAATATTTATTTATGTAGCATTATCTATCTATATATAGTTATAAAGATGTTTTGGAGTGTTAAGTTTACATTCTTAGGTATAGCTTTAATAAAAGTGTGTTAATATAGCAATGTATATCTTTGGTTCTTCATTTCTTTCTTTTTGTCAGTAAGCCCATTATACACAAGCCAAATAGAGCTCTACAGCTATAGTCCATGCATTAAACAACTTATCAAAAGCTAATCAATAAAAATGAATCTAAAACATTGGATCCATACATGGGTCTAAAACAATAAGCACATCTAATGTCAACTAGTAGACTGCAGGAAAAACATTTTTGCATGAACTGGTTAGAAGACTCCAAGGAATCTGGAGGATGTGTATAGACAAATTAGCATTA
Organism: Duopalatinus emarginatus; assembly: GCA_028565595.1. Lineage (NCBI taxonomy): Eukaryota > Metazoa > Chordata > Actinopteri > Siluriformes > Pimelodidae > Duopalatinus > Duopalatinus emarginatus. The sequence continues at coordinate 14,942,427 of JAOVVF010000047.1, forward strand.
TAACAAGGCCAAGACCATTTAAATTTTTAAAATCATGTCCTAACTTTTTGTGAATACAGAAAATGCAGTCAGAATTAGTAGGGGCAACAATGTATGTCGGCTAAACATTGAATCACAGTCCTCTTTGACAAAGGTAGATAACTGTGGAGCAGTGTTTTTGACTAATGTACTCACCAAAAAAAAAAAACAACATACAACAAATTTCAATAATCTTAGCAAAAATTGGATAGGTATCCATATGAATTTTGATCAACATTTACCTGCTGGTTAAAATAAAGATCTGAAATAATGTTATTTTTAAAACACAAAACATGAATCATTTACAATGTGAGATTTCATATAAAGTGCCAAGCTGCCAAGTTATGAGTAAACTCATATAAATTTATATTGTAAAACATACAATTACTTCCAGTTTGATTTTATTCAGCTATGAAAATGATTAGCCTTTCATAATGCAGTGTCCTCAGGATAATAGTTTAGCCTTTGGGTTCCATCATCATAACAATAAAAGAAAAATGGTATGTTTCTTTCTAGCATGTCTCTCTGGACAACAAAGGACAACAATGATTATTGAAATGTGTTAATCCTCATTTTGTTGTTATGATGATGCCAGCTATTTGGCTTGAATTTATCATTCTTAAGTGATATTCCTGTTTGTATTAACTTTCTTGCTGTCTTACCAGTTTATATTCACTTTCTTAGTCATTTTAGTTGCATGTAATGTCTTTTACTCAAACGGGAGACTGCAGAAGTATCAGTATCCATGTTTGTAAAATTAAAAGAGAATTACTGGGCTACTGTGCATGCACACAGAGGGATTTGAAATCCCTATTTAACCCATCCAGTGAAACACACACCCTAGTGAACACTAGGGGCAGTGAACACACCTGCCTGCCCGGAGTTGGGGGCAGCCCCTATTCACAGCACCCAGGGAGCAGCTGGGGGCATGTCTGTTGCAGGTATCTGTACTGGGAACCTACCTGTCACACAGCTGGTTCCTTAACCACAGGCCCATGCCTATCATGTTTGCAGAGTTAACGCATATAAAAATCAGATTTTAACCATAATCTTGCCACTGCATTTAGTATACCCACTATGTAACCTAATAATTTTTCTGAGCTACTGAATAATTAGATTATTTTCTAAATAAATCTTCAGCAGTTGTAACCTGACAATCAACTATCTAAAGAATGGGTTCATCTCTTGCACAATTCACATCAATTTTCCCTGTATGATGTGGTTTTGCTAACAAATAGTTAATATAGTTGCAAATAGCACGTTAAGCTGTTAGCTGTTAGTCCAATATCAGAATAAGAATAAATGGGTCCAACCTATACTGTTTGCTGGGCCTAAATTCAAGTACCTTTATACAGTTGCTATGACCATAGCTGGTAGTGACCTGACTATGCTGTTGGTCAGCAGGAACATTTTAAGATATAAAGCATCAAAAATGCCCTATACAGAGCTCTGGAATGAGGAACACAGCTTGATCATCTTATGATCCATAGTTCATCACCTCATCTGTAAAACATGTTGGTATGGGCATGTAGCTGGACTGTTAGCTGAGCTGGTTCACTTGTTTTTATTGATTTTGTTTTATTTTATAGACTAAACCATTTGTTTAATTATACAAAAGCATGTTGGTTTGTCAGAGCTAAAGCAATTTCTTAAATGTAGTGAACAGTGTTCACCCACAGAATAACCTGAAACACACAACTGAAGATAAAAAAAAAAAATACAGGTCAAAAGTGGAACATTCAAGGCTGAAGTCACCCGATATAAACTTGACTGAGCAGCATTTCGCTCACTGAAGCAAGACTGGAGATAAAATTGGACTGAACATCCTCCCAGGCTGTAGAACAACTGTAGGGGAGTATCTTGGGGTGATGATGTATAGACTGAAGTACTGCAGTGCTGCAGTCTGGTTAAAATTACACAGAAAAGTAAGGGAATTTATTTTTAAATATATTTATTTGGAAGCAGATGTATTTGCTGAGGTTTTGTATTGCGATCACTGGACTAAGAGAATTATGTATAATTCTGTGGATATGTATGAATGAATGAATGTATGAGTCACCTAATATAAGTGTCAATATCCTTATTACATCTGACATTATTCTTCAAGTTACCTGATGTAGAGGATGAAGAAATTACCAGTAAGCTGTTGTATTTCAACGCCATCTTGTGGTGATTTTTTAAATATGGGGTATTAATCTCTCTCTCTCTCTCTCTCTCTCTCTCTCTCTCTCTCTCTCTCTCTCTCTCTCTCTCTCTCTCATTTTCATTTTTCATTTCAGAAATGCTTTATTGGTATAAATGTTAAAAATGACATTTTTGCCAAAGCAGATTTTGCAGGTACATTTAAGCTAAACATATACAAATAATACATAAATAGTTGTGATTATTAAGAAACAAGAATAATAATTAAGAACAACCAATAAATTATCTATAACGTCAGTAACATTAATAACAACTCTCTCTCTCTCTCTCTCTCTCTCTC
>JAOVVF010000047.1:14948458-14960919 GCA_028565595.1 Duopalatinus emarginatus
GGGTGGGGGTGGGGGGGCGGTGATGAGGGAGAAACGACACCGATTGGTCACCGCCCCAGGGGCAGCAAATCACAGACACTCACTGTCAGAATTAAAAGCACACACTGGGGGCAATTAATGAAGACAGACGCACCCGAACCACCGATCTACTGATCTTTATCCATTTATAAATGTTATGCCTTAGGCCTTTAGACTTGCGTTTATTAGTAGGACAGCATGCATATAATAATAATAATAATAATAATAATAATAATAATAATAATAATAATCAAATAAGTCAAAGGTTATGGGGCTATGGACAGGTCTTATTTCTGCATACATATCCATTCTTACATTTAGGCCTATTTAATAAGGCGGTTATTATTATTATTATTATTATTATTATTATTATTATTATTATTATTATTATTATTATTATTTGTTGTTGTTGTTATTGTGTTTTTACATTTATTAGCCCATCTCAGCCTTTTAATCTTTATTTGTTTGAAATTGGTGGGACCGGGCCTGGCTTCAGCAGTGAGGAGCCTAATTAAGTGAAGAGCAGCTCTAATTGTAGGGACACTAAATTGGTCGTAATGGCTGACTGCTCTCTGCAGCTTTGTCGCTGTGTGCTTGTGGGGGGAAGGAGCATTTCCTAATTTCTAGAAAAGCAATGTACTCCTTGCAAATGACCTACATTAGCACTATTCTATTATGCACGTTTATAACTGTGGCTCACTGCTCTTTGTTTGGTTATTTTAAAAAGAAAAAAAAACCAATTCATATCATGTTTCTACCCTATCAGTTAACAAATTAAACATACCCTCTTCTTTTTGTAAGTAAATACATCGAGGTTATTTTTTATTTATGTATTATATGTATTCATTTTTATCGTTTACCATATCTGTTTATCTGTGAATATTCTTATTCTTATTCTTCTTTTTATTATTATTATTATTATTATTATTATTATTATTATCTATTGCTGTATTTAACCACAGACCGCTGGTGATTTTCTTTGCACGTTTCGTGGCTATCACGCATACACACGTGTGTATAGACGTTAATAAGACGTTGTGAAAGAAGGCTGAATAGTTAGGGGGAGAAACGCAGGGCTCTGCCGCCTGGATAACTGAGATAATGATTTGGTGAAAGGAACATTTCAACCTGCGCTTCACTCTAAATAGCTAACTGACGGTGGGGTTTCACTTAATTGATAGTGTTTAGAGAAGCACAGCCATTCGGCTGGACTGCGTTTAAAAGCAAGATAAGCAGATAAGCAGTTTTAATGCATGTTTTCATGTCGTCCCTCTGTATAGGCTATGACTGGAGTGGGGTTGCACATGGATGTACGAGAAAGCTGGGGATGAAGATATGTGGTGAGTATGCGCTATTCTTTGCGCAGACAGTTACAGTGTGAATGCACTGGGACAAATAATCTGCACAAGGTAGACTAGGTTGCTCACGGTTGCTGCTCTGAGACAGCACATTGCAGTGTCTTTACTTGTCACTGGCATGGCTGTAAAATGTCCATGGAGAGAGATGTGAGACCAGGAGTTGCATCATTAAGGTTATGTATATCTAGATGGTTTATTAACATGAGATTCAGACAACAAATACTGGAAAAAGGTGCACATAGGAAATTTGTTATTAGTGGTCAAGCTCACGCGACCTCTATATTTAGTTAACTCGGAGTGTGGGCCGGGCTGATCCTGTAGCGCCCCCAACTGGTAGTGTTACACATGGGCACTGACAGGGTTTTTGATCAGCTAATTAACCTAACGTTGAGTTAAAACAAAGCTGGAACTGTACCTAAAACTAGGACGAAAAACTAGGTCTACACTATATATGTATTTGCGCTCATGAGCTACAGAGCATAATTATAGCACAAGGATAACCAGATGAATATTTATTCCGTATGTGGGATCAAATCAGAGCCTATGTCTACATTTTAACCGACAGAATGGCTTAAATAGTCACCGTGGTATAGTTTTAGATAATAACTGCAGTCGACTCATAGAAATTAGATATTTAAATATATACATACATACATACATAGTTGATCATAACGTGCGATAATGTCCTGTTCCCCAAGGGATTTCTGCTCAGCAATGATCTGTTAAACAGCCCGCTGCGTCCTAGACTGTGTGTCCGGTGTGTTTTCCTGCGATAGCGCGCTGCTGCTCTGTATGTGTGGTGTTACTGGGAGATTAGCGCAGCATCAGATAAGATTTCTCTGCTGGGAGAAATGTCCAGAGGGAGGAATGAGGTCTCCTAACGCTTTTTAAAATCAATCCTGAAATAATCCCTTTAGCATTTAGCATATAGCATTTCTTTTTAATATCTGAACTGTATATGTCTATGTTATAAATTTTGTAGAGGTTTTACGGCGAAAAGAAAAAGAAACGCTTTATTATTTGTGTGCATTTTTATGGTTTGTTGAAAATGAAATGTTGGAAATTTGAACCATGTTTAAAAATTTCAAATCCTACAGTTTTCTAATAACACACCATTTACAGTCTCAGAATAAGAGACAATGAATTGTACCTGTAACATTCCCCCTTCCCCCTTAGCAGGGATGCTACCTGTATCTTCTGTATATTTAATATGCTTCACCTGGTTATATAAATATAGTGTATTTTATTTAAAGTCTAAATAGATAGGCCTATAATTACTATGCGTATATATGCGTCTTTAAAGTATATTAAGCGACATAGGAGGAAACGGTTTAGTGTGTAGCCTAATACTTTTTTTTTCTTTTTTTCTCTTATTCTTATATTCTTATTTTTTATCCTAAAAATTGCACCATGATTTCAATTCATTCTTTATTTAAATATTAATTATTTAATGCCCTAGCATTATTAAATAATAATAATAATAATAATAATAATAATAATAATAATAATAATAATAATAATAATGTTTAATTATTCAATGTTTATTATTATTATTATTATTATTATTATTATTATTATTATTATTATTATTATTATCTCTTCCTACAAAAATTGTGATTTGGGGTTGGGAGGAAAAGCTATTTTGAGATAATACGGCTCACTGAGGCGGATCCAGCATGCATCATTAGCTGTGAGCTCAGTCAGTCAGTAGTCGGTGGAGTGTGTGATGGGCTCGGTGTCTCTCTGTTCGACTCCGGGGGGGATTTAGAGGCGCTCTAAACGGAGCCCATTTGTTTTTGCTTGACTGATGTCATGGGGCGACCCTCCCCCTGATTATGGCTCCATCATAAATCCCTATGCAGTGGGACTCAAAGAGAAATCCTGCACGCTCCATACAGCTGTCAAATATATAAGGAAATGTTTGGCCAGGCAAGTCGCACATTACTTTCCTTCTCTATTTGTAACAATTTAGGATTTTTGCAGAAGAACAACAATCTAGATGAAAAAAGTCGGATTGTGGCTTCTCTGGATGAAAAGTCATCACCACAGAAGATCAGTTTACTGGACTCACACTTCAGGCGTACTGAGACAGACTTCTCCAACCTGTATGCCAGGGGTGAGAGAGTTCACCTGCTTTTCTCCTGCATTTCTAAAATGAATAAGGGAGGAAATGTTTAGACAAATATATTCTTGCACTTTAATTTTGTGCATTTATGCTTTAAGTTGTTCTTTTTTGACAACTCTGCACACTGATAACATAATGGTATTATTACTGTTATAACCTTAAAGATTTACTGCCTGCCAAGAATGGTGAAGAGCCTACAATCCAGTTCTTGCTGGAAGTGGTGGAAATCCTCACAAACTATGTACGGAAGACATTTGACAGATCAACAAAAGTGCTGGACTTCCACCATCCACACCAGCTCCTGGAGGGTATAGAGGGCTTTAACTTGGAGCTTTCAGACCAGCCTGAGAGTCTGGAGCAGATTCTAGTAGACTGCAGAGACTCACTCAAATATGGCGTCAGGACAGGTGAGACATGACATGACATCTGAACCGTTTTAATTCCTGTCCATTCTTTAGAATAATGGCATATACAGAGACCACTTCCATAATATTTCCTTACAGACAATCATGCTGGATTATGAACTTCTTTCACTTTGTGTGTGTTGTTATTTTCCTGGCAGGTCATCCCAGGTTTTTTAACCAGCTGTCCACTGGGCTGGACATTATTGGCTTGGCTGGGGAATGGCTCACCTCAACTGCAAACACTAATATGTGAGTTTTTAATTTTCTGCCTAATCCCTTCTGGTGAATTAGTTACATTGAAGTGGTGTAATTGAAATATTATCTAACAGAAACAGATTCGTATTTGTCAGGTTGACAGAAAGTAGCTTAAATCTTTGCTCGTCTTCACAATTTTAATTAAAGTACAAGTACAAATGAGTAAAGTACAAATTAGCACAAAGATGACATTGTATTAATAGCCTATAAACACTTTAATATTCACTAAAATACTTCATTAAAATAATAAAATGGCACAGTATACAGGCTTGATACACAGCCTGTAGGCATATCCAGCATCTAAATGTCTTGTTGGTTAAGGTTAATTTACATCTTGATGATCTAACATATTATATTTTACAAACATACCCAAATTTAAAGGCATCCCACTGCAATTAGAAAGTCATTATAATGTTTGGATGAGTTTCAATTTTAGACACCAAGAGATTATATAGATAAATCACAGCTGCTTTTAAATTCAGATTTAAATCACATTTACTCCTCTTCCCACTTAATATATCTTTTCAGTCTAAACAGACAAATTTGTGCTGTTAAATAGATGCTCGTGCCCAATACAATCTTTTCAAGTATAATACATGCTAGTTTTCACCTTCAGAGAACATAGGAATAAAATAGCACAGGGTGAACACACCAGTTCAGGATGACCTTTAGAGGCCAGAGATTCTATTATGTCTTTTTATGGCATATGCCCTAAATACATTTTTTATTTATTTCACTATTTATTTTGAGTAGTACAATGACTAATTCCTGTTACCTTCAGTTGTTTAAAGAGTGTACAGAAATACTTTACAACATCCATGATGACTTGTCAGTCAGGAGAGTCATAGACCAGCTCTTGTAATGAGCCATGTCTAGATTTGATGCATCCTCTGGTTATTAGAAGTGGGGACTAAATGGTCCTAATGGTCTGCCTGAGACTAGAATGCTTTCCTAGTCTCGTGTGACCTTTTACTTCATGATGAATTAGTGGTTGGTCTATTATTCAATGTAATTACTTCAGATGGTTATTGACCATCATTACTGTGATGCCCTGCTAGGATCACATTGCAGTTACATGGTTAAATAGTTGACAGTTATTTTATATATATGTTTATATGATTAAATAAGGGTTTATGTAAATCGTAAGAAAGATAATGCATTTATTATTACTATTATTACTATATAAATTTTAAATTTGCGATATTTTGATAAAATCTTTTGATAAAACATTTTGATAAAATTTTTGCCTACATGCCCAGTATTGGTTCTTCAGTAGACCCATGATTTGAACTCATGTTTAAACAGCACTACTGCAGAGCTTTATACACTGAGCTGCCACACTTTATCCACAGGTTCACATATGAAATTGCTCCAGTGTTTGTGTTGATGGAACAGCTGACTCTAAAGAAAATGAGGGAGATTGTCGGCTGGCCAAATGGAGAAGGAGATGGAATATTCTCTCCAGGTTGTTTTCCTTCTTACATCTAAATATCTTAAACAGTAAACACTGCCATTAGTCAAAAAAGCAATATCCAAATTGTTTGATTGCTGATCAATTTAAAAGAAAAGCTCAGTTGTGCTAAGTTTTTGACCTTTTCTGTGACAGGAGGAGCGATCTCCAACATGTACAGTGTGATGATAGCTCGCTATAAACACTTTCCTGAGGTTAAGACTAAAGGCATGAGCGCAGCCCCCAGGCTGGTGTTGTTCACCTCTGAGAATGTATGTATTGTTTCTTATAGAAAAATAAATACTGAGGTATTTCTGATGGCAAAAAGCAATGCCAATGTAATGAATGTATGAATGAATTAGTTTTGTCACATTATATAAACAGGAACTCTTTTACCCAAGAGGCCATCAGACTGTAAATCTCCCCGTCTTTTCTGCAGGCAAAGAATTCTGACAAACCTAAATGCTGCTTTACTGTATATTGGGCACTTGTAAGAATAGGCAGGTGTATCATTTCCCCCTACTTTCTTACATAATATGTTTATTTTTATTTTTTAATTACAAATATTTTTTATTACATTCGTTTTTCATTTGTATTTTCAGTTATTTTTAAGAAAGTTGGCACACAAAAATTCTCTGCAATATCAATATTGTTTAATTTTTTAAATAATTTATTTATCTATTTATCCCTGCTACTAAGATCATCAATCATTTTCCTCATACCTGACCTCTAAATTTATTTATTAGTTTGTTTTTGTTATTATATAATTTTTGTATGTGATTACAAGAACGCCTGTTTATTTACTCTGAGGTGTAATAGCATTGTAAGCTGTAAGTTGAAAGTATATATAAATTAAGCTTTAAATCTGTATTATTCATGTTTTAAATCACGTAATTTTTAGAGAAACTTGTTACAAATATAGTTGTGTAGGTCTGATTGTGCAGAAAACTACAAGGAAAATTACTGCACTAACTCTTGTTAGACATTCTTTTATGTCTGTCTCATCTCAGACTGATGAAATAAGTTCATTGGTTGTAGTTTTATTTGTGTTGTATAATTTTCAGCAACAATCCCTAGGTTTTCATTATAAGACTTTAATTATATATTGTTCTTTTCTCATTTGATGTGTTAACAACATGGAATTATTCTTTATGGCATGCATACATAGGCTACATACAGAGATTAGTAACTCTTAAGAATATTATGTATGTGTTTTTATATCCAATTTAGAGTCACTACTCCATAAAGAAAGCCAGTGCCGTTCTAGGCTTTGGGACAGAAAACCTGATATTGCTCAGTACAGATGAGAGGTAAGAGAATTCTGTCTGAGCTCCTGGTGTGTATATATATGTGTGCATGTGCATGTATGAGGTTGTCTGTGTTACATGTTTGTCTCCTTTATCAGAGGTAGAGTCATTCCTGCTGATCTGGAGTCCAAGGTCATTGATGCCAAACGCAAGGTGAGTCTTTGCACAAACAAGATGTCCAAATCAGCTAAGTAAGCGGTTTGCATATATAGTGGTGAGTAATATATAGTACCTTACACATGGCCTAAGATAAGAAATTGCATTCTTTGTTAATCACTATCTACATTAATATGAAGCGAAATTAATATGCATATCTACGCAAATCTAAGGCTTAAAAAGTCTCTATAGGGTAATGCTAAATCTGAGCGATATTAGTTTAAGTAATGTTCTCAGCTCTGTTGCCTTTATCTCCTTTAGTCAGTGAGAGTAGTCCATTGAGACTGATGGCTCATCTGTCTCTGTGCTTTTTCAGGGCTACGTTCCATTTTTCGTGAGTGCCACAGCCGGTACTACAGTTTACGGTGCTTTTGACCCCATCAATGAGATTGCAGATATCTGTGAGAAATACAACATGTGGCTTCATGTGGATGTAAGTGCACAACAATGGGCATAAGTGTGAGTGTCACCTGTCCCATTTTATATTAAGTGACTCTAGGACTTGTGCGGTTACTTGTAATTATTATGCAATTTATTGTATTGTCACAATTAGAAACAAACATTGTACTTAGAAATAAAATCTTACTGGAAAACCACAAATGTAGTTGTAATTATCTGTTATATCTCAAAGCATTTACAACTGTCAGTACATGCTTGCATATATATTGTCTATATTACAGTATATTTAAAAAATCTGTAGTTCATCTACTGTAGTCTATAGTTATTAGAGGCACTTAATATAAACTGAGACTGTCATTGTCATGTTCTGAGTCAGTTGCTGAAGACAGTGATCAGACTTAAGTGTGTGTCCACAGGGAGCATGGGGAGGTGGACTGTTGATGTCCAGAAAGCACAGACATAAGCTTAATGGTATTGAGAGGTACTCCTTAAATATTTTTTCATTCACATACATGCTTACACACACACACATGTTACTGGAAAAAAATATCATGACATGTCCTTAGTAAAGCACTGAGCACTGCCTAAAATGGTACAAAATCTCCTTTAGATGCTAAATTGACTTGAGACTATGTTATATACGTTATGATTAATAATATTAAATATTAATTAAACTATTCAGTGAGCCCTCACATGCCGTATTTGGAGCCTCATCTGTATACAAATGTTTTCTCATAGGGTAATGGTGATAGTCAGAATAATTTTGTATTGATTTTCAGTCATCACTCTAAGAAAACAAGTGGACCATGCAAACCATGCAGCAAAATGCCCTCACAACACAACAGAGACCCCTTTTCCTTTAATTTGTCACTTGCCTATATAGCTGAGCCTACTCTCAGTCTGCTGTGTTACTTTCGTAGGGCAAATTCTGTGACATGGAATCCTCACAAGATGATGGGCGTTCCACTACAGTGCTCTGCCATTCTGGTCAGAGAGAAGGTGAGGCCGAGAGAATGTACAAAAATGGGGGTGGGGGTGTAGGGTGGGGGGTGATGCAGGCACAGAAAGACAAAAACAGACAGAGAGATAGTATTTGAAAAACAATAAAAGAAGGAGACTGAGTGGGGAAGTGAAAAAGAGATAAACAGGACAAAAGGGTAGAAGAATCAGTAAAGGGGCTGTGTTCACTGAAGTGTATCATTAACTGCTCTCTCTCGCTCACTCCCTCTCTCTCTCTTGCTCACTCTCTCTCTCTCACTGCATTGACATTTTATTATGTGAATGTCCGTCTGTGTGTGTGTATGTGTACGTGTCTGAACATGTTACAGGGGCTTCTCCAGGGCTGCAACTCTATGTGTGCTGGCTATCTTTTCCAACAAGATAAACAATATGATGTCTCCTATGATACTGGAGACAAGGCCATACAGTGTGGCCGGCATGTGGACATCTTCAAGTTCTGGCTCATGTGGAAGGCAAAGGTCTGCACACACTTGCATGAATTGAAGAATGGCAAAGAAATTAATAGCAGCAATAAATGACTGCTAATCAAAATTGATTTATTATTAGTTAAAAAATTCTGTTTATTAAATTAAATGTTAGTATTATGTGTATATACAGTATATTAGAAAATGTAAATACTGTTTCTTGAAACAGGGTACCATTGGATTTGAAAAGCATATAGACCGGTGTCTGGAGCTCTCAGAGTATCTCTATATTAAAATCAAAAACAGGGAAGGATATGAGATGGTGTTCCAGGGACAGGTGTGTGAAGAACATTTCTAAAATATCAACCTTTATTTAATACCATTCATATAAATCTGTTCCAGAGAGGAATATTACAGAAAACAAGAACTGTGACAGATTTACTATACCATTTTTTTACATTCAGAACTTTTTATTTTATTATTTAAGTTGCTTTCTCTTTCCCTCAGCCTCAGCATACGAATGTGTGCTTCTGGTATATTCCACCAAGTCTGCGTGGTGTGACAGATGAAGCGGAGAAAAGGCAAAGGCTCCATAAGGTAACATCTGTTTTAACCATTACAAAAATGTCCAGATGTAGCTGGTTCTTGGTTCTATATTTTCAGCATAAGCTTACGGTGTGATGAGAACCTGACATTAAGCAAAAACACACAGCAATCTGTCAGTAATAACTGTCTTATGTCATGTGATTGAAAAATGATGAGTTCTCTCCTAAAACCAGGTGGCTCCTAAAATCAAAGCAATGATGATGGAGTGTGGCTCAACAATGGTGGGCTACCAGCCTCAGGGTGACAAGGTTAACTTCTTCAGAATGGTCATTTCCAACCCTGCTGCCACCAAGTCTGATATCGACTTCCTGATCGATGAAATTGAAAGACTGGGGCAGGATTTATAAAAAAAAAAGCAATCATATTTTAGCTGGTCAGTGATCATTGAACAACAATATGCATCCCTGTATAATCCCAGTCTTACTCTCACTCAAATTACTTTTATTAAGCCACCTTGAAATCATGTGACTGTTGAGATCATCATAGTAAAAAAATATCCATTAAGAATTAATGAAATATTGAACATCATGAATGTTATAATTTCATAAAACTGCTCTATGAAAACTGCAGAAATTACGGCATTGATGAACTATAATGCAGGCAGTACTGCAGTTTTGATTCAAACATAGCATTAACACTTTTCTGCATTGTTCCATTGTGGAGCGCTCAGTGAAGGTGAAGTCATATCAGGGCATGTGATCTCGCAGTATAGCAATTATAAAGGAACATTAACAGCATCTGAAAATCTTGAAAATCTTTCAGTGGCATGTCCTTGTTCAAGGTGTTCCTTATATGACCACTTCATTCTATCCTTATTATATGTATCAGTTATGTGAACAATATTTAATGATGTTATATAACAAACTCTTGCACATTATTTTTAAGATTACTCTGCACCAATATGTATATTTTAAAGATTCAATTAATCAAAGTCAAATAATTGTTGGTTCTTAGTATTGTCAATGTGAATAAATATTACTGCATATTTTAGCTGTTCTGTAGAATAAATTAATGAAAAATAATGCATTCATCACCATGTTAATAGGCACTATAAACAAATACACAATTGAAGTTTACTTGGATCTAAAGTACTTTATGTCGATAGTGTATATTATAGTTATATGGCCTTTGTGACTGCATTATGTGTAACTATGTAGTGTTTAATTACATTACATAGTTTTACCTTACACTGTTTAAATAGTGATTAACATTGACATAGAATTATTTTCTAAAGATCTTATTTATATGAAGAGACTGTGAAAGATGTCTTTGTCCATTTGTAGAGTATCCTTATTTGTATTTGAGTGGATCTTATAAATGTTTTAAACGTTTTAGAGATTTCAATGTATTAATTGACCAAAGACCTAGAAGGAGGTGATCTATTTAACACCAATCTGTAGTACACAATGACCTAGGTACTTGATTGGCGTGTCACATAAAGATAACATGAACACATACTGTGTAACTTTAGTGCAATCAGTGTGGTGTAGCTGTGAATGTTACTATACTTATTGTTATAAGTGCATAATGAATGTTCTAAGTAAACTGTCTAGTTATAGTCAAGTGAAACAAAAATCAGTAAAAAGCTGAGAGTTCTAGCTATAATTGCTGGAACTTAATAAAAGAAGCACAACAGTATTTTACCCCTTAAAATGCAAATGTTATGTATTTTATTAGTGTAAAGATTTTTACTGATGTCGTAGTAAGCACAGGACTGTGTGTCCAGTCATAAATTATGCCAGCTTTAAGCATTAGTGGTGATTGTATTTCTATTTAATTCTGGGGCTAGGTTTAGTTTGTGTCCATAAAACTAGGCCTTGAATGTTTATACCTAGAAGGAGACAAAGGTCATGTTTATAATCCTTGGTCCTAGGCATTTAATGTAAGCATTAGTAGAGATTATGCATTAACAGTCAAAATGCTGGTTAACATAGGCACCTTAAACTACAGTCACACTGAGTGAACTTGTGCAGAAATGATGTTTAAATCCTGCAAATAAAACTCTTGCAATCAACCAACTGGTCCCCCTTTCATTGCAATTACTGATAATTTCTCCTTTATAAACAGTACTATATAATTTTACTTCACTTATATAAAATATTCATTTTGGCTAGATTTACAAACCCAATACCAAAATCATTACATCAGAAAACACATTTTACAAATATTTGTATAGCATTTGTAGGTACATCTGTATGAAAACATTGAGTAAATGTTTAATGTAATAGTTTATCATTTTTGTTTTCCCCTGGAGTACTAAAGGGTCTGATCAGGTTAAAGTTATAAACATGGTCAACCACAAGGAACAGAAATCAATCTGCATGGAAATTGTACATTTGAACAGACAAAGAGCTTTGCCCACATCTTCATCAATCATTAGCTATCACAAACCATGGATTTTCTATGAAACACATTTAACATGGATCACCTGTGAATTCATATGAGGCTTGAATCAATCTCACCCAAAATGCAAAACGGACCATTAGTTAACCTAAAACATCAAACCAAGGATGCTTCACCCCTTTGTATTTTGTCTGTCACATGGCAGAATGAAAGCCGTTTTCAAGCACTATAACCTGCTTACAATACTAAAAGACCCTTTTTCCCCTTAAAAATCCAGCTTCACTCTCCTCTATCTCTACTGTCATTCCCCATACCTCAAATTAATTGCCCAGAGAAGGAGTTTTACAGGGTGATCATTGCGGCACAGAGCTTTCTTATCCTCTTCAGTGGGACGAAGCTCTGTTCATTATTCACTCTTTTAAAGACATTCATCATAAATGTCATCAGACCTTGCTCTCTTCCAGACTTGCCACATGAGCATATCAAAAAGGTAATTTCAGGTCAGGCTCTGGCTTAATAGGTACATTTTATTTATAACATGCAGGAAATATGTCTGGTTTAGCTTTCACTAGATCTTTTAACACTATATTAACACTCACTGGTGCATGTGGGGGTG
>JAOVVF010000047.1:14975295-15003200 GCA_028565595.1 Duopalatinus emarginatus
TCCTATTAACAATAACCCAAATACACAGGTTAAAATGAGCATCTTTTTTGTGTATTTTGTGTTGCATTCATGCCACTATACATATTGATGAACTGATGAATTGTTACACCCTGCTGCAAACAAGAGAACTGAGACGGATGTAGAAATCCTACTCAGCAGAGACAAAGAGTGGCTAGCTGCCAGTACATCTTTGCATTCTGATCACCAAGGAGCTCACTCACTGCTTCAGCCTGGAAAATATTTGGAGCTTTCTCCCAAAAAAAAAAATAAATAAATAAAAATATTTTTTTGACAATAGGCGCTACATTGTTCTTATGAATTCAGATTGGAGTGCTGCTATGATTTGAATATGTACTGATTAATCGCTAAGCTATTTAGAGGCTATGTAACAGACCACTGATCTGAAAATAATAAAAACATCTCAGACTGGGATATTATCTAGCCAAGATTGAACAATGCAGTCCTGCAATAGAGTCATACGACACAGAGAGAAAGAGAGAGAGAGAGAAACCGAAAAAAGACAGACTTACTGAATATGCAGGAGAACTGCCTCTTTTTACGTCAGAACCCTAGAGAGCAAAAAGGAGGGGGGAAAAGGGACAAGCAGGTAAGAGAAAGAGGGAAACAAGAGAGTCAAAAAGAGAGAAAAAAAAAGGTAAGAATAAAGTAAGATGTTAAAGAAAAACAGGTTCATTGTAAAGAACTACATGAGCAAAGCCTCTGTTTATAATTAGCCTTTAGTGACAGTGACTGAATGTCACAGCAGTCTTAATGAGCAAGGCGGGCTGGTTATCGATGCACCACACACTCCCTGCTGGCATTTTTGGGTCACAGTGGGCACCAGCTCAGAGCCATGAAAACAGGGGAAAAAAAGAAAAGGAAAAACGGCAACTCATGGAAATAAAAATAGAATAAATAACTTACTGACAAGCAAATTCTTATAAACCATTAAAAATAACTTTACATAATGATACATGCTTACTGCTGCATAATAAAGCAATTTGTTGTACACATAATGTTTTTTTTCATTTATTTGAAAAAAAAATTTTTTTATCAGCATAATGCTAATATCATATTTATTTAAATATACTGTAACTGTATATCATCGTAATATTCCATCCGGTAAATGACGTGTAATGGTATGAAAACCTTCTCTTATATATCGGCTACAAAGAGGGCACCACTTACCCAGATTTCTGTATATACATGCAACTTATTTTAATTAGCAAAATGCTGACATCAATGGCTTGTTGGGGTTGGGTCATAATTTAATTCTGTATGGCCTATTACCTATTTCGTACATCATTAACCTTTTCCTCTAAAGAGATATGCTGAAACGTGACCACATCTTACGGCTCATCATTAAGAGATAAAAGTGAACAGTGCATATTAGTGTGGACAAAAACAGCAGCACACTACATATGAAATATGTTATTTTTATTTTTAATATATAATAAAATAATATGTTTAAAGATGAAATAAACACTCAAATCTATTTATCTAATTTATTAAAGCAACATGGTATTAATACACAAACACGAGGAGTAATAGAATCTGCATAACACAGAGGTACAGTGGACAGATTTCTGACTTTTTGCAGTATTTAGGTGTAAATGAATATACTATAAATTTATATGTTGAATTGAGGCTAGTGACAGACATTTTGTGCCATGCAAGTGTTTCTATTTGTGAACTATTCAGGCTTAGGAAGCAACAGAGACTGCAGAACAGTATGACAGATTTTGGTTCGAGGTTTCTGCCTACTCTGCCAAGTTTCATGTAGACTGCAATATTTATTTTGTTAGCTGCACCATCCAGTGGCTTTGTGTATTTTTATGTTTTAGCCGCATCATTTGTAGTTCTGTGTTTGTGTACTCGCATCTTTGTGCAGCATTATTAGGCACAGCATTAGCACTGATGGTTGCTCTGTGTCTGTGGGAGTGTTTGTGACAGGTGTGTGTGGTGATTGAGAGTGTATCTGCTACATCATTAGAGAGCATGCTGACGTATGGGGGCATCTGTGTGCCTGGCATCTGTGCACAATCAGCAGCTCAAGCCACCACAGGACTAGACAGTGGCTTTATGCACGTCTCCTCGAGTTTTCTGGCCCTCTCCATTTTAATCCCCGTCAGCCTTTTGGTTCCTGGCTTCCTTTTTTTCCTTCACCTTCCCTCTTTGCACCATACATGCACACCCCTTCTGCTCCCTCCTGCATTACCAATTACCACCTTAGCCATCTCTCACTCCGGCACTATCTCACTACCTCTCTACCAATCGCTTTCTCTCCAGTTCTCTCTCTCTGTCTCTGTGTGATTTATGGCACAAGCAGGTGTGCTAGGCAGGGGGCAGGAGGGGGAGGGCTGCAGACAATGTTCTTAATGTCTGTCTGGGTATGTTGGAAATCGGGTGCTAAGCACTGCATAGGTTTAGGCAGTAAACAGAGACGCAACAGCAGTTAGTGATCAGCATTTACAACCATAAATCACAGGCGTTAAACTTGAGGTGCTGGGGGTCAAATACAACCTGCGCAAACCTGCATTCCAAAATTTAATCAACTCATAGTGTACTACTACCTTTCACGCTGGAGCAGAATGTACAGCATACGCGTTGCATACGTGTATAGCAACAGTCCTTGTAATCCACATCACACAAATTCTATCCACACCACCACACAGCACAGTATCACACAATCATTATAAAGGAAACTAGTTCCCCAAAGTCCAGCAGTGCCCACAAAGCCGGAGGATTAGACACAGTTGTCATTAGGGCTGTGCACTGGCAAGACTCTGGAAATATGATACGCATCATGATATAGGGGTAATGATCTCCTTAGTGCTGTCTTTATTGTGCCAAAATTAACCCTTACTTCTGCTGTATACGCCTTGCGTACAGAGTAAGTCCTCTGGATACAGCTATCAGTGGTAACATTACTGATCAGCTACATTTACTGAAACCAACATCAGCAGTACAACCTTACATGACTTTCTGTCTACGTTTACAGTGAGATTTTGGAGTGAAAGAGTCAAACGGCTGAAGATAGATCACAACCCCGCTATCTAGCAATAGGAAATTTAAATACAAAACGTAAAATACATCACTAAATAAAGGCATAATGTATGAAGCGTGAATGCTTTGTTTTAGTGCATGGTTATGCACTAAAGAGAGAGAGTGCAGACAAACACACAGTGCACAGGCTCATGTTTTCTATGCATCGCACAAGCACTTGTGGGCTAAACAGCTGGTTAAAACGGGTGTCAGTAAAAAAAAAAATAACTGGTGCATGATGTTACACATGTAAATCCACCTGAGAAATGCAGTGATGTTGAGAATTGAAGGGGTTCTTTGCGGCTTTGAGAGAGCACCTTTATTGTAAATAAACAATGATATGAATGAATGTGCATTTTTTGTGATCATAGTGGAACACAAATACATTTTTAAAACTAACATTAAACCATAATCAGTTTTAGGGAAACGTTTAAACTTTTTTTTAAAAAGATACAATAATATATAACAGCCTAACAGTTCACAAAAAGGCAGATGTGGCCAAGGCACAAATTGAATCTGACATATCTACCTGAAATCTTGTTCAATTCTTACCCACAAAAGCCTAGAGTAAAAACATTCACCATGTAAATGTACTGCCCATCACCAGCACATTTAAGAGGCTGTGAGTTTGAAGTCTTGGAACTACCTGTCGTGCAGATTTAAAACATGTTTTATGCAGTAAGATGTGAATGCTAGTCAGAAATCATACAGGACATACCTCTGACTCCTTATCGCTGGATGATCCTAGACTGCCAAAGCTATGATTCGAACATTCATTGTTTGTTAAGGCCTGAAACACGAAAATGGCATAATTCATACATAGATTTGCACATATTGACACAAACCAGTAAACTGGCTGAGACTAAAAGAGAGAGACTTAACACCTAGCCTAAATACAGCAGGTGTTGATTACAAATTAATGACACCCCTGCAGAACAGCATGAGGCCGCCAGATCGAGTCTAATGACAGAGAGAAGGGATGTCACAAAATGAGGAAGCTTTCCCTGGATCAAATAACCGTCTAAAAGGCCATATAATTCCTTTAACAACTGGAGACTTTTCCCCCTCATTGGCTATTCATTCCCAGAGGTATTTCAATGGGAGACAACAGAGCTGACAGCAGTGCATACAGAGCTGCTGACATTTTGCTTTTGCTTATATAAAGAGAGGGAATAAGAGCTTAGACTGTAGGTCATGCTGCCACATACCTTGGTTCCACCACTGGTGCTGCCAGTACTGCCGGTGCTGCCGCTAATGCCACCCATAAAGCGTGCCTCCAGGAGCTCCTGCCGGCGCGGATCCAGGCTTTGCAGCTCATCCATAGCACCTGAAAATATGCACGCAAGAAACTTCACTTGTGTGTCAATAAAACAGTATGAGAATGCACAGCACATAGTATAAAACATGTGCTTCATAGAAGTGAATATTAAAAAGGTGACCAATTTCTGGGAAAAGATTATTATTAACATTTGTTCATCTCAGACACTGTTACTACAGAGCATGTTTAGATATTTTATAAAATCTTCATTTTAAGCATCAGTAAGAACATCAGGTGTGTTGTCATGGATGCCTGACTATCTACCACAAGAAAAACAGACTTGCTGGATTTCCTGAAATGTGCTAGTTGGCATTTTTGCCAGCGAGTCTAAAAATATACATGCTAAAAAGCAGTCTGTTGTTCAGGCCAATTGTCCTACACTGCTACCCTAAAACACATGTAGACATATTAACAGTTTAGTTTCTTACAAGCATATATAAAGGATGCCTAAGACAGTGAAAGTACCCAATCCCCTCCTGTTCACAAATCTCCTAGGTTACTTACACACCCACACACCAAATGGATACATAACATGTAAAGAATTTATATAAATATATACAAACAAACACACACACACACACACACACACACACGTCAAACACACAGAAACATTATTTAGTTTTATTTAAACATGTTTTAAGATAACAGCACCAAGTCTCTTCCTGTAATATCCAAAAAGGGTGGAGACACTTGTAGAGGGATCTCGGTCCACTCCTCCATGCAGAAGTCTTTTATATTTATAGCTTTGTGCATGTGGATGTCACGCTTCAATTCAGACCACAGGTTTTTACAAATGAGCAGACTGAGATGGTATATGCAAAACACAGATTTTCTGTTTCTTTAACCATTTCTGTGATGAATTTGGCACCATCTTCTTAAAAGAGCTATCTGTGGACAGGTTTAAAATTCATGGCAGACATGACCTGGTTTGGGGCTTAAACATCCTGGTAGCAGAATTAATGATGCCACTGAGCTACACAAGAGCCCCGGAAACCAGCAGCCAAAATACACAACACAACTATGGTCTCCTCCATATTTAACACTGACCAAAATGCTTGACTTTGGTCACATCTGGCCATAAGGCACAATACCTATGAATATCTAGGCCTTAAGACATGAACTGTGGTTCTAGTGGCACTTCAGGTGCTGCATTTTAAGAGATTCTCTCAGGTTCGTTCTTTTTTTTGTCCTGTTTCCAAACAGTATTCCATTGTGAGATTTCCAAACTTTACAAACGTGAAAGTTACCAAAATAAACTAGACTGTGCAATCCTAAAACGGATCCTGAGGCACTTATTCACCTTTAGTCACCATAAAACGTTTTAACCGCATCATCATATCTATCATCAAAGTTCTTCAGTTTTCCCATGTTAATGGATGACAAGGAATTTCACATGTGCCACCTCATATTTACCCAAAAAAAAAAAAAAAAAAAAAAAAAAAAAAAAAAAAAAATCAGACTTCCTGTTAAAAAGACAACATAAAACAAAAAATTCTTGAGTAAAGACAATTTGTATGCAATAATTCCTGAGGGTGCCAACTATTCTGATTCCTTTTTATAATACTAACATATTATTAAAAACATAGCTTTACTGTTCTCTGGTGCATGTTTATAAAGGCTGCCAATAATTCTGGAGTGCACAGCATATATACAGTCAGCTCATGAGGGCTGGGAGCACAGGGACTGCTTGAGTGCACCAAGCCTGTAACAACAGAGGAACAGGCCCCATGAGATCACAGCACACATTACTCAAGCATAACGCTGCCAAAATGCAGCTGTACTCGTCACATGCCATATCTTTACTACGACTACCCAAACATTAATATACGCAAATATGCCCTTAAGAACCAATTTACAATACACGACACTGGGGATAGGAAAAATGGCACCAACACTGTAGTAAGTAGTGACATTCAAGGATGTGGTAAACCACTGGGGCAAAGACATCGTGTTATACTGTGTAATTGGCAAGACAAAACCTAACCTAAAACAACTTAGGATTGTCATGAGGCTGAGGTTTGAGAGGCCAACTGAGATTGCTGGAGAGTCTATAAATATGCGTATTGAAAGCAGACCTGTAGCATGGTGCAATAGAGTCTTCCTGTACTGGCACTGCTCAACAAGCAGAACACAAGCACATTAGAAATGACATTTGAACAGAAATAACACTGCACACACTTTCTCCCTTTCTTGCTTTGTAGGATTGTTCCCCTCTTTCAATATCCACATTTCTCCCTCTCAGTCCCAGTGAAACTCCATGAGCACCTCAGGCATAGAGGCCTGACTATAGCTGTGAGGATCCTCCAGGCTACAGAGTGCTGGTGCTCTCCTCAGGGTCTGCCCTGCTGCCATTGTATCTCTCTAATGAGCCGCCATCACAGCTCTACAGCAATTGCAGCAGGTTAGTGCAAGATTACATAGGGCCAATGCCACGACAACACAACCTCAGATCTCACCACACACACTAGTCACTAGCCGGGTCAAAACAGATGAATGCTAGGCAACATCAGGCAGTCGGGAACATCAATAAAGCTAATATTTATTACCATTCCTTTGACTCCTTAAGGTCATGTCCTGTTATTTCCTTCTTCTGCCACTAGTGCACTTCACACCAACCATGCATCATGCACTATAAATGAAAAACAGTCACAACCTCACATGTTCTGCATGACACAAAGTCCATCATTATCCCAGTCGGTGGCTAGCCTTAACAAACTATAAAGATAATGAAAACACAGTTTCTTTTGTCTTCACCTCAACCAGACAATCAACGAACAAAATAGGGTCGGCTGCTGGTGCATCCTCAGTAGAGCTGCTCTCCACAGGGACGTGTCCCCCTTGACTCCCCTGGCTTTAGATCCCAGAAGTAGGCTACTATAAACAAACTGCTCTCACCACCTTAGAAACAGATGATCATGAGAGATGTGAAGACTTAAATGTTACACAGAGTGGAACACTGGATTTACCTTGGAACAGTTGAATAATGAGAGTTCAGTACAAGGAACCGACATACCATAAACCTCATACCCTGCTCTCTACAAATCCTGCATTTGCAAACGATGGCAGCACAATGGGCACAATTTACAAAAATCATAGACTGTTACACAACATTTCCGACTCATGAACATGTACGTCCCCACAATGGCAGCCCACTTTCTAGCCCAGGCAACATTACCATTGACCTGCAGAGCTAAAACATGGGTCTTGTGAAAAATTATTAAAATAATTAACCATATCACCACCAACAATGCTGTGTGATATTATCCCCTTTTTGATTGCTGAGCTCAGATCATTTTAAATTGAAAGTGTCATAGTTGACTAACTACATTTATCTGTGTTGTTGTCGAGATCAAAATTAATCAGCTAGTACAGGTACTGTTGCATGATGCCCTATTTGGCTGTATATACACACAGAGGATCATTTTAATTTTTTGACCCAGTCGCATTACAAGGAATACACCATGTTGTCATATAAATCTACAATATAAGGTTATATGCATCTTTGCGTCAATCCCTTTGTGAGGTAAACCTCTAATTTATATTTCATCAACAAAACATTACACTAACTAGTGAGGTTGGTTAAAGACATATCGACCAAATTCAAATTCACTGTGTGCAGAGCTGAGAGTTCAGCCATTCACTTTGTAGGTAACTCACGATTTGTAACTACAGGTACCTTCATCACCACTGGAAAATAAATTGTCATCGTACAAAACTTCGTCAATCTGTTAAAATAAGTTCTGATTGAGATCAGACTTCTTCACACAAATAATTTTTCAGGGTACATCATCTCATCTTTCATTTACAAATAATGTAGGCTGTGTGAGACACAAATGTGCCTTGCTTGCAATAACGTTCTTGAATATTGAAACATCAAATCAAAGAGAAACTAATATAAATTACATATGAAGCAAAAAGGGGAAAACAGCATGTCTAAAGCCAAATAATATGGCTGTTAATAGGCCCTGTGCTCCAGACAGAAATCACATAACTTCTATGCAGACATGAGGGAACTATTTAAAATATTGAATAAATGCATTCTACATACCCCTTAATACTGCAAATAATCAACATGACACTTTACTGAAGTACAATCAACAGCCAGAATGTTCCTGATAGAGGTGTAATACAAGGCTTCAATTCAGAATAAGACTAATCTATTGTAATGGTAAAGTAAAGTACACGACTGCAGCATATATATATGAAACTTGTAACTTAAAGCATTATTTAATAAACACCTATCTAACGTAAGGCAATTAGATCATCACCATTATAGAAAATGACAACAAAATCCATGATTACACTAATGTAAAAGACACCATAACGTTGCTGTTGCATGTAAAACCTGACTGGTCATTAGGTGTTGATTAATTTTCTGCAAGTGCTTGGCTTTGACACTAGAGCAGGCCACAATTTGCATCACAGGTTCATATTCATGCTTTCACTTTAGTATGTTAGTGCTGTATACTAACCACTTGTTCAGAGGCATGTGTATTGCTTATATAATACCACAATTTATTAACTGAATATACTATCACCTTCCCTTTTTTCTACCTGCATGAGATATTTCACCTCATTTCTGGTTTTACTCTCTATTTTTCCAATCCTCCCCTTAAAAGGGCTTGTGTGACTGCAGGTTTTCTTTCCGTGAAATATAAAGGTGTGTCATCTGCTTGGTTGAATTGAAAACCTGTAGTCATACCAGCCCTTTGCAGATAAAAGTGGACACCAACGACGTAAGGTAACAATTTTAAAACAGTTTATCCCTAATTCAGTGTTCCACTGAGTTGGGTCTAAAAAGGTTGTGGTCAGAGTTCATCAACTGAAAATGTCCAGAAAGAGAACTGAGTCACATTGTATTACGACCATCAAAAGCACTGGGGTCATTTTCACCTAGATCTCCCGCAGGTCCATTTTACGGATCAACTACATGTGAAAGCACCCTTACATTCGGTTCTTTATAAATCAGAAAGGAACTTTATAATATTACTTTTTTAATGAATACATCCCGAGACCTATGCACTCAAAACTGGCAGAGTTTATAAAGCTGAATATTTCTGTCTTTAAAAAAACAAGGTAAAGTGCTGACCTTGTACTGGAGAGTTGGGGTGATTCTGATATACATGGTGAGGAAGAGAGAGAAACCAAAGTAGGAGAACGAACTCACACCGTTAAAGTTGTGGTGTGAGTGTGTGCAGACAGAGGAGAGAATATAATTACAAACACTCCTCTTTGCTTGTGTATTACTTAGCTGGCAGCTTCATTAAGCCCTCTTTAGTCTTTAACTTCATTTGGCTCTACTGTAGATTGTTCCCATAAAGCATTTAAGCTCTGTACATTCAGCAGTAGACACACACAGGCGGAACAAAAAACACTATTAGACACACACACAGCTAGCTCTCTCAGCGTTCAGAATGGGAAAGTAGGGGAAGACAAGGGGCAGAGAATGCAGGCAGGGGGATACCCCTGAGAGACACAGGATCAGGTAGTAGAGAAAGCACTAAGACAGCCAAGATGGATGCCAGCATGGCTCAATTGCGGGCTAAGAGGGTGAAATAGATGTGTTGCCATGTGTACACCCCATACTGTGCTGTTTGAGATGCACAGTAATGATATAGTAGTGGGTGGTATGATGGCAGATCCTGCATACTTGCTGTAATTCGTAAGGTTTACAGTGCTAATTAAAGTTGTCTCTAAATACACTTAACATGTGTTATGGACTTAACTAGTACATCTCTG
This sequence comes from Duopalatinus emarginatus, assembly GCA_028565595.1. Taxonomy (NCBI): domain Eukaryota; kingdom Metazoa; phylum Chordata; class Actinopteri; order Siluriformes; family Pimelodidae; genus Duopalatinus; species Duopalatinus emarginatus. The sequence goes on from JAOVVF010000047.1 coordinate 14,985,398, forward strand.
CACGTGTTAACACTACACCAGTACATAAACTAAATAATTGCATAAAACGCACTATACACACACATTCATATATACACATTCATATATACACATATACATATACATACATACATACACACACACACACACACACACACACACACACATACATATATAAACACAAACCCTTTAGCGTATGGTTGTTGACCCAGAGTTGTTGTCAGTATACAACCACAATATGTCTCTATGTGTTTTATTTCTGGGTACTACTGATGAAAGTGAGCTATAGCTTATAGCATGCAGAATTGCTGGAGAAGCTGCCAGAGGATATTTCAGACCAGAGCAACAGGTAACCTGAGAAATGTCATATAACACACATGATGTAGTCCAGTAAATAACATTCTGCCAAATGACGCAAGGCTTCATTTTGAAAACACAATAACCACTTGACATGTTTTCCAAAGATGTCTTATTGGGACGCATCTAAGGAGCACAATAACCATTACACAAGAGTTCAGTTCAGGTCCATGAAGCACTGTACTGGTATAGGATATCCACAATATTCAACTTTCACAAGAATGCAGTACAATGATCAGCAATGATCTTTGAGCAGTGTTTCTTAAATATAGTTATAGGACACAGAAATACAAAGTCAGGACTGAATTGTAAGTCCAGTATACAGAATACTGACAATGACTTGCATCCACTGAAATGGGAAAAAGCCTAGACTTGACCACAAAATAATGGATTTATCCATGTGCATTTCTGCACCCACCAAGTCATTTAATGAGCACGACTCAGAGCGAAATGTTTTCTATCAGATTCAATTCAGTTTCAGACTGAACAAATTTCTGCAAACCATAGAGTATTTTCAGAGGGGTGTGTAGCAACAGAAAAAATAAACAAACCTGCTGAAAGTTCGTCAACCCAGCACGAAGAACACAGAGTCAGTACTAGAAAAATAGTTAAAAGCATCAGCAAATTGAAGCCTTTCTATTTTTTGGGTGTTTGCTGGAACAGAGATTCAGAAGCTATACTCCAAGTGGAGGGTCACTATTCTTGATACCAAAATTATACTTCCAAAAAGAAATAAGTAAACAAACATATTTATTTATATATGCATTTATTTATTTAAAATAAATAATTGTGCATTAAAATATATCCAAATAATTCAAACTTTGCTTTGTTTAATGTGTGTTAGAGCTACATAGTTCTGACTAAATAGCTCTGATAAATGTCAGTAACATAACTTTTCCCAGCCCACATTAAGAAAAACGTTAATTACTGCTTTAGAAACCCAACAGCAACAGTAAACCAAAAACGTCTCCAAGACAGCAAGCAAAGATTCTGGGATGGAGGACGTTAAGGTGTTTGCAAGTTTATCACTTTTCTAGGACACCAAAGTTAGGCTACGTAATAATTACAATTTGAACACATGAGCAGAATTTACATGGTTCACTCTACCCATGCTAACAGTGCCTTGCTTTACTATGAAGTAATTAGCTAATTTTAGCACATTTTACCCTAACAATAAATCTTCCAATGGCAAGTCTCAATAATCTTTCATCAAAACCACCTGCTTTGACCAATGATCTGCCAGTAGCTTATAGCTGTTAGTTTAATTTCTAACTTCTGAACATCTCAGAAACTGTACCACTGACTACAAGGCTGTTTAAGTGGCAGCAATCCTGCAGAACTAGGTTTCTCATTTGCTGAATTTAAATTAGATATCCTACATACATCATTAGGAAACAGAAATAATTGGGCACATTGATATGAGCGCCTAATGCCATAACTTCTATACCTGCCATACTCCTTATTTTAGGTCCTATTTTGCAAATTTTCAAATAGACAAAGATTTAATTATTTGAGTTTGCTGTGTTGGCTGGAAATAGGAGAACAAAACATTCATTTATGCTAATAAATACATTGGCATTAAGTCGTTTAGTAAATAATGGATTTCTAAATGTGTGACATTTCTGACTAGTCATAAGTGTAAACGTTAAGCAGCAATTTTACTGGCTCATGAAATTTAGTAAATTTAGCATCTGTGTCTGTTGTGAACTTCACATTAATAGCGAACTTACTGGTGGATAATGAAGTTATATAATTAGGTGCTGGTACCACTGCAAGGTATCTAAACAGAAAATTTATCCTGGCTTTATTATAGGTTAATTTACAAAAACATTTAACAGAAATCAGACCACACGCATATTAAATGAATTATGTACTTGCTTGTTTTGAAAAGATGGAAACGACTGGGCTGCTAAGCTCAGACGCATCTCCATAACTCTGCTCTGCTTTAACTGCCACTACAGTGTGTGGCTGGCAGTGCTCCTTTAATCCACCCCTTAGTCCACACTCTCTCTGGAGTGTGAGGAGCCAACATGGATGCCCCAAACACACTGAGCCTGACACAAAATGGCAGTGCAAAGATCAGCCGTGTTATCAGGCTGGAGGACAAACAGGTTGAGGATGGTACACAGAGTTGGTATCAGAGTTAATGGCAGATATAGGAGAGGAGGTGGCGAGTCTGCTCTCAGAGGAACAATGCAGCACGGAGAACATGCTTCAAGAGCAATCAATTATTCAGTCACCTCTCAAAACAATCTGTGATTAGGAGAAACTTATTGGTGTTATTGGTTTCAAATATATATAATAAAATAGCAATAAAAACATGCCGCTTGGTAAGGTCAGTAAGGCTTCATCATTTACAATTTATTGCTTTCCGAAATAACAGAGAAGGGGAAAAAGTGCAACCCACAGTAGGTGAAGAGTGGAATACAGGAATAGTAATTCCCCCCACCCCCATCTGGTTAGGAGGCATCATTTCCTTGACATTCTGCATAGGTTTTCAGTGCACACACACACACACACACACACACACACAACAATTTGAAGCCCCTGCACAGGGAAGCGGTTGAACCCTTAGAATGCAGTGGATGTCATTTTAGCTCTCTATGCACTTGAGCAGAGCGGGGTGTCCACCTGTTTATGGCACACTTAGACTTTTAAAATTAAAAAAAAACATCACACTATTACGCAACAAATTAAAGGTCAGTTGTGTGAAACAGCCCAGCTGATAACTTCGCCTATTTCTACATGCCTGTAAACAAAACTCAATAAGATGACCTACCCTATAAGAGTTATTGTTAAATCATATCACCAGGTTTGTTTTATCAATCCGCCGACATGTTTATCAGAGCAGGAATAGTAGGCAAAGTAGGAGATGAACTCCTTAAAGAGGAACATGTGAACTTTACTAACATCCCTGTAAAGTGGAACCAAGTCAGATCCTGTAGGGAAAAAAATAATTCAATGCCATATGAGAGCTTCAGAGAAGTTTGGGTGAAATTGTGCTCATTATAACAGGAAAACTATGAGGTATAGCAGTGGTCTCATCAATGCAGTCGTGTTAAAGGCCATTTATGGCAAACACACGTGCAAAGCAATTGATCCTATGGAAAGGCACTCTCTCTCTCTCTCTCTCTCTCTCTCTCTCTCTCTCTCTCACACACACAAAGTCAAAATGGCAGAAGTTGAAAATGATTTAGTCAAACAACAAGTGTGATTAAATTGACACCCAGACGAGTGCAGGGCTCATCAGGATGACTTCTGTGGAGAAGTATAGCAGAGGGTGTGTGTGCAATTGTTTGTGCAGAGCAACACCCTGCATATCTCCATGAGCTGGAGTGTATATCCAGGGAAGGAACATGCATACAATTAAAAAAAAAAAAGAAGAAGAAGCTATCTAGACACCGAGCCTTAAAAAGGGGGGGAACAGAAAGAAAAAATGGCAAACGATGATATGAGCCGGTACCAACTGAGAATGCTGATTTAATTAAAGTCGATTAAGCGCTGAGTTAAAAGTTAGACCGGAGACATAGGAGGAAAAGTCTCCAACAAACAAGCTCAGGTCCTCCATGATGTCAAAAGAGCTGACCTTTTTTTATAATCAGACATCTTTGCTAGCACATTCAGGCTGAACAAACTATCGGTAATATCTCACTGTTATCAACTCGCACTTGTTCCAAAAGCGCTGAAACTACACCCAAAATCTCTTATTTACTGCTCCATTTCCATCCAAGTGCAAAAATTTGGCTAACTCAAAAGACTGACAACTAAGCAGTGCTCCCGACTAGAGCTAGTTGGTTGATGGTTTTTTACTTCACACCGAGCAGACACCTTATAGCTCCGCACTGTACTACAGTAGCACGCTAGCATGCTAACAGGCTAAGCCTAGCGAGAACCGACCGAGCGACCGACCATGGCCTCGGCACAACTCGATTCAGGACGGGATTTTAAAACGCAGGAAGCACGCACAAGCAAAACACCGCCCAAAAACTACAGAGCAGACATAAAAGAAGCAAATATGTGCACGATACCTTGCTTGGCTTCAAGCAGAGTCGCGCCGTGTTGCTGAGAAAGCAGCCGTGGTGTTGGGGACGTGGAGAGCCGGGACCAAGATGGCGTCCCCTCCTCCAAACTTCCAGCACTTCCACTTACTTTGGACACTCATCAAAGCTACTTTTGGGAACGACAAAGCAAACAAAAAACATGGTCGACACCAATCACTAATCTTTCTCATAAAATACCCCGGGGTAACTACGAAATGAAAAAAGATCTAATGCATGTATATTGCTTTTTTGTTTGTTTATTTTTTGGATTTAAAAGATTTCGGACACAAACCTTCACACTGCTCTGCACTGCGTCTGGTGGAGAGAATGAGGTGAAAATCACAAGCGTCACTAGTCACCCGTGTGCAGCACTGAGACACTGTGGCGATGTTCATCAGCATATCCTACACTCTCTCTCACACACACACACACACACACACACACACACACACACACACACACACACACACACACACACACACACACACACACTACTGACGGAAAAACGTTGACCATCTACGTAACACCATAAACATCTCTTACATCACGCCCCGTAAATAATATATGCAGAGCATGCTATTGTTATAGTAATTCCAAGTCTTAGATGTTTGCGCTTTGCATTTTTGTCAGTTACTGTATTATAACATCAGTATATTGGAAAGGTTACAATTAAGGTAATGAATTATTTATATTAATAACATATCCCAGATATTAAACAATAATCTGTTTAAAGCTAAATTTTTTTTTAAAAAAGAATACTACATTACTGCATTGCAAAACACTGAATCTCAGAAGCTAGGTTACCAAAGTGTACCGTTCCTCATCTCTGAGGTCATGCCCTCAAACATTTTGTAGCATCATTGTCTTTTATTATCTAGTGAACATATACTGAAAAGCAAGGCTCTAAAAAGTGATGACAGTTCATTTTTGTACCATAGACCATCTAAATAAGATGCATAATCCATCGCAGGGTTGTATGGAAACACATTTTAATCCACCCCAAACTGAGCCGTTATTGCATTTTGTGCTGATACAACAGAAACCTAAACACTTGCATAACTAGACACAACTTGTAAAGAACACTGCCATTGAGCCACAGAGGTTTTACATAACATGGCAGAAGAAGTTCGCAAAGAGTCGCTCACTTACTGGAAGAATTTTAGCATCCGATTAGTAACAGGTATCATCCAATACTCAAAACCTGGGTCATACTGAAAATGTCACATTTGAGATCTTTCATTTTTATCCTATAACTACTTCATTTTGGTCACAGAGGATAGAGTCTGCCCCATAACTGTGGATGTGTCTGTCATAGAAAATTAGATGCACTCTCACAGACAGGGGCAATTTAAAGTGGTCTTATATTTTTGGAAGGAACCTGGAAAACCCACTGAGACACAGTGACACAATGAGAAATTCAGCACAGACAGTAACTAGAGTTCAGGATTGAACACAGATCCTGAGAGGCAGAAACACTACCTGCTGCAGCAGCATGTTTCCAAAAGTTTCCCTAATTGAGATTACTAAAACTGTGAATTTAATAAAGCATTGAGGAGATGAATACAGTTTTAATGTAAAATAATTGAAATTGTTAATACCATATTGAATGTAATTGAATTATCACATAGATTAATGTGATGTGATGTTAATGAGGGATCAGAAGTTATGGTTTGTGGGAGATAAAAGATGAACTGTCAGTTCTAACAACAGTAGCCCCTAAAGCTCCCAGTAGCACCTAGAGTATTTCAGTCATTATGTCATCAAGGCTTGACCAGATGTAATGCAGCAATTAATTGCACATTAACATTCTCTTAGATAGTTGGATTTGTTTAACATGTCCACAGTTGTTGACTATAAATTGTAGAAGTTGCACATTGTGTTTTCAAAACAGCAAAGTGGTTCCAGCCTGTTTCCATTTCACTAATAATGTTCAAAATGCAAACCACCCCAGACAGTCAAAAAAAGTCAAAGAAAAAAAAACAGGTTTTGGTGCTGCATTCACATGATTTACAGGATTCTTAACTCCAGTCCTAAAGACACATTGGCCTGCTGATTTCTGAAGTTTTCCTCACTGCCACCCGACTCATGAAGAGCTTGATAATTAGCTGATTAGCTGGAATCCACTGAGTCGGCAGTTGGGGAAATGCTCAAACTCTGCAGGGCAGAGGGTCCCTAAGACTCAAGTTTAAAACGTTGCTTCTCATTATTGCCTGCAAAAATGTCAATAAAACTTATAGCAGAGCACGAAGGTAAAAGAAAGTATTATCTCTGAGAAATGTAAATATACAATTATAATGATTTCAATGGTTTAAAGGCATAAATATCTGTTTATTACCATTTTTTTACTGCAGCTTCAGGTGGCCTTGCTGCAGAGTTTGGTTTGCCAAACTCCTTTGGCAACACAGTCTTGGATTATTGTAAATGCTTTATGGTTCTACAAGCAGATTTTCACTGAACAGCCCATAGCTGTGCATCTCAACAGGAGGCAAAAAAGCACTGAGCTTAAACTGATATAAAAAAAAGTCATTAAGACAGATAGCATGTTCATGGTGCTTGATTTGAAAGTTGATATTCATTTGATGGTCTTGTGTGATGGTTGTCATCATTGTCTTTATTCACATAAATAACACATTAGTAAAATAACAAGTGTGTATTTGGAAAAAGTACAGTATCTACTGTATTGATGTTTCTCATTTCTTTCCGTCTTGTGGTGTTTTCTTCACATAATTTCCCTTTTACACAACTCACAAGCATATGAATTTATTTGCAGCCAACCGCTAATGTCATATCTGTATTTTCAGATTGTCCACATACACATATATGCTTCCACATAAGTGATCCCAGTGGTCAACATCCTGGTGTTGATTGGTCTACGAGTTTGGGACTTCAGAAGATTTTCGATACTTGCTCTGCATCCACACTCTATGCATCACAATTTTCTTTCCTCTGTTCACCTGTAGCCTCCTGTCTTCCAGGTTTTGAACCTCCTCCAAACCGGCATTAGTGAACAACCGATGGATCTCATCTAGAAAACAGCAAAGGCATCATCCTTTTTTCTGTACACATAATTGGTCAATATTTCAAATTTTTATCAGGGAATTACATATCTGATAGAAATAATATGAATATCACTACTTATATCGGTTTAAAGTTTCAGAGCAGGAATAGCATACTAAATAGTTACCTTTAATAAAGAAATATACACAGGTTCCATCTTGTCGTGTGTAGAAGTTGTCAGACAAACACTGCCCTGAAAGAGTGGAATCACAGTTATTCAATTCACATACAAGTCTATATAACCTGGAAAAACATTTACTTTATGCTTTCACTTAAGTTGAAAAGATAAAGTATTTCAGTTACACAAAAATGTCTTTTCTGTTTTCTTTTGTACATAAGAGAGGGTTAAAAATAAAAGGCTTGGTTTGTATGTTTTTACATGTGTGCACATGGTGTAGATTCCTTCATGTGTGTAGCTTCCTGGGTGTAGATTTCCATCAGTTGTTTTATTAATTTTTCTTATTTGTTTTCTTCCAGTGTCATAAACACATGATGTTTAGTTCAACCACAGGATCTGCATTATGAATGCCTAAATTCGACATATTACTTTATCACACAAAGACCTGTCACAGTTTTCAAATAGAACACAGAGGACAAACATACCTGAACATACTGCAAATTATGTCTATTTCTTTGTTAAATATGCTTTATTTTAACAACATTGATTGCACATTCAGGATAATAAATTTGTGCTTCCGACGCTGCACTATGACTACCATAAAATACCTTTCTTAAATCGCAACTGAGACAGATCATATCTGCCGTAATCTCTGAACAGGATGATTCCTCCATGCTTCAGGTAGCCTGCCAGACGATTAATTACTCCTTGCATCCTGTTAGGCCAGAAAAAGCAACAAACACACTTATGAGGTGGAAAAAATTATGTTGTTCCATTTCAAATTCTTCCATATTCAAATTCAATTATAAAATCAGAAAATAATTCTGTTATAAAGATATCCTGAAGCAGAACTCCACCACTTTTTAAGTTAAATAATAAAGTTATTGCATAAGTTGTTAGGTAGAACTCATTAAGCTCATAAAAATAAAAAAGGTTAACAATGGCAGTGGTTTTAAGCCTGTAAAAGTGATTTTACATAAAGTGATTTTGTGTGCACAAAGAGTAATCATGCCAAATTTGCCTTTATCAGATATGGCAGAGGGTGGTCTGAAGGGGAATAAGCCTATAAGCCTCAAACTACATTTCCTATTTTCAATACCAGATAGCTTTCATTTACATAAAATAAAACAACAACTTTAAGCATTACCAATATCTAGAAGATGGCTGTTTGAAAAGCCCAAATGTATAGATCAGCAGTCAGTCATGAGATAATCTTAACAATAAATATTATCATTTTAATTATGGTGGAAAATCACAACACATTATTAATGAAATTCTTGTTTTATTAATCATCAATGTCTTATAGTTCTTTCCTTAAGTAGACTGGTTAATTAAATGTAATCCAAAATTTAAAATCACAAAAGCAAATAAGCTAATAAAATGTAAAGTTGAATCTAATGACAATTTTAACAATAATGTGTTCTGTGGGTAGAGAAGAAAGTACAAAGAAAGTAAAGGTTTTATGATACAAAAATAAATAGATAAATAAGGACAGTAAAGTGATTTTCATGGGCATAACAATAGTTAATGTTTAAGTGATTACTGACGAATCCTCCATCTGCATTTAAAGACAGATAAGTACTCAGGACAAATAAGGACTTCCTTTCATGATCTGGACACAGTGCAGAAGTGATGTACAGCAATCTACAATTATAATTAAGAGAGCCATCACATTCAGTTACACAGAGCAGGCTGCCTGAGCTTCCTGCTAAATGCCTGCCTGGTTACACTTAATTCTCTTAGAAATAAATCATAAATACTTAAGGGCTGTGGTAAAATATGTAAACTGACATTTACATTGGTTAGGATTTTCCAGACCATCTCTCAAACAGTAGAATCAGCTGTCTAAAGACTTTATGCTGAGCCTGGACAAGACTGGGGCACGTTTATATTTAATGAGGATAATATTAGAACCACAACTCAGGGTGACAGACTATAAAGATAAAATGCTTGCAATTTACACATATCAAACCTCATACATGCTTCATAAGTCCACTACATGCAGTGTTTATATACATTTCTCTGATTATAACAAAAAGTCTTTTGTACTCCTATGCTTTGATAACTAACAGCATCAGGAAAAATGCTGGTGCTTGGCAAAATATATTGAGATACAAATGGACACCATACCTCTCAGGGTGAATGGAGGATAGCACGAAGACCACAACAATAACATCTAGACTCTCAGGAGGAAAAGGAAACATAGACACGTCATCACAAATGTCATGAACAAATGCATGACACACCGTAGGATCGTAATCTGGATGCTCCTGTAGGGTGAAAAAAAGATGAACAAACCTAAGATATCTAAATAAGAAGGTCTAGAGAATATGTGATATGTGACTACCAAAGATCAAGCAATAGTAATAATACTAAGAGTAATAATGATAAAATAAGCTTATTTATATAGCATTCTAAGCATTATGCACAGTGTTTTCCAAAGGCCGAACAAAACAAACAGAAAAGAAAAAAAGGCAAAGGCACACACTAGATTAAATAAACCAAAATGAATAAACAGAGCATGAACCACAAAAGAGGATACGCACACAAAGATGACTATCTAAATAAAATAAAGAATAATACTTATAATGACAATTCATTTATAAGTTATAAAATAAACAGATTAAGCAGAAAAAAGAATAACAAGATCAAACGACTATAAAGTAAACACAATACTAGCAGAATTAAGACAGTCTCAAGCTGAATATAGTGGAAAATGTTAAAAAGTCTATAGTGGAAAGTGATAAAAAGCAAAGTGCTAAAAAGGAAATATTAAATGTAAAAGATGAAGTGATAGATCACATACTGAGGGTTAAAGACTTAAGAAACAATAACAGTTTAGATTTATAGAATATTGTTATATTTTTTGGTGTCACGAAAATATACCAATTTTTCACCTATACAAAGCTTTGACAACTAAGGGATTTTATAATCTGAAATATATTTCTTTCCTGTGCTTACACTATATTATTGTGCATAAAATGCTAGCATTTTAAATTCTTAATACCGCTAAAAGAAAACTGAAGATTCCATATTGCAAATCCAATGAAACAGACCAATACATTGATTGTCTTAACGATTATTTATTAGTTTAATTTGCATCTAACATTTCATAAATCAAATTAACAAATGTCAGAACACATTTTTATATCTGGCCAAATTATTACTATTACCATTATTTGACTAACTTGGTCTTGATCTTTTATAAAAAATAATATAAATAACAAATTAATAAAATCATTTGTGTCATTGTCGCTGTTTTCCAGTATTCAGCCACAGACACATCTGATGGGTTTTCTCACATAGCCATGCATAACTTGAAAAAGATTATTCTATTTTCACTTTTAGTTGAATGTTGGCTAAATTGTAACGTTTTAATGTGAAAACAGAGGAATGTAAAATTACTCATATTACCATCAGTAGGAAACACACACATCAGAAAAAACTTTGTACACAGCCACTGCTTACTATAACTGATTTTTATTTATTTATTGCAAAACTGAGAAATTAAAACAAAAACCTTAAACAAAAACCTTTACTCTGCAACAAATTAGGTGTTTATTTATTGTTTAAATACACTACAGCTGAGTGTTACTGTCTCCTCTTAGGTTGCGTTTCACAATCTAATGCATTCACTGTGCTAGCAGCCTGCTGCCTCCATTTGATAAAAGCCTCTGCATTCTGACAGCATCAAATATCCACCGGGCCAATAGGCGCGTACACACACACACGCGCACACACACGCGCACACACACACACACAAGCACACACACACCTCGAACTGGCAGCCATTTTGACTGATCTGCTGTCTGCAAAGTGGTTGGAAATAAGACAAAATGAAGGCTGGGGAGGCCCACTGGTTTTCTCCCTGAGTGTATGACAGTTTACTCATGACTTTCATTTCACTGATAAGGTCTACTGCTTACAGGTTATCATCACATTATATAATTTAAGGTTGTAATTCCAGGGGAAAATGATACAAACGTAAAAGTTACCCACCTTGACAAGTTGGATTGCTTTGGAAGAAAAGTCAAAGCAGTACAGGAATGCATTGCTGCCCCTGGTTGAAAGAAAATATCATATATATCATATCAAAACATATGATGTCTGTGAATGAGTGATAAGTAAGTAATTTGTGGTATAGTAAAATACTGAATCAGTCCTTGTATAATTAGCAACAGACAAATCATTTGTCTTCTGCATTCAGAATTTTTCACTGTCGTTAATATTGTGGGTTTTTCATTCACAGTGTTTAAACAAAAGACATTTTTGATTGAGCACAGCACACCAGGATGACTGAGAATACAGTTTACATATAAAAATAAAATGGTGAGAAATAGCAAGTATTATGTGCATTAGGGGTAGTCCTGAGATATCAGCCATATAAGCAGATAATTTGTATGATTAGTTTGATTAGGGCGACACGACACTATATTTTACATTTACTTACTAAACTGAATGTGGTACAAATTATAATAGTTCCATCTATTTTAATGAAGCTGCTCAATTTAATTCTCCTTTCTACAAGAACAAACACTGGTTAGAGTCTCATCCAGGCAAGTCAGGCTGTCCTAATCTACATAAGTTCAAAAAGATGCAGTCTTCATTTGTCGCAGAGAAGCGTGTGTTAGTCACATCACAGACTGAGTTTAGAATTAAACATTTTGTGATTTAAAATTAATGCACAGCAATTTGCTATTCCGTGCACAGCATTAGTCATGACATCTGATGACATTTTTTCTTGCATTAGTTTTAAAATATGGCACATAGTGCACAATTTGAAACAAAGATCTGACAAGTAATGTATTTAGCCCCATCAAGCATGCATTAAACACACTTTCCATTAAACTCACAATATCTTAGACAAAGATCAATGGATTGGCTGCATTTCTACCTTATGGTGCTGATGATAGGGAATACACTGTTGCCTGCACCACAGCCCACCTGTTGCAAAAACACAACATGTCACACAGTAGTTGATCATAGCTGACTAAGAACAGGCCTGTATGAAAAGTCAGTAACCTCCAGTATTCTGAAAGAAGCATGTTGCCCTGGGAAAGCAGCAGTTTCGTGATGATGCACTGCAGAAAGGTAATCAGTGTGCTGCCGCTTCTCTTTCAGCACATCATGGTGAGAGTCTCCCTGCTGGCTTTCCATCCTGCTGTACTGAGTTTCTCTTAACTCAAGATACGCTGGCACCAAAGCCTCCTGACCTTCTGGGGTATGCCTTATGTCACAGCCCTGGGGCAAGAGCTCGGGAAACTCAGAGAAAAGCCACTGTCGATTTCTGAAGAACTTGTTTCGATGCATTTCGTAAAATCTGTCCCAATATTTGTTAGCGTCTCTGTCATACCTGACTGGAAAGCATACAATTGGCTTAAACTGCACAAACAGCTTATTTACGACACTAGAATCTTCAGGATACACCATATGGTCAAATGTCTGTAGACACCTGACTATCATACCCATATGTGGTTCTCTCCCAAACTGTTGCCACATGCAAAAAAATGTTTTTTTGTATGCTGTAGAATTTTACTTCACTGGAACTAAGAGGCCCAAAGCTGTTCTAGCATGACAATGGTCCTGTGCACCAAACAAGCTCCATGAAGACATTGCCATGGTTGGAGTGGAAGAACTCGAGTGGCTTGAGCCCTAGCCTCAACCCCAATGAAAATGTTTGAGACGAACTGCAATACTGACTGCATCCCTGCTCTCCTCACCAGACACCAGTGTCTGACATCACTAATATTGTTGTGGCTAAATGGGTGTGAATCCTTAAAGTCATGTTTTACAGTCTGACAGAAAGCTATCACAGAAGAATGGAGATCATTATGCAAGCAAAGTGGACTGAATCTGGAACACTTTGTTCAACAAGCACATATGGGTGTGACAGTCAGGTGTCCACAAACATTTGGTAATATAGTGTGAGTTTATATGCACACTTAATGATTCTAAAATTAACTAATGATTAGTTTTACCTTGTTCTTCTACTGGAATCTGTTCTCTGGAGTTCTCATCTGCTTTTTGTCTGGCTATTTCCATCTCCTCTGCTGACCACTGAACATGATCCCTAAAGCACAGCAGCAGAAACATGCTTTTGTTAGACAAATCAGTGCTTTAGTTTACCTCTATGCATAATTAAGGATTACGTATAAATAAAGTGGGTTGAATCTATACTTCAACAAACTTTCTTTGTCCACCAGTTATGCTATAGTAAACATTATTATGGCCCTTGACTAAATAAATAAAAATGATGCAATGTTACTGCACAGAAATACCACATATTATGCTGGAAGATGTCCTTAGGGTTGGTGAGGATTCTGCCTCCGAGTGGTGCAGGAGGTCGTCCACTGAGACATCTGCAGGGAACATATCCAACACCACGGACCACAGCCAACACCGTCATCTTCAGCCATCCTCTCATTTTCACTTTTTCATTTGATGAGGAGAACTGTTAAGTATCAGAAAATATCCATACACCTCAGTGTAAGTGTCTATAATGTTTAATTTATATTATTATTATTATTATTATTATGAAATATCCAAAATAATTGCATTTCTTCACAATATATTAAACACCAGGAAATATTATCTGCATAAACCACATGCTCCAAAATAAAGCATTAAATACAAACAGGTGACAAATTAAGAGGTTTGAGTCCACTTGTCCCTTTAGAGAATAGTCATGGCACATCAAAACATAGCAGATCAAAACAACGGACTAAACACATTTATCCTGAAATGACATGCCTTTTCCAGAATGACTTCATCCTCATCCACCAGATACAAGAGTTCACTGTAGGGTTTAATTTATGAAAATGATGTTAATCATATGCTATGGACTTTGCACCCAGCAGATCCTTACCCAGCTGAACACCTGTGGAAGACTTTGTGTGGCATGTTACCATCATCATCAAAACACTAAAATGAGGGACTTTCTTTCAGACAAATGGTGTTCATTGGTTCAATAAACTTCAATGTGTATAATCGATGTTAAAGGTCACTTAAGCTGGTGCTTGTGGTTATCCAATACATTACTAAGACATTTTATGTTTATTTTTATCCTTTAATATGTCATATGTCTTGCAGTTCATGTATGCTATATTATGTATGCTAAATTTGTACATTTAATAAGAATGTTATATTATGGCCAGCCCTGTGGTGCAGATGTGTTGCTGTCTCACATCTCCAGTGTCCCAGATCTATTCCTGAGCTTAGAATACTATCAAGTTCTGTGCTGGTACCTTCAAAATAGCAGCAAACCCAAAATACGCTTTGGTTTTATATCATTTATCAAAAACCAATTCCCTGTGTCCACTTGGGTTTCCTCCAGTAGGTGGACTGGCTACTGTAAATTGGCTGCTCCTGGTGTGAATGTGTGTATGAACAATCTTTTGTGATAAACTAGCATCTTATTCAGAGTGCATTCCCACCTTGCACCCAGTGAACTTGGAATATGCTTGTCATGGAAAACTCAACACTCTAAATAACACTTAACCAACTGGAGACAAAACATCCCAAGTAGCAGAAAAACGTTCCCAAGATTTATTGGCTGCATATGTACAACCCAATAAACTGAGTTGTCCCAGGAAGCAACTGAGGAGCACTTCCTGGGAAGCAACTGAGGAGCACTTCCTGGGAGTTACCTTCTATACTCTTCTTTAGGTTGGGTGGGCTGAATTCTCATTAGCTATTCATTTTCATATCCCCTTTGCAGCTTTACCCCAGCACCATCTGACCACTATGGTCGATTATTTCTCGATTATTTCTCTATTCTCGATTTTCCCCCCATCTACATCATTTCCAAATCAACCTTTATCCTTCTCTTTGACATTTTTAGTTTAATCCTCCCAGTCTATGATTCTCAGTTGCCTTCCTGGTTTATTTGGTTTACATATCCTATACCCTACATATCAGTATGTCCTATGCTAAACATAAGATGTGAGTAACAACAAAATGTTGATGCTCTTGTGAAGATATACCATTAATGTGGTATTGTGCTCAAATAACCTTAAAACACTAATATGTTCAACTTATTCATGTGTATATGTGTGTGTTCTATTCCTGTGTTTGCCTCTGGTCCCATCACATGTACACATCCTTCCATCACTATGACAGTAATTTTCCCCCCACAGGCTTCAGTTCAACGTTAACCATGATGAGGATAAAACAGCTATTAATGATGAATAAATGAACAGATGAACAAAGTGTTTCATAGGCGCTTTTTATTGACAGTAATACTAGCTTAAAGGACCTTAGGATTAAAATATTTTATTACATTATTACCTTGACTAATGAATGCCTTAGATGCTTTCACATTAGTTTCTGTGAAATATTCTGGATGAGTTTCTTCATTTCAGAATTCAGAATTCAGGGCACTAAATGAAACACATTTAGATACATACAGTATGGTGCCCTGATGCACTACTCCCTAAAGGTGGATGTATAGATACAAATATCGCCACAAACGTTGGTATTAGAAACGGATCAATACTAGTGTGATGGGATCAATACTTTAGTTCCAGTTTCTCTCAGCTACATTAAATACGTTTTCCCATTTTGTCAAATAGCAGACATGTCTGTACAAACACCTCTAATTTCACATCTCCATTCAAACATGGCTGTGGAAACACCACCAATTCATTAAAACATCGGAAAATACACACAAACACACCCAGACCCAGCCCCTGGTTACAAAGTCAGAGGTCTTTGCAGAAGATTCTTTTCAGTGAAGTAAAGAATAGGGGTGTACGAATCTAAGTTAGCTTAGCTGCCTGGCTTTTTTTTTTTTAAATAAAAAAAATCTATCATTGAACAAATAATTCAAAATATATAAATACAAAAGTAAACATAGACTTTATTCTACCACAGTTTATTAACCTTTATCTGAAAATAAAACACAGACTTTAAAGTCATAGTGCATTACTGCATTTATATTTTGTATCATTTTGTTTGAATAGAGTCCATGCTATCAGACACCATTCAGACAAAGAGAGCTTGCTTACTAGCTTGCTGTACAGTGGCCTAGACAGCCTACTTGTACGGTGGCCGAGTGGACACGTAATGCGATATGCAGTATGCTTGGGAGCAGGAGCAGCAAAAAAGCTTAAACACATTTAAAATCAATTTTTGGGGCATTTTGAATTGATTCAGAAATGCCAGGACTAGGAATCATGATCCTTTAAAGAATAAATTTTTTCAGCACCCCTAGTAAAAAAAATATCCAGGTATCTTATATATAATAGTGAAAATTGTATTTTAGTGATGTCCAGGAGTGAACACAATAACCCTTTATCTTAACTGTGAAAGGCACATATGGAAGAATTTCCATATAGGCTGCATGAAGATAGACTATATATTTAATTACTTAATCTAGATGATTTCCCAAGAGCTGTGGAAACTAAAAACAAAACTCCTGATTTTCATTACAGTAATAAAAATACTTTTTTTTCTGTTCTATGGTATAACATGCACATGATTAACCAATTCACAGTAGAAAGCAAAAATCACAAAATCATTTGCTCACAGCACACTGATGATACATTCACCTCATAAATAATGACACACTGCTCTACTTTACATTAAAGGAAATAAACTGCTTTTATACTTGTCTTCAACCTCCCCAAGTTTAGCCACATCACACCCTTGCCTTGTGCCTCTCACTGGCTTCTGGAAGCAGCTCATATCAGATATAAAACCCTGACACTAACCTACAAAGGCAAAAATGGTCCGGCTCCTCCCTACCTTATGGCAATGGTTAAATTCAGGTGCGTACCTAGAACCCTTCATGGTTCAAGTATGGCCCAACTTGACCCACCATCATCCAATACACATGGGAGGCAAACATCCAGAATCTTCTCTGTCCTGGCACCAAGGTGGTGGAATAAACTTCCCCTAGATTTCCATACAGCAGTCACTTCCTGTTTTTAAACACCAGCTAACGATGCACCTGTTCTGTCAGCACAAAATCAAGCAGTGACTATTGTATTTACAAATTGTATTTATTGCCATGTTATCTTTTCAGGCTGTCCATAGTTGAGGAAAATTTTAGGTCTTTTGTAAGTTTATAATTGATATTGTATGGCTCATTTCTAGAAATATTCTGGCTTCACATACTTATCTGCGCTAGCTTTGGATACTCAAAGTAATTGAGTAAGACTGTGTCCAAAATCGCATACTCAAGCAGTACATACTGAATTCGAAGCAGTGTGCACTGTTTTACCGTTAAAACAGTACGCAATTCCAGTATGCG
>JAOVVF010000047.1:15063623-15081612 GCA_028565595.1 Duopalatinus emarginatus
GGGGTGTTGTTTACTATTCTAACTATATTAATTGTCTACTACAATAAGTGCAAGAAGATAAAATGTCTTCCACAGCATAATAAAATTTATAATGACACTCCCTCAACATAAAAAATGCCACTAAAATATCAAGCTAAAGTACCCGACAGCAGTCTGATAAAAATGTCTTTTCAAATGAATTGCTGCTACATCATTACACAATGAAGCAAATCAAATCGTGATAATTAATTACTTAATAAATATCAGTCAATATTTACACAACTGTAGTGTATGTGTAGGCCATATAAATGAAGATGGATTAATGCTCGGCTTTGGGCCTCTTTGGTCCATCACTGCTGTGTTCTCTTCCCCAGCTGCACACACTCAGGCCACAGTGGGAGAGAGTTAAAGGGGAGCCCTACCTCATGGGTCCTCTGGGAGAGCAGACAGGAATAATTGTCTCCAGGCCTGGCCAGTGGTTCACACCTGCAAACAGAAACAGATCAGAAACACACACACACACACACACACACACACACACACACACATACACACACACACACACACACACAAACATAATAGACACTAACATTAACATCTCCTAGTGCCAGACAGACATTGTGGACCCTCTGAGCTTCTGGTGAAGAGGAAAGCCAGCAAAAATAGTTGAATGTTGAATATTAATGAACTTATTATTATACAAAACCCGAATGTGGTTAAGGTTTAGTTATTTTATTGGTACTGTAACCTGTTTTCCTGAAGACCTCTTAACAAACAGGACACATATGTAGGTGTATTCTACAATGCATACAGATTGTTAATTTTATTTTTTTATTTTTTAACAGCTATTTATAGCATGTTATTCTATAACAGCCATTTTTGGATTATTAAAATGTTTTTCATTTTAATGCAGTTTAATAAAGAATTCATGTTCATTTATATTTGCCCACCTAAACTAAGAACAGACACGTAAAACAATTATCATTATTAACTTGATTTAGTGGTGGTTCATGGATGTTTGAGCTAAAATGACAGGTGACAGGTGATCAGAATAATCTTGAATCTGTCTGTATCTTCTGTAATGATCTTTTCCTATCTCCATTTATCACTTACAGGCCTGAACCCTGAATCCATGGCAGACTAGGAAAACCCAGCACGAAGTAAACAGAGACTGTCCAGCACTACACACACACACACACACACACACACACACACACACACACACACACACACACACACACACACACACTGTACACACCACAGACATGTCAGTGACAGTGACAGCCCAGAAGCCTTTACCATTATCATAGCAGCAGGGGTCAGAGGAACCTGCCCAGCCTCCTACCTGCCCTAAAATTGCCCACCAAAATGAGCAATTACCTGAGTTAGGTGTAACTGGTAGTAAAAAAAAATCTGGCCCAATAGATGGTGGTTACTTAATGCATCAACAACAGCAAAATGAAATGGCTATAAAATTGTCACTTGTCGTATTTCCTTGTTGTGTCCACAGGCTAAAGGGCTGAGACAGGCAGTGATCAAATCTTCAAACTAGGCAGTAAATTAAAATCCATGAAAATCATTCCCTAGTGAAGCAAAACCATTTGGTCTGGTATGCAGTGTAGCTACAGCCTACCCATGATTTTAACCAGCTGAGACTAAGGACAGAACCCAGGCTGGGTGGGGAAAAAAACACTATAATATGACTGGCTAAACTATTTGTTTTGTCTTTTCTGTGATTCATATTAAAACAAGGTTTGATTGCATGGCCAAAAAGAAGCATCTCTTTGTCCAATTAATGGCCTCATAAATGAGGAAACATGCAAATTTTCCAATTAAATAATTTGCTGTGCGTGAGGATGGTGCGAGATGTTCAGCTGCGGGGGCTGCGGTGGCATGGCCCTTTTCAGGCTTTGTTAAGAGGTAAAGCCTTGAACAAAGACAGAAAGAGGTCAGTCCTCAGCGACACCTGAATGCTCTCCCTCTTTTCTCTTCCCCTTGATCCCTTCAGCCAGCCTGTCATTAGCCTTAATGATGGAAAATTGTCATGTTGATGTCTCTCTCTCCCTTTCTACCCCTCTCTAGCACACACTCTCTTCCTCTCTTCTCTCTTTTGTATAAGTAGTAGGTGGAAGCTCCATTTATTACAAAGTTCTTTTTTGCCTAAAAGCCAGGGACAGAGCATTTGTAGCATAAAGGGAAAAAAAGGTGCTTGGATGCTCTTTCCATCACTGGGATAATTATCCCCACTGTGACCTTAATGTTCCTTCGTGTTCGGCCTGCGTCTCCTGCACGCGCCCAGCCGCTCAGCTCCAGGCCCTCACCGGCTCCTCTACTCTCCTGTCCCGATGCCCTGTGTCAGGGAATATGAAAACCCCTATAATGAAACCATTTTATCTGATGGAAAAAAAAGGCTACTAGAGCCTCACTTGCTACAAAGACGACTCAATTATATGAGTAATTGTGATAATTTTCCTTCCATTCACAGCCCTTTCTGAAAGGGAAGGACAAGGGGGGAAAACAGAGAAACGCTGAAAGGGAAATTACATGGACAATATGGAGTGGGGAAAAAAGGGTACACACTAAAAACGACTGCAAGAAAAGTGTAAGATTATAAATAAACATGTTAATGTCAGTTGGCCATACATATGTGCAGCCAAATCTCACAAACAGAAGTACAAATAAACACACACAGATGAGATAGATGACCAGAGAGCAAATAATAGTATGATAAAAGTAGATGTGCAGCTGTCTGAAAATTAAACCTCTTTCTCCTTCCTATTGACAAAGCTGAGCTCCTGCAAAAGCACCCCAGTGGTTAGAGATCATTTGGAGCCCAGTGACAGGAAAAAGGATAATTACGTCTCCAAGAGAGGCAGGCGGACTGACGCGCCCTTAAGACGCTGCCGTGAATGCAGGGGCTTGATAGAAGGCAGAAGGAATAATTTTGTGCTTTGCTTTTTCCTTTATTCTGCAGAACATGTTTTGTTGGGCGGAAGACAAGGCAGAGAGCACCTCTGAGTGCATTAAACCCTAGGTGTTCGCAAATATAAGGTTCCTCTGTCTATCAACCGCTACCTAGAAAAAAAACTCTTAAATGCATTAAAATGTCTCTTCCATTCTTCCTGCAGACAGCAGTGCCAGTGAGATATGCATTAGTTTCTATTTCGCAGCGGGAGTTGGATTTTCCTCACAACATGAAGGACATTCTGGATTCCTCTTGAAAAAAAAACAGGATCTCTCATTGATAGACAAAATTCATTGTGTTCCAGTACACATAAAAAATACACCTATGCACTTTATCACATATTTTACATGTCATTTTTGCATGCATGTCATACATAACATACTGTATAATGTATATATTATTCTTCTGCACTGCAAATAAACCCATCATAATACCTAATTATTTCACCATATGGTCTAATACATTTCTTGGTTTTTAATGTTATAATGTCAATTATGCCTGACATAATTATGAACTGTAGTTGTAAATCTTTGGCCTAATAAAAGAATCTGTTGTTAATAATTTAAACAATATAGATCTTCTTTTGAATTGTATATCATATGATAATACAGATTAATAATATTAATATAGAGTCTGTGACATGTCAGTGATACTAATTTAAATATTAATCTAATCACTAATCAGAATAAACAGCCTACATATTAATGAGGGTTATGTACAATAAAACTAGTTTTTTGTTGTTGTTCAGAAAAAATAGCAATAAATGATAATATTTATATTGTTAAACCAGCATCATTAATCATCAATGGCAACTGATACATTTCTCCAGAGGACTTAACTATGATTGCACCTGGACACATAAGACGCTAGGATTTAAATCAAAGGAAGAATGGTTTCAAATGCCACAAACATTTTCTTCATGCCCACTTTTCTTCCTGCTCTGCCCCCCACCCCACCCTTAAACTGTTCCCACATGTATGAGGTGTGACCCCCTCAGAGTGCAGCAATCTGGCTAAATCTGTCCAGGCTGAGACAACCATATCACAGCCTGGCAGCACAAATACTCAGATCAGACTCACATGATGGCTCACTGTTGGCTACCATGTCATCAGTTGCATCCCAGAGCCCCATCTCTTCTGCCCCACTGTACAGACACCCTGAGAACCTCTAAATGCCTGCGACTTGGTATCCTGCACTAAGGAACAAAGTACTACACAATCTTACCTGTGTCACACTTCCAAAACGACTATCACTCATAAACCAACCAAAAACACAGAGGTGCTGTGATTTCCAAAACAACTCAGAAGATGAAATGTTTGTGAGGTTGGTGAATGGCACCAAGCATGCAGCTTGATGTGACACAAAAGGTGTAACACCAGAGCCTGAAGAAACCATAGCAAAAATCAGAGCCAGACCTCAATCAAAAATCAGTCACTGACTAATAGCCATCAGTGGATAGGTTGACAACCTGATGATAACGTTCTGCACGATTGCCAGGCTGGATTGACTTTTTCCAGCCCAATCATAGCCCTAATCCATACCCAAACACTTAAATACAAGCATGTACTATGTGAAACCTAACCATCCAACCAGATCGACTAACAATTTATAACAGCTAATGCTCAGAGAACTTCTTTATGCAAAAAATTCATAATGACCTAAAGACGCCAAAGACCTATGCATGTAACGTTAAAAAAACACAAAGCTAAAGTATGGTATTAAAATAAACTATGGTAGCAATTTATATAATAATAATAATAATAATAATAATAATAATAATAATAATAATAATAAGAATAAAATATCCCAAAAAGAAACAATTGCAACCATGCTCAGATGCTCAGAATTAAATTAAAATAATAAAAATTAAAATAAAATTATATTCTGTTACATTAGAATAAAAAATAAACGTCAAAATCGACTATTAATAACTATGTGTTGATAGCGCTAAAATGCTGGGTCCACAAAAAATGAGACCATGGACATAAGGCTTTGGTAATTCTGTGATTTTAAGTTACTGAGGTATAAATAATTTTTAATTTTGATTATTATATTGAATATCACCTAGTATTAAAAACTGCTTGTCAAAAAAGTCATGTAATGCATCATTCAAAGGCAGAGGCTATACTCGTAAGGTGGCCATCAGTTCAGTAAAAAAGCAACTAGTTTTCAGTCATTTTAATTTTACACTGATATGTAAACAGCTCCTTCTTTACACAAGTATTATACATCAGCAAACCAGGCAAATCGTTTTTAAGCAATGTAATGTTTTGGATACATAACAAGCACCACTTCAATATGTGTAATAATATAATAACTATATAGATACTACAAACTCTAACATAATATGGTGATTTTAGCATTAATATGTCTGTTTTAGCAGTACCATGCAAATCATGTGCTTCATAAAATACTTGTAAATGTAAGTACTGTCGGGAATAGGATATTGCATAAAAAAAGTGGAAAACATACTTTAAAAGGATTTAGAATATAGGTTTAATCAGCCTTTCCTCTCTGTAACCAACATCCAGTCACTATTTCACATACAAGGACAGCCTGGAGCAGCAAGAAAAGGCCATTCTGATGATCTCCAGTGGCATGAACATTTCTGTAACCCAGCATCCTCAGCTCCAGTCAGGGGTTAAAGGGTTCCTAATGTGTCTGTGAGGCAGCGGGCTGTCAG
The DNA here is from genome assembly GCA_028565595.1 of Duopalatinus emarginatus. Classification (NCBI taxonomy): domain Eukaryota; kingdom Metazoa; phylum Chordata; class Actinopteri; order Siluriformes; family Pimelodidae; genus Duopalatinus; species Duopalatinus emarginatus. The sequence goes on from JAOVVF010000047.1 coordinate 15,069,251, forward strand.
TGGCTGTAATAAATACAGGGAGCAGTGTGAGAGAAAAGTGTAGCTGTCTCTGTAGAGTGACACAGGCAGGCCAGCAGTGCCGATGGCTCCTCTCTAATGACAGAGCAAGGTAATGACAGAGCCCGCTCCCTAGCAGCGGGAACAGGAAGATCAATCTGCAGCCAGAGACGGAGGGATGGAAGAGGAGGAGGAGAAGAGAGGAGGGGGGGGGGACATGGCAGTGTGATTTTCTATTACACTCTTGCTCTATGTTAGCTTTGCTCTGTCTCTGCGTTGTTTCTGTCTCGCTGCTGCCACTCTTTTTCAGATCCATGCAGCGTCTGACCAGCTTTACATTAAAAACACCACAGATCAATAGCCATTACCACCGCACGTTGGGGTGATTCACTGTGGATCTCTGCTGACATCCTCTCTCACTCTCTCTCTCCTCCTCCCTCTGTCTGTCTCGAGCTCTCTCTGAAACACTGAACTTAGGGCTCAATATTCCAGCTCACAGCCTGGTCTGAGGGCACCTGGGGTTCAGTAGGAATTGAAAAGCACCAGAGAGAAAGCTGGGGGAACTGAGTTGAAATAAAGTGAGGGAGGGAGTTACTAGCCAGCATCCGGAGGACAAATAAACAGCATTCCACTTTCTCAGTCTACTGTTTTTCCTGTGCTACTGGCCATGCAAAAGAGCCTATCAAAGCAGATCAAAAAGCTCGCCTGCCAGTCTAGGCAGAATTTACATATACATGGCATCTGAGGGCTTATTTATGAGGTCTGTTTGTGAGAGAAATACTTGTATTGAGATCAGAATCGATAAGCTGCCTCCACTGAAGAGAAACTGCTGTAACTCGAGAGCCATAACAAACAAAAACATTGGTAGCAATTTGAAAAGAGTGTTTCTCTAAGAAAGCTTGCCAAAGATAAAAACACAAGAAAAAATAGCAGACAACATAAAATTAGCAGCAATTTGGGCTAATTTCTGTTTAATTGTCCTTTGGGACGAGAGTTAATCTGCAGATCTCTTCATTTACCAGAAGCCTGAGTAAAAATAAGCAGTTCTGATGCAAACAAGAACCTTTCTTATGCATTAACACAAAGAGCTGATTATTACTGAACTTCCAGAATTATATACCAAAATCATATATGTATACATTTACAGTAGACTAATGTTAATCCATACCATAAACAATTAGAGGTATATCATGAACACAATATAAATGTATGTAATATCCTATACTGGCATTGGCTGTACAAAAAAATGCATCTTTTGTTCTTTTATTAATTCATCTTTAGTAACCACTTGGCAGGAATACACCCTGGATGGGACACCAGATTATATCTGGTAGGTCTAAATGCACCTACGTGATTCACTTTTCACCCTCCTATTTAAAATCTATTTTGGAGGCCAGGCCAACTGAAAACACAACTATCAAAGCACATGCTTTATAAACGCACATGCTTCTAAGTGAAATTATTGTGTTATGAAGTTATCTTTCCCTGCTGAACTGGCTTGGCAGTACTGCCTTCAGATGATAGATTGCAGAAAAAAAATATTTTAATGACATGTCATAAATAATGACATGACCAGGAATATACTAATAAGGTTAAAAAAGGTCAGACTTGATTTACTTTTTTACTAAATTAGGGATGTAACAAATTTGTATTTATGTGTTAATTTAAAAGACAAAAACTAAAATGGATCATGGCAAGAATAATACATTGATTATTGTCAATTATATGCAATTAGAAATTAAAAAACAAAAAAAGTTGCACAACAACTAATGTGTAAAAACTAAATAATATGTTTAAATGGCCAGGTAAAGTTATTTACCCTTAACTCAAATACAGAAAAATGTATTTTGCAATAGCTTTAGAAAACAGCTTTAGATGCTATCCAATCTAATTATATCATGAAGGATTCAGTAGTATCATAAAAAAGATCAAATTGTTGCCCAATCTAAATGCAATTGTATTGTACCATATGAAAGCCAGAGGTTTGCACCCCTATTATTGTGTGCCCATTACAATGCACTGTATATATACATTCAGTGACATGAGGAGAAATAAAACAATATAAAGAAAACTTTAGGTTTAATGAACTTGATGAACTAACAAACTTGAACTTAAACAATGAGTGTCTTTTGAATTAAATAATTGTGTGTTATGTGTCTGCCATTATATTTTATGCCTGTGTTCTTTTTATTGCTCTACAATATTTAGCTTAGGCCTCTGTTGTGTCTCCATTTTCATCACTTTTGTCCAAAATCACCTACATACTTTTGTACTTTCTTCATACTGCTTTACTACTCTGAATAGGGTGTTAATCAGGAGGAGAGGGAATTCCCACAGCCAAGCCTAGGAAGTCGCGGTCCTGAATACCTGTCAGGTGTATGGTGACATGACATTGTTTGGCCAGGGAGAGATTGATTGTGGAAATCCAGGGCAGTAAAGACGGGGCTGATGGGTAATGTTTCTGATTACCTGAACAGAGAGCAATGCTGTCTGTTTTATCTGATGTCATGCCAAACTGCAGAGAGATAGAGAAAGAAAAATAAAGAAGACAGCAGAAAGACAGTGTGGAATAAAGATCTATCATTAAACTCTAGATCTCTCATTACCAAACTTTACAGCAGTTTAAGCAGGAGAAAGTGGCATAAGTATAATTTGAGCATAATTTGGTGATATTATATGTCCAGGCTCTATATGTGAGAAATGTACTCATGACACTGAGATTCAAATGGTCTTTCAGACAATTATCCTCCCACTTCAGCAAATTAACTTGACCATGCATGTTGAATTTCTCCACTGCTAATTCTGAAAATGTACTAGCTATTTTAAGAGCTTCTATGAATAACTACTGTACATTTAACTGAACTCTTAAGTATCATTCAAAAGAATGAGACATTACAATGACAGATTATTTTCTCTCTAGTCAGGAAGAATGACATATCATCTAGAAAAATTTATTTATTGCATAATGTAATTATGTCAATAACTAGATCATTAACTGTGATATAATATTAAGAACAATTGATTTACATTGATTTGCAGTTGGAAGAAATGGACTGTCCAAACATTTGAGTAAGGAGATCACCTATAGCTGATATACTACACAGAGAAAGCAGAGAAATTTTTTCTTATACTGTATAGCAATCCCTCTCCGGCACCAAAATCTGATTCCAGTCTTTTCCATACAGTGTGTGTGTCTGTCCCTCTCGTCGCAATGAACACAATGGTTGTCGTCACATAGTCTGGGTTTGTAATGTGCTGAGAATGGACAGAAAAGGAGATTGTACATGAAGATGAGACCAGGTCGACGCTCACAATGCCCTCATTTAGTGAGCTGAGACTTTCAGGCTCAGTGGCCGTTGGCCTGTCTATCTTCCAGTCTTCCCCCAGGAAGAAGCTGCTGCCCTGGGGACAATCAGACCATCGATGCCTACTCAGCCATCCACCACACATGAATGACATGGTCAAAAGCACCACTAGTATCACTAGTCATGCACTATATAGATACCATGAATGGAGTGACTACAACTATTTTTGCATGGGCCATTTACAATATAGCCAATACAGCTTTATAAATCAAATAGCCATCAACTGTAAGCTAGATGTAGAACATCCCAGAGACTATATTTTTATTTCAGGCACCTCTTAGTCTTTTGGTCAATGTCATTTTGTTTCTGTAGGTTGGAGGCGTTGACTAGCCCCTGTTAGCATACAGATATAGTGTAACAGTACAGTTGTTGACAAGCATAATGTGTAGACAGCAGATATCACTGACTTGAACCACCCACTACTAAAGTTTCCTCCCACAGCAGTAGCACAATTCAGCTATTACAATCTCTTACTATTCACAGATTTCATGCCAAAACTGCACTTTTCTTTTTATGAATAGCAGTCCACTGGGAATGTAACTTTCAGCTGTTTCCCCTATTAAATATTTCCATTAAAAGGAAAAAAAATGGCTCCACTTAACTTCTCAACTTACGTCATCCAATAGTTGACAAATGGTTTGGAAATTGAATCAACACATTTACAGAAAATAAAAACTAAAATGGATGCACACTGGAAAGATTTAAACTAGTAGTCTAAGCAGAGTAAAAGCAGATTTTTTTGCTTACTGGAATAGTGCAATGGAATACTCAACAGAAGAAGGTCTTTAATATAAACTGGTTATTTGTTATGGCATGGTTATGGAGTAATGACAAAGTTTAGGTTTATTTACAGTGCATGCAACCTATTTATATATATATATGGAAATTTATATGTATCAATGAAACTCATGTTTCACACAATTGTCGTATGGTCTTTTTTAGGACAATCCACTGACACAATTAGTAATACTGCTAATTAACACTATGCCTACCTAACCATAACCAAAAATAACTGAAAGTAAACATTTGGGATTTGAATAAAAATGTTGATGAACACGTTAGTATAGTCAGATATGTTAGGACATGTTTTTTTTTTAATCCCGACAAACATTTGCCCTGACATTTGTCTAACATTTCATGAAAACAAGATACACACACACACATACACACTAAAGCACCAGACAAGGATCTTGCAATTTGCTGAGATGATAATCATCGCATGTAGATGGTCTGCGTATGTGAATTTGTGTCTATGACAGCAGGAAGTTTTAGGGAGGGTGTAGGGGGTGGGGGGGTCTGTGATCTCACAGTGCAATCAGGTTGAGAGAAAAGCCCCAAGGGGCCAGGACTGCCCCACCAACAAGACCAACAAGTCTTGTGCTTAACTCTTTACTCCCCACATATTCAGCACCTGAGAACCACACAGTGGAGCTCTGCACAGCAGGATTCCTGAATACACTCACAGATTTCCACAAAGCCATCAAAAGACTCTCTAACAGCACGCACATATTTACACATCTCTAAACAGATTCACTCTCTCCCTCTCGCTATCACACACACACAGGTAACAGCGGGATGTCTCACTTCAGACTAGCTATAGTGCACTCATATATGGAGGAAGTCTCTCTTAATACGTTCACACACTTGCACAGAGGGATGCCACTTCTCAGATCTCTAGTGGTCTTTACTCACATCAGGCAGCCTACAGAATCGATGATGAGAGGTGCTTTCAGATCAGGGACACAGAATTCAACTGTCTAGTCGACAAGGCAGTTCATTCTTGCCCCAATTTGTATTATGACAGATGAGCCACATTACAAAGATACGTCACTAAGCACAAGAGCATCTTGCACTACAGTGTGCATTTCTGAACATTTCTGCATCGTCCTGAATACTTGGAAAGCAAGGCCGTAAAACATCTCAAAAACTGTTTATAGTGTTCAGCTCTATCAATATTCATCAATATTTCATCAGCCACATAGCATTTTCAAAGTAAGTTGATTAAAAAAACAGAAACTGTACTACACAGACAGGTTTAGACTGGACGCTTGATTATACAGCTGTGTCATTGGAAACCTATTTTAGGAGGTGGTGTTAATATTATGGGGGATCGCTGTATGTACTGTATATATAATTCACCATTTTATCCTGGTCAGGGCTGTTCAGTGGATCCTATAGTAAGCCTATACTTCTTATTTTAAACAAAAAAATTGTAATAACATTTTAAACAATGTCTAACATTATCTGAATACTTGTGATTTAGACATTATTTGAATTAAGAGCAAAGTAGTATATTAGTATAGATTATTTCTGTGTATACATGAGAATGGGACATACACTGCTACACTTAAATCTAGCAGATGGTTTTATCCAAAACCACTTCCAAAGAAGAAGAATGTGGTTAAGAGCCTTTCTGTAGGGTTCAGAATCATAACCACTGAGCCACCATTGACCTGTTTCTCATCTAAAAAAAAGTTTCCTTTAAGGACATTCTGAATGCAATAAAGATATAGCATACAGTAAAGTTCCCTTCCCTATATTGTGACATATAGAGATATGATGCCAGATGTGTACAGGGTGAGGAAAGCTGGTCAAAGGAGCACTGAAATATGATGTTTGGGTTGAAAACCTGGGGCAATCATGGTTAGAGGTGGCGAGAGGGCTCAGGGTTCAGGGTTGGGTCCAAGTGCAGGCACTGCCAGTGGGGGCTGGTGAGTTGGTGGGGGTGGCTAGTGCTAGGATATAGTGTTGGTGGTGGGAAACAAAGTTCAGCTAGGTCAGAGCTCTGGGGAAGAAGCTGGTTGTGCACAAACCTGTACATTGGCCAGATGGTGAAGCAGTAGAGAGTCACAGGCAGGTGGGGTACACATTGAGTTTAGGATATTTTAAGTCCTGAAGCTCTGATAGCTAGGATACAGTGATACTTCAGAATATATTTTATTTAACATCTTCATTTCACTTGCTCAGAAGAAGAAAAGTAGGGTGTGGTACTAATGGTACAAATGTAGTAACATATGATGTTATCATGACTCATGGACAAGTCATGTATTCCAAAGTAAGGCATTAATCAGTCCCATGTTTAGTCTACTATCCTACAAGCAAGAATTACTAGATAATGTTTGTGGTTAGTAGTTTCAAAGAGACAAATGCAACAAAATAAACTGTGCCATGTAATCCTTAGCAGTGTTGAAGTTAGGAAGCCATGTCTAGTCTTTATGAACAAGTATATGAACAGGGAACAGAAAAGCAGAAAGAAACCCAGGCACTGTCCTTATTATTTTTCCATAGTGGCTGTCATGACTACAGAATAAGACACAGGTCTTCACAGGTCATTTCATATGAGAATTAACCACTGAATAGGGAGATGAGGGAGGGCCGTTTTGTTCACTTGTTGCTGACCCACGGGAACAGTAGAAGAGAATATGGGAATAAAACGGAGGAACTCAACATTGCTGCTCCAGAATAAGCGTCATCTTAACAGACCATTTCATAAAGCTACACCATCAATCACAGTAGACTACAGGACCTCCCCGCTGCACTTCTGAACTGTATTATTCTTACACCACTGACATCTGATACCAGAAATAATACTCATCATACTGCATGTAGACATGAAATAACATTAGTCTACACTAAAATCCCTTGAAAAACTACTGGATTCCAGCCTTCTAGTCAGGAACACAAATGGAACGAAGGCAAATGTTAGGGCCATTATTTTTAATCTCTGCAGGAAACTATTTTATTATAAATGTACTATAAAGACATTTCCTTTTAAATGCAATATAAACTGCAGTTTTGCATGCAAAATAGCAACCCCCAAATGCCAACAAAAACATGGTTTAATGCAAAATAGAGGAAAAGGGAGGACATGATCAGTAAAGCACTTCAGCTGAAGATAAAAGGTTCGGGTCGACTAAGGAATCTTTAGTAGTGTATAGGGAGTGACATTTTTTGCTTTGTCCCTTTGTATGTTAAGAGCATTGTTCTCTCACACACACAGTAATGGGAGAGACAGTCTTGACCCCAGCTGACTGAACGCAAAGCCTTATGGGAGTTCTTTTCACATGGTTCAATTATATCTCCATGGTGCAGGTTGAATTTGGTGCTTCATTTAAGGACATCCACTCTCATTCAGCTGAACACAAAATCAAGAAGCAACTTGTTGACTAAGCAGTCAGGGGACAGGGAACAACCTGAGCCGATTCACTGCAGAGTACTGGAGAACAAGAAGCGCTTTGAGGGGTTTTGATGAGACCTGGAGAGGTCTGAGTGAGCCTACAGACTTCAGGGGTTAACCTCCCCTTCAGCCAAGCAAAATACTCCAAGAAGCATGCAATTACAGCTTCAGTCAAAGGGCATGCGCAATTTCCAGGCCTATTTACACAGTCGCGAAGGGCCTCCCTTCAACCCCCCACCTTACCCTGCCTGCAACAAAATGATCTGAGATAGCATGATTAAGGTGGCTTCCAGTGAATAATAAGAAAAAAGCATTTCTGCAAGACTGAGTTTGGCAAATTATAAGGATTTAAACATGTAAATTAATATGTGATACTTAGCATAGACAGGTTATGTAATTCAGAATGCATTAAAAGGTTATCACAATCTAAGAAATAAGCCCTGACCATTATACACAGATTGGTGTAAAGGTTCTAGCTCCACCCTGAAAGTGCTATGTGGTGGAGACCTTCCAGATCTGTAATGCTGCACAGCTGTTGGCCAGCACCAGGATCCAAAGACCCTCTGTGCTTCCTCCTCTCACAGAGACGACAGCCTGGCCAGCGGGCACAACACTCTAATAATAACAACATTCAGCATGCAGAAACCAGGTCACTCCTGCCCTCCTCTGACCTCCCATCACAGCACTGATGTCTGGACAAAAGCCAGCGCACAGCCCCAGCAAGGGAATGCATATTTTCATGTGTGTGAAAAATAGACAGAGAAAGAGATTTAGATTTTGTAGGCTGCACGGAACCAGAATACAGGAGTACAAATCACATGCTCTACATCCTAGAGATCACTTTTTCACCTTAAAGCATATTTTGTAACGTCTACAAACTATTTAGCAACTACAGTAAAACTAACGGGAAAGGCATGTAGTTACAAAAGTGAGGAATTTTAATCTGGACCTACCAACGAGTTCTGAGAGTTTAAGAGGTTAAAGAGCTGTTTATATTTCCTCATTCAATGATTGCAGGTTTTCCTATGTAAACAAAACTGTGAGCCAAAAATGTAATATTGCAAGTGCCTGAGTAAATACAGTTAAACCTGCACTAAGACACAAGATCAGAGGATGAACTAGTGTTCTGCTGCCAACTTGCCTGTGGCCAAGAAACCTTAGTCCCACTGGTTTGCTCTCCTGCACTGATCAAAATAATATATATTGACACTATATAGCTAAAAGTAGGTGGACTCTATGTTGACCATCACACTAATATATGGTTGCTCCTCAAAATGTTTTCACATAATTAGATGCACACAGTTGATTGGACGCATACAAATGTCTTTGTATTCTGTAGCTTTACAATGGAACTAAGGGGTCTAGACATTTTCCAGCATGACAATGCCCCTGTGCCAAAGTTCAGTAAAGACATGGTTTGCCAAAGTTGGACAGAGGCCTGATTAAAGAGCTTTTGGATGAACTGGAACACCATGTGCCAAAATTAATTTATTATTATACAATATTTATATTATATAACAGCAAAGGGGAATTAAATCTGAAATGAAATGTCCAAAAAGCACAAATAGGTGTCCACAAAGTTGGATATATAATGTATTTGGTACCTCCTATTAGAGACTGTTTAAAATGATTCAAGTATAATTAACCTTGTATTACAGCAAACCTACAGGAAGAAAATCATGATGGACACTATTGAAAAGCATGGTATGGACAACTGCAATAATCACCAGCCAATAAAATGTAACTGTGACATTAAAGGATTAATTCTACTTTTTTTCCACTTCATGTTATTCACTGCAACATGGCCAAGAATTTCAAGACATTTTCATGTACAGAGAAAGAGAGAGAGAGAATAAAAGGCCAGAAAATCCACTGACTTAAAAATGACTCAAGTATAAAGGCAAACAAACAAAAAAAAACCAACATACCTACACAATACAAATGCAAATTCAAAACATTAACTACACTAGGCCAATACAGTAGAAAGCAATACAGGTTTAGTGCTATCAAGAGCCATTCATCCATATTGGCAAAGCATAGCCACAAATTACTCCCTCTTAAAACACAGTGCCACCTCTGAAAGGATGTATTACACAGATTTAGAAATTAATTTTCAAATACTTTGGGCAGGAGAATTCAGAAAAGGTACAAAAATACATTCCACTTACATTTTTATTGACAGAATTCAACAGCTGCCCTTATACTTTCATTACAAGACAGGTTTGGGTAAATGAGTTTTTCTTTTCTCACTACGTGTCAAAATGATTTTCTGTGGTAATCAGACACATACTAAAGCTGTGGTAGCTAGACATTTGTTATAAACATGAAATGCTGGAACTGAAATAACCAAATTGCAGATGAGTTACAAACTTGACTTAAAAAAACCAGCAAATTACCACATCTGTAGCACAAAATCCCACTAGATGGGTGAAGGCTGGCAGAGAGGAAAGGAGAGTTGGAGATGGATATAGAAATAAAAAAATGTGTCTATGTCTAGAGCAGAAGACACTCTTAATTACAGTACAGAGCACCAGAAACATAGACAACATCTATAATGCACTGACTGCAGTGGGAGAAGAAACATGAACAGTGAACTTCATACTGAGATTGGGTAAGAAAATGGCAGGTTGAAGACTTCCTGCCAGGACAGACTGATATTAATCACATGACCTTCCAGCAGAAGTACCCATCCCTACCAAAGAAAAAAAAAGAAAATTTACACCAGCACACATGAATCAGATTGCAGTTTCAAAACTGTCCATCAGAACAGGAATCAGAAATCAGAGCCGCTCTTTTTTTGTCTCCCTGGAATAACACTGTTTGGTTTTGTAAACACTGCAGCAATGCTCCAAGGCAGGTCCAAAGGGCTGGAGCAGTGTGCTGCACTGGTGGTAAGTCTCTCTCTCTCTCTCTCTCACACACACACACACACACACTCACACACACACACAGGTTCTCACACACAGTATCAAGGGAATACTCATGGCTAATTAGCTCTCTACATCTGGGAAATGTCAGGCAGGCTCCTTTCTGCAAAAGCAACATTCTTATTTACTTACTAACCTCAAACCATTTACTGTACATTGAAACCCCTCTTACATCTGGTATTAAACTGTGTACCGGACCAGCCCCTCCTGTGGTATTTGAGGAATCACTGTTAAGATTATTAGAAAGTATTTGGAGGCCTGTTTCTGACCAAATACTAATACAGACACACCTGTGATATTTTTGCTTGAATCCATATATTATACACTATAACATACCTCACCTATATTTTACCCACATTATATACATAAACACACTAATGATGAGACATTTTTATATTTTTTCCACATTCTTTAATGTTCTTGGATACCAATGATGTAATAATTTGTTTTAATAATCGCCTATATCACAATTCATCAGCTATACAAACCCCCAATAATTAAATAGAAATTTAAACAGAAATTCTGGTATGGCAGAGCCAAATAGAAGCAAACTAGACTAAAAAAAGGTTACTACAATGTCACACACTCAACCCTCATCAGAGCCACATGGAAGAGATTAGTGCGGTGCATCTGATGCTGGGCTTCTCTCCAAACCAGCAAACTAACATTTTTCTGAGGTCGGTTCACATATTACCAAAGCCTCTCAGAGTCACTGTGCTATTTCTCATTCAGATTTTTATTATTTGTTTTGCAATGTCTGCTTACAATGCATAATTGCACCATAAACTATTTGCAAAGTAATCTATTGATTGTGTAGTCTCTGTTTTTAACACACTTTTATTTTCTTAAGAATGCTTCATAGCCTAATTATATAAAAGCTACCACAGTTAATGACATCTAGAAAAATCTTTACAATATTTCATATAAGCATATTTGTAAATACGTGTGTGATTAAGTATTCACTCACCATATGGCTCTATGACTGAGCGCTTCAGATTAAGGCTTACCATCAGTGCTAGCTAAATCTGATTGATGCTTGCACTAAATAAGCAGAAGGAAGGCCGGTAGAGATCCTTCACCTGACAACATCACACAGACATCCTGTCTGCCTGCAGAGATACTATCTCTAGCTAAAGGACGGTCCCTCCTTCTGTCTTTCCAATCATTCTCTTCCGACTGTGGCAAAACTTTGGGTTGGCCATTTGTTGTTTCTTCTCTTTCCCAAATGATTCATTAGTCTGATGCTGCTGGGTTAATTATGATGCATGTTCACAACTCTATATAACAGACTCGCATCTCCTTTCTGTCCTACAATCTAGATGCAAATACGTTTGCTGTATATCATGCTTACAGAAAAAAAAGAGTTGAGGTCAAAAGGTAAATCTGTGGAGCCAAAACAACTGGAAAATAGTGTAGAAATATTTACCTGTCTGATTACTGAGACCCTGCTAGAGTATCTTATAACACAATCTCAAGTATGTACTACTCACCACTCCATCCTAATCATATTTGACTATTTTACTGTTCTCTAACCTAGAAAATGATGCAACAAACATCTCATTGGATTACACTGACAAATATTTCATACAACTACATGCAACAAATTTAGGCAACCTCAATCACTGCTAGTAATATCAACCAAATGGAGCTAGAATTCAGGATGAACTTGTTTGTATTTTCAGCACTGCATACATACATCACAACTGACAAGAAACAACAAGCATGGCAGTGGAAGTGTTCTATCAGCATCAATCAGTACAACCAGATGCAAAGTGAACATGTGGCTTTTACAGTACACTAACCAAGCAAATCTAATGAATACACCTTGACTGTTGCCAAGCAAATCACAAATCATGTTCCACTGTTTAACTAGAGGGGGAACAACTTTTTCTACAT
>JAOVVF010000047.1:15088815-15102481 GCA_028565595.1 Duopalatinus emarginatus
ATGTGGATAGACCTAGGACACTGAAGGTCTCTACAAGCATTGTGGAAGAATGTAATTTTTTTTTTGCTAAGAAAAAAAGATGTTGACCCCTTACTAAATGCAGGGATGCCAATAGTGGTGACGTGGTTTTGTTCATTTTGTTTTGTTTTTTTCAACCCATCTCTACCAAGGGTGTCAATAATCAGTTTAACAGTTGCCATGAATCAAACACTTCTCAGATTGAGCAAGAAAAAAAACAATGAGTGGCGTCATTTTAAATATCCCAGAGACCCATAAGGACTGACGCACACAAAAAATACAAGAATGCACATAAGCACATGCTTGCTCCCCCCTATACACACAGGCACACAGTACCATGCATTGTAGCACATGCATTACTATACACACCATTCCCACCTGTGTGTAAAAACATATACACCCTAACACTTCCCTTCTTCCCCTGAGGGAAGCTGAGTGTGAGAGAGAGGGAGGGAGGGAGAACAGGGGACCATGAGAGAGAGCATCTGGTCTCCAGATCCCTCCATTCTCTCCTACTAAGGAATTCCAATTTCCTTTTCAATCACATGGTTTTTTCACTCTCTTCTGTGCCCCTTGTTTTTTTTCTGTCAGGAGTCTCTGTCCTGGTTAACATCACTGTGAGAGGTTAGGGAGCTGTGATCCAGCAGTCCCCACTGATCCTATATTTCTGGTAAATGTTGAACTCAAGAGCACAGTCTGAAGACAAAGCTGACAACAATTCTCCAGTGCTGTTCACAGTAGTTATATAACTGCTGGCTCAATAGATCAGATCTAGATTAAATATCTAAAGCGGATTATCACATTTACACTGATGATTTGCCCTTGTATTTGGATGATTAATTTTTGTGGCTGTTTGTAGAATCTTGTTTGTAAAACAATTTCTTCGTATATCAAACAGTGACCATTTAAAATGAATAATCCTTGCAACACAAATTGAGGCTCTATTTTGAATGAGTAATCATCTTGAATATCTGTGTATACAAGCTAAAAATTTAGAGATCTTTTCATCCGGAGCTCTTGATCGCCTAATATTAATCTTTATTGAGATGTGTATTCATCAAATTCATCAGATGCAAAGCCATCATATAACACTCCACAATGTGTCACAAAGACCTGGTGGCATCCTGCTGATGTTCTACAGAAGTATGGCTACATAGTCACCCCCTCCCGAAAATGCCATATACTAGATTCCTTATTTTTCGTTAATGCCGTATGTGACTAGGTTGCTATACAAGATTACACAACAGTAGCTACCAATTACGTTTACAAGCAAAAACGTGTGGGCAGCACACTGGAGCTTCCACTTGTCCCGTGGACTACTTACTTATTAAATTCATCATTTGCCCACTGCTGCACCTATTTCTGCCATATGATCAAATTTTAATGGATGCTTTAATACAAAAACACAAAGAGCTCTTATAAAAGGGACATGATTTAAGAAGACATAAGAACATTTTACTCTGACTGCCTAAAACAGGATTACACACAACATACCCAAAACACTGTTGTGAAAACTGTTGTTTTCACAGTATTCAGACATAATACAAATACATAATCTAGTTTTGCTTCTAACTGTAACCTTGGAACTGAAGTTTATGTTATAAGAATCATGGCACCAATTTTCCAATATCCAATTTTACACCTAATGCACCATGCCTAATAGTATACAACTCTGAATGAATTAATTTTGAAGAACGGCATAAAAGAAGTGATATTTAGTGACTATTCACCTCTGTGAGATTATTAAATTATAAATACAACTGGGGTATAAATATATCAATGTTCATGAAAATATTGACCATTGACTGTAATTAAATGTTTGAAAAGTTACACAAAGTAGGCTCATTAGAATTTAAAAAGCACTGCTGCAATTCTAAAAATTGCAGTCTACGAAGAGTGACGGAGCGGGTGAGCAAGTAAGCGCCATCAGAATAAAGGACAGTGTGTGTGTGAGTGGGGACAAATGATTTTGAACATGTGTACTAGGGCTTGGTGACATGACAATATAATTTTGTTACTGTGAAAAACTATCACTGTACACTTTTATTCTGAGATATTGTAATATCTTATGAATATTCTTTTAATTTTGTTTATGACAAAATCCAATAAAAACTGTAAATGTTAAGGTAGAATTTTATTTTCTCTCTTTTCTGTGTTAATTTGCAGTAGGCAAAACTTTCACTTTAAAATGCTGGTTTTCTTTGAACTTCACACAAATATATTTACATTACTTTCCAGCTAAGAGTTGCTCAGAGAAAGTTTACTTAAAAGTTTACTTAAGACTTTAAAAATCAAATATGATCAAATATCAAATAGCAATTACTTGGGCTTAATGCATTATTTAAGTTATTTAAGATTTTAGGAAAGTCTAAGTGACTTCCATGACAACACTGTACATGCAAATCAGTCGATTTTTGGCTTTAGAATCCCTTACCATTTCATGCGCGTAAATCTCTATGCACTTTTATTTAACAGTGAGTACAGCTCTTTATTTAATCAAATAAATTAAACATTTACAAAAAAAATTAGACAAAATGAATAAATGTGGCTAAATGTATTAATGTTTTTATTTATTTATTTGGGTTTTATGCCATATCAGCACATGTAGGCTATTTAATGGTGAAAATGTATGAATGCTTTAATAATTGATAGTAGTTTAACTTAACAAAGATACCTACCCTGTAAGGTCCAAAGAGTCTTTTCTTCACCTCTAACCGAAACGCTCTGGCTTTTTCCTCGTCACTCATGTCTGTGTTTCTGAGGCGTAGAATCTCGTACACCCGCCTGGCATGCTTCTGCACACAAAACAAGATTCTTCTAAAAAACCCATGGTGAAAAGTAGTGGTTAAAGAATTATTAACGAAATTTCCTACTTTTTTTTTTTAATCATATGAATTGGAAAAGTAAATGTATCAGACAGACATAAAGCCATAAATTTCAACCAACAAAAGTAAA
Source organism: Duopalatinus emarginatus (assembly GCA_028565595.1). Classification (NCBI taxonomy): domain Eukaryota; kingdom Metazoa; phylum Chordata; class Actinopteri; order Siluriformes; family Pimelodidae; genus Duopalatinus; species Duopalatinus emarginatus. The sequence goes on from JAOVVF010000047.1 coordinate 15,091,789, forward strand.
ATAACATTGTCTTGCTAAGATTTCTTTCCAGTTTAGACCTGGAATTAACATGCATCCTGAGAAAAAGGCTCACAAGTGGACAGCACAAAGTACAAGTGTAATCAATGACACATTGTAATCCATTCACTTCAGAGGTGCTCAGGCACAAACACACATAACCCATCAGATTCTTATACTGAAACATGAGCATGTACAGGCTGCCTGCCACTGTAGTACTGGAGAATCATACATGAGCAGTAGCTAAACAAATATCACCCAATATATATTTCATTATATATCAGCCCATGTCTGTGCTATTATAATAGCCATTTCCATTCTTGTTTGAAGTTACACGATCAATTTGTTTCGGGTATATGGGTGTCTCTCCATTCAAGTAGATGGCAACCTGGCCATGTATGACTGAACACATGGAACTGAACTGCCCGGGAGCATTGCCAAAATGGCTGCCGAGTGGACAGACTTTACTAGAAGGACATCATCATGGCACAGGCACCAGACTGTGATAATCACTCACAAACAACATGGCCACAAAGGAAATAAAAGATAGTGGGATGTAATCTGTGGAGTTAAATAGTGGCCTAAGTGCAGAGAGAAAGAAGTCATACAGAGGGCACAGTGAGGTGAACTCCCACCCATTCACTAATGGCCAGCTTCCAGTAGGCTGCGTGGACGTGGGTATAGTGAAAGGCCATTAGAAATTACAAACAGGGGGAAAAAAACTTTCATGTGGCTAAGTACTGAGATGGAGAGTTAATTATATTATTCAAACATCATAATTTACATTTGTCACTTTTAAAGTTATAAAGATATAAAAAAAAAAAAGGAACTGCAGAGTACTGAATTTCAAGGCACTACATCAGCTGCTTTTTTTCTTGAAAAAGCATTAAATATTAGGTATGTGGCTCACACCTTGTTAATTTTGAGTTTCTCACGAGCTTCGGTAGCCATTTCTTCACTGAATCCCAGTGCCAGCTTTTCAGTAGAGAAAGAAGGCAGATCCATACACAGCTTCACCAAGACAAAGTCCCTCAACTTCACATAATTTTCAGATGGGTCTTCCGCTAGGAAAATTCAACACACAAAATGTTAATAAAAATGCCAAGCTCCTATTGTCTGTCCAGTAGAAATATAATGAAATGTTACTAATATGTTTTTGTTGTTTAATGATAAATTTCAGCTTGATATTACTATACATGTGGCTTTTTGCCTTTTGGGTCTGAAATGAAAAAGAACCAATTTATATATATACTGTATATGTGAATACCTTTGAACCAAACCTGTGCTTCAACCTTGCATGCAGAATTTCCTTTTAAATTTAATGTGCTGGAGTCGACAGCCAAAACAACAAATAAAAATGGCAATAGTACAAGTGTCTTACATAGATTAAATGATGGACAGAGACAGAGGTGCTACAGACGCAGGTAAAAGACAACTTTCACTTTCTAACATGTGGTACAACAGTAACAGTAGATAGAGACAGCGAGAAACAGTACAAAAAGAAAAAAGAGCACAAAAATAGAAAAAGAACAAACAAAGGCTGTACGAATGGTGGTTGCAGGTCTGCCGTAGTAGAGTGGAGCTGCGTATTCAGTTTGAATGAAAGCTAATCTCTCTCTCCACACACAGCTCAATAATTATGCCATTGTGTGAGAGAGCCTGAGCAGCAGCATGTGGCCAGCACATTTCAGCTGCAAACTGCCTGCAATTTACATACATCCCTCCCACCTTGCCACACGTTGGACCAGAGAGCTCCATACACAGCTGTGGCAGAGAGGTATTTAAATTCAGCCAACAGTTACCCTTGATAAGGAAGCTCTGTTCATTCCTCTCTCATACACTTAAAGAAAGTTTTTAAGAAACTAGAACTAGAAAAGTACTTTTTTTATTTTCAAGGGGAAAAAATGTGATGTGCATTCTACAATGATAACTGTGTATGTTTTATGAAAGGCCCTTGCTCATCTGAATTCCTGTTATAGAGGTAAGATGTACAAACCAATGGCACAACCCAGTCACCAGTGTGCTATTAGCACATGTCTTAGTCATACTGCACAGATACTGTTATATAGTTTCAAGGCCAGTATACCTGTGATATCCTGAACTTTAGGTAAGTTGCAGTAGAACCGGTGAACCGTTTCTAACAACTGGGCTCCATGACCTTCACCTTGAAACTGTGGCAGGATCAGCATCTGACTGAGATAAAAAGAGACAAAAATGAGATAACAAAATGACAGGTAAACACTGACCAAAAGACAACCTTTATTAGACCATTGGACAATGACATGAATTTGAAACACATCAACATACAGGCCAAGATTTTTAATACTGTTCATCCCATAGTGCCAGCTAATACAGGATGCCCTCCCTATATCTCCCAGTCCTATTCAGCTTTCCTTGATACAATGGACATTATGATCATGATGATGACCTGATACAGATATGACAATATGTTTTGTTCACTACACACACTTCATGTCCAGACAGCGTTCTTTTCTCCAGTATAACAACTTGATATAATCTCTACCAAAAGATTATTTTTGTTCATTCACTTGGCCAACATAATGAAATGTTACTATGTTGTGCCAATCAATATATTACGCTGATTTTCAAAATGGGCTTTCTGATGGGTGCTGCTGATTTTGCCATCCTTATAATAAGCAAATGGGGATTGGCTTATAGGATATATAAGCCAGTAATTTGGGGCACTTAGGGACAAGAGAGCCAGAGATGTATAATTTTCTTTTCCCTTTTTTCAAAGAATAAAAGAGAGAGAAGGCACGTGCTTCCCTGGTAATTACCTAACACGTGGTCTGGTTTTGTCTGGGTACACGTAGTAATTATACACTGTCATGTAGCCAACCGTAGCGTAGAGAGTCTCCCCATCCTTATTGTATTTCTCGAATCTGTACAGAGAGAGACAACACAAAGGCAAGCAGGTCAATCATAGGCACGCTCCCATGCACCGGTTCTTCTAGCACTCTTTCAACTCTTCTCTCTTTCTCTACTTTGACCATCCTTCCCCCACCCGCTATTGGTTGCTGCTTGTTTTCTCACTCTGGCCTCCTGTCAGTGTGAGCATGCTGGAGCAGAGAGCAGAGCAGTTGCAGTCTGTGCACCTGCTGTAGAGAGTGAATGCATTATGCACTTAATTGGTGCACTGCAACTTAGAGAACAGAGGAGAGGAGAGAGGGAGGCATCTAGCCTCTTCAAATCTCTCCAGTCCATTTGCCTATTGTCAGCTTTAATAGGTGCCAAACTAAAGAAAACACTAGCAAATTCTCTTTTTCGGCTGCTAGAGATTCCATTCACTGTTTCAAAAGACAACAGCGTTCAGTTCAGCCTCTTGCTCTGCCAAAAAATAAGGACAGCAAAGAAAAGAGACAAACAACACAAAAGGAATCTCTTATGAGATGAACAGTTCACTTCTATACAAGGGGGAAATATAATTAAACAGGCTTGGTAATTGGTTGCAAGCACCACAATGAGTGGTAGCTGCGTCTGCTCAAATGTGTGCACGCACGTGTGTGTCTACACATGTGCACCTGACTAAGAGAGAAAAGAACATTTTCCCAAGAGCATGATTATATTCTGTATACTTAGTAAATCATATTCTTTTCAGTTCTATTCTGAGTTTAAGTGTGTAGTAACCAATGCAGAAGCACATGTGTGCTCTACAGTAACTGGACTGGTCCTGTGGTACTTATTTAGTCAGTCAGTGCAGGAACCACAACCAACAACTTACACAAGAAAGAAGTCCCAGCGATCATCGTCAACATCAATAAAGCTGGCCGTCTCGATGAACCACATCAGGAATGTCTGAAGGCGCTCATGGTATTCTCTGAATCCTGGACATGAGATATCTGCCTATAAGACAAAATCACAAAATGGAGTGATTGATATGACGTTATAACTTTCTAACTAAAGACAGATTCAGCATCAAAACTGTAATTTGCCATGTGTACGTCCCAAAGGATTATTCTTAAGAAGCAATGCACTGGAGATCTAGATGTCACCAATACAGAAACAATATAGCATTTACAGGAAAATAATACTTCTTTAAACAGTTAAAACAATAACCACACACAAATGATAAAATCAAGCCAGTGTGTACTGCTGAATCTGCACAGGAAATTACAATGCAATAATATTGCATGTACAGTAATCAGTCACTTTCACTGTATTAAACAGTTTTAACAATGCACAGCGGAATCAGCCACATTTTCCAAAGCCTCTTATGCAACGGCATCTGTCAGTACCTTGTGTACAAGGTAAGTGAGATCTGCTCCCTCTTCCTCATTGTGAACATTATAGGTGTGCAAGAGGCTGCCGAATGGTTTGAAGTTAGCCTCCTTTTCCAAAAGAGAGATAAAGTCATCTGTGTTGGAGGTAAAGCCTGGAGGAATGATCTCCCTGATCTTTCCTTCCACATCGTCAGGCTGAAGGAGGCAAGAAAAACATACGAGACATGTTAAGACATGTTTCATATGTCATATTTCTATCAGGTATACAGTTTCTATGATATTATATAGTATATGATGGCCTAAAGACTACATTTATCACCTGCCATTAAGATTTTTTGTAGCAACATGAATAGTGTAATAAATCGACAAACTAGCACGGTTAAAAGGAACTAAATGTATTCCTGGAATTAAATGCACCAAGTTAAAAGCACACCAATACACAACATGTTACTCCCTGTGCTCTCCGGCCTTACATGTAACCCTGCTGGAGCCACAATGGAATAAAGCCCTATTGTTCTGTCATTAGGCTATACTTCAGCCTTGATTGACATAGCACACGTGAAACTAAAAAAGAAAGAATACATATTTTTGTCGAACAAAAAAGAGAACCATTAGGCAATTAGTCCTGTCAGCTGAGTAGGCCTTTAGCCCCCCTCTCTCCAATCCTCTCTGAAAGACCACTTAATTGAATACATTTACTACTTATCTTAAACCATGAATATTTGATGAAGTCCCCCCACAATAATGCATCTCTGCTTCTCACAGGGCAATAAAATTTAATGAATTGATCTCAACCTTAACAACAAAAAAAAAAACCAGGCATCTATAATAGGCTCCTCTCCTTTAAGCCTGGCGAGTGAACTCAATCAAACAAGTTTGCCCCTGCCATTCAGTGGCTCCCGGGCAGACAAAAGACCCCCCTTTGCCCTCTTTGGGATTTTTTTACTCAGCAGAATGCGCAGTGGCTTCAGCTGCGATGTTTGCATTGTATCCATTTCCATGCGGATTGACATGAGAACACTTTGTATTAAGTTGCTAAGCAGGGCCTTTGGCACCATTTAGACGCGTGATAGGCATTAGTTCTGTAGCAGGCCTCTCGCTGCTCCACATTCAAAACAGGGAAATGAAGAAGGACAAGGACAAAATGCGCAACAAAAGGCTAATGCAACACGGCGCTAATTCCTGCTCTTTCAGACATCAGCTAATATCAGCCAGGAAGCAATGCACCTGCGTCTGAGAAACACTTCACTATTGTTACCGCTCAACTGCATTTCTGACGAATAAGAGAATCAGGGAATGCACATAAAAGGCAAAGGACAAACAAGTCAGATTGTCCCTGCTCTTTTCTATACAACATTTACAAATTGCACAATCTTCTATATAAAGAGTACATTGTTAGGTCACTATATTAACTAACTGTGCTTCTTCAAAGCTTTTAGTCTATTCGGGAATACATCATCTTTTCAGCTGAAAGCACAACAAAGGTAAATGCCAGTGTAGGATCTAATTCTTACATAAAAGGTTTCATTTTAATTAAAGAGCATCTTGTTCTGTACCTAAAAAAGGGAATAAAGTACCTCAATGTGAGCAGCAATTTACTCTTGTTGAAGAACTGTGTACATATTTATTAGACAGTATTACTACTATATGATCCATGCTATATATAGTGTGACAACAGTGTGTGATAAACAGAATAAAAATTACAAGAATAAAAAATTTACAATGTCTCAATATCCAAGCAGTGATGATAGTTGATTATAAAGGGCAGGACACATCATGGTGTATGCCACACCTTGATGATATAACTCCATCTGAATCCCACTGACTGCTGAATTACACACAACTGTTGAGGTGCAATCAGGACAACAGTGCAACTGGGGCTGAACTACATGATGATATAATGTCAATAGTGTGATCAATTGATCAACAGTGTGATCAATTATGTCTCAATGATGACAATGTTTCTGTCCTTAACTTGCTCTTGATTAACCTGTTCGATGTCTGGAATGTACTAAAAAGAAAGAAACCACTGATGTACTAACAAGCAAACTGTAGTACTAGATATGCCAAAGCCTTGTGCTCTCAGCTTCAAAATGGCTAACGTCCGTCCGTCTTCATAGGATGGGTGAAACCCAGGGCTCAAACCAAGAATAGCTAGTCAGAGCCAATATGAAACACTGGTCAGTGACATGTTTCAATATTGATTACTGACTGACGGTGTCTGTGTTGTCTCAAATTCTTCAAAATCGTTTGATCTCAAAACCAAATCTTCGGTAAAAACAAAAGGACGGACCTATACTTTGGTGAAACAACATCTCAAAGTTTTGGAGGGTACAGTCTGTGTGTGTCCCGCACGATGCAGTAGGTCATGCTTTATTATTATTTTGGTAATTAAGGAGTTACTATTTTGTGTACATTTACTTATAACAAGTTAAAAAAAGAGGACCAAATTGCAAAATGCTCAGACTTCTTTTGGGAAATCTGTTGGGAATGCGTGTTACAACCTTTAATATATTTGTAGAGTTAAGTTAGGGCACTGGCAACGCCACGTTTCCATTCCCATTTATGGCATTTGGCAGACGCTCTTATCCAGAGCGACTTACAAGGTTACTGGTATTACAGGTAGGCCAAAATAGTGTTAGGGGTCTTGCCCAAGGACCCTTATTGGTGTAGCACAGACTGGTTGCCCAGACCAGGAATCGAACCCAGGTCTCTCTCATGGGAGCCTGTGATGTTACCACACCAACTACCACTGCTGTAAATGTAAATATAAAATACCATTTCAGATCAAAATAGTCATTACCATACCCCAATAACTCATGTATGAATCATAAGCCCTATTCACACACAGAAGACCTGGTGATCAGTTAATATAACATGCAAGAGAGAAGTCTTAACCAATATACAGAATTTTCCATAGAAATAAACAAAAAAGGAGAAAAAAAAGAGTTAGCTGTACAATTAGGTCATCCTTTTGTAGAAATAAAATACATATAACAACAGATAGCCTACCTGCACACAATCAAATTTCTCGGTGACTTTAGAAGTGTACTTCACTTTGTACAGCGTGCTCAGGTTGCCAGCAGTGTAGTAAAGCTGAATTTGAAGGCCTTTGTATCCAAATGCCACTTCACTAGTGTGAAATTCAGGATTGTAAGATCACATTCATGATATTCAACAAGCCACAGCTTTTTGATCAACAATAATAATGATGTCGCAAAAAAGCATCAATGGGTCACCATAGCACACATACATAGGCAAGAGAGAGTAGTCCACCATTACAAACTGTATGATGAATTGTAAACTAATTGTAAACACCAAGTTCTATCATGAGGTGGCTCCTAAATGAGCCACAAATCACAGGGTGTCTATAACACCCTGCCTGATCATCTGTGTTGAATTATGTTTACAAATAAGCACTAAACTAAGAACTAAAATTAGTTTTTGTACAAGTAAAACTGCTTGTACATTGTGTCATTATTTGCAGTGATTTTCTTTCAACCTATCCTGCATAATTAAAGAAAATAATTATGTGACACAACCAATGAATTATCTAGTTAAAGCTGCTACACTCTGGGCTTCAAATGAGCAGAAATAAACAAATTTTACTTTCGCATTTCACTTGTACAATGAAGTCTCAGAAACACATTTATATAGATTATCAAAACAAGGATCTCTATATCAATGAATGTTGTGGGTACTTACTCATCACCGTACAGCTGATGGCTGTACTCAGGGTGAAACGTTGTACGTTCATCATCTAAATCCTCTGGGAAACGTACTGCACGAAATAAAAAGACACATATTATTACTAACGTGATTATGCTTCGGTCATATGCATTTAACTTGAATAATACACCACATTGTTAAGGAAATGAAACCTCCTTAACAATGTGGTGTACTATTTACGTTGCATGACATCAAGTCCAATCTTAAAGGGGCCTTCAAGATTGGAATTGATGTCCTGCAACTTAAATAGTGCTATAGAGCTCAGTATTGTATGCTGATTTCTCAGCTATGACAAAAGTCCTAACATACTATATAAATGAAATATGATTTCCACATACATGTCTGTTAGGTGTTATTAAATCTGTAGTAATATTTGTAGCAATTATGACATTTCAGTTTCCGTATAAATCCAAGAGATGGGAGTGTTTTCATTACATATTTATAGCTATCACACTAAAAATTCAATGTGTTCAAATTTCACCTCACTTTAATACAAACTAATTGGACCTTTATTATGAGCACTTGTTCATGTCATTGCAAATTGTGCTTACATGCTCATAACATGTATGTAGGCCAGGCAATCAAACACTTTCCTAAAACCATCACAAGCTTCACTTTCCTGTCAAACTCTCATATGGTATATTTTATCTCTGTGGGTTTTTAAACTCCACCATGTCTCATTTTGGTTTCAGTCAGACACAATGAAAAGGAGCATGTCTTTATACTGAAAAATAGGACAAAAACTCTTTTGTGGGATATTGACCATCATGTCATCTTGTGCAGAATAACTACCCCACATCCCCATGTAAAAAAAAAAATGATACAGTATGAATAAAGCCTGAGGCAGATATAACTAATGATGTGAATCAGGTCTGTGCTGGATTCTGAAATCTGAAAACAAACCATATTGGAACATGTGGACAACAGGTGTATTATTTACCTAATTTTAAACAAATCGCTTCATTGGTGTCACATTTGTACTCTGCCAGTTTCTTCTCCATTGCATTCATATCTGAGGGACAAACAAAAAGTAAGTCAGATGTTTAACCTGGTTTCTTTATAAAACTAAAGTGACCACATTAGCTGGAGGACATTTTATAAGCTAAGAAATGAACGTTACCATAGACTGGTGGTATAACTATCTTTTGACTCCGTGTTAGCTAACAGCAGTTTACTCTGACTGCTAACTAACAACAAAGCTAAAAAAGCTGTATCCATGACAACATCTACACTACACCTCGCGAGCGGTGTTTATACTTTACCTTATTCAAAGGACTGCTAGTCTAGCTAGCTATATATGATATAGCTATATGACTGTTTTAATGCTAACTTTAAACACATCCCCTGCTAACTAACTAGCTAGTCCAACTTAAGGTGTTCAGCCTGTCTTCGTTCTGTTATCTTCACCCCTACACATTACGTATGAATAATATAGTTATTTAATTCACCATTGTTACTGTTAGCGGGTCATTAGAGGAGGATAGTGGATGTAGTTAGCCAAGTTAGTCAGTTGCGTAGCTAGCTAACTAGCTAGCACAGTAACGGCTGGGCTGTTTATCATGCAAGCGTCTGAACTCCCTAAAGACCACTAACAGCTATAGCACTATTCATAATGTGTTCGTGTATTGTCATACATAATATGTTGTTTTTTTCATACGTAAATCACGCAATATAAAAACGCAATCTTACCCGCCATTTCCAGGCACGCGTTACCACATAACCCGCGAAATGCAAAAGTACTTCCTGTTTACGCACGTGCATCCGCTCTCAAACCTGATTGGATGTGGCTATTTTGACGTAAGCTCTTTCCTGGTACGTGTAAGAGGCAAGTCAGTGGACATGTATGATAAGGGTATGTATGGGTCCAAATTTGATAGAAAGATCTGATAGAAAATAACTCCAGTAATTATACTTTTACATTACAGATTTATATATTTTATATTTATATATTTAAGTATTAATTTATACCTTATTTATTTATTATTTATACATCAGTCTGGATGTGTTTTTCTTTTTCTTTCTACCCCTGCATTATTTACTTTTGTGCCTAACCATCTATCACATCAGTCAGGGGTTAAGTGCCCTGCTCAAGGGCACTTCAGTCATGTCTTGTTGGTCCGTGGACCTTCCCATCACAAGGCCGGCTCCCACGGGCCTACGCTTGCCCTTGTCAGATATACCTGCCTCTTGACTCCTTTGACTGTATCCATCAAGGACACTGATTCAAATGTATGTGGCTAATTACTATTATGAATTAACACTAGGATGTAGGATGCTAATTAAATAAACATTAGCAAGATTTTTTAGATGTGTGTTTTGCATGTATAATTTCATGAAGAATCAAATGCTTTTGAAAAATTAGACATGTTCCCAGCGTACACTAAAGTAACCACTTCATTGTGTAAGAGGAAAAGGTCTCTGCATTTTTCTATAATGGTTCTAAGGAACAGATAATGTAAGGTCTTGTGACTCAGGTCCTACAGCTACTAGAAACAAAATGCACACATTTCTAAGGAATCAGCTCCATCAAAAACTCTGCTGTAAATAAAAAAAACAACAACAGCACTGTGCTGTCAGAAGAAAACTAAGAGTAGCTTTTCTCTACAGATAAATCTATAATAATCAAGGTAAAAGCTTTATGCAGTATAATCAACACAACAGCATGAAAGGGAAAAAAAAGTCAAATGTCCATTAAACCAAATGCGGTTTTGTGTCTTATGGATTTA
>JAOVVF010000047.1:15105120-15118728 GCA_028565595.1 Duopalatinus emarginatus
TATATATAATGAAAAGCTAACAGTATTTCCATGTAAAGTGTAGCTGTAGTGGATATAAATATGCTGTATTCTGTAGATGAGTCTGATTAATAAATGTCTTTTACTTTCACATTACACACACTATAACATCAGCTGGACACTAGTGACATGAAAGTCACCCCCGGTGGTGATTCAGGATCCTCAGCACACAGCGCTCCGGAGACGTGGCTGTCCTGCGCTCACTGAAGCGTGCGCGAGGAAAAGTGACGTCACAGCCAGCATGGCGGTCAAGGTGACTCTGTCAATATTTACTCTTGTGAAAAATACTAACTACTAACCTTTATGTCTTCTCTTTATGACTTTATAACCTGTTACATTAATACTCACTCTTCTGAATAGTCTCGAGTGGACACCTGTTCTTCAGTCTGTCCTGAAGGAGAGTATTGAAGAAGAGATTTAATTATTATTATTATTATTATTATTATTATTATTAACTGCTTGTGTTGCTTCCATGTCGTTCTCCTTTACTGCCTTCCTCCCATGTCCTGTACTCTGTTACTGCATGTTTAAAGATGTTCAGTCTGTAGTTCACTTAGACTACAGTAGTTTTTTGCTCATGAGATATACAAGCTGCCTCTTCTGTAGGTATAAACATACTGGATACTACACCAGTCGACTTCTTCAACTTATATGTGCTACATAGACACTGTGCTTTAACATGAATAATTAGTTAATCTTGTATCTGGTGAAATATAACACTTGTTGCTATTATAATACATGACTATATATATTCCCTTTCTGTTCATGTCATTTAACGTACTTCTGTGTATATGTATGTATATGCATGTATGTATATATAAAATATTTATTACACTTTTATTCCTTTACTCTGTTTGTAATTCCACATTTCATCTATATGCACTTTTAATCGGTATCTATCTATCTATCTATCTATCTATCTATCTATCTATCTATCTTTCTGTCTGTCTGTCTGTCTGTCTGTCTATTAGGTGGCACGGTGGTGCCACAGGTAGTGTGTGTGATAGACGGCTCCAGAGATCTGGGGTTGTGGGTTCGATCCACACGCTGGTGTCTGTCTGTGAGGATTTTAGTGTGTCCTTCTCATGTCTGCATGGTTTTTACCGGGTGCTCTGGTTATCTCCTGTTTCCTGGGAAAAAAAACATACACTGGATATGCTGAATTGCCAGGGGTGTGAGTGATTAGGTGTGTGTACCTTGTGATCGATTGGCACTCTGTCCAGGGCACCAGCCTGCCCAGTGATTCTGTGTGGGCTCCCGACAAAACACAACACAGACTAAGCGGATAGAAGAATGACTTGACTGTCTGTCTGTCTGTTTATCTATCTATCTATCTATCTGATCATAACTTTATGTAAAAGTGGAAAGGTCTTCATGTCAAGCTCAGTGATGTAAATGTGTTTGCAGGTGCAGTCCACTAAACGAGCCAACCCTAATGAACTTAAAGAGATATTCCTGAAGGTATGAGCTCTTCTCAAATGATTTTTACTCTGAATTGAGAACCCACATGATGTCTGTTATATTCTTTAAAGCAGTATGTAAGTTGCATGTGACTGAACTGTACAGTTTTCATCTCCTGATCCATTGGTTTAAGTATCACTAAAACGCATGTTCTTCTAAATAGCTGTGCATACGATTTCTGACAAATAACCCACTGCTAGATTATTAATACAGTCTACAGATGAGTGACAAATTAATTCAAAACACATTTCACATATTCATCCACTGTCTGTGTGGGTTTCCTCAAGGTTTTTCCACCTCCCAAACACATGGTGCATAGTAATAAACTGGTGTCCTATCCAGTGTGTAGTCTCGCCTTATCAAAAGTGTTCGCAGAACAGCCTCGAGTCCAGGATGTCTAGGATGAAGAAGTTAATGATAATGCATTAATGTGTAATATAAAGGGTCTTTGTAAGGTGTTGGTCCACCACAAGCTTCTACAAAACCTTCACTGTGTCTGGGATAGATAGATAGATTCTATAAATCTCTGGAACTTGTATTTTAAAAGCTATTCCCTCTGTGGTGTTTCGGACAAATATCCAAATTGTCCCAGGGTTGTTTACTTTGGTTGAGATCTGCTGACTGTAGAGCATATGATTAACATGATTTTCATACTCATCAGACAAGATCAGATGGAGGTACTATCACTGTGGAAGACACCAGTCCTATCAGGATAGAAATCATGTTTTTCAGTGGATAAAGATGATCTTTTAAAATAACATTGGGACCTCTAATTAAACCTTCCCCCTAATTAGAACATAAACACATAATTCTGAGTAAACATAACTTTAATATTTAACCAATGTACATTATTCTTTTTCGTTTAAATCCAACAAACGCTTTTTCTGTGTGCCAGCGAGGTGGGAATATCCTCTGCACGTGTCACCGCATTGTTTTACTTTTACATTTATTTATTAGGAAAGTGATCTTATTTGAAGTATGTTAAAGTAACCTTAAAGAATATTCAACAATTGATCAGAAATAAGTGAGATCATTTAAGAAGGAACTATACACACACTCATTTGTCCTTATGATAACCCTAGCATATGTATTTAAATAAAATACTTGTTTTTAAATTCTAGTTTAAAAAGAAAATTTGCCCACTTAGGATTGCACACTGATTGGTCCCCCTGTGTGCATAAACTAGTCTTTGAGGATGTGTATCTTGCATTGGCTAAGGTCCAAAGTTGTACAGAAAAGGTCACGCACATGCTTGGACTAATTCTGTCTCTTCCCTTCACCCTGGTATCTGCCCTTTCTGGACTCCTCCCAACCTCTGACATTTATTTCAGTCTCATGTAGTAGCAGCAAGGCAATTAGTCAGCATGCATGCAAACTGTAACCCAGCATATTTTCACTATACTTTGGACCCTGATTACTAAGTTTCTTGTGATTCCAGGCCTGGGCTGGTTGTGAATCTGTGACAACAGTGGAGCAGCTGATGTTACATTACACTGTCAGTTGCTAGTTATTGAAAGCACTTCGACAACTCTCGAAAAGAGTGGCTCCCGTTTTAACCTAGCAACATTTTAAAAGCTGCTCACTCTCCCACCACACATCACTGCACAGTTAACCTTGCTCGACAGTGATCAAATCTATAATTGACGGAGCTATGATTTTAATACCACCCTCATCGCATGAAATAATTAAGTAGCTCTCAGAAATGAAGTCTGCTATAATGTGTAAAGGAGCCACTGAAAGCAAGAGTACTATTTCACTCAGTGCTGACTACGTGCTTGATTTGATGATGAAGTACTCTAGGCTTACCATGGCTGAACTTGCGCTCAATTATATGGTGAAGCTGTTAATAAATTGATTGGAATTAATGCTTTCCCCACAAGCATTAGCTGTAGAGTGTGTTTGTGTGTGTGTGTGTGTGTGTGTGTGTGTGTGTGTGTGTGTGTGTGTAAGGCAGGCAGAGAGAGACAGACTGAGAGCGTGTGTGTATTGCAAGCCAGGATCTTTTACTGTAGCTCTTTAACTTTTAGCACCAATAGGTACTGTAAAACTTTACAACAAAAGAAGTAAAGACACTCGAAGTTAGTTTAGTGCTTGTATTACTCCTTCATGCTGCTAACAAAGTATTAAAGAGTGAAGCGGCATAAATGTATCTGTATTTTGATCTTATTCTTGAATAATTTATTTGTGTAAATGAGATGAGGGAGATTTGTGGGTTTTTTTTAATTATACTGGTTGCACAAGTCACCAACCATCTGTACATAACAGTTTGTAAAAACAGACACCTCTTTCTTTCTTTCTTTCTTTCTTTCTTTCTTTTATTGTCAATGGAATCTATGAATAAGGTGAAATTATTGATGTATTTCAGACAGAGTGTACTGGGGTTTGCAAAGAGAGCCATAAATCAATGACATTGACGTTCTCACAGAGAGAGAAACAGTGTTGAAAAGCAGTTTCAGCTTAGAGCAATTACTCTTGTAATGAGGAATAAAGTGGCCATATAATAGCTATGAGAACAGTGATACAAAGAACTGATTCCTGCTGATTTTTACATCATCTTTCACTGAAGCATTTATAGAGTAAACAAATGTTGGTCTGTATATCATTTCATTTCCTACTACTATCAGTGCACAGGATGCATTATTATTGTAGGAGATGAAAAAAGTACTTGTATTTCTGCAGGTTTTACTTTTAACTTTCAATAGTCAACAGTTTCACTAAGTAACCTTTAATGTAGAAAGCAAGAAACTGCTGGAGTGGAATGGTTTTGTTTACCGGTTTAGATTTTACCAATTTACCTCACTAAATCAACTGCTTTTAAATAACACATAAATGACATTGCACAGTCAAATAACCTTGGGAAATTACTTTGCAAACTTCTTTGCCTGAGCTGTACCTAACTGTAGCTTCTAAATTATTTTTAATATATATTTTTCCCCATAGCATGCAAGTGTGGTGGATAAGGATGGGGAGCATTACATGACTCCCAAAGACTTTGTGCAGAATTATCTGGGACTCCACACTCAACCTAACCACAATCCCAAAACTGTACAGCTCATTGCTGGGGTTGCGGACACCACTAAAGATGGGTAAGAGTTAACAAAGTAATACTATTAGGCCTGTTTCATACTAAAGCATACTGTCAAGTGAAATTTAGAAAATATTTCTTAGAAATATCCTGTGGTGTTTATGAAGATTAATAATGGATTATGTCTCTGCTTTCAGATTATTTTTCAGTACATTTGACATTCCTTTTCTCCTGCCAGTATTTAATACTTAATGACACTTAAGGAAAATTGTAGGCCTAATACTCCTAGTCATAATTGTATGTAAAAGTATCCTATCTGTGTAAATGTTAGGTATTTTATTGTATTCCTGAAAATTTAATAATTGGAAAATGATTTAGGGCTATCTGAAGTCTCCATCACACCTTTACTTATAAAGGTATACAAGTTATACAAGTATAAAAGTGACTTGAATGTCTTTATAATAAATATGAAATGTGAACAGTTGATATAGTGAATATTGTTTCTGTTAAATTGTGTGTGTATATTGTGTATTGTGTATATATGTGTGTGTGTGTGTGTGTGTGTGTGTAAACTGTCATATATTTTATCTTTATTTATCTTTATTAAAAGTGACACATTTGACTTTTTTAAAGATTTTCATAAGTATGGGTTGCAGAGTTGTGGGCTTGATTCTCGTGCTGGTCTCTGTCTGTAAGGAGTTTGGTGTCTCTCCCTGTGTCCACTTGGGTTTTACTGGATGCTGGGGTTTCATCCCACCTCTCGAAAAACATGTGGTAGGCAAATTGAATGTGCTAAATTGCCCTAGGTCTGAGTGAATGGGTGTGTGTGTGTGGTACCCTGTGATAGATTGGTGCCCTGTCCATATAATTCCTGGTGGGAATTGACAAACTGATAAGAGACAAAGCAGATAAGAGAATGACTGACTGATTGACTGACTGACTGTATGGCTTATAGCTTATGGAAATCAGAAATCCAATCCAGTGTTTCATTTGGCAGTTGTCAATGCATCAAGAGCCACTACGCACAATTGCCGTATTCCTAATATCTAGCCAGTTCTGACAAGAATGTCAGAAGTGTCTTACCTGGGCTAAGGACAAAGAGAACTGGACTGTTGCTTAGTGGTCCAAATTCTCTTTTCATTTAATTTGGAAATCATGGTCTTAAAGTTTAGAGGAAGAGCGCGGGTGCACAGAATCCAAGGAAGTTCAGTAAAAGGTTTCCGCAGTCTGTGATAGTTTGGATGGTTTGGTCCTATGTCATTTGCTAATGTTGGTCAGCACAGCCATGTACAAGGAGATTTTAGATCACTTCATGCCTCTATCTGCTGACAAGCTTTAATTGGATGCTGATTTTTTTTCCAGCAGGACTGCTGTCCACTGTACCAAAACTACTACCAAATGGTTTGCTGACCTGATGTTAGTGTCCACCCAACTCTCTAGATCTGAACCCTATAGAGAATCTATGGGGTATTGTCAAGAGAAGATAAGAAACACCCAACCCAGCAATACAAATGAGCTGAAGGCCACTGTCAAAGCAACCTAGGCTTCAGTGCCATGAGCTGATTGCCTCTATGTCACACCTTAGGCAATAATTGGTGGTGAAGGAGCTTCAACCAAGTATTTAGTGTACACTATAAATGAACATGGTCAGAAGTTTGGCCTTTTTTTAACTTGGACATCCTTTTCTGTTTGATCTTGTTAAATATTCTAGTAATTGGGGATACTAGATTTTCATGGGCTCTTACCATAATGATCAAATGTAACAAACAAAAAAGGCTTGAAATATGTCACTTTTCATGTAATGAATATAAAATGTATGACAGTTTACCATTTTGAGTTAAACTATAAACAAGAACAAGCATGAATATTTTCAAGGTAATGTACTATTTTTGAGATGCTTTAGAATATATATTCAATTCAGTTATATATTAACAAAGAATAAAAAGACTATATCTGTGTGTTTCAGATAGAACTTTCTTTTTTCCTATCCAAACAGACTAATCTCTTTCCAGGAGTTTCTAGCCTTTGAATCAGTGCTCTGTGTCCCTGATGCCCTCTTCCTAGTTGCTTTTCAGTTATTCGACAAGACTGGAACTGGGGATATATCTTTTGGTATGTACATGCAAGGAACGTGTTTGTCCTGCACTTTATAACTGATGTTTAAAGACTGTTACATTTGTGTGTCAAGCTGTCTTTACTCATCCTAACAAATAAAATATAAGGTTTATGTACATTAAAAGCTGGCTGATGTTTTTAATAAGAGCTGGGCTTGTTTTTTTATTGTAGAAAATGTACGGGACATCTTCAGCCAGACAACTGTTCACCATCATATCCCCTTTAAGTGGGACTGTGAATTTATCCACCTGCACTTTGGAAAGGACCTCAAAAAGCACCTCAGCTACTTAGAGTTCACCCAGTTCCTACAGGTTGGAAACACCCACCTTCCAGCCTTCACTAACCTGGTCCTAGGAGTTTGTTTTCAGTCTGCCATCTTGTGGCTGAAATATCTCCACATGTAATTTGTGAAGACAGGAGCACAAATCCTGTTACTTTTTTTTTAGTTTTTTATTTATAATGTCCCCACATATACATAAAGCCATGGGAAAAAATGCATGTTTCTGATAAAGTGCATTTCTTTGTATCGTCGCTTATTCTAAAGCACTTTAGATAAGCTATTGTGGCAAGCATGAGTCTCTGTTTTAGTGTATTAATAAGTATATAAGAAGGCAGGTTAAAAAAGCCAGAGTCTGCTGTGTCTTTCAGTCCAGTCTGACATTTAAATTTAGGACACAGGTGATCCCTCTGTCCATGAGCGAGATGTTCCAGAGAGATGAGAGTGAGAGAGATGACTGCCGTTTTAGTTGATGGCATGTTGAGTTATGGAGATCAGAGGGCCTGGTAGTATCTGATCAGTTTTGACAGCAGCACTGACTCCTGGTGCGACCCCCTCCTCCCACTCTCTCTCCTCCAGCTCATGTGTCTGATTGCAGGCCTGTCCGGCTAAATCACAGCCCCTTGCTCCGGAAACACCTGCCTCCTCTCTAGGGCATGCAGCACAGGATCAGACTACACCTGATGTGGTTTTCATTAAGCACACACACACACACACACACACACACACACACACACACACATGTGCACACACAAATGTGGACACACACACACAAAGCACAGAGTTTGTTGTAGTTGTCAGACAAACTACAGGTTTTGTGGTACACAGATTGACTGAGAAAATTCCAGACTCATCCTGGTATTACACCACAGGCTCATAGTTCCACTGGATTTATTAGTCTGAGGAATAAGAATACCTATTTATTACAATACAGTAACTTTATTAATGAACTGATGTTAGAAGGAACAAGGTCTTACATTATGTATGGTGACTGATGTGGTTTTCTTCACTGTCATTCATTATCATTTGTGTAAAACTGAAAATATTTTTATTTTGTTAGTCTGTAAAGCATACTGAATGGCCTGGACATATGTATTTCTCTTTTTCCGCTGTAGGAGCTGCAGTTGGAGCATGCCCGGCAGGCCTTTGCTCTGAAGGATAAGGTGAAGAGTGGGACGATTTCAGCCTTAGACTTCAGTGACATCATGTCTACTGTTCGCCATCACATGCTTACCCCGTTTGTCGAGGAAAACCTTGTCTCAGTGAGTAATCAGTGTGAATGGTCATGCCTAGGACAAGTTCTGCTCTAAAATGAATTATGTATTGTTTAATAATTCATCTTTAATAATTCATCTATGTCTGGGATTGATATATCAGTCATATTAATAATCAGATTGTGCATTTAGAAAACAATTGATATTGTAAGCAGATTTCTTTCAGTAAGGAAGGAAAGATGTAAAAAAGATAAGTTTGATAATCTGGCTGATTTATTATATTATTAGTAGTAAATAATTAACATTACCACACTTAATAAACACTCTGTTGGCTCCCTGGTTTGCAGGTCGTGGGAGGAGGCACTACTCACATGGTTAGCTTCTCCTACTTTAATGCTTTCAACTCACTCCTCAACAATATGGAGATCATTCGTAAAATCTACAGCACATTAGCCGGCACACACAAGGAGACGCTCGTCACTAAAGGTACCTACCACACCGAGCACTTTTTTTTATTTTCCAGCAAGTTCAGATGGAGTGAGGTTACAGATCAGACCTCTAAGTAGCCACTTCCTGTTTGGTAGAATGTTGCTGTGTACTTTTGGGTTGGTGCTGGTCACAAGACAAGTTTTAAAGCAGGAATGCAATGTTATCTCAAAATGTTAAATGTTATACAGAAGCTTAATGTCAGTGTGTAAGAAATCATTCTTAAACTTGCAACCGGTGACCCCTATTAACTATAAAGGAAATTCCAGGGACTCCCTCAGCACAGATATATTTCATTATTTAACCCAAACCCGTATTTGTGGGATTACTTGATTTTTCTGGATTACATCCGTTCGATTCCAGCATCCAGTCAAGCAGGCTAATAATTATAAGAACTCTAAAATAATTGGTGGGTTGTGATTTTTCACTGCTGTAACAAAGCTTTTAAAAAAATCACAGACCTCCAGGCAGAGCTTTATGGGCCCAACTTTAAGAACGATTGATGTACAGCGATCTAAATACTGTTAATATGTTTCAGTGGTATATACAACCAAGTGTTCACCTCTTAGTAGAAACAGAAAAAAACTCCAAAATGGCTAAAGACACCACAGTCGACTGTGCATAGAGTTATTTTGTAGACACAGTAAATAGTCTGTGCCTGAGTGATCATGATTTTTTCTCTTTGTCATATTGAAAGATCTGCGTAGTTCAATCATTACACAGCCTTGTGTCAAGTTTTTAATTGATTTGCTCCTACCAAGCATAGCTTATCCATGACTTTATACAAACCAGGGCACCAGGTTATTCTGTCCTTAAATATTCCTACCTTAGTAGGATCCTACCTCAGTCATATCTAAAAGGTTTTTATGGCTGTTTGTATACTTTATTTGTTGCAGCAATGATAATTATATCTAACGTATTATTTTGCCAGTATCTAGAAGTAGTAGTAGTTGTGTTAGTGTCATTTACATGACTCTCTATCACTCTTTCCCCAGAGGAATTTGTTAATGCTGCCAATAAATTTGGTCAGATCACACCGTTGGAGGTAGACATCCTGTACCAGCTCTCTGGCCTCCACACTCACTCAGGGTAAACACCATGTATAAATCCTCATTAATCTGTCATAAATTCAAAGTACAGTTACTTTTATTTCTTTATCTTTTTTTAACGCTAATTATATCCTCATGTTGTGTTTTAGACCATTATACGAAAAGATATTTCGGGTTCATTTTTTCTCGCAGATCAGCTATTACACAGACTTTATATGCCCTGAATGTAACCTGTGCAGTTGATATGGTGTTTCACATGCACACTGACATTATCGTTCGACCTCATGCTCTTACCTAAGGCCTAACCGAATGCATTTCTTAAAAAACAGCCTCCGTTGAATGAATCTATAAATGCCATTAAAACATTACAGCTTGGTTTATAGCTTGTAAATTTAGTGTTATTGCCTGTTTTCTGTAACAACAGTGGCTCCAGCCAGTTGATTTATTGGGAAAAAGAGCATGAGGGAGCCATAAGAATGCCTGCGGCATGTAGTGGAGAGCACTGTGTGTGTCTCCTTGGCTCTCTGAAGGAGTCTCACTCTGCCTGTGTGTATCTGTGTGTGTTGCAGGCTCGTGTCCAGCTTTGTTTACCTGTCTGTGTGTATAAGCAGGCAGTAACTTGGTGTTACGGCACTGTAAAAAGCTTATGGAAAATGTGACTTCATGCTGCTGGGAGGGATACAGCACGTTTGGTGTTCTGGCTTCAGTGAAGTGAAGCTTTCCTGGCATCTCATTCTAACCTTTGCTGCTGTGTGTCTGTCTTTCTCTTTACAGTCTTCTGTTATCGTTCTCGTTTTCTCTCTCTTTCCTGGTGCACATACATCTTTACTGATCCCTCTCTCGTTATGGCCTCTCTGACACACATGTATGCACCCTGTCTCTGTGTACTGTCATGTATGTAGATGGTTGAACCTGGCAGATATAGAGAGAATAGCTCCTCTGGAAGAAGGTGCTCTGCCTTATCACCTAGCTGAAGTGCAGAGGCAGGTAAGGTCCCTCGCACCTCCACACTTTCCTCTCTTCTCACTCTCTGGAGGCAGATTGAAAGCACGCTTTAATCTCAGAGCCTTTTCGCTGGGTAATAACATAACCACTTTCTTATTACACTGAAATTACACATGCTCTCTCCGTAATAGAATTAGTGGGGCGATGAATTCTTCTTTGTGATCCTGCATTATGTAAAACTAATTGGACTGAACATTATCCACCATTTCCCCCAGTAAAAGCTTGTCACCCTTTCTCTGCACAAATACATACATCACAAACATACCCCTCCACACACACACACACACACACACACACACACACACACATAGACATACACACACTGACATCTGAGAGTCTTTAATAGGTGCTGTTTTGCAGGCTGGGCTTTCTGAAGCCTCATTGTGTGAAGATCCTGAAGCAAGGTCTGTTTTGTCTAAAAGTCAGGGAAAGAGAGTGATGCAGAAAGCAAACGAGGCAGACAAAACATAATCAGAGAATCAGTGAAAAGACAAGAAAAAGAAGCAGTGAGATGGAGAACATTACTGACATGGTGGGAGTTTACCTGAGGGTGTGTCTGGAGGCCTAATCTAGTCAGTGCTGTGGTCTCTGCCTTCACTGCTGGAGGTCTGGGACACCATACTGGGAACACGTACACACACACACACACACAGACACACACGTGTACGCGCACACAGACGTTTGCGGCATTCTCAGGCCTCCTTGGGTGGAAGTTGGGGTAATTGCACAAGCTCCTTTGATCAGAATGCAGCCTCATTAGCATTCTGCCCTACAGTAAAAACAGCTGTGCAGAAACGCAGAGAGAGAGAGAGCGAGAGCGAGAGAGAGAGTGCGTATGACAGAGAGACCTAGACTACTCATAAGTATTTGTGTAACTCACTTTTGCAACTCATGCAGATGTTTATTAGAGGCCTGAAAATTTCACAGGAATAATCATATCCTTTGCATCATAGTTGAGAAAGCAAGATAAGTAGAATGTTCT
The DNA here is from genome assembly GCA_028565595.1 of Duopalatinus emarginatus. Classification (NCBI taxonomy): domain Eukaryota; kingdom Metazoa; phylum Chordata; class Actinopteri; order Siluriformes; family Pimelodidae; genus Duopalatinus; species Duopalatinus emarginatus. The sequence continues at coordinate 15,116,753 of JAOVVF010000047.1, forward strand.
GCTGTGGGTGATAAGGTAAAGTTAGGCTTATCGCCACACGGTGAACAATTTTATTACCTCAGAATTTTTGGAAGTAATTTTAACTATCTACAGACAGGACTCCGTCTTCACATGAATAAGAGTGGGAAAATAGGAGGGTAAGATGCAAGGCGCCTACAGCACATTCCACATCTTTCCTCTCCTGTCAACTGCTCTATAGCACTCTTCTGTCCACACAGTATCTGGTTGGCGATAGTTTTATAAAGCTCAATTCATTCATCCCCTCCCTCCAGTCTTGCTCAGTGTTTTATTCTCCCTCTCCTTCTCCCCTTCTGTCTTTTTGCTGTAGCATACAGACATCTCGAGGCCGGTTTGGCTCCAGGCTGCTGAGTCTGCGTACCGCTTCACTCTGGGCTCCATCGCGGGAGGTGAGTGACGTCCAAGCTCTGCTGGCTGAGGAGTAATCTGATCTGGCCAGACTGACATATAGGGAGGCCCCAGGGCTTGTTATTGTCCCATGGATAGAAAGAGAGAGAGGCTGATCCATGGCTCCAGGCTGTCTTTGGAGGCCAGAGATCCGGAATGACACGAATCTTCCGGTATTGTGGTGGAATCTCACAATAATTACCAAGAAGGAACTGATACAAGGAGACCACTGACAAAATGACACGTGCACACCCACACACACACACAAACACATATGCATACACACTCATACACATGCACACAATGGACTTCACATGCAGGCTTTTGAAAGTTTTGAAAGGACCGCACTGTCTGTTGGCAGAAACACAGTCAATTGGTTGCATTTATGCTGCTTTAGATCAACGTCTCATGAAGTTAACATTATGATGGAGACAACTGTTAAACTGTGACAGCAATTAGAATAAGTGATCATAACTCTTTGACTGAAATGTCACTTCCAAAACTCTGTAAAAATTTGTCAACAAGATAATGAGTAATATTTATTTAACATTTAAAATGACAAGTGTCTCTGGTAAGGTTACTGTGTATTATGTCAGTGCCTAAATATCAAAGCTCAGAAATTCAGTACAAAAAAATACAATGTGAATAACACAGTAAAAATTATTCACCTTCTTAAATGCTTTTAATTCTGTACTCTTATCCACTGCTTTGAGGAAATCAGCTGGCACGATTTTCTAAACATTTTGTAGAACTTATGCTGTTTTTGGCTTTTATTTGCTACTCAAACCTTAATATCATTACAGAATCAGTGATCTATTAATTAACATGTTATTTTATAGTTTAACCAGGTATTTTAAAATGTACATTAAAAATGGAAGGGTATTGGCAGTTTGCACAGGCCACTATTAAAGAAATACTTAAATCTATTTTTCTACCTACCAGTAGAAAGTTCACAGGATGTGTGAGCACGCAGGATGATTTCCCAAAAATGAGAAAAGAATATAAAATAATTTAAACACACTTATAATTGAAATATAAGCGTTTTTAGAGCAGACAATAAACGTTAATCTAAAGAATGCTGTAATTAATTGTTCATTAAGCTTTAAATACATGTGTCTTATTTGTCCTGTCAGAAATAAATAAGTCAAACTAAACTTCTGTACAATCTCTAATGTTAGTCCCATCTTATCCGGATTTTTATCAACAGAATGAATTAAAAGCCCTTAGACGTTCATTATAAGTGCACTTGATAAATCTTTTCAGATATGGTAAATAGAGATGAGATTTAAAAAATGACTAATATTGTAGGAGGGTTAACAGTAAAAAGGCAGATTTCCACAGCACCTTCTACCTGTCTACAGGTTAGAAAATCTTTCCTCTCCAACTGTCTTTTTTTCTCTCACACTCCCTCTGCATGTTTTAGAGGCGTAGTCGTTACACATGCTTTGAAGTCGAGACAAGACATGACAAGCTTTTGAGGCTGAGAGCGGCATTTATGGCAAACTGCTGCTGAGCTGACACCACACACGCACACACACACACACACACACGCACACACACACACACACACA
>JAOVVF010000047.1:15174696-15193908 GCA_028565595.1 Duopalatinus emarginatus
TGTAGGCCAGCATCAGGGTTTTATATCTGATATGAGCTGCTACAGGAAGCCAGTGAAGGGTTCTCAGCAAGGGAGTGGTGACATGGCTATACTTGGGAAGGTTGAAAACAAGTCGAGCTGCTGCATTCTGGATCCTGCATTCTGGATTCTGCATTCTGGATCCCAGGGATGTTCGTCACACAAGCAACGGAAATATATAGAGAAGACTTAATGCATTATTTTAGTTATTACTTTATACCACCAGTACACACTAAAGTACCAGGAAAACTAGTACACCGGTCTAATACTTGGTACGCCGCCCACAGGGCATGGGCTCTACAGGCTTGTGGAAATAGTCTGTAGTTAATGAACACCATACTTTCTGCAGAACGGTCCACAATCCTGCTGTATTCCCAGGTGTAGGATTTCTGTGTTTGACAACACCTTGCATGGCATCCCAGATGTCTTTAATAACATTGAGGGGTCTGGTGGGGAAAGCCCAAACTCCAATGAGCGTTCCTTTAATCATAATTTGGCGTCTAGATGTGTGTGGTGGTGCATTGACCTGTTAGAATATGCCAAACCCATCAGAATGAATGCAGAACATGGACAGGTATAACTCATCAGAAAGGACGTGCACACATAGCAATTATCTGTCAGAGACATTTGTACCAGCGGTCCTATAGAATGCTAGCTAAACAAACTACAAACCCCATACCATTATAGAGCCACCACTAATCTGTACTAGTTTATCTGTTAATTCATTTTGTCAACCCCCTAAAAAGTTTATGATACCCCAACACTTATTAGGGTTCAGTTCCGATTGGTCAGAAGGTGTTGATTAATTGTTCATAACAGTGTGGCACAGACGGTCGTTCAGCTGCAAGGGTTATATTCATGACTGAGTTGTAATAGGTTATAGTTTGTATAATCAGTAATTTCACATGGCGAAGAGTTCTTTTTAGCTAACCTAACTTTCTAGCGTCAGCACTGTGTCAGCCATGTGTGTCAGAAGTAAAGCTTTAAAGTCCTATAAACGGACAGCGTTGCATTTCCAGTTTCTTGGTAACATGGACAGACTTACTAACGATTCTTTATGTCTGTTCCAAGAGAAGTGAGGACTCTTTATATTAATGAGCTGTTTTAGGACAAAGTTGTAAAATGACACAATCCTGTCAGTGATTATGTTGATGAAACAGCACACACTGTCATGTTTACATTTTTTGTGCATCATATGTGTGCTTTCTGTTGGCAGGTACATTCAAAGTCTCCTAGACATACTAGAGTTCAAGGAGAAAAATGCAAGCAATGGGAAAGTCATTTCTGAGTAAGTATTTAAGTTTTTTGTGTGTCTGTTTCGCAATTGAAAATGTCTGAACAGTTGATTATGCTTCCAGTTTCACAGATGCAGTGATCAAGATCCTTAGCAGGCATAATGATGTGGTGCCCACAATGGCACAGGGAGTGGTAGAGTACAAGGAAGCCTATGGTACAGACCCTATAACCAGCCAGAACATGCAGTACTTCCTAGACCGCTTTTACATGAGCAGAATTTCCATCCGAATGCTCCTCAATCAGCACAGTAAGAACCTTTCTCTCTGTCACTCTCAGGTTTGGCATCTTAGTATTTCTCCATGTCCCACAACATTAGATAACATGGCTTACAATTATAACATCTTATTAGACATCTACGCCTAAAGAATTTCCTTCAATATTAGGTTTTATTTCAGCTATTTTTTTTAAACCCTTTTTTGTTTGATTGTGTTTATTGCAGCATTGCTGTTTGGAGGGAAGGTACAGGTGAATCCAGCTCATCCAAAACAAATAGGCAGTATTGATCCTTACTGTCGTATCACTGAAGTGATTAAAGGTAGGAGCCTCAGAGGGTATGACAGCGTGAAAGTGGGGGAAGTCATCTGTATTTGGGACTGACATCATTCGTGCCCTGTTTACCTGCTTACTTGAATTGAAATGAGTGTTTTTTTTTCCTCCAGATGCATATGAAAATGCTCGAAGCTTATGTGACCGATACTACATGAACTCACCAGAGTTAAAACTAGAAGAATTCAATGGTAAAAAAGAAAAACCTATTGCCTTATAACAAGAGCTTGATTTGGATAAAGCAAACATTTACTGTGTAAAATTCTCTCGGCAGGTAAAGAGCCTGACAAGCCTATAACTCTGGTTTATGTGCCATCGCATTTGTATCACATGGTGTTTGAATTATTCAAGGTAGGTGTGCAGTTACTGGCTAATTATGCAGCAATAAAAGACATGGTGAACTTAATTATAAGTTGAAATATAGTAAGCACAGGGCAATGAGTCCATGTCTAGACTGTGTCTTTGAGTTCAGTATGATCGTCCTCTGTGCCATTTAAATGCTTCTGATCTAATAATACACCCTGTGACTCCTTCAGAATGCCATGCGAGCCACTATGGAGCTGTATGGTGACGCCATGGACTACCCTCCGGTTCATGTTAAGATTGTTCTGGGTGAGGAAGATCTCACCGTAAAGGTACATGTCAAGTTTTATATCAATGTTACATGCATATCTGATCACCCCCTTGAGTTTCTTTCACATTTTGTACTGTTATTAACTGGAGTAGACTTTTTTGGGATTATATGTAATTAGTCTACAGAAAATAAGCAGTAATACTGAAACGACTTGGGTGAGGAGAGCATCAGTCTCTGATTAATGCTCTTCTTACCCGGTCAGTGGCTGTTGCTCAATATCAAGAAGGCATCCTTGAGAGCCTAGGCAAGACTCCTGCTTAGCATTCGAGGAACATGATCTAGACCAGTCTAGTGAGTGTGCAAGTGGGCACCTTCCTCTTAAAATGTATGGCAATGGGCAAACATTATGGCGTGTTACTGCCACCAACTGGAATGGAGTGTCTATAAAAAATATATAAACTGTACGTTCACTAATAAATAAAAATTTTGAATAAAATAAATATCAATATAAAAAAAGAAAATAACATTATGTTATTATCGAGTTCATTTTCCTGAACTATTGAAACAAAATTCACACCTTGCTGTATCATGCTTTTCTATTTTAAATTATGCACCGTTTAATCTTCTATGACCAAAATATACAAGTCCTACTTTTAATACTGTACTAGAAATGCAGCCATTAAGATTATTTCTTGGTATTAGGAAACAGGTAATGGCTTTATATTGATGGCCTTCTATAGAGTCATGCTTATGCCATATTCTTTTTATTTGCTAATAATGCATTTAATCATGCTTTTTGGAAAATTTGCATTTATTTCTTTAGTTATAACCAAAACCCTTCACTTTCCAAGAAGTTTGTCTCTGACTTGTTTATGATGCTTTTTGTTCTGGAACACATTCTGGGGCCTTCCAGAAACATATCTAAACAATTGCTATGTAAATTAATTGCATATAATCCCAGTTAATTCCATTTCATATTCAGGCCATAGGATTACAAAATGTGGATAGGTCAAGGGTTGGTCGACTTCATTACTTCTGCAGGATTTTTACAAATATGTTTTATTCATTCAAATTACAGTTAGTTGATATATTGTAATAAAAATAGAATGGATAATTTCTTTGGTCTTATAGGTCAGTGATCTTGGAGGTGGTGTACCACTCCGGAAAATCGACAGGTTGTTCACTTACACATACTCCACCGCTCCAAGGCCTCAAATGGACACATCTCGTGCTGCACCATTGGTCAGTTTGATCTGTTAATGTCATTTTGGCTGACTGGAAGTGTGTTCTGTTAGTTTCAGTTGACTTCAGTAAGCATTACATTAAATCACACAAATCTGCCCTTAGGCTGGTTATGGCTATGGGCTGCCCATCTCCAGACTGTATGCCAGGTACTTCCAGGGGGAACTGCAGCTCTACTCAATGGAGGGCCATGGCACAGATGCTGTTATATACATCAGAGTAAGAGAGTACATGTATATATTTAATATCACATTGTGTGCTTGGGGAAACATTTAAAGGTGGCACAGAGTACTGACCAGCAAGAAAATGGTCTAATGCATATTTCTGAGGATTAAGTCATAGTCTTCTTTTTTTAAGGCACTTTCTACAGAGTCCATTGAAAGGCTCCCGGTATATAACAAATCAGCATGGAAACATTACAAGACCATCCACGAGGCAGATGACTGGTGTGTGCCGAGCAAAGAGCCCAAAGATATGAGCACCTTCCGCAGCTTGTAGAGGCTCCGCACCAAAGGCAGAGCACATTGCCTGTTGAGATTGTTAGCTGGAATGAACATTAGGATAATTTCTATAATGTGTGAACAAAAATCACTACTAAATGATGGTTTGATTTTCACTTGCATTTAAATGATTGTATTAGCTTGAGTGACCAATAAGGCATCTAGTGTTATATCTCGATGTGAGATCCTGTATTTGTCTAGAGTCTCAGTGTTTGGATGCCTTTTGATTAGGTGTTGCAGTGATTACCAGTACTTTGATTTTTTTTTTACATTTTGCAGCATTTAAACAAACAAAAAAAACTTTTCATACTTGCTAACAATACACTCAAGTGTTCAATTAATGCCACTAACATACACAAGTAATTGTAACCTTCACTGTCTACTACTGACTGGTGTAATGGTGGCAGTAGCTAATTACTTTGCAATGTATGTAATGTTACTGACAGCTTAAAACATAACACGCACCAAAAAAAGTGAAAATAAATTTATTGGTGCAGCTTGTACACTCGTACCAGAGAGAAAACTGGATATTAGGTTTTTTTCTCATGGTCTGACAAAGTCTAGTATTGAAACAATAAAAAAAATCATTTATACAGGAACTCAGTTGGGGCTTGGCCAGTTGTACAACTACTATTCAGGAGGATTTATAGAAGGTGGGATTTAGACAGGAGATGCAAATTAAAAGTGAACATTATTAATTACATCAAAACCTTTAGCATTCTCCATTGTTTAAATCAGCTGAAACTTAATCAATCGGATAACTTTTAAGATCTTGAGTAGCTGGTCGAAGAATGAGTACGACCATGACCACTGCAGACAAACAAACTGCAGCAACACAAAAATCATTTCACTTTTTGCTGTTTATAAATCGCAAAATGGTCTTACACTATCAGCTATTCTACTCAGTAGAAAATGTGTCCAAAAGTTTAATCAACAATGTTTTTTCTTCTGAAGTTAATAAACGTGTATAAAATATTTCATTTGTACATTTAAAACCATGTCACCTTTTGCCTCTTAAAAGACAAATATAGTGCTTTTACTCAAGGACTGTACAAAGTTCCAGCAAAGAAGGTTTTATACAAGAGACAGTTGTACTATTAAAAAATGTTTTAAAAACATTCATTCCAAAATTAGAGGCATTTCTATGTCAACATCTTGTTCTCTTAAACAAGTTAATATTCTTGTGCACATAAAATACAAAGAAACCAGTTTAGACTGCTCAAGGCAGAACAGAGAATTCACAATCATCTGGATGGTCCACAATGGCTGTACCACATTTCTCTAACCAATGTACCATAGCCATAGACAGGTCCCAGTTTTGTCAGTATGTCCTGTTTAGGACATTTGGCAACAAGTGTGTATGGTGCATATTGTGCTCTGCCCTTTAGGATTAAGGCATCAGGTAAAGAAAGTAGCATTTCTTAAATCTGCTTGTTCAGGTATGAGCAGGACTTTTGCATTAGGTTCAGGCAACAGACACAGCTGTAATATATATAGACTACCTGCTTTGCACATTAGATCCTAATAATTAATTATGAGTTGGACTTACATTGCTATATTAACTGCATTAACATGTCTCACTTGCACATAAGTGTAGAATTAAACAGCAAAGGGCTGTCAGCTGCCTGCCTGACACAAACCACAGTGTGCCAATGCTTTAGAGAAGTAGAAATATAGATGAAAAAGAGCAAGAGACGTAGAAAGAGATTCAGGTGGCCTCAGCAGGTGGAGTCACTATTGCCTGGCAGTCTGCCGCTCCGCCTAGCTTCTTTGTCACGTTTCTCGCGCTGTTTTTCCAGTTTCTCCTGGGCTTTTTTCATGTCCTTCAGCTTCTTCTTAATCATGGCACGGTCAGTTTGGCTAGAAACTCCAAGCACCTGAGCCAGAAAAATAGAAACAATAAAAAATAACTTAAAAAAAGGGACATTTTACTTTCTTTGTGATTTATACAGCAAGACAGTTTTGCAAATTAATGGATTACTAGAGGGTGAACTGAACTTCTGCAGATTCTAAAGATGGTGACCAGTAATCTATTATCTACAGTATTCAACTAAAAGCAAATGAGCCATCCTTTGCTCGTTACGCATCATAACAGGCAATGTTTATGGCATCATACAGACAGAATAATGACTTACATATAATGATTTTATTGGTTTACTTCAAATTCAGTTATTGTGATGCTTTCATAGGTGTACATATATTATTAAGTAATTCTCTTATTTGATTGATGACATCTTAAGAATTCACCCACTTTTAGTCTGTCACTGTCCAGATTCATCAGCTGCAGTCCATCAACACCCTGTGTAGTGAACTCAGGAGTGTACTGGTCCATGTTCATGCCCATCAGCCAATGGCACACCTGCTGAGGTGTCCACTCAGAGACTGGACGATTCTGCCACTGGTAGTCTTTCCCCACTGAGCAAGGCTCATTATCCAGCATCTACAAGGATAAAACAGAAAAAATTAAGAAGGCGTTGCTATTTCAGGTACACCCTTAATAAAAGAGGTTACGTCTGTTAGACAAAGAAACAGGAACCATTTTTCCCCTAAAAGTGTTCATCATCCAAGACATTTTCTCGATAGTTATTACAGCAAGGAGTGGTGAGAATTTCAGCCACACATGCCAAAAACAGCCAAAATTAGACACTTCCTGATAATCACAAAACAATGCACAATAGCACTGCAGCTGCAGCATGAACAGATTTTCTCTTTGAATCAATAATGCACACCTACTTCAAATATTTCAAGCCTCGACATGCAACATTTTGCAACATGAAAACATGAAGATTAAATTAATCAGCACTGAATCAACAACATTTCAAGGCAATGTGCAATAGCAACCAGACACATTCTCATACATCACTTTTAATAAATAAATAACACAACAGCCATACAGACCACATATGCAGCATTACACTTCATTCGTATACATTTTTAAAAACTCAGCAGGCAGAGGTCATTATTTGGCGCAAACCTCCTGTCCAAAGACTGGACCTCTGTGACTATTTCTAATGCAACAGAAACACAGCATTTAGTGTGGAGTCTCAGTGCACCACTCACCTCACTGGAAGAGAAGGTTAAAGTGTGAGCCCGGCCTGACAGGTTGGGCTCTGCCACTAGCCCTGCTAACTCTGAACTTGGACTGCCCGGTTTTGAATCATCTAGCACTGACGTGCTCTGGAACGAGTGGGGAAAACACAACACACATATAATGGCTTGGCTAATGATTTTAACGCAAAAACAGCTGACGTTTTCCCACTCAGCGTGGGACTTATTTCAACACTGACTCAGTGACACAGAATTGCATGACACAGAAGTGAAAATACCCAGACTGTAAAAACATGCTGGCCCCGCTGATGAACTGCAAAACAGAGCAGACAGACTAGAGTCACACATAAGTCAAATTTACAGGAAGAGTAATGGAATATTTCACAAGTGTGATGTCTCTTCTATAAAAGAGCATTTTTCAAGAAACTGTGAAACCATTGCTGTCTACAGAGGGCAATGTTCAGCGAGACCAACCAGCATGCACAACTAAAAGTACTCTGGGTTCCATCAACAAATCTACAAAACTACTAATGCTACAACTAGGATACGACAGCTAAACACACTGCAACTCAGGATAACAACAAAGAAATATTCTTGATGGGGAAAACCACGTAGGTTTTATCACTACAGCAATGTAAAGAGAGGACATGCGGGATTTTTATTGGACATTTAAGCACATTCAGGCATGAACTAAAGGATTACAGTCCTAGTAGCATGCACTAAATAAAACCCAAAACAAACTACTACTGTCACCCACAACCATAGAAGCGGGGAATAATAAACACTAATATAATGTGACTGTTAGCTTGGATTTGGAAATCAAGGTGAAATATACTGTACCAAATCTAAAGACCGACTGAACAGAGAAGACCAGGAAAGATTTGTCTGTTTGGAAAAAAGGACGTTAGTCAGTGACAGCACTGCTGTAATCATGGCCAGACAGTTTCCCATATTTTTCAGAAAAGCAAGAAAATATGTTCCCAGAGTCATAGATTTCAAGGGCTTGATCTCAGGCCTTGAATCTGAGCTGCTAGGTTTAACATGCCTGATTGTGAATGAAGACCTGTGAACCCCTTCTCCTCTGTCTCTTGCTTTCATCTAGCCAACCAAACCCCTGCCAAATGCCCTCCTTCTCTTTCAGGCTCTACTTTCTCTTTGCCTCTTTTATCTCTCAGGCTCTGTCCCTTCATCACTCTTTCTTCTCACCTGTCTCCTGTTTTTTCCTCCACTCTGCTTCCTCCTCCTCCTCGTTTCTTCTCGTTAGTGGTGTCTCACACATTTCACACACCTCTGTTATTATTTATCAGCTCTGCTCTTAACCACTCTATCTCTCTTATGAATTTATCTAACTGGACCCTGGAAGAACATACTAGAAGAATTGTGGAAATAGTGTTGCCTATTTTGGCTATGAAGCAAACTGGAGTCTGGGGTGGACAGAGATAACCACAGAGCTACCCGTCTCACATTCCATTACATACATGTTACGCCTTTTGTCTTTATTTTGATGATAGTATTAACTGGGGAAATCCTAGGGGGTTGATTTTAAGTAAAGAATGTCATTATGCCATAAATGTACACCGAACAGCCATAACACTGACATTTTGTTACAATGGCACTCGTCAACGGGTGGGATGTATTAGGCAGCAAGTAACAGTCAGTTTTTAAAAATTGATGTGTTGCAAGCTGGAAAAAGTGGAAATCGTAAAGATGTGTGTGTCTTTGACAAAGGACAAATTGTGATGGTTAGACAACTAAGTCAGAGCATCTATAAAACAGCAGATCTTGTGGGATGTTACCAGTATACAGTGGATAGTACCTACCAAAAGTGGTCCAAGGAAGGACAACTGACGAACAGGTGACAGTCAAAAAAAAAAGCCCAAGGATCACTGATATGCATGGTGGGTGAAGGACAGACCATCCGTTCTGATCCCACAGAAGACGTTTAGAAGTCTTATGGGGTACACGCCTTAATGGTTCACTTTTGGCAGCTTTTTAGGCAGGTGATATTAATATTATGGCTGGTCAGTGTACTTGAATAATGACAAGGACTTTAATAGTATAAGGAGTAGAAGTCTTTGCAAGACTACTTAAAGCCCAAATAAAGAAATATATCACATATCATTTTTTTGGGTTCCTGTGATGCAAAGATATCCTTACTTTACTTTACGATTGAAGTCTAGTGTGATTTCCCAATTGTAAAAAAAAAAAAAAAAAAAAAATACTACATAATTAAAAAAAAAAGCTCTAATTCTAGGGATGGGTTTTGCCTTTAATAACACAATATTATTATAAAATTAATGAAATCTATATTAATTAGTACAAATGACTACGAAGCCCTAATCAAAATAAGACAAGTGATGGCAGGCCAGGTTTGGGTAAACAATAAGCTACAATGGCAGTAATAGTGTTAGCGTGATGTAATCACATATGCTTTATGCTAAACCACCTCACACCTCGGTGTCCTAGCCTAACAAAGCTCACTGTAGTAAAATCAGTGACAGCCAGTAGAAATATTTGCCTGCACCTTGTTTTTGCTGTCATGCTGTTCACTGGGTTCTGCAGTTTGAGGGAGACTGCTGGTGGAAGACGAAGGCTCGCGGTCTTTTTCTTTGTCCTTATCACTGAACCAAGAGAAAGGCATGCAAGTTGGGATGGACGCCAAGGACTCGGAGGGTGAGATGTTTGGCCCCGACTCCTCTAGCAGCTCTGCTGAGCCTCTGATCATGAGAAAAGGAGGCAAATTGTGAACAAAAGTAGATTAAGGCAGATTTACAGGGAAAAAAGAGGGGACTAAAAACACAACCATACAGATTTAGTTGTGACTGTGTGCTGTCTGTAAAGTACGCAGAGAGGATTTTGGGGGGGAACATTAGGCTTTGGAATAAATTGCATTTTACCTATATTTTCAGCAGTTCAAAATCATAATAAAATAATCAGTATAGAAAGTGGTTTAATCTGATGCAGATATAAAGCTAGGGTCTACCTGCTGTCCAGTGACGCTCTCATTGCTTCTTTGTCATGTTTCTTGCCTTTCCCACCAGACTTCCGAAGACCACTTGAGAAGCAGATTCAGAAGAAAGTCATTACTCATTGCTGATTACATTAGAGACTGATGGAAATTTACTCCACTTACCCAAAATCAGGGAATCGCCTTTTTGTTTTTCCTGCTCCGTCACTGGGCTCTTCTAATAGAAAAATATGCATTATAAGGATATGTGTAATGATGCACTTTTTAAAAACAAAATACAATAGACAGTATTGAAAAGAGTGATTTTATACAGTACATCAAATCACACTGTCACTGCATCATGTTACCTTTAATCTCTTTGCCTTTTCCTTTGGACTCTCTCTTCTTGACATTTCGGAGAAAGCCTGAGGGGGAGGATTCTTTCGTTGGGGAAATAGAGGGGCTCTCTGTACTGGTTCCAGAGGAAGACTGCAGGACGGAGAGCTCTGTGGTGCTTTTGGATATCCCTACAGGCCGGGTAGTGGCAGGTTCCTCCTTCTGGCCATTTGCTGGCTGAGAGATGACTGGAAGGCACAGACTATCCTGTAGTGACCTCCTACGGTGTGGAGGGCCCTGGGGCAACTCCTCTTCACCCTTTAGAGTGAGAGGAAAAAGGCTTTATCAGAGCACACTGTGAAATAATGTTCTGTATATCATAAATAATCATTATTTGACATTCTCCCATTTCTGCATGGCGTTGCTTTATAACATTTGTGTTACATCTATCAAGTCGTATGTTGCAGACCTGAGGAAGGCATGGTGGCGAGTTGCTAGTCTCTTTGAGTTTACTGCGAGATGGTGGCTGTCGCTTGGACTTTTGGGCTAGCAGGCCTTTGGCCCGATGGGCACTAGTGTCCAAAAGCTTAGTCTCAGGCACAACTTCACTCCAGTCAGTATCTTAAAAAAATAAATAAAATTATGAAGTATGAATTAGTACAATTAGTTATAACAGAGCAACCAGTATAGTAAAGTATCCAGCAATTCACAGACACTATTAGTTTGTGGACAGAATAATTGCCTTAGTAAACAATAACATCTTTAATGATATTAACTGGTAGTCTGAAGGTTGTCTTTGGTGCTACCATTATAATCTAGGCTTAACAAAATAATAGTAATAATGAGAATAATAATAATAATAACAATATTAATAATAATAAAAAGAGATGGAGATAACAAATCATGATTCCCAATTGATGCATATCAGCTGTCTGTACTACGCACGATTTAACATACATTGTATACTTATAACATACTAAAAGTAATGATGTTTCAAATAGGAAGTTAAACACTTATCCAAATTCTGCTGCCTATTATTTGAAATGGAAGCACAAAAAACAACAGGGTAATTTATGCATCAAGTACTTCAATCTGTTTTTACCATATTATTATCCTAATTCCTGGCATCACAAGAAAGATCATCTTTTAAACCTTTCAATTACAAATCTAGAAAATGCAGCAGTTTCAAAACACAAACAAGCCTTTTTCCCCCCTCATACTTGACAATGTAAATAAATCATGTTTTGAATTCTCTTTTGCATTAGGAACCAAAAATGGCTGATTTTAATAACATGCTGATTAACAGCTGATGCAGTACAAATGACAGCTATTGATCCACGCTCCTAAATATACAGAATAATAGAGGTAAATTTATGTTTACCTAGTAGCACTGCATCTGCAGGATTACTGTCTGAATCTTTAGACCCTTCAGTGCCAACTTCTTCTGTGGAGTCCTGAGGCTTGGTACAGGACTCCAGAGCTTCAACCTACCCAAGAAAAAAAAAAAATTGGAGGGGGAAATGGTTGTGCAGGAGGATACTTTAGTACCTCAACAGACTGTATGCATCCTTACCCTCTTCTGTAAGCTCTCAAGCTGGACTTTGTATGAGCTTTCCTTTTCCTCCAAAATCTTCTTTAGTTCCTCCTCTCTCTGCACAAAGTCTGATTCTCTGCAGGCCAAAATCACTTAAATGTCAAAACCTCAAACTGTATTCCTTCATATATCTCTTTGTTGAACCCTTGTGAATTCTACTTACTGCTGCTGGTACTCCTTGACCAGTTTCTTTGCTTTACTGTATTTCTTATCCAAAGCTTCAAACTGGTTCTGAGAGTCTGTAAGCTGCTCATTAAGAGCTTTGCAGAGAGCCTGAGCATCCAGCCAATTCTTCTCCATGTAGTTGATTCTTTCGGCGTTCTCCTCAATGCATTTCTCCAGCTGCTCCTGACGTTCCTGCCATGCTGCTCGCTCCTTCTCAGATTCCTTCAGCTAAACGGCAACCGTTTGTACATGGTTACAAAAGGTAAAACGCTGTTACATTCATTACATGTTTCAGAATACTCCCATGCCTCCTGATAAGAATGTCCTGGATGTACAGTACCTTTTCTTTGAGCTGACTGACTTCAGCCTCGGTTATGCTGTGTTTTATCTGGAGCTGGATGATAAAGAAAGCTTACTGAAAACTGAATATTAGGAAAAAAGCCACATTTCAGGATGGTTCAGCGTTCCGTAGATTTGAATACGCAGACGAAGTTAACTATTAAATAAAACTTAATATAAAGAATATCATAGCATGACCAACATTGCAAATTATATGTACTACATTTAGCTTGGTTAATTCCTGCTTCAGTTCACTCGATTACCTCTTTAAATTTGAAGCTGAGCTGAGCGGCATCCATATTTGATGGCAGGAACATCCTTTCATTCTCTGGCAAATCATACAGCTCCACGGACCGTCTGCCAAAACTTGAGCTTACAATCCCATCTTCATCTCCTTCTTCCTCCTCGTAGTGTTCGTCCTGAAACAAGCACACAGAAATGTTACCAAGTGATTCACTCTCCAGTGTAATGATGAGGGAAGAGAACATAGCAGGAAATGAATCATTTCCAGTGGTAAACATTGAATATTTTAAATGCCTACAGACTCCATTAGTAGCTTAATGATAATCACCCTGTAACTATATAAAAGTTTACATACTTTTTACCAGATACACACAATCTAACCAAGTATTCCAAATATTTTAAAATACATGTCAAAGCCTTCCTGACGTTTTATTCCTAGGTGAATTTATCTGGCAACTTTCCTGCCCTTGTGCTTTGCATATTCCACATGACAACAGAGAACAGATCCCTCTCTGTACAGACATATTCACGCAAAAGAAACCAACTTCACCTCAACCAGTCACTCCCCATTCAAATGCATCACAATATGCAAAAGACTTGCTCGCCATCTCTGAATGAAAACTACTGGGTAACCAATACATTAACTAAACAAAGACTTTTAGATAGTCAACATTTAAACATTTGTAAGGCCAAAAGTAACCATAATATTTCTATCCTTAATTAGTGGGATGAAGACAAAATTACCTTTAGAAGCAACAACATGCTGTTACATCTAAGAGACTGATTTGCCTGTATGACCTAAAGTGGTTAATAGGTGAGACAAGCTACCTGAACTGTTTAATTTAAACTCCAAACCTCCAGACTCACCTCCTCTGTGGACTGTTCATACGGATCCTCCAGTCTCTGCTGCTGCTGGTGTCTCTCCTGCTCCAGCGTCTCACTGATCAGCCGGGCCACCTCACTCTGAGTTCCTGGTTTCTCCCGACCAATCAGGAAGCTGCACATGGAATGAATGATAGGTTAGCAGGAAGGAAGTAGGTGGGCTTGACCTACTTATCACTATATAAGGTGTATTTTGGCCTTCAGGTAATGTAACTGCCCCTGCACATGCCTCTGGAGGTTGGGGTGTATGTGCTGGTCCATGTCTATAATGCTGGACACTGATTGCAGTTATGGCATGATGTAATGGAGCAAACAAGGTGGCCTTATTCATTGTACTTAGCTAGACTGTATGTTGGTGCCTCATTTGCCTGTGGTCAACCATTAACATACCAAGCAGAGCTCCATGGCTTACTGAGGCTATGTGGGGGTGGCTGAACAGCCTAGCAATTCCGTTAAGGTAAACTATAATTATACAAGGTAATCAGTATTAAACCTATCTCTGCTAGCCCCACCTGTCTGTCTCCCAAGCAGTTATTGTGCTACACATGATTTTCTCTGCATGTGTGGGTCAAGTGTAGAGCTCACGAAAGTGTATGGTGTGGTCTCATAAAGGCACAAGTTCACCACTCACCGAACGATTCCCTTTGTGTTCTTGAGGACCGTAGCAGCAAAAAGCTGCGTCACTCCCACCAGACTGATGCCATCCACTTCTACAATCTGATCGTTCACCTGGATCCTGAATAGAAACCACCATCATTAAACATATCCATTGCGTAATATAGATAAAATGCACACAAATATACAGTATAACGGTTGTGTGTGCAGCCATAAGGTTTCCAACACTCCAGTGTCAGACAATAAAACAGTATATTTTTCTACCATGGGAATGTCTAAGGACCAGAAACCTTGTGGGTTTTTTGTTGGTAAGGAGCTGTTTTTTTCCAAGGAGAATTAATTAATGGACAAGCTGCTGTAGTATAAGAGGAAAGAAACACCTTGGAACATGCTGCTTCAGGAAAATACTTTGAGGTGGTCAGTAAATACTTTCCTACAACACCACGTCCTGTTATGTGTTATAACGTAAACCATAATTTAATATACATCATTATACCCCATTATATTCCCTAAGCACACAGGGTGGTTGTGTCCTTTTGCACACAACCTATAAAATCACTCCATGACTGATCTGGTAAATCACTCTTCTTTTCTAAGCCCTGACCCTGACATCTGTATTTATTTCTACAACCAGAAACAAAAGCACCAAAGCTTTGGCTCTGTTGATGTCAAATACAGCTGTGTGTCTGGAATTAGTTTAAAGCCCAGCAAGGTATTAACCGTATCAGAGGCTTGGATCGACATGTATAAAGTGTGTTATGTTAACAACTGATGATAGGATTACTTCCATCCTATTAAGATATAAAAGGTGAAAACTAACCCCAATCCTCCCACAAGCCATCACACAAAGTCCCACCTGCCATCTCTCTCAGCTGCTCCTCCTTCTGTTATAGTCTTCACAAAGATGCCGAGTTTTTCCAGACCCTGATCCGCTCCCACTCCCATGCCTATGATGCTGATGCCAAGCCCGTTATCACCTGCAGCAAAGGGGAAAGAGAATGAGAGTTTCTCCTTAACTGGAATACTAAGAGGCATGCTGTGGAGTAAACTACCTTTCTCCATTTCCACCGGAAACACGTCCATCTTCTCCACACGCTTCTCCAGCTCATACTCAGCAGAGGCTGCGACAGGATCCACCTCATCATTGCGCCGGTCATAGTCTTCATTTGAGTATGTGCTAAAGACCTAGAGGAGACAAACACTAACATTAGTATCTATTTATAGAACTCCAGACCAGAAAAAAAAAACCTATTCTCTCAAGTAAAGAGGTATTTACCTATAATTTCTCCCTCACTGTTAATGTCACGAATAGTAGCCACACATTTAAGTCCAACATATGAAAAAAAAAAAAATGCATAATCATTCCACTCAAAGTAAAGTATGGGTTGATATAAAGACCTGTGAAAATCTTACTTAATGAAAGATGTTACAATGCTCCACAGTTATGCCCAAGCTTTACATACCAAAGGTGTGCTACTGAGAAAATGTATCACAAGATAAGAGATATGATATGATTATGATACTGACCATCAGTGTAACAAAGTAACTCAGAATGCTAAAATAATAATAATTATTATTATAATAATTAGTATTACTAATACAAGTGCTTTTATTTGCACTTGCAATTATTCTATAATATGCTTAAACTGAAGTGAGTTAATTATGTACTACACTGTCTACCAGTGTCAACACCAGAGGGTTAGGGTTGGAAAGAGAAATGTTTTTCCACTACCACAAATTCTGTGATTATGCCAGGGTCAAAAATGTCACCATCTTGATTCAAACTGTATCCAAAAACCTTGGAGCCAAAACAGGATGGGCATCCATGATGATGCTCATCTGAATGGAGAAGTGCTTTTTAATTTTCCACCTGTTCTTTCAGTGCAGTTTGATTAAAAAGAAGCAACTGAGTAAAGATCTTACAAGGGTTTAAAGACTCATATGGTAAATTGTAGTGTTAGCTGTCTTGGTTTATGCCATAACTTGGTTTACTCATACTGGTTTGCCAGCTATAATATTAGTAAAAGTAATACCTCAGAATGAGCAACGTACCCACTTCCCACTATGGGTCTGTTTACATCAGATAAAGACATGATGTTACAAATCATCAAGAGCTTCAGGTCTATGTTGGAAAGTACATGCTTGGCTTCCAATACAAAACTGTCATTCACCTCCTTAACTGCACTCTTTTATTTATGATCAAATAACTCAGATAAAACACATTTATCATAGGTATAAATACTGAAGGAGATAGCTGACTCAACTGAACCTGTACATGCAACAGAACACCATTCCTGGACATAATAAAATAAAACACTTTCATCTGTCTCATTCACTAACATGAGAAGGGGTGGGTTAGAAATCATACTGCAGCCAGCCACTAGAGGGCCTCTGACTTTTTGACTCACCTTTGGCTCCCTTATCACGTCCACCATTCTATACTGCATAGACGTTAGTTTCTATCAATAATGCAGCTGTGCAACCAGCTAGTAGAAAGCCACACTTGCTGCATCTCTGCCTAAAAAGTGTGATGCAGCAGCACTTAAGCCTTTAGTCCGTCCAGCTCGTTCACCTATTCATCTATACATTCTGCTCAGAGATGAGGCTGAAAAGTTTTAACATTAATGCTAAACCCAAGTCTCTTTGTAACTGATACTTGAAGTCCAATGTTTGCTGTTGCCACTTTTTTTAAACTGGATCTTAAATTAATGAAAATGGTAAACGCAATCTGACCTGAGAATATTATGAACGTAACTTTGCATCTATCACTGTCCCCTGATGATTTAAGAGCAACACACAACCACTAACATTTCACAGGAATAACAAAAAAAAACCCAAAAAAAACCGCACATCCAAACCACAGGTTAGCTGCAGAATCGCTACCACCACCACAAATCTTAATATAAACTATATACTCAAACTCAAATTTATTGTGTTTCAGGATAAAGGTTTTCTTTAAACGTATGAAGTTATGAACCCAAATCTCAATCAAACCTAAGGCTAGATCCTGCCTATCCTCTCATTTACATGCTGCGACGCTGATAAGCTCTTCAAGTGCTCTGCAGTTGTTCAATAATCTCTTAAGTAAATAAAACCATCTAAAACATGTATTACAAAGAACACAAGGGCAAGTAAGTGTGCGTGAATGAGAATGAAACCTGAATACTAAAGGGAAAAAAAGAATTAGGAGTACTTCGATGCATTTGGAAGCTTTCACAGGAATGATGTAATTCAGTAAAAATTTTCCCTCCGAATCTGAGGGAGAGCTCCTTGGGCATGTCAAGGCTTGAGCAACCCTCCATACACACACCCTTCATTCCGTAGAGCTTACCTGCTGATCTGAAACCCAGTTACCTATGTGAATATAATGCTCACAATGACTACACAGTTTAGCTTAGCTGATTTCAGACCAGTCTACAAGAGCACCTTTCACCTGCCTACTAATCCTCCCACAGTGTGCAATCAAAGCCCATGCTGACAAAGGCAGCCATGGCTGAAGGAACAGAGCGGCTCACACACTGCTCTGTCTAGCTGTCTCTGTCCAACCCACTTGGCTGCTGATCCAAGAGCATTTTTTGTCCAAAAGCAGGCCATGCTGAATAATTTGCTTGTTAAAGATGAGGCTTGACGTCGTTCCACCGAACTGAAGGCTATGATTTGAGGGGTGGAACTGGTCCTGGATCAGCTGCCATTTACAATACTGAACTCTAACCGCACTAATCCATGTGTAAAAGGATAATGAATGCACTGGTCGAGTACGAAAAAGCAGGAGAGACACAGAAACAGCACGAACAGTATAAGAGTAGGAGTTGTATATAGGGCACTTAATACTGGTTTCACTCAGTCCTCACTACGTCCTGGGAACACGTCTTAAAGACAACCTGAAATGAATAGTTTATGTTTATACATTTCCTTTATAAAGTCCTCTTCTGTGGTCTTTTATTCTTTGCTCTAAATCCCTTCTGGTTGAGCAGAATGCACACACATGCAGATAAAGACAAAAAAGGCATGTTACACATCTTTTTCCATGTGTTAATCTCTCACATCAAAACATACAAAACAGAGCATAAAAATGTGGCAAGCTTCCTGATCCAGTTCTCCATTAAAGAACACTGTTTAAATAAGATGCATCTATAGCCCCACTGTAATCCTAGACTTGTCTCCTAATCCATCATATACTGTTTCTTCACTTCCTGTTCATTTTTAGCATACACTTCTTTGGGCCCTCTTTGTGCGAAATAATGAACATTCTAGAAGGTCGATCTATCATGACGAGATGTTTCGTGACTGGTTAAAAATGTCTGACCTGCTGATAACAGAGCCTGGTACAGTTACAGCAGCTTTAACTGTAGAAGGTATAAGAGCTGTGAATATGAGCGCCTGATGATTCCCAGGCCTTGGCTGAACCCTAAATTGCACAGTGGTTATGTTTGGCCTCGCTCTTCCCCTCCGCACTCACGCTTTCTTTCTTTTTTCCCCCCCCAGTTTCTGACTTGCCTGTTGCCATTGACTACTTCAGTAAATTGGAACAATGTCCTTTTCTTTTTGGTAACCTAATCACTGAGACTGTGTGTTCACAGAAAGAAACGTGTCTCTTTATACGAGAGCGAGTGTGTGAAAGGGAAATCAGAACGGGAAGAAGAGAGACAATCAGGCAGAAAAAGAGAGACAGAGAGGTAGGTTATCTCTAGCTCTGGTTACCTTTGAGGAGAAAACACCTTTCATTCTGAACAGTCTTGACCCCTTCCCTCCCTCCAACAGTGTAGGTGTGTGTGTGTGTGTGTGTGTGTGTGTGTGTGTGTTAGTATACACATAACCTGCTGTGATACACAGCTCAAGGGAAAGCTCAAGACTTTCCTATTAAATG
>JAOVVF010000047.1:15221110-15232720 GCA_028565595.1 Duopalatinus emarginatus
ACACACACACACACACACACACACACACACACACACACACACACACACACACATATATATATATATATATATATCCATTAGTTTCAGTGCAGAATTTGTCACTACCTACCCAATCCATCAGTGAAAAAGGACCGCCACTGGACTGCAGGTCTGGGTAGTGGATCATTCTGACAGCACTGACGCAGACGTGGCTTAGTGCTGTGCAGTATGGTATGAGCAGCACTGCTGGGGATTTTAACAAGGTATTCATGGATTAGACATGCCCCCCATGTAGGAACACCTTGTAAGGGGTACAGTTATTTTACGCATAATTTAAAGCAAGTCAGTCATCCATTGTGGCACAGTGGGTTTCTGGGTAGTTTACCCCAGGTTCTCAGGCTTCCTCCTACCTCCCAAAATATGGCAGTAGGTAGATTGGTGACTTGAAATTGACTGATTGGCTGTGTGAAGTGGGTGGCAGTGTGTTGCCATACAGTCAAATAGCTTCAGGGTTGTTAGGGGTTGTGGGTTCGAGCCTCATTCCAGTCTCTGTCTGTGAGTGTGTTCTCCTCGTGTTTTCACCAGGTGCTCTGGTTTTTTCCTACCTCCTAACAAACACACATGGAAGGTTAATTGGAGGTAAATTGCCCCTAGGTGTGAGTGATAGAGTGAATAGGTGTATGTTTGCATGTGGTAACCTGCGATCGATTGGTTCCCTGCGTCCAGTGATTCCGGGTGTGCTCAGGACAAACTGTGATCCTGACGACTAACCGGATAAGATAATGACTGACTTATTGAATGTGTGAACTGAACCGTGTGATGCCCAACAGTGGACTGGCTTTCCAAACATGGTGCATGGATACAGATCAACATAGATCAGCCATAATGATATTACAAAACATATGGGGAGTCTGTAGTGATAGGTTGTACCAGTTTTGTGATGGGTGAACCTGATGAAAAGGTTTCTGGGCGTATCTACAAGGTAGCTGAGTAGTGGACTTGTAGTGAATCTCTCCTGCCCAGATGTGACTGAGTGAGTGAGAGAGAGAGAGGACAGTGCAGCACTGGGCGCTGACTGAAGCAATGCCTAGAGAGTGAACCGTTACCGAGTGTGTTCACGGCTCCGACTGTCTCTCCATGATCTCTCCAAAGATGGTAGCAGCTCACACCTCTGCTCATTCCTCCGCATCTGCAGAATGGATCGCGTGTCTCGACAAGCGGTAAGATGCACAGCCGCACTGTCATTTTGTCATCATCACCGTGCCTCATCCATGTGCTTCGCGCTTTGTCACGGAGGTCGAACGGCAGCCTGTGTGTGTGTGCGTATAATAAATAGCTAACATTTCTCTGCTAGCTTATGCGTTATGAATAAGAAAAGACGTAGCACACAATACAATAAGCCATATTTATTTCAGACGGGAGAAACAATGTGTCTGCTTCAGGTTGCAGTCAGTCAGTCAGACGCCGTTTGTCCCCCGTACCTCACACCTCTCGACGTCGCACACAGTACGACTCGTGCTTTATCTTGCCTTAATATCATTTTGCTCCTACACAGTCTACATTTTTGTATTTTTAGCATATTGAGATCTGAGAGTGATAAACCAGGAAGTGGTGTTTAAAGGGACATGTATATAGCCTGAGGTGGAGTAGCAGGGGCAGTAATACTGCAGACTCATTCATGTAAGCTGTAAAACACGCTATAATGTCTGTCTTCACCGTCCACCCAGGTGTCCTTGTGTTATAATTTCAACAAGGCAGAATCAAGACTTGGTCAGGTCTTCATTCCTCAATATCATCTCTCTGGTTTCAACTTTATCTCCAGTCTTCTTCACACAAACTGCCTGTGTGTGATATATTCCTGAGACACAGCCCATGTTATTTTATTACGCGATTATCGACCAGCTTTGCTAAGGTGCTTATAATCCACGCAGAGCTCATTTTGCTCTCAGTTTAATGAGCTCCGACCCATCCGTGGTCAGCTTTAATGGATATCTAATCCCCGGGCAAATCAATATACGTATGCGCAGTTTTACACAAGGATGCTGAGAATGAGGCAGAGCCACGCCTCGGATGCCCTCACCCCTTCCTCAGATCAGTGGGCACAGTGCCCGAACCCTCCATCTTCCCTTACACTCATCTCTGTTTTAATAAAATCTGAATGGAAAGCTTACAATTACATTTATTTCCCAAGTATACAGTTGTCTACATTGAATTGATGTGCCTCATTGACCACTGTGCTTGCACACAGAGGAATTTGACCTCCACATTTAACCTATCCATGCAACAAAACATACACTAGTGAACACACACTTTACAGGCAGTTGGCAACCCAATCCATGGCACCCAGGAAGCAGTTGGGGGTTTGGTGCCTTGCTCAAGGGCACCTCAGTCACATCTTGGCAGTTCAGGAATCGAACGGAGGACCTTCTGATCACAGGGCTGGTACCTTAAAAGTGTACGGTTGTGGTTAATCAAGATACAGCAGCAAGATACAGTGACTGTAGGTTAAATTTTATTAGATCGCTATATTGTGGACAAGATGTTGTGACATCACAAGTAGTGATCACATAATATCGAAAGTAGTGATACCAGCAAAAGTAATAATAACCCTCACAATGTCAGGAGTGATATATAGTGGAGTACACTACCCCCCTAGTTGTCCTCGTAGTGTCTGAGGCAGGTCTGAGGCAGAACTGTGAATAGTTTAAAGCTGAGAGATGTTTTTATTTTATTTCTCCCTCTCTGGTAGTAATATGCTATTGCAAGGTGCATGCCGAACACTTCCTAACATGTTCTGTGTTCTTATCCACTGTGTGAATTCGTCTGGTGGCTGCAAGTAAAACATATTGAATGAGAAATTCAAGCCCATATAATACTAAAGAAAACAAACAAAAGATGCATTCGATATAAGATGGAACAATATCACAGTGTCTGATATGTGTGATAGCATTGGTTTAAATAATGTAGCATTGCAGAAAGTACAGGACAACACACAAAAGGTTTTCAGAGCTAAACCAGTATAGAGGATAAATTGCTAGATGTATTGATCGACTTGCTCCAGCTTTAATTTCACTGAAGTACAAATGCAGAAATATATGTAACTCATCAAACACACCCTATCTGACTAATTTAAACATCTTAAAAACTGGCTGATGATACAAATGTCCCAACAAGAAGTTAAAATCAAATTAAAGAGCTAACACCAGTTCAACAACAACAACAAAAGTAAATAAAAATAAATCATTTTTGCTCTTGTAGTATCTCACTTTCTCACTTCTGACTGGCTGTGGATCCAACACCTCTGACCCAAGTGTGAATTACTATTACAGGATTGTCACAGGATTAGCAGGGTGACTCACAGCAGCTCAGAGACATCATTTATTCTTTTTTCTTTCATGATAAAATACCTTTTTTATTTCAAATAAAACCTATGCACATTAAGTTAATAGTGTTTCGCCCTACAACAGGGCAATAAACCACTAGGAGCACATTTGATTTCTAGGGGATCTATAGAGGAATGTTATATGGGCAGCAAGCCTGCAATGGATAAATGGTTGCATCAGAGTAACATATTTTGATCAAGCGTGTGTCATGTGTCAAAACATTACCAGGTTTTTGCAAAGAATGTCTCACTAGCAAGTTAATTAGTTCATGTTTGAAAATGGTGTAAATCTATTTGCATTATTTGCATGTAGAGGTGTTTAATAAGACAAGAATGTAGTATCACAGAAGGCATTTCTGTGATACACAATTTGTATCACCATATTGCTCACCAACTGCTAGCAATACAACAGTGTTGCATTTAAAAAAATGCTCAATGATTTGTCTAATGTCTACAAAATTGTATTTATTTATGTTTTGCAATATAAAAAAATGACACTGGAAAGGAGAAAAAAAGATCTCTAAAAATGGAAACATTTTACAATATTAAAGATAGGGCAAATAGATCAGTTTGTAATCAGTTTTAGAAAATCATTAAAAATGCATAAAAAGATATTACACTATCCATGATCTCCCAATAATCCTACTGAGTCACTGACACAAGTCCTCAAGATATTGATATTGTATTTTTATATTGCCCAGCCCTACCTCTTATTCTCAAACCCTCTAAAACCATTCTAGTATTTTTAGGTAGTTTTAAACCCATTTATATTGAGATTCTGAACAGTGTTTGTGTGTTTTTCCATTTATTTTTCTACTCTGGAAACGCACCATTTGTTTCTTATGAAAGCACTAGACAGTTCTGGTTTTGTGAAATTTTCATCCATACAACATGTTGCTTTCCAGTTGTTTGTGCTCTCGTTTGGAGAGTCAATGGCAACAGACTCCAGATGAAATTGTCACAGCTAGAATAAAACCTCATAGCTTTTGAGCTTGATGCAAGGATGCAGTTATTCTTTGTCCCTAAGATTGAAAGGACTGCATAGAAAAAGGACTGAAAGAGCTACATGCTTCACCCAGTATGGATGCACATGCTCCCACATATGACTGAAGACTACATAGAAAGTAGGCAGAAAAGTGGTAAAGAGGGTAAAACAGTTGACTTTTTCCCAAAGAGTTCAGTCAGTTAATGTTATATTCATGTTATTCTACTGGAAGCTGTTCTCGGATCAGGGTTACAGTGTGGTGTTCATGGTGACATGACGCACTGTGCCAGATGTGTTTGCATAGTAAATGGGACTTTAGTTCTGCTTTAACAAACACACTTGCGTACACAGATGAAAGGATGACAGTTTGCTCAGGTGTAATTCACTTGTAGGCTCCTCATTAAAAGCACAAGGTTTATTCATTGTCAAAACTGCTGACATTTGCCTATTTTTATAAACTGTTGAAATTGTAACATACTGTTTGTGTGGCTGTAATACTAAGAGAAAAAAACAGGTTTGGATCACCTATAGATAGGTAAACTAGGCATCTGAGCTCCTAACACTTCACTACTTGCTCTCTTTTTTTACTTCCAGTATCACTAAACTGCATTTACAACCCTTACTAGCAGTTGATTTGGTAAAAGGACAGACTGGTTCTTTTATAATTGACTATATATATTATATATATTTACATCAGCACATTAGATTGAAAGATCGATAGTAATAACATTATACTTTGTTTGTGTCTGTTTGTTTGAGTGCTTTTTTCATCGGCTTGTTTTGCATTCAGGATGCATTGCAGCAAAGCAGCGTCCATCAATGGAGCCAGCAAATCTGTCTTTAACTGAATAATGAATCATTAAGTTTAAAAGATTATATTATATTATATTATATTATATTATATTATATTATATTATATTATATTATATTATATTATATTATATTATGTCTGTGTCTTTTATAGTTGTTACTGAATGACATGTCTTCAGATGAATAATCAAATAATAAGCTCGAGTTTTTGTTGGGAAAAGATTTAAATTAATTTAAAATTGGGCAAAAGTGTATTTGTAAATGTATTTTATTTTTCATGTATTTTAAATGTATTTTGAATGTAAAATGTAATTTTAAATGTAATTTCATGTATTATAAATGTATTTTGTTTTCATGTTTAGCTACATGTGCCTTTTGTGTGTCATTTGTGTGTCTTGGAAGTTATGACTGGATGACTGGATATTACTGACCCTAGTTTTGCTCTAATCCAGAGCTTGTCTCTATTCAGGTCCAGACCCACAGGGCAACTGTCCAAAACAATCAGCTCATTGAGCTGAAAGTCTTATACACGTGCACACACACTGCTTTAGCTATAAAAGCGAGCACTGTCTCATGCTCCATATCTTATAATCTAATTTTTAAAAAATCTACTATACGAGTATAAACCCAGATTGTTGTTTTACGAATTAAACTATTTTGTTTTGAAGATATCTGATCTATTCCCATGTGTTAAGTGAACAATTAGAGGTATTTATTATTGTGTTTACCACCTCCAGAGGCATAAGTATAAAGAACAGATTTAGACATATTTTTGTGCATTACTTTGGAAAACAAACTCTTTTTTAATTGCTGCTCTCATAACTAGTCATAAAAACAGAGATTTGCAGGAAGACTGCTGATTTATAAGGCAAATGTACTTTATTTGTTCTCTCTGAGTCATGATTATGGAAGCAAAATAAGCCATAAACATTTCTATGTTAAAAGCCACAGACTTACATCTCATTTATAGCTTTGGAATATGTTTAAAGTGTCATCACTGACACTAAAACACTGTCATCAGGAGACTGCAATGTTGCCATAGCAAACTGTGGCTGGGAGTGTTTTATGCGATGATCCATTGAAAACAAATAAATATAGATATATAGATTAGTACAATTTTCTTTATTAAGAAGTAATTATATGTAATTGTATGTATATGTATTCTATCATCTATTATATTAGATCTATTATGTTTCATATAATAATAATCCTATGATGAATTTGTGCAGACCAGAGGAGCGCACTGGGGAAGATGTGGACATTATCATGGCCCGTCTGAAGCGGGTGAAAGCTTTTGAGAAGTTCCACCCCACCATGCTACAGCAGATCTGTCTATGTGGCTACTATGAGTGCCTGGAAAAAGGCATCACATGTAGGTCATACCATACATTCAGACACAGCAATCATACACACAGACTGAAGCAACCATGCAGTGATAAAATACGTCTATTCTACTAGAAGTTTCAAGAAAGAAACAAGAAGATGCTTGTTTTGACTATCATGACTCTTAACTCTGTTGTCTATTCACTTTGCATTCTGTGCTGTAGTGTACCGACAGGGTGATATCGGCACTAGTTGGTACGCTGTCCTCTCTGGCTCACTTGATGTTAAAGTCTCTGAAACTGCCAACCACCAGGTAAAGCACTGCACATTTTCTGCTCTTAAATGCGTATCGTGAGGAATATCTCTCCTTTTAGACATTTTTAAAAAATATAATGGTTAAATGTTTTTTTTCCTGCGGTATAAGAACTGCACATAGTGCTCCTTATAAAATATATATTTAAAAATTTGAAATTTAAAAGCCAATCACATAATAAAAACTGTATGTAATAATGATGATGCTGATGATGATGATGCTGCTGCTGCTGCTGATGATGATGATGATTTAACATTATTTCTGAAAAGTATGCAGACAAAAAAATCTGTAAAATTTTGTTATGGTATACTAAAGTAAATGTGGTATTTATTGACAGTTGGTTTGGTATAGGGTTGGGTTATAGCCTGCATACTACAAAGATTGCTTTGGCATAGAGTATCTGCTTTGTACAGTAGTATAGTCCATTTGTCTCTCAAACCCTTATAACATGTGAATGTCACTCATTGCATGTGCTCGAGCTACGGCCCGGCAAGCTGCTCTTGGCCTTGTGTATAAAAATTTAAATGATGAAAATGTTTGCACTTTAAACCATGTGACTTTTTACAGTAAACACAATTAGATAGAGCTCTACTCCTGAGAGAATATACAACCTGAATTGATACTTCCAACCATAAATAATTAATGCCTTTATGTTTTTGCCAAGTAAGATTTACACTCTTTCCATCTCTCTTCCTATCTTCTCCTCTCATTGTCGTCTATGGCACACTTTAACCTTTTTAACCTTAAATTAGGTCACTACAGTGATTTAAGAGATTGCCTTCTGCCTGGAAAGCAGGCTGGAGCCAGATTCTTTCTGATGGCCTTTAAGTGTTTACTCATGCAGGCTGTGTTCCTTCCTGCTCTACATCCCTTTAAGGATGCAGTTACCATTTGCACACTGGGCATCGGCACAGCGTTTGGGGAGTCGGTTTTGGACAATACACCACGTCATGCTACAATTGTAACCCGAGAGTTCAGTGAGCTGCTGCGCATCGAACAGAGGGAGTTCAGAAGCCTGTGGGAGGTAAGAAAGCCCTCATTAAGTTAAAGTGCCATGTAGTAAATACATTGTAATATATTGTCATTTCATACATGAAATATGCTACATCAGTGGTTCAAGTGGGGTCCGGTGACCCCAAGGGCTCCGTGAAGTGTAGCCAGGGGTCTGCAAATTTTATTGTTTTTATTTTTATAATTCTGGAAATCACATTATCATTATCAAGGCTATTATTGAGTTTTTATCATTATTGATTCAAGTTTGTAATATAAGCTTATAAATAATGTAAAGTGGGTCGATGAATGGAAAGTTCAGGAATAGAAAAGGCTTCAAATAAATTGCTATATGATCGCTGTACACATTTAAGTAATGAGTTTAGTATTTAAACAGTTGAATTTACTTTTATTAAGTTGTACTGATAAATCTGTACTGAGGGGGCTCTGTGAAATTAAGTTTTGACTTTATTTCACAGACCCCTCTCAGTACAGATTTATTTTATTTTTCATTTATTTATTGTACTGTATTTATAAGTACTGTTACTTATGTGGACAGACCGTCAAAAGTATTTCACTGCAGGTTGTACCATGTATGAATGTATGTGCCAAATGAAACTTTCAAATTAGGCAAGTAAATTGTGTTTTGGAGCAATTGCCTAATTGCCAGAAGATTATTTTTTGTGCTGTGTGTTGTTGGTTGTAGCACTGACCAGCAGAGGGGGGTATTTTGTAAAAGAAACCCTGTCATATCCTTCATGAGTTTAGTACATTATGTATTCTCTGCTGTCAATCTTGTTCCATCTTCCAGTGCTAATAAGTAGTCAGAGTAGAACAACAGGCCCTGTTTACATTTAAAGGAATCGAAAACTCACCAAATAATCTGGAATGTATTTACACACGTACATTTTTAATAAGGCATCACACAAACAAACAATGTTATTAGGGCTATAAATAATTCAAACACTACCAGGTGCATTACGAGAAACCCACACAATATCATGTGTAAATACTTGTAAAACAAAACAAAACAAAAAACTATGAAATCCCCAAAACATAAGATATAATACTGGATATAAACTGTTTATTACACAGTTTACAAAAATTCAGTTTATTAAATCCAGTTTACAGCCACGTTAAATTCACTACTCAATGGGAATGACTCATAATTGGAAATAAATGTAACATGTAAATTTTGCTTTGTTTCTAAATCTGAACATTAAAAGGAGTAATGTGAGAGTGTAAACATAACAGAATGCATAAAAACAGATTAAACTATGAGCTACAATATAAATGTAGTAAAAACAACCCTTAATGGCTAATGGCCCAAAGTTGTTCTTGTATAATTAACATTAAAATAAACTTTACTAAACCTGCCCCACACACTTATTTTTTATGTTTTGCAGACATTTTGAAAGTCACTTACTGCTGGATGTTACTGCAGAGGTTTATGGCACTGATTGAACAACTCTCGCTAATAATGTAATTAAACTCCTCCCAAAGTGACTTGATTAATATCAGGAACTGTGTAAGCAGTTTCATTACATGCACTCCTGCCCCTTCCTCAAACGTTTGTTTGGGGATCTTGAAATCAAATTCTACACTGAAAAGCTCCTTAAACATTGGACCGGTAGTGTATCTCACCTTGACATAAAAGCCATTTTTTCGCAATAATACAATAATGTGAGGAAAGCGGTGTCCCAGGGAACATTTCCGAAAGTTCTGGGCCGGGCCCAGGGCTGGAATTGGGCCTGGAGGGAAGTGTTGTGACAGAGTTGAGAGCGCAAGTATATCACACTGCTTCCTTTGGGACAGGAAGCTGTCTCTCTAAAGAGACTATGCCACTCTTTTGCTGTTGTGGGTCAGACTGCAGGTTGTTATACATCTTTGTTTCTTAATGCTGTGAACAACAGGGAAAGTTAATTATCAGAAGTGCCAGCAGCACTTCAGGCTCCTGTGTGAGGTGAGGTGAAGCACAGACTTTTTTATTTATTTGATGTGTAATATTATTTTTTGCATGTATGGGTTTATTAATGTATTTGTTATGTTCGGCATCAGATTGAATCAGAGTGAGTTATGAAGGTCTGATTTTGCAAAGTTTGTAATGGTAATTTAAATTTTAAAGTATTCTTTACTGTTATATAAAAGGAAAAGTTGTCTAGTTTAAGAGTCTAGTGGTTGATGTATTTAACCATGACTTGCTTACTTTTACAGAAATGGGCTATTTCTCTAAGACTGTAAACGACCAACCACAATCATTGGCTTAGCAGAGGTTGGGAAACTTATTGACTCATTAACTTGTAACCTTTAACTATAGGCAGCTGTGAATCTAACAAACTTTTGTCCAATCAGTGATTCTATTTTCTCCATAAGGCTCATTGTTTTCCCAAACATATGGTCTCTGGATGTGTGTAAACTCTGACGTGTTAGCTGCCAGTGAGGTGGCAAGATTATATTAGTTGTGGACAGATATTTGAGGCCATCAGACGGTCCGTGGGCGAAGCATCTGAGCCTGAGCCTAATTATGAGGCTAGTATTCACTGGTACTTGTGACTGTTCCTTTACAGTCTTTCTTCAACTAATCCTCAGATTAATGAGGTGCTTAAAAGAAACGAGGAAACACCAGCCTCAGGATTCAAGCCAATTAGGAATGTTTGAATAAATTCAGATTAGGAAAGATGTTGCTAGAAAATCAATGTTTCTGCAGATTTACTTTTTGATAACTGAGCATTTTTTTTGTTATACCCTGTAATGAGAAGTAAATGTTTTTATGTGTAATGGGTCTCAATTTGGCAAGGTTATAAGACGGAGAATTGCTCTACCTAATAACACTGTGCACACGTATTCACACTAACAACTGTGGTTTATTTAGAAGTGCCAATTTACTGGCTTGTAAAAGGTGAAAATAAACACTGACCTACTAATACCAGATCACTAATAACTTCTGGCCCTTAGGTCCCAATGGGAGTGTTTTAAGGCACTGATGTTTTCACTCACACTCACCCAGACTGTGGAAGGACAAACTTGTCTAATGCTGCTTATTTATTGCTTTAATAACAGTTTACTCAGACCCAGGCTAAATCCGAAACACAATCGCAAATCATAATCGAGGGCAGGTGAACTGTAGGGCAATCAGCACAATAGGAATCTTAGTGGAAAATGAGAGCAAAGTTCAAAATACTAGAAGATAAAAACAGACAAAGGCTTGGTTTCAGGTGGCATGAACCCCAGATGCAGTCAAGTCTTTGTGTATGGATGGGTGTGAAAGATATTGTATTTGTAGTCACTGTTCCACACAAGTTTGGGTGTTTGAATGTCTGGGAAAGCTGACTAATATAGGATGTGGTGGAGACATCTATATATGTAGATGCAGTGACTGTAGGCTTGGGCAGCACAGTCATAGCACAGTCTCTGTAACACCCATACCACTTCATATGTAGACACAGACATCACACAAACAGCACACACACACACACACACACACACACACAAACAGCACACACACACACACACACACACACACACACAAAGAGAGAGAGAGAGAGAGAGAGAGAGAGAAGTACATTTAAAATGTCTGTAGATCAGTTGAACATAACAGTTTAGTTATGTTTACTTAAAATGATGTATTTCATAATTTTGAATAAAACAACTTCAACTGAAATTTTTTTCAGTACATACACAGACACACCGGTTTGTCTTATTTGTCTGTGAGGGCCTTTCACTGATATAATTATTAATGGAGCTAATTATTATACCTAAACCTACCCTAACCATAGCATCAGTAATGACCAGGTAACTTTATGGCTCTTGGGTCCCCATGGTCAATAT
>JAOVVF010000047.1:15236532-15252205 GCA_028565595.1 Duopalatinus emarginatus
TGATTGTTATTATAGTTCTATATATACACATACATTATATACATAAATTAATAAGCCGCATATAGCCACATTATTATATAGCCACATTATTATATAGAACAGCTTTCGTCCAGAGAAGTTCATTTTAAATTCATTGTGCCATTATTTTTTAAGTTTGAATGACTGGTGTAGATTATTTTCAGGGCTTTATGTTTTAGTATGAAAAAGGAAATGAGTGCATTTTAAACATTTCCCACATCAGTATAATCAGGTAAGATTGCATAAGCTTATTCAAAGAAAACTGTGAAATAAAAATACAGCTAATCATGCTAATGAAATGCTATATTAATCATGCTTTATTAGCAGCTTCGAGTCTCATTTCATAGAAGGATATTAAGCCTTCTTAAGTATAAATTAAGATACTTTATCTATTTTTCTCTACTCTTCAGATACAATAAAGAACACTGAGATCAATTCAGTGGAGTGCTATGTAATAAAGGAGCTACTTTTAATTTCACTTAGAAAATAATGTGTACTTTGTTTAAACTATGTCATAATGTGACAGGCATATTGTTTACTGGGTAATAATGTTGATGATCTCAGGCCATTCATAATGATTAAGTATGTCATAGTGCATTGGATTCATTATTTTTTTTTTCCTCATCATGCATAGAATGAGCTATATTATTTTCTTGTGCCTGTTCCTTCCAATAACACATTATCCAAATTGATGGTGTTTATATATGCATTTTAAAATGATGTCATATCAGATAGTCTGTTTGAGAAAGCACTTGCAGTGTAGTAATGTTAGCAGACACTCTGATAGATAAATATATCTGTACAAGCATTCATCCTAAGTTATATAATGAGTGTAATTCTGAAAGAACCTCCAGGCAGAATGCCCCTGCTATGATCAATGCACATTTATAATTGGAAATACTCTACTGATCATGCAGAGGACCCACACACACACCCCTGTTCTCATTCAGTTAAAGGGCCACACAAACGTGCATGACAAAATGCTCCCTGTGTAGGCAAAGAAAGAGGCTCTGACGACAAAAAACCCGGCAGCACCTGTTTGTATGTCAAATAACTCATTTCTATTTCAAAGCTGGCGGCAT
The DNA here is from genome assembly GCA_028565595.1 of Duopalatinus emarginatus. Taxonomy (NCBI): domain Eukaryota; kingdom Metazoa; phylum Chordata; class Actinopteri; order Siluriformes; family Pimelodidae; genus Duopalatinus; species Duopalatinus emarginatus. The sequence goes on from JAOVVF010000047.1 coordinate 15,237,633, forward strand.
CTGATTGGTTATTGTGTTGTCTTTGAATACACGCTCTTCCTTTTGAAGCTGCATGGCTCTGTCAGCCATAAAACCTTTATAGAGGCAAAGTGAGGCTTTAATGTGAGCAAATGGACAGTGTACTTACTAGGTGCAGTCCACCTCTCTCTGGTCTAATGCAGCCACGAGGACTAGCATGTCGAAACAAACGTCTCTTGTCTTTCTCACCATTTGTTTTCAAGGCCAGACCTCGTGCTTTAATTATTCAGATTAAGACTCTTCAGCATTCAGCATGTGTTACAGTCGACTGCCATTACATCCACACTCAGATATGTCATCACAATGATGACTTTGTCTCAATGACATTGTTTGCTAACTGGGAAATGGCATGCAATTTTTTGTGGATCATCTGCATTTTCAGGCGTCCTTGAGAATAATGTGTGGTTTAAACCCGTTAAAATGGCATCCCCTCTTGGTGATGATTTAACAAATCTCCACACTCTTGCCTTGTGATGGCAGATTCAAGTTCAAGTTTTTAACTTGCATTGGTGGTGGCAATCATGTCCATGGGCAACTGGCCAAGGTTTGTGGGCTAAAGTTAAGACATCCACCACTCAGTGGGCCAGTTTTCATTTAGACATGGTCCTCATGTCTTCGCCTATGACAGATGATTAGATCTCTGCCATCTGGTCAAAATACTACCACAGGGCATAACAAGGCATAACAGTTGGCTAAAAAAGTAGATATATGAATTTGGGCTGGGTGCAGAGCTCCACCTGTGTGGAGACCTAGACCTAGGACATCATTTCTGTATGCAAATGTCCCTTTCTTGAGTATATGCATTTTCTTGGCAGCACATCTGGATGGGCCCATCTGTGAAGGTTTTATGCAAACAAGAGACCATTATCCTACCTTGTACTGCCCTCATGATTGATTTGTCTGACTATTAGAATGGTGTCTGGACAGGCTAGCACAATGCAGTATCTCAGAACTAGTAGGAAGAATTTCAGAGCCAGTGAGACTACTCTGAGTGCATAACAATGACTGTCACACATGGCTAGTGATCTCAATGACTGTAGCATCAGCCTAAGAATTATGTGGTCTGCGTCCACATTAGGAAGGTTTTTCCCCGCAAATCCATTGTGAATCTGAGCACCATAATATGTGCAAAGAGGGTAGAGATGTCCCAAATGGGCTGCTTCTTAATGGGGGTGTATTGGAGCCAGTCATCTAATTACTGTAATCTTATGTCTCTACTAATCAGAGGTAACATGGCTGTGTGCGTACATCGTGAAGACACGCATGGTGGTAGAGAGGCCAAAGTGTAGGACTTTGTCAGAACGGAATGCTTGCCCTTGGAAGGAAATCCTCAAAAAGCATTAGTGCAGATCCACTGATATGAGCCTGTCTTGTGACAGCATAAATAATCTGATATCTTAAAATGGAGCGCTTTCAGGAACCAGTTCAACCCTTTCTATTCTAAAATTGGACGACAACCACAATCCTTATTTTGAAGTAGGAAATATGTTAAGTAAAAGAATCCCTTCCTCTAATTAACAAGGTCTATTTTTTAGTTGTGCCTCTGCCCAACAGGAAACAAGTGTCTTGGTGTGTCTGTGAATTCGAAAGGCCCTGATCCGTCAAAATCTCAGAGACTGACAATGACGCATTATTATCAAATTGCACTGTTTTGATAGTTGCTGGTCAATGGTAGTCCTCTATTTTTCATGGGTGTTTAGGTCTCACACAAGGCTCATGGCACTGCTGGACTTGTTTGACCTCAGGTCTAAAGACCAATCCTGATACATCAGATAGATACAGCAGGGGTGATTTGCACATATCGGGTTGTGCTACCCACAGCTCCCATTTCAAACAGCCCCATCATACGTTTAAAAGATGCTGACTGGAGCGACCTTTTCCAATGCAAACAATGAAATGGGGACCCCTGAGTGATGCAACATAAAAGCATATGCCATATTTTCAGGAGAATTTGAATACTGACACAAGCACAGCTATCTATGGTAAAATTGACCATGGGCTCTTGGTTTGAGGAATGACATACTCTCGCCCCTGTCAATTACAGCAACAAATGACTATTTTTCTTGTGGCAAATAAGTGGAGAGCTGCCATAGCTTTGATCTCTGTTGCTACTGCACTACTTCCCTTGACATGCTGTGACTGCGTCCCGGACTAACTTCATAATCACTGTAACGCCTCTCAGGATTGAGGGGAAAACCTCTTTAACAGCTTGTTGTCTTCAGATATTTCAATTGTTATCATTTGAGATGTCAACATCTGACTTTTAGAGCAGTGTATGATTCAGTGTTGGTAACCTAGGAGTATAAAGTATGGGGGTAAGAGTATGGTTATGTGTGTGTGTTGCTGGTATGGACCAGTAACTGACCCCTCCCTATAACTCGGGAGTGGTTGCTATGCAATTAGAGGACCCAAATCATCATGATGCTCAGATGAGTGCTCACTCTCTACAGAGAGCACACACACACTCACACACATTTGCTGCAGTCAGCTTGCCACTCAGTGGGACCTTGGAGCAAAGAACAGGACTCTGGGCATCTCTCTCTCTTGCTCTCTGTCTCTCTTGCATGCACACACACACACACATACACATCCTGTTGTCTGTTTGCTACACATCTACCCTTAGGAGCTTTCTCAGTAATATATGTATTAGTGCAGGGAAACGCAGAGTGAACCGATACTGTAATGCACAGGTTCTCTTTGTGGTTGTAACTGAGGAAAGGAAAGGATGCATAGAGAGAGCAACAGCAAGGAACGTCTCGGAAGCGCTGCACTTATGGGGTTTACTCTGTTGTAGGTAAGTTTCTACTCTGTCTATCTCTGCCGCCCTTCTGAGGTTGTATTTTGAATTTCATCATAATATTATACTTGTAGGGTAAAAGTGTATTTTTTTTAGGTCAGAATGCTTAGTCATGGTAGCTTTTACTTTACTTCATGCCAGTTGTATGTTGTAAAAGGCTTATTTTAACCTCTTAAATTCCCACAGCATGTCAACCTTCATTCCTTGCTGCTGTAAATCTGTACATTTTCTTTTAGTTTCAGTGTAGTAATTGAATAATTTATAGTACTTACTGAATATCATGCTTTAAAATGAGTAACAGTTAACTACAACTTGTAAGCACAATTTGTATGCAGTCTTTTGTATACATGGAAATAAATAGAGCAAAACACTGCCTGAGGTTAGGAAAGCACCTCTGTTTGACTATTTTCCCCATCTGTTATATTTGAAATAAAGTCATTAATTCAGATAAACCAACAGCGAAAGAAGTGGGATTAAGTGTAGATCATATCCATGTGAGAGAAGGAGAGAGAGTGTTTTTTTTAATCTAGATGAACAGATCAAACACTGCAGTGGAGCATGCTGATGAGATGTATGTATACAGAAGCTGGATTTCCTTATCAATGAGAAAGAGAGTGTGTGTTTGTGTAGGAGATATATATTTGTATCACAGCTGGCTGAATCACACATCACACCCAGGTTGTCATTAAGTGACACGTACCAATTCAAATCATTCAACTATTGTTGCCACACCACTTTAGCTCACCTCTGAAGGTAATCTGTGATTATTTATTTGCCTCGAATCCAATCACGCATTGTGTTATGATCTCAAAGCTTTTATTATTTAGAATACAGACATGTACTTGAGTTTGAAGAACAAATTAGCAGGTCATCATCATCATCGTCACACAACCAGAGCGAGTTTTTATCACCTGTTTGTGCCAGTCTGCTCCTCTAGGCCTTTGCATATAACATGCCTGAGGTATTTCTGCCAGCTTCTTTGCTCTCATTTAAACTGTAAAAAAACTGTGATGTTAATGTGCAGGACCTGCACATCTTGCAGTATCTTTACAGAGGGCTCTGGTTGTCATGGAGATATGAAACTCCTATCCTTAATTTATGTTTCTTCTTCTGGTGTTGTTCCGGCAGATGGTTTACGTCCATCTGTGTAGCCTTCGCATCAGAAGAGCACATCTCGGTTTCTAAGTAATTATGAGTTTTATTTAAGTGCAATGTTTTAATTTGTGTGTAAACCTGTGTTTTTCTGTTTCATGGTAGAACCACAACAGTGGCGTAATGATCAATGCAAACGTAACCAATTTAAGTGACACTGAAGAATGACTTCCAATAATTACATTAATTTGTTTGCGGCAGCAAGTAGAAGCACACAGACAAATGACAGTCTTTAAGAAGAACAAGCCTCTCTCATTGACTAATAAATCTTTTAGATAGAAGGGATAAGCATGTGGAAGAGACAAAATGTCTTTTTCAGCGTTCAATGCCTGTTCAATCACTAGTGATTACGTATTTTATGTAAATGTGGCAACTATGAAATAACCATAAATAAGCATTGTAATTCATGGAATGCACAAGATGGCAGTTTATTTTATTGTGACTGCAGAAATGATAGCAACTACAAATTAAGACGTAGACACCCCTAATAAAGGGAGCACTTTGGCTCAATCACAAATGTCTTCCACCTGTTTTCTGCCTAATGTAGTCAGTTTTTTAGCGGAACTCCAGTATCTCAGTATCTTAGTGCTTTCAGGCTGGATAGACATCACATGGCATCCTTTTATTTTGTGTGAAATCATTAGTGTCTTTGAGCCTCTGTGATCACTTGGCTACCTCAGTCATGCTCAAGCTCATGAAAGCTGCAATGAGTGTTTATGGATTAGGGGTGTGTTGTGTGAATAGTTAACATCCTCAGAACTTTGTTATTGATTTCATTTTGAGACCAAGGTTTGAATATGAATATGTTATTTACATGCCATAGACTGTTGCTTGTGCAAATAAATGTAGTTGTATTGGCTTTGACATTACTGAGAGTTTAGATTTGAACATTGCGTGCTATCGTGGAAAGAATATTTATTATTATTATAATATTCCTTGAGTCACAAGTAAAGGGAACCATACTGGTGCTTGTGCTTTTCCCCTTAATAATACACATTATGAAAATCAACCATGGTCTTATTATGGTAGTTTATAGCAGGTATGGTTATATTGTTGTATGGTTGCATAGTTAATTATGATTTGACCTACCAAGGTATCTTTATAAACATGATTCGGCCATGTTTTTTCTATAGTACTTATTAATAACCCTGGCTATTGCATAGTTAACCATGATTCTAACATAAACTACTAAGGTATATGATGTATACCTTATATTAACTATGTGTATACTAAGCATCTGCCATGATTTTTTGCCTCCACAAAAAATATTGGACTAATAATGTCATTTTAGAACAAGCAATAGATTAAAGATATAGGAAATAGAAATACAATTTAGAAACTGTATTTAAGTCAGCGCAAGCTTTTGTAGGCTTCCAATGGCTTTATGAAGTGTACAGATTCATCTGCACATAGAAACATGATGGGTTAAGAGTGCCGAATCTAATAACATAATGGGCTCTAGCACTATTAAACTGAATAACTGCTGCAAGCTTTCTTCCCCTCCAGTGAAATATATAACTAGATAACCCTAGATAACCCTAGATAAGACAATGAGATAGAAATAGAACTAGAGAGAAACGCTGATGATTATGATAGAGAGCTAAGCATGAATGGCAGAAGTGTGCCATTTTTAATTAGTTACCTTTGAAGAAACTCAGCATTGAATCACATCCTGGGATATTGGATAGCCCTTTAGTATCCACCACCATCATTATCATATTCCACATTTATGAAGTCTGGCCTTATGTAATGCTGTAAAACAAATCAATTTGCTTTTAGTATAATTATGATATGTGGTGCGCGCACACACACACACACACACACACACACACACACACACACACACACACAGTCTGATTCTCGTTAGTGCAACTGCTCCTGGTGGTGGTGGTGGGGGGGATTAAGCCTCCTATAACATCCCAGGTGTCTGTATTGACTAATGGACCCAGCAGTGTGTGTCATTACTCACCTTGCTTATTAATGCTAAACTGTAGAATGGCTTGCAGATAACAGATATTTACTCATATCTGCTTGATGTGGTTTTTTTTTTATATTGCTTCTGACAATGATCAATCTTGACAGTGCACAGTGTTCACTCTGCAGTGCTTCCTCAGATCAACGCTGTTGAATATATAGGCCAGGGTAATATATTAGAGAAACTAGCTGCATTGAAAAATGTATCTATTGGACAGCAGTTGTACATATAAAAGTTATGTTTACTCGAAATTATGTATTCATGGTGATTCATCAAAACATGAATACATCACTTTTTGTACATTTGTACATTTTTTTTCATGTAAATCCAATTCAGGGTGGTACTGAAGCTTGTAATTGTAAATATGTTTTGCCATGTATGTACAAACTAGCTAATGAGCATGATTTGGAAAGTGAACTGTGCAGAGCCTGTTAGGGCTTTCATTTGCTTTTAAAGCACAGTAATTCTGGAAAATCAAGACTCATGAAAAATAATTACATAAAAACTCTTCCAGTATGTTACATCACCACTCTACTGCCACTGACTCCAGCTCTGCGCCTCTGATAACTGTGCTGTTCTGTCATCAGACACTGTCTGATGGGAATGGTTCAGTACAGTCACAGAGAATGCTTTACTCTATATACAAATGTTCATTAAAAAAGATGTAAGTCTCAGCTTTTATATTTGTTTCCTGAATGTAATGGACTTGTGTGGGTGTGTATTGGGCTTTGATTTTTGTAGTCTTCTGAGTTTGTTATCCTCTGTAATACCCTCTGATTCTCAATCAGACCAGATTAGAGGGATTGTAAGCATTTAGTGACCACAGTACTTGGTTACATTATACAGATACATCATCTTTCTTCTTCCTCTAAGCCTCTGACCAGTGCTAAGTGCCAAACACAACACACGTCTATTTACTGCCTCTGGAAATGTAGCAAGATGAAAGGGTTCCAGTCCAGTAGCCTATAGGTCTAGTATATGCAGATGTATAGAGTATTCACTCCAGTGTAAACTAATCTAAGATCATTTAATGAAATATGTATCTGTAATGCCTAAATATTTCTGCAAGTGCAGAGGTTCCATTTTTAAGATTTCTATGGCTTTCTGTGCTCTTATTTGTCCCTAGCAATAAATGATTTTCTCAATCCCAATTAAAAGGGACATAGAACTTGTCCTTTAGTGACTTCTCTTATATTTGGCTGCTATAATGATGTTTAAAGCAGATAGGCTTTAATTGCTTTATAGGAAAAACAAGTTAGAACCTTTGTAAGGTTTGTACCCATCAAAAGTTATTTATGCAGGAAGTGTGCAGTTTATAGTGGTCTAATCTGGCACATCTGCTTCTCATCTAGGCATAGCTCTTACCTAACACACACACATGTGTGAGAGTGTGTGTGAGTGGGTAGGATAGGACTAATCTGATTATTTTGACCTTGTGGGCTTTTTCTGGTGCCATGAGGAAATATAATAATAATAGTAATAATAAAACAATTAAACAAATAACACTAAAACATTGCATTTTTATTTCTGTGGTTTAGGCTAGGGTATATTTGGGCATAACGTTAATTAGCTACATTAAAAATGATGTCAGTGGCAAGTCCCCAGAAGAATAGCAAAGTGTGTGTGTGTGTGTGTGTGTGTGTGTGTGTGAGTGTCTGTGTGTCTGTGTATGAGTGAGTGAGATAGAGTAAGAGAAAGAGAGGGAGAAAAAGACTAAATGTTAGGCCACTGGTGTTTTGAACCTATAAAAAGGTGCCATCTGTTTCTACCACACTCGGCTGGATGTTATTATGATGGTGTAATTGCAAAGTCATGGCTCACTCATTTTTTTCTCTGTCTTCTCCTTGTTGCGTATTGTTGTGTCCTCAGAAGTATCGTCAGTGCATGGCTGGTCTCCTGGCCCCGCCCTATGGTGCTATGGAGAGTGGGCCCAGTGCTGACAGTGAGTGTCTGCTCTCTCTTCTAGAAATTGTATTTTAAAGTTATATTGAATTGTATTTCTATAATATATCTGATTTTTAAGTATAACATTAATTTTTGTCACTTGCCAAAAAAACATCAAATTTTGTTAAAAATTGTTAAAATGTTAAAAACAAAATACACTGTTGAGGTAGGTAAATATCTAACAGGAAATTTTGCTATTATATCTACACTTTCTCCTTGACAGTAGTGACATCAAATTGAAAGGAGACATCTGCTAAAGCATCTTTTTTCAACATATTACTTTCTCCTGAGCACCGAGTAATCTCAGTAAAGATGTCAAGCTTGACTATACGCATACTGTTGTGCACACTGCTTGGCCAAAAGCAGCGGTGTTATGATCTGGAGTTGATTTAATTGGTTTGATCAAGGTTCAGCAATGTTATGTGGCTATAAAATGAAGTCAGTTGAGTAGCTGAATGTTCTGAATGAGCAGGGTGTAACATTCATCAATTTTTTAGCATAGGCATATTCCAGTACTGCAATGCAAAGAATTATTCAATTCAATTCAATTCAATTCAATTTTATTTGTATAGCGCTTTTAACAATGAACATTGTCTTATTATCAAGCTCTCATGGTGAAAAGCTGATTTAGGGAGCAAAAGGAATCATTTTCACACACAAATATAAAAGTCTATGGGTCATGCTGGAGAAGATTCAAATCTGTTGGCAGAAAAACTATTATACTTGTGTATGTGACTTTTTACTTGTCCAGGCAGTATAATTGCAGTGATACATTTACATAACTCAAATGTTTCTCTTTTACTTTTTAACTGTAATCATTCTCTTTCTTCTCATTTAATTTGTCTTAAGAAATTTCAGGAGAAATGTTTGTGTTAATGTAAAGTTAATGCTGTAATGAAACACAAATAAAAATCACTGCCACTAAGAGATTAATCACAAAAAGTGAAAAATAAAAAATAAAAAAGAGTCTATAAAAAGAGCTGTGTCTCAGTTGAGAGAAGGGGTTTGCTTTGTGAAAGATAAGAGTAGTAGAGGGCCGGATGCTCTAAATGGACTATTTGTCCTGAAGGACCTGTGCTTACTGTTGTAACCTTAAGTGAATTTTTTCTTGACCTCCCTCAGGATGTGCCTTTGCAGATTACACACATCCTCACACACACACTCGGCATAAATTCCCAGAAGCTGTCTCTCTATAATGGCTCTTTACAAGCTGTCCTTTACGTTTTTGTCTCATTGGTATGTTGGTCAAGTTATTATAGTAGACAAGTTAGTCTATTATAGATAGAGAGGGATCCCTGTGGCTGTGTATAGGTTTGTTCTACTTTTGACTTTTCTTAATGACCTTTATAAATTCAGTTGCTTTTTTTTTTCATGTTCATAGGAATGCCTGACAAAGACAATCTGGGTAACTCCCTAGGATCAGTGGCCAGACACCTGAATAAGGTATGAACATACTGATTATACATAATTTTCTTCCACTTAAAGTGTTTTAATTTAATACATTCACATAAATAATGAATGAAAATAAATAACAATTAAATATTCAGTCAACTGACAACAAAGAGATTGTCCAGTCTACTATAAATGTGTAAAATATGACATGTATTAAAATATTCGCCTGATTATAAATGACGCAGTATGCAGAGCCTCTTAGTGATAATACAATGTATACAGTGTAATGTATAACTGAAAGCAGTTGGAGAAAAGGGTTCTAAGGCATAATGCATAATTAAAAACAGGAGGGTGTTAAAAATGCAGTGTGCTGGCATGTGAACAGGACATGGCTGTGGTGGTGGTGGTGCGGGTGGGGGGTGAGGGGGGTGTCTCTTCAGCTCCCAGAGACAGAAGGGGATCGTCTCCTGCAGCTCAGCACATGCTGATGTACCTGCAGGGCCTCCACTTTGGGGAAATGCAACCTTTACATGAATGGAAAACCTTATACATGTGTGGATATTAACAGTCAATACAACAATAAAGATTATGCAGTGAGCTGGTGTCATTTGTAGAGGAATTTGATTTCTGCATTTAACCCATCCATGCATACACTAGGAGGGGGTGAAGACGCATGCCCAAAGCGGGGGACAGCCCCTATCCCCTGTGCTCTGGGTTTTGTTGGTTGAGGGTAACAAACCGGCAACCTTCTGATCACAGGGCCAGTTTCCTAATCTCAAGCCACAGCTGTAATTTGGACTAATTACAGCTGATTTACAAAGTCGCTAAGAAGCAAGGTTGTAAGATTCTAGATTGTCTTTTAAACAGAACAGACTGATAAATATGCAAATGATTTTAATTCAATTCAGTTCAATTCAGTTTTATTTATATAACGTTTTTTAACAGTGGATATTGTCCAAAAGCAGCTTTACATAAGTATTGGATCTGGATTGTACATTTATTTAAATTTTATCCCTAATGAACAAGTTGGTGGCCACGATGGCAAGGAGAAACTCTCTGAGCTGACACGAGGAAAAACCTTGACAGGAACCAGCTTTAAAAGGAAGCTCATCCTCATTTGGGTGGCATAGTGTGATGATAAATTATTGCTCGCTATATAAAAAAAATGCAAATGTTACAGCAGGAACTTAGTTATAATAGACTAGAGTTCTAAGTAATGAAGAAACTTTTTTAAAATATATTTTTGGAAACAATTGTTGACTATTCCATACACCTTTTGTTTGTCTATGTGTCAAATACACCAAATCTCTGAAAAAAAAAAAGTAAAAAAAGATGTTTATTTCATCTAGGAGAAGATTTATTTATTATGCGGAAACTTACAGCAGACTGTTTCTCATAAAAGCTGTCAAACTAAAATGTTTTTAGAAAGCAAAGAACGCTTAACTGTACAAGGAGCTTCAATGATTGACCCTTTTTCTAACAGTGTACTTTAGGAACATCATTCAGGAAATTCATTCACTGTTTCATTATGTTTAATATCTGAAAACACCTAATAATTTATTATTCATTTGTTTAACCTACAAAACATCACTGCTTGATTGATTTTTTTTAGAAAAAACTTTACTAATGGCTTTAACTCACACAATCACTGTAACTGCTGAATTGTAAAGCACTAATCCAATTCATAATGGTAATCAGAGTTACCTTTTCATCGGTTCCTCTGAGTAAGACTTGCTGTTGTTTTATAGTTTACATGCACAAAGGCACATTAAAATTATTACTCTCCTCTTTTTAAAGAGCTGCACTCAGAACACTGAAAGTTTGCCATCATGTTGATGTGCTAAAATATGTTCCTGATGAATTGGCGTTATTCAGATGCAGCTGCTGATATATTTTGATAATTGTGATTACTGCATTTTTACATTGTAGATAATAGTTTATATATACTACTTATGGTTGGAAATCTTCAAACAGACTATTTGTCTCTTAGCAGAAAACAAGAACAATTAAAAAATATATATCTTAATCAGTTATCAAATATTTGTCAGATGGATTTAGTAATCTTCAGTTAAATATTTTCCCTTTTTCACTTTTCTTTTGTATTTTCATTTTTCATTTAGTATGTTTTGTTCACTACATCATATTTCATCAGTGTCTTCCAGTGTCTTTTTACATTTTGTTTTCCAGAAATCATTTATTGAAAACAATGCCCAACTTCACCCCAAAACCATGAAACAGGTATTAAGTCCATCCAATCATCAGACTGACAGCTGTGTAAGCCAATCACAGTGCAGAAGAATGCACTTTCCTGTGGTAATCCAAATGTTTCTGAATTTGTAGATTCCATCTGAGAAGATCATGCGGGCAGGAAAAGTGCTAAGGAATGCCATCCTCACCCAAGCACCTCACATGATCCGAGACAGGAAGTACCACTTAAAGACTTACAAGTAAGTATTCAAGGAGCAGAGACATTCCTGTCTAATAGACTAATGATGTTTGACACATTTGCAGAGGCATTTTGTTACTGCTCAGTCTTGGAAAAGGTGCTTTATGTTTGTTTGTGTGTAGGCGGTGTTGTGTAGGCACAGAGCTGGTTGACTGGCAGATGCAGCAGAGTTCCTGTGTGCATACGCGGGTCCAGGCTGTTGGCATGTGGCAGGTGTTGCTGGAGGAGGGGGTACTCAACCATGGTCAGTTACAGTGTAATACACTCTTGTGTAATACACGCCATCTTTAATATTTATTATCATTATGTTTTATGTGACTCCAAAAGGGTTGAGCACCATGAAGTAATGTGTAATAATCCCAACCTGACCCCCAGAGGTCAATAATAACCCATGTGTGGTCAGATGAGACCAAATTGGACCAATTGCCATGGACATCACTGGCAGGTTTAGAAAAAAAGGGAGACTTTATACAGGGAAATACATCTGATAACCAGTGTAGAATAGGGTTATGGCTTGCTTATGCATTGGGGCTGTTTTGCAGCTAGTGTTCCAGTGGCTTCTATGAAGATTGAGTAAGATATTTAGATTAAGATTATTATATGTGCCTTACTTAGCAAGATCATGATCCCAAACCAAATTAAGATCAAAATCCAAATTAACCTAATAATTTAAAGGAGCTATGATATTGGGGCTTCCGAGTAGCACAGCTGAAGGGATCATGAGTTTGAATCCCCATTCTGCAGATGGTATAGCAAAGTTAGCGGTTTTGTGTGGAAGGGAAAACTGTCAAAACGACTCACAGTGGCAATAACTAATCCTGTCTGTCATGTATGTGGAAGAGGGTGGATAGCGCTTTCCTCCTAATGCGTTACACTAGACTGATGACGCATGAGTAGCAGTTTAAAATGATGGCTGACTTCACTTGCCTTAGAGGTAGTATGTGTTAGATTTGCGGCTTTTCCTTGATAGTTGTCGTATGTTATGGGAGGGCCATCTGGTGATAACTGAACAAGCATAACTTAAGGAGGGAAAAAGCCCTATAGCCTGGGTTCATTTTCATTTCATTCATTTATCAATTTTGTACTTTTATATGGAAGGTGTTAATAATGTTGGAATTTTAGAAATATATTACATGCCTCACTTGGCGTTATATTTTTGTCCACCATCACATCTGGTTATAAACTATCACAGGTAATTGCAGTCTAATCACACATTTGTCTCTGTGTGAAAGAGCTGTATGACTGGAACTGAGCTGATGTTCCACTTGCTGAATGAGGCAGGCGTAATTTAAAGGCTTTGTCGCTCTCTGTGGCCACGCTCTTGGCACATACTCCACTACTAGAGCTTGCTTGGTGCATGAAAAGAATCCTAATTAACCCTTTATTTCCTTTTTGTGCAAATCAATGGAAAACACATGATCAGCACAGCATATGTTATGCTGCTGTCAGGGGAATCTTTGTTTGTGTGGGTGTATTTATTCCCTCTACATTGAATAATGCTGGTCTGTATTGTTGTGCAGTTGACCAGGAGCTGAATTTCCAGGATAAGTACCTGTTCTATCGCTTCCTGGATGATGAGCAGGATGATGCGCCCCTCCCCAGTGAAGAGGAAAAGAAAGAGAGTGAAGAGGAACTGCAGGACACCCTCCTTTTCCTGTCTCAGATGGGTCCTGACGCCCATATGCGCATGATCCTTCGAAAACAGTATGTCCCTGTCACAGAAATAGGAGTGACCTCTAGAGCTGTACTATCATTGTGTTTCCCCCCCAAGGGCACCGCTATGAATAGAACTGCTGTGAAATATAACTGATTAATACACACACTTATCTTGGCAAGCTTCCTGTTTAGATCTTTTTAAATAGTGCTGATTGGGCACAGGTTGAGTAACATATAGTAAATCACTACAGGACACTACAGTTGCCTTTTAAGATTATGGGGAAAACACCTTGTGGTGAAGCCTAAGGTTTACTGTTCATTTTTTATTTCTTTGCAATTAAATAACCTATCAGCCTATTTTGTGCAAGACTTAAACTCTCTTCGGTGATCTCTTAGTTTCTAATTCTAGTTACAAAACTGATGTACATATTTTTTTACTCTTTTTCCAGGCCTGGCCAAAGGACAGTAGATGATTTAGAGATTATTTATGAGGAACTGCTACATATAAAAGCCTTATCTCACCTTTCTACAACAGTAAGTTTAAATGCTGCAGTAGTAAATTACATTAATGTGTATGTCTGGTTTCCCTGTGAGTGGTCCTGCATTGGGCAGTCAGGTCGCACAATAGTACAGTATAACCTTCAAAAGGAGTGATTCCAAAGCGAATTACACTGAAGAATAATATAAAATTAAAAAGCATAGTAATTGTTTATGAAAAGATACAGGAAATATATAGTAGGCTGCCATAATAATAATATTTATATTAATAATAATAATAATAACAACAACAGTAAGACTACTACTTCTACTACTACAACTACTGCTACTACTACTAATAATAATAGTAATAACAATACAACTACTACTATTACTAGTACTGAAAGAGAGCACTAAAACTCTGGAAGTGTTCGTCGGGAGGTCTTAGAAACAGGAGGCTCCGGTACGAGAGCAAGGCTCGGAGAGAAATTCATCCACAAAGGATTTAACGACCTCATGTATTGCTGAGTACAGGGTCACTGGTTGATTAGCATATTTAAGTACTGGTGTGTGGGTGTGTGTGGCTGTGACCACAGAAATATCAACTTGATCAGCTGCTAAAGATAAACAGAGTACACATAATATACAGTACTGTGTAAAAGTCTTAGGCACATACAAAGAAATGTTGTAAAGAAGTTTTTACTATGTGAAAGACA
>JAOVVF010000047.1:15258922-15276349 GCA_028565595.1 Duopalatinus emarginatus
TTGCTCAGTTTGCAACACACTGATCTAATCTGATGTGCCCAAGCCAGATACCTGGCATCTTTTCTTGGATGAGCGGATGCTTTCCTGCCGAAGCACGGATCGCTACTGAGTTGGGCGTGTAATGAAAGGCACGGAAAACCCCGTGTGGACGACTTGCCAGGCTTGCAACAGCGGTCGTGTCCACCAAACGAGAGTACGCTAATGATGTCACCAGCGCCAAAACAACAGGAGGGCATTATAGGATTTGTAGTATTAGTGATAAATGTCGTGTTATATAGTGTTATATACCAGCAGTTACTTAAAGGCAGTACTTAAGTAGTCCTGTTTCTTAAAGGATGTTTAAATAAAAAAAAATTAAATAAATTTTGTCATGAACAATCTCATTCAATCTCAAATCAACATCTGATGCAATGGTTACAGTTTACAGGTAAAGTCTTTACTATGTATCCTGTGGGATTTTCCATCTGGGACTTAAATGAGAGTGGTTGTTTGAAGGATTAGTAAGTGAGTCCAGTTTGGACATGTCTATATTTAGTACTAAACACAGCAACTGATCTAATGCAGACCAAGCCATGTGTTCAGTATTTAGGTCTGGTCTGACGTTTATTGGACATGCTGAAATGTGATAGAGATCTTTTTTCGTCCTCTCTCACTATTTTCTCTCACTATGGTCTCTGTGTTTCCTAATCTCCCTCCTACTATATCTCTCTGCAGATCCAGCATTGGATGACTTTGTGCTTATGCACTGTGTATTTATTCCCAATAAGCAACTTTGTCCACTTCTCATGGCCCAATATCCTTTGCATTATGATTTTAAAACGATTTTACTCTTTATTTAATATACTTTATTAAATTAACTCTTTATTCCACTCTTTCTCATTTCCATTAGGTGTAAGTGTTTCTGAAATACCGTATTTTATACAATAGCATTTCAATACCACAGTAAAAATGTAGGACAAATTGGACTGTGTTCTTTTCATTTAAACACTGCATAGTATCTAGAAACCTCTGGAATATTTTCAGAAGTTGTAACCAGTTCAGGTGCTATTGTACACTGTGTCCTTAACCTCAGTGAACCTACCAGGCGCAGGCATCTCAGGGCAGTGATCAGGAGAGGCTGGACTATGCTCTGAATAACAAACGCAGAGTCATTCGTCTGGTGCTGCAGTGGGCTGCCATTAACACCCCCCAACTGCAGGAGGAGGAGAGCTCTCTGGCCTTTCTCCAGGTCTCCTTCAGCACATAAACACCAAGGGCAATGATTTATTTCACATTACAATCACAAATCTGACTAAAGAATTTTGCATCAGTTTTAATAAATGACAGGCCTGTATTACACTACAGTGTACCACATTTGTCATAAAAATGATTCAACATAGCATTTCAAATTTGACTTAATTAACAGAAGTATGAAAAAATGTTTCATGTGGGCTATTAAGATTTGAACATTTCTAAATGAGATAAAATGTAGACTTTTATTCCACTTGTGACTAATGACTTTTTAATGTTATTTGTTTCAGATAATTGAGAGTCAGTCAGGCACTATATTTTTTCCCCAGTTAATTATTTCCACTCTTATCTATTTTTCTTCCATTGCTGATGGTTTACATTGTTGATAATGGCTTTACTACAGTTTAATTTATTACACACTTTTTCAGTTAGGTCATTTTTTAATTAAGGCCTTGTATAAGCTATTTTTTTCCTCATTACATTGATTCAGCCTCTCTTGGCAAACTATTTGAGAGTTTCGCCTTATAAAACTTAAAATATATGCTGACAGTTTTAGGTCATTCAAAAGAATAATGAACCAGAGCAAGTCAACCCAGATTCAAACTTCTGAGCTAATAAGTGTGTAAAAGTGTGTAAAGTGTGTAATAATGCAGGTTTATATTCAATCACTATAAGCTTAACACAATTTAGTGAACAGAAAATTTAAATCAACTATAAACCAAATGCAAACATTTGCACACAATTGTAGATCTAAGCGGGTTTGTGTGTGACCTTTGACCGTTGTTTTTCTGCAGGATTTTTACATGGCAGTATCTGAAGATGCCAAACTTATTCCTGCACTCAAAGATCAACTTCCTGAGCTGGAAACTATCCTCAAACAGAAGTGAGTCATTGGTTATGTTTTAAAAGGCCATTAATAATAAGTTATTCATTCAGTACTCACCAAAAAGAATCCATTTTTTTTCAGTTCAGATGATACGAATCCCTCTCAGAAAAAGGTGAGGGTAAATTATCTATCTGTGCAAGATTTAAACTGTTACATACTGTTTTAGAGTAGTGTATATCTGTAGTAGCTTATGATTTATTCCTCTGTTGTCAGCACAAAGTGCTTCTTCGCCAGTTCAGCATGGGAGATGAGAAACTGCAAAAACGGCAGCCAATCAAAAGTACAGATGAGAGTAAGTATCCCTGACTTCGAGTCTTATTTCAAACGTGCATGGCGGCAGGTTAAATTAATGCAACACCTCTAGAGTTGCATTCATTTTTGGTTGAGATCTTGGCAATTCATGTGTGAAAATCATTTCTCATGCTCCCTGAATCACACTTCCACTTTGAGTCTGATGAATCTTGGCTTTGTCGTCCAGGAATATGGCTGTACCATCAGAGAAGAAAACAAATATTTATGAAGTAACCTACATATTTAGTACATATGGCTACTAACATTTCTGAGTCTAGACCTGACCAATTAAATCAACTCTACATTATAACACTGCCTCTAGAGACTCTGAATCCAAACAGTTACTGTTTTGGCCAGGTAGAATATATATCATTATTACCTCAATATTGTCACATACATTTCACCATGAAAAATATGTATGTTAATATTTTATTGTATGTTTCAGACAAAAAAAACAACCAAACAAAACAAA
Source organism: Duopalatinus emarginatus (assembly GCA_028565595.1). NCBI lineage: Eukaryota > Metazoa > Chordata > Actinopteri > Siluriformes > Pimelodidae > Duopalatinus > Duopalatinus emarginatus. Next base: position 15,261,802 of record JAOVVF010000047.1, read on the forward strand.
ACAGATTAACAAAAATCACAGTCAAAGGCAAAGGGATGCTTTAAATAATTCACCAGTCAGTTTCCTTTAACTGTACAAAGTGGACCTAAAACTACAAATAATGACTGTTAGGTTACTGTTGTTTAAAGATGTTAATGTTGAAAAGTATAACTGCATGTTTTTGAAGGCATCAGTTAAGGAAAACAGACAACTTATAGTCTGAATTCAACCAGCAAGTTAAATTCAGAAGCATATATACTGAAATCCTATGTCTATAATTTAAGTCCTTACAATTACATATGAATTCAGTTGTAGCATTTCTGCATTGTTGGTGCAATTTAATAAAGCAGTGCTGTCCCGTGTCATAAATTCCAGTTTGATGGTGGCTCCTCTTTGCTGGCTGTTGATGAACATTAAAAATGTTAAACCAAAATTATTGCATCCTCATCAACCTGATATATCAGGTTGTTCCTTGTCTACACATTTAACCACTTCTGTTTTCTACCTGCAGTTCTGTTTAAGGTGTACTGCAGTGACCACACCTACACCACCATCCGAGTGCCTGTATCTGCTTCTGTCAGAGAGGTTGTGTCTGCTGTATCAGATAAACTGGGCTCACAAGGTGACCTTCTCCTGGTTCACCTCAGCTCAGCTGGTGGTGAGAACATACACACCCATTTATCACATACACACCTATATTTATCTATGCACCACCTACTTCTTTTGCTATTAATCATTAAGGGAATGGATTCTCCTGTGGAAGAAAATAATGTTTATTTAAACTTAGTAAGTGCTTCATTATACCACTTTAATTTTCAGTCATATTTGATGAATGGCTATGTTAATGTTCTCTAAGTGTGTGACCTCTGGCTGCTTGCCACACGAAAGCTTTATTCTCAGCAGCGAATCAGTGTTACTGTATTGTATTAAATACTGCACACCACTGTGGCTGCTGGAAAGGAGACAGGCCTTTCCATTCCATTATACCCTAACACTGACCTTCATATCACCAATGTGCATACACACACACACACACACACACGCACACGCACATAAATCTGCAAATATACTAGTGTTTATAATGGCATGAGGAGTTTCTGATTCAGATGGTCAAGTCACAGTGTGGTGCATGACTGCTGTCTACACCTAGTTGCGACGTAGATATATTACAGCATAATTGTCACATTTAGAGGTTTGTGATGATAAAGAGAAGAGTGTGGGCTAAGGGTTATTATAGAACAGCGACCATTCTGTTATGACAACCAGGCAGGAGAATACACACTCCTCGGCCCTGCATCAGGAAATGTGTGTGAGTGCTCCAAAACAAAAATAACAGACTATATTTAGATTTGAAAACATGACCAGGGGTTTTGTGGCACCACTGATAATGATAGATGTAGTGACTGATTAGACTTGGGGCTGTGTGAAATCAGGTCTGACTTTTGATCAATTGGTATACATACCAACACGCCAAATTGTTATGCGGTGATCCTACATTTGGTTGGACATATAACTGAAAACCTTATGTGCCAAACATTGTTTCTATAATATCAGAATTCTCTGTCATAATTCACAGAACAATAAATATATTTTGTAATAATTTAACAAAATAATTTGTTAATCTCATCAATAAGAACATTTTACACACTATTATTATTATTATTATTATCATTATTATTAGTAGTAGTAGTAGCAGTATATTAGTAGCAGTAGTAATATTCTCATTAGCAGTAGTAGTAGTATTTAATAAGATCTTTTTTTTTTCAGATAAAGTGGTTCTGAAGCCCAATGACGTGTCCATCTTCTCCTCCCTCAGTATTAATGGCCGCCTGTTTGTCTGCTCCAGGGAACAAATTAACTCTTTGGTAAATGGAAGCCAGAATGTCAAACACAGACAAACACCAACCCTGTCCCACACAAACAGTTCTATTTTAGGACCTTCCATTGACATAATTATTAATACAGCTGATTGATGCTTTGTCTAACCGTAACTGTAAGCTTAACCTCAGTAATAAAAAAGGGCAACTTTTTTTAATTTTTTACATTTTTGGCAGACATTTTTCTAAAGTAAGTTACACAGTCACTGGCAAGATCTGTACATTTACAGCACATAAAGCACTGCATTGCACCGTACTCGTATATTTACCAGAAAGCCCTGTACTTTTACAGTGGCATGGCAGCTTGGCGGTGCTGGAATTGGAACTTAAAATTGCTTGACATAACCACTGATTCAACCACTTCTGCCATTAACTATACTGACACTTAGAGACAGATTTAAGTGCTTCACACTGTGCTTTATAAGTTTAACTAGCACATAAAATTTAACTTAAAGTGGGTTTGTGGTCACATGAAGGTTACTAAAATTTAGGGCACAAAATTTTGTGCTGATTTTCCGATGTTGACATAAATAGAGCCTTTACCATACTTAAAAATGCTAGATATCCTATTATGCATAGTATTTTCTGGTAGTTCTTTAACTGCCCAGTAAACCTTTACCACTTACTATTTTTAAATGTGGCAGCTTAAAGGACTTAAAGACCTTTAAAGATTACTCTGAATCCTGAACCCTGCCCTAAACCTTGCCTTGTACCCTGGATCCTGTCCTGTTGTCTGTTTATGTTTAGTTCATGTTTGGTTTTGTTTTGTTCTTGGTTTACGTTTGTTAGTGTCCGGTTACTTTTGGGTATTGGTGTTTGTGTGTTTAAAATAAAAGCATTTCCTGCGATTACGTCCTTCCCCCATAGAGTTTCAAAGTACACTCACCACCACGACATAACAGTTTAAGTCGCTAAGAAGTGAAGCGCAGTCCCCGAGTTCTGATCTAACGCCCCAATGAAGTGCAACATGTTCAGGAGCACAAAGAAGCTAGCCCACGCCATGCGGAAGGAGTTTTCCCTGCACCAGGAGAGCATCAAAGCAGAATCGGCTCCTGAGTCCTGAAACTGAGGATGGCAACTAAGAACTATTGGCCTGTATCTTGCCCTAGGGAGGGCAGTTCTGAGCTCGTCCCTGTTGTCTGCTCTGTCTCCTGATCCAGAACCTGCCCTGATCCTGTCTTGGGTCCAGATCCAGATCCTCATCTGGCTCTGATCCTGATCCAGATCTAGATCCTGGCCCTGCTTTGGCTCCAGATCCAGATCCTGCCCTGGCTCCAGATTCAGATCCTGATCCGGCTCCGATCTTTAACAGGGAGAAGATCCGCCCTAGATTTTTTTGTGGGGCGGCTCATACCAGCAAGGGGGTGAAGTGGGGGTGGGCAGGTGTTCAAAGTGGAGCGATATGCCGGTTCCCTGTTAGGGCCACAGTTGCGGTCCTTCATGTCATGTTCGCTGGGGTTGCAGGAGCAGCCTGCTGCAGGCACGCACAGGGAGCCATGTGTGCACACTGATTGAACAGACTATTTAAACGTTTGGGTATTTGTGTATTTATTAAAGCATTCCTGCACTTACGTTCTTCCCCTGTTCTGTTTTAATGTACACTTATCCCGACAACTTAACAAGAAAAAAATATAATATAAATATAAATTTCCTATATCTAAAAATCTGTAAAATAAAACACATCAGACACTTAAACAAAAATGTATTCATTGTCTAAAAATGTCTATGAAACAAGCTTATTGTTATATATTTTTTGTAGACCCTAAATGATTATTATGTTTTACTGTGGCTGCAGACTCCACTACCAGACCAAGAGGGACCATCTGCTGGCTCCATGTCCACCCTGGAGCTAATGAGCTCCAAAGAGGTGGCCTACCAGATGACCCTTTATGAATGGGAACTTTTCAACTGTGTGCATGAGGTAAACATGTACACATTTACATGTAATTATCCGGAGTGAATTACTGAATAGAATCCTTGCACAGAGCTATGACAAAAAGACACATTTGCTGCACATTGTCCATGAGCTGTTTCGACACCTTTATACCATACAATTCAGAATAAAAAAGTAAAGGAACAAAATGTTACAATACATAAATAAATAAACTATAAAAACCATTGGCAGACAAGAAGGCATAGCACAAGAGAATGTAATAGGATGACATTAACAAGAGGTCACAGAAGATTAAAGTTGTGAGATTGGACAAGATGAACAGACGAAGCTTGTTTTGCTGCTGGAAAACTACAAACCTAGGGTTTGAATGAAAGCCACATCAGACTGTAATAAACCATACAGGGTGTAGCATCAAACAAGTCACAATGTATATTTCGTTCTCTCTGTCTCTCTTTCTCTCTCTCTTTCTCTTTCTCTCTAACTCTCTCTCTCTCTCTCTCTCTCACACACACACACACACACACACACACACACACACACACACACACAAACTCATCAGGTTGAAACCACAAATGATTTGATACCTGCATTGGTGAGACTTGGTCTCCTTCAGCGGAACTGATGAAACTCATTCTGGTCTCTTTCAGCACGAGTTGATTTACCACACGTTTGGCCGGCAGCACTTTAAAAAGGCAACAGCGAATCTAGACCTTTTTCTGCGTCGGTTCAATGAGATCCAGCTGTGGGTGGTGACGGAGGTGTGCCTGTGCTCTACCCTCAGCAAACGTGTTCAGCTGCTCAAGAAATTCATCAAGATCGCTGCCCAGTGAGATTCAGCCTCATATTTTTTTGCTTTTTATTATAGTCTCATAATTCATAAGATTTAAATAAACACTAGGGTTGATAATGGGAAGAATGCTAATTATTTTGCTTAATATTGAAATGACAATATATAATGTTATATATACACAGTCCTGTTTAAAAGTCCCTTTTTATTATTTAGATTTTTATTTAAGGAATTCTTAATTGAGTCAGTACTTGAATTTTGTATGCAATAAAGAAGCAAGTGCTGCAGTCCAGGTCTTCTGTTTCAGATGCTGCAAGACACTTTGTAAAACCTACCAGTTATTTTCCACATGAAACTGCACAATTGTATCTGGGACTCTCATACAAAATATTCATATTCATCGTAGTCATCTGTATTTCACTTTAAAGCATATATTTTATGTGCCAAAGACTTTTGCACTGTAATCTCTCTCTCTCTCTCTCTCTCTCTCTGTCTTTCTCTCTCTCTCTCTCTCTCTGTATATATAGTACACACTTAAAACAATGTCTATGTTTTTTGTCTGTCTTTCTTTTTCTTAGCTGTAAAGAATTTAGGAATCTGAACTCATTCTTTGCTATTATTATGGGATTAAGTAATCCAGCAGTCAGTCGACTCAGTCAGACATGGGAGGTAAGATTTTACATTATCAACATTCACTGGGGTCAAATTTATTTTTTTTCAGTACAGTATGTAATTACAGTGTATATGTGTTATATACATGTTATAAGAACTCAAGATACCCATATATAAATGTGTAACTGTATGAGCAGCTGAAAAAAACAGTAGACATATTTTACTTGTTTCTTAGAAACTGCCCAGCAAGTTTAAGAAGGTTTATGCAGAGTATGAAAACTTGATGGTAAGCCAAAGTCTTATATGATACAAAAGGGCATAAGGGAAGAGTATTAAGCAAATTGCATCTCTCGTTTACTTCTACCTTTTCTCTCCTGTAAATGTTTCAGGACCCCTCTCGGAACCACAGAGCATACCGCCTCACTGTAGCTAAACTGGACCCTCCCATCATCCCCTTCATGCCTTTACTGATTAAAGGTGGGTGCAAACTAGGCCTGTCCAAACGGCTTCCAGTTTGTTGATATTGGCAAACCACTCACAAAGCATAGTATAATAGAGATAGGTTTATAACAGGACATGCTGGTTAAAACTGAGCATTACATAAGCATAGATAATGTTATTACAAAAAGAAAAACCACCATAATTGTAATGGTTGTTATGCTCTAATGAACGATTGTTTATTCCTGTCAGATATGACGTTTACTCATGAGGGCAACAAGACGTTTGTTGACAGTTTGGTGAACTTTGAGAAAATGGTGAGTTCCTTTTCTAACTTTTCTAACTATGTATTTTTCCTATAAACCTCGCTCTAGTTACTATGAAGTTTATACTAAGTTACTGAATGACATCTATATAAATAACTGAATTATATGAAGAAAATTGAAAGAGTTCATAGTAAATAACATTTAAACAGATCTGTGTCAGATTATTATAATATTTATATACTTTTCAGCGAATGATTGCCAACACAGTCCGGATAATAAGATACTGCAGAAGTCAGCCATTCAGTAAGACCACAACATGAAAAACACTTACTTCTGGTTTAGCTGATTACTCCACAGGTTATGTGCAGTAAACTGCTTAGTCTGAACAGTAGTGTGATTTTGTTTTTCTTGCTTACAGATGCTGTTCTATGTAATTTAGGTTAGTAGGTTCTGGTTAGGGAAATATGCTAGTAATTTTGAAAACCTCGTTCTGCGTTTCCACCAATATGTAAATCAATTAACCTCATGTACAATGTACAATGACAGCCAGTAGGGTCTTTTAACTTATATATGTATATAATATTATTATTAGAATTATTTACAATTATATGTAATTATATTGGCATACACCATTTGCCATTTTAACCAGTTAGCAGTTAAAGTACATATAAACAAAAACACCCAAAATTACACTGATGCACTCCAATTCCCTTGTATTATTTTATTATGTTTATAGACCATGAAGCCCCCCAGGCTACCAAGAACCACCAGGATGTTCGGCTTTATGTGCGACAAATCAGTGTGATTGACAACCAACGTACTCTGTCCCAACAGTCTCACAAGCTGGAGCCCCGACGCCCCTGAGCTCTGCTCATCTAAGAACTACCCATGCTGCTTCACTCCTTCCAGTGAATAAGCTAGCTCTATACACTTACCACTTTAATAGGAACAATGCTGCTCATTCACAATTACCCAATCAGCAGCACAGTGCATAGAATCATGAAGATGGATGTTATGCATTGCGCTGCTTCCACATGACTGGCTAATTACCTTGCACAGCTATTCCTATTACAGTGACCAGTAAGTGTATCTGAGAAGCCTACAGAGCTCTTCCTCCCATGATCTGCGGACATTGCGAGCATACCCTCATCATACACGCCATTAGTAGGATGCTGTTTTTATTTTAATGCATAAGGAATTATCCGAGACAATCTTTTGCAGTTTTTTGTACCTTTATGTACATAGTATATTTTTCTGACATGCTGAGTTGTTGTCCTATAATTTGAGATCCATCAAAATGTTAGCCTGTCTTATTAAAGCTGAAACGTTTTTTTAGGAGGAATCGGGAGGATCTATCTGTTTATTACTTGTACTGTTCTGTTTGGTGGAGTGTCAGTGAGCTTGTTAAATTTCAGATGATCTCGTAATGAACACTGCACAAGGTGTGTTCTATTATTTTTTGCACACTAGTTGATTTGAATGATTGGGGTTTGTTGATGTTGTGCATTTGATGTAAAATTAAGTGCTACTTCATTTGCACCTCAGCATGAAATTAGTTCAACATTAAATTGAGGGACCCCAAGCACATTTTAGAAGTCTGTGGGTAGGGCTCTGTTTAAACTTTTAACTGTTATATGTGGACTGCACTGTGTAAATAGTTGAAGTGTTTATTGAAGAGGGATGTATGTATGCATTTTGTAAATATTTGAAGTCTAATAAAAGAAGGCCTATTTGCCGATCAGAATAGTCTGAGTCATTTATGCACTATGCAATGACAATAAAATTATTTGGCATATTATATAGATATATTTATATGTATCATATATACATTTATATGACAAATATACTGTCAATTGTCACTTTCTTAGGTGATGTATTGGGTGTACGACTTCTGATTGTTGCTACGGACAGTCTGTGTGGATCATTCTCAGAACAGCACTGACACACACACACACACACACACACACACACACACACATACATATATAAGCTAAATTCCATAACTTGTAATTTTAATAGACTGTAAAGCTCGACAAGGTGTTACATATATATGTGTGTGTGTGCATGTGTGTGTCTGTCAGTGCTATCACACACACACACACACACATATATGTAACACCTTGTCGAGCTTTAGAGTCCATTAAAATTACAAGTTATGGAATTGCGCTTATATCTTGTCATGTACACAGTTTGTGTCGTTAGTCGTCGCCTGTGATCAGTATGTGTGTCTGACCAAGGCGATGATGTGGGTAGGGTATTCCCAGAATCCCAGCAACATGGAAGTATCAGATCCACTTGATATCAGTACTGCGTCAGTGTCATTGCTAATATTAGTGTTGTGATGGAGGGACTATAGGAGGATGTCATTGTATCAGCAGATGTGTGCCTACAGTCCACCATGTGGCGCTGTGGTCACGTGTGAGTCGCGTGTGTGTGTGTGTGTGTGTGTGTGTGTGTGTGTGTGTGTGTGTGTGTGTGTGTGTGAGAGAGAGAGAGAGAGAGAGAGAGAGCGAGAGCGAACAGCTTCTAGACAGTTTCTAGTCGTTGTGCAACACGTGAATTCTCGGCGGAAAGGCGAGTCGTGAGTGTCACCCGCTCCGTGCTGATCTTTACCAACCGTGAAACAAGTCCTTTCAGCCAAAAGAGCGGACACGGTGCGGAGATACAACACCTGGTATGCAACCATTTGTTTGTGTTAGTAAAATAAGTATATTACTAATATCCCTAATAAGTATTTGTGCGGATTGTTCAGTTCAGGAAGTGATATGTATCACTGTGGCACTATAGGATACAAGGACAACGTGTGATAGCATGACATTAAACATGGACCAAGTGCTATTTAATATCACCTCTGTAATATTCATGGTGGATCAGGACAGTATCATGGTTCGGAATTGTTACTCTTTAGGGCTATAAGTATTCAGTATTTGTAGGGATACCAGGAGCTATGCCATGTCAGTGTAGTGTAGTGTAGTGTAGTGTTAAATGACACAGGTCACTCTCTGGCCTTCATTTCTATTGGATGTACAGCAGGCCTTTAGATGCACCAGGGCTACATTAGATTTATACACACGGTCTAAAACACGTGAGATGATTTCCTGAATATCCTGAATAGCCTGATAATCCTGATAAAGATGTCACACCTGGGCACAGAAATGCATTGTGCAGATTGATAAGGTGTGTGCCAGGGAGGCCTTTTCGGAGGCCGTGTGGTTTTTCAGTGTACTTTCAGTGATGGGGTGTCTTGCTGGTATGAACTAAAGCACCATATTGGGAGCTTTTACTTTCTTTTTCCAGCCCAAGTCACGTGACCCCGCCTGGTCCGCGCGTTCCCGGTCATACTGCTAGTCACACTGCCGGTCATACTGATGCCTCGTCTCTACTTAATGCTGAATTACACATGCACATTGCATGAGGGTGACGACTTGAGCTAATAAAAACTTTTGACCACAGTCTCGGGCTTACATAACTGCCAGCAGTGCCCATGAAATACATAGAGATAAGTTACTTTTAATAGACATTTTGTTGTTAATTGTGGCAGACCAAAGTGACAGCCTGTAGAAGTAGTGAGATTGTCACTTGACCTCTGGTGTAATGTTTTAGTAAAGAGTGTAATGCTTCTTTATACAAGGTGTGTGGAGCGGCCATGCTGCTGAACCGCAACGCTAAATATAGACTTGCAAGGAGAGAGAGAGAGAGAGAGAGAGAGAGAGAGAGAGAGCACGAGCCTTCATCACTGCTGTGTACCCTGAAAGCAGCTGTTCTGTTAATGCTATTGTTTCAGCCTCTCTATACCAGATACTGCAGGCACACAAGGTTTGCTTTAAGGCACTGATTTAATTTAGTATTTGGTTCCTTTTGCATTAGATATAGATAGAAATATAGTTCTTTTTGCACAAGTCTTCATGTGTATTTGAAAAAAGGAGGCAGAGGATGGTGGCAGAAGAAAAAGTAGTTCCTATCCTGCACATCAACATTACATCCTATCTTCTTGTTTTAACATGTTTGATGTAAAAAAAATGACATATTATATTACATATTGAATAAAAACCACTAAAACCACTTGACGCCTGACCATTCACGCATTCTCTGACCTGTTACCGCAAACTTGCACACAATTGCATAGAATGTTTTTGTATGCTGTAGCATTAAGACTACCTTTCACTTAGTCCAAACCTATTCTAGCATGACAAAGCAAGCTCCATGAAGATATGTCTTGCCAAGGATAGAGTGGAAGAACTTGAGTGGCCTGCACAGAGCTCTGACCTCAACCCCCATTAAACTGAACCACCATTGAGATTAACTGGAGCACCCACTGCACACCAGGCATCCTTGCCTGGCCATCAGTGCCTGACCTCACTAATGCTCTTGTGGCTGAATGAGCACAAATCCCCGCAGCCATCCTTCAAAATCTAGTGGAAAGCCTTCCCAGATGAGTGGAGGTTATTACATCTTGTATGGGTTAATGCATAGCCGTTAAACCGTGCTGTGTAGACGTGCGGTAATGTTCTGGACCCGGTTTCCAAAAGCAAAGTTAACTTAACTTTAAGATCATAAGAGCAGAGAGTGTGTAATGTGACACTTGTTCTATCAGGTATTTGTACTGCTATATATTTAGAAAACTAAACCCGGATTGATGGTAATACAGTGTGCAATCACACATTATTACACATTACACACATTTATTATATGCAAGTCTGTTATGCTTAGTGACAGTTGAATGCTGAGCATCAGTCCATATCAGCTGATATCATTCATAAGTAAAATGATGCTTTATTTATAATATTTTATAATAAGAAGCATCTTATTTTTGTATCTATTTATCTGTTATTGTTTTTCTCTGCCTTGTATTTCTCATTTGCTTCTTGTGAAGCTAAGGCGACATGCTAAGACACAAGGAAGAGGAGCAAGGAAATAAAACAAGAAAGCTTTCACAAATAAATTACTTGTTGAAGAGTTATTTCCTCTGCTTCTTTGTTGAAAACGATGTTTGCAAAAGAGCACAGTTGAGCGCCTTTGTTCTTTTATTTCTGGCCCAGAAATATGTAAACAGAAGGCTGAAACAAAGAAATCAGTCAGATCCTTTGCATGGCAATTCTGCGAGTCTTCTTATTTACATAAATACAGCTCTATAATCTCTTTTAATGGTTGCAAACTGCAGCTTTAGATTAATGGCATAAATACGGATTTCTACAACACTGTCAGATATCATTATCTATACTTTTCTTAGTTAGAAAGATAAATGCTTTGAAAAGCATTGATTTAAGGTTAAGTGTGTTATATTAGGCATACATAGGATTGATTCTGGTAAAAATGATTCATTGAGGTACCACGTGTGCAACTTGCGAAATCAGAGAAGCAAAATTTACACGAGTAGACTCTAGTGTGAATACACTGGAGCGTGGCTTTTATTTAAAGCTGATCTGGAGCAGTTGGGAATGTTCGAGAACAGTCTCGGGTTCCCCGTTGTGACTGGTGATCTCGGAAATTTGTTCGCCGTGTTTGACATGAGCTTGTAACAAGCCGAATGCCAGGAATTCTTCAGGCCTAGTCTAGCGCCAAGAGCCTGTGTGCTGTATAAGACTAAATCTGACTCACACTCCTAGCTTGGGGTGCCTGAACGAGAAGCATAAGAGGAATTTGGTGTAAAGCATTTGCATGGATGAGGAATATGACACACATACATATATACATATATTAGTACTTGTCTCATTCTCAAACACACAGTCACCTACATTCGCTGTCACTTAAATAGTCTTCCTCAGGCTCTGGCTTTTGAATTACACCCCTCCCCGTTGGCACAACCGTCTCTTGCACTCAAGGCAGCCAATGACACCGGAGTCAAACATGTTGCTGTGAGTGCTCAGTGAGCTCACACTGCCTGTAACTCTAACCACATGTGTGTTTGTGTGAGTGAGTGTCTGTGAGGTAGTGGGTGGATGAGTGTATCTTTATCTGTGTCACTCTACAACAGTACGAAAGTAGACACAAGAGCAGCTCAGACCTGGATGTCACTGCGCTCAGGGACTCAAATCAACTTCATCTCTAATTTGCCCCGTTTCTCTCCCCTCTTTTTCTGCCTACTCACTGTCTGTACAGGAGAGCGGAGTGTTTTAAAAGTGTCATTATGCCATGGCGTCTCTGGGCGCCTCCTTCGTTCAAATCAAATTCGATGACATCCACTTCTACGAGAACTGTGGCGGCGGGAGCTTTGGCAGTGTGTACCGTGCCCGCTGGATCTCGCAGGACAAAGAGGTGGCGGTGAAAAAGCTGCTGAAGATTGAGAAAGAGGTGGGCGATGTAATTGCCTGCGCTTTTCATATTCGCGTTTTAATTGTCAGTGTGATAATCATTTTAATTGCCTCTCTGCATGTAGCGCCTGGTGCTACGCACCAGCCTCGAATATGCTTCCCCCTTGCTCTGAAGAGGGTGTGTGTGGCGTTGAGGGTTTCATTTGTGATCGTAGAAATGCATGCACTGTGTCTTTAAAAGAAAATGATCACATAATTAAATCATATTAGTCTCAGGTGAGAACTGTGTTTGGCTGCAAATTACTTTAAAGTGATGGATTTGTCATTTTGTCATGTTTTTTTTTATTTATTTTAGCTCACACTGTGTCATGCTTTTTTATGTCACTAGAATCTCAGTTATACATACAAAAATCTTTGAAATGTGACAAATATGTTACATGAACACATTGGTTATGCAAAATAAGCATTAGTTTTATTTACAGTGACTTGAATATCTTCTAGCTGTCCCTCATGTGTTGCTACCCTAAAATTTTTATATAATAACTAACATAGCATATCATTCTCCTACAAACATGCAACATATAAAATGGTGTTGGAATAAAGATTTGTTAGGAATTGAATAGGATTAAATCTGCCCTCTGATAATTACAACTGGAAAATCATTGTTCTCGTTTGTCATGTGGTTTACTTTGGTTCCTCATATGTTTCTTCATCTGTCACAGGCAGAGATCTTGAGTGTACTCAGTCATCGAAATGTCATCCAGTTTTATGGCGCAATCCTTGAGGCCCCAAACTATGGAATCGTCACAGGTCTGTTTTTACACAACCTCTCATGCCTTGTCGTCTTTTTTCTACTATAATTGTTCACTATGACCTTTATTTATTTTACTGATGACTACTTTGCATTAGAATAGTAGAACGCAAACGACAGCATCTAAATATATAATAATAACAGTGTGGCAGTGTCAATATTTACTCAGGCATTTTTCATAAATTTTTTATTGGTGCATTCTAAGAAATGGCCACACTAAGTCAATAACTGCTAATCAGAGTTTACTGTATCACATTCATCACTGATTAATGTAAATGTTGTTAAGTTTGTGGAAATTGTCAAGGCACCAATGTTTAATTTTATGCTAAGTAAACTTATCAGACTTATAGTAAATGTTAGTTCTCTTATTCAGTGACCTATAATAAATAATGAAATATACACACTTACACACTTACACACACACACACACACACACACACACACACACACACACACAGCTATAAGCTTTGTCCCAATTCAGAGGCTGCATCCTTCAGAGGCTGCATTTAAAGACCGACTGGGTCACAGCAGTGTGTGAGACATTCTGAAGGATCCTTCATATGCACCAGACAAATACATCGTCCAACAAAGGTATCCAACTGATGGGTGGATCCTTCACCAGCCAACATCTGCTGAGGTTCATTACGTCCCAGTGACACAAACAGGAAATCCTGTTCCGGTTTGACCTTCACTGTCCACATAGGCTTGAAAGGCTTCATACCCTGTTTATAGACTGTGTCCTTTGAAGGATTCAGCCACTGTAATGGGACACAGCTATAAACAGCAGCTCTGTGTAAACTCCTGTGTCCTGAAGATGTTGAGAAGGCTCTGACACTGGAGACTCCTTCCATGAATGTTAAATTAACATATTTCTCCATATCAACATTTGGAGCATGTGGAGCATCCACTGTACATGGACGTCTGTTGCTATAGAAACCAAAGCACTAACACTGGAGACTCCTTCCATAAATGGTAAATAAACACACTTCCTGTACACATCCCCTGTGGATGATGTGTTACTGTTGAAACAATAATGTATTGCAGTAAAATAGGTGAAAAATAAAATGTGTAATAAATAATAAATAAATAAATAAATAAATAAATAAATAAATAAATAAATAAATAAATAAATGCTGTCTCTAAACACAGAGGTAGTTACTGAGGTAGAAATTGTAATTATGTTTCTGGGGGTTGCTGCTTATATATGCATGTTTATGTGTGTGTGTGTGTGTGTGTGTGTGTGTGTGTGTGTGTGTGTGTGTGTGTGTGTGTGTATGCACATCCCCCAGAAACTGCACTCTCCCACATTGCCATTCAGTGCAGTGCACCAGGGCTGTCATCCTGTCAGCAGCATCACTCGCTCTGAGCTCAGCCAAGCACGATCTCACACACAGCACAGGCAAATGGGAGCTGTGGACTTCAGCAACATAACAACTGCCACACGTACACACACACACACACACACACACACAAGGCACAAAAAAACTCATATCTGTTATGCTCTCAGAGGACACAGTGTCATAAGCAAAAAACATACTAACACACATGGTCTCTCACTCTCTCTCTCTCTCTCTCTCTCTCTCTCTCTCTCTCTCTCTCTCTGTGTGTGTGTGTGTGTGTGTGTGTGAGAGAG
>JAOVVF010000047.1:15276449-15305666 GCA_028565595.1 Duopalatinus emarginatus
TATATAGTATAGTATATATATATAGTATAGTATATATATATATATATATAGTATATATAGTTGGAATGTATCATGAAATGGTAAAAATTGCTGTCCTATTACTGAGCTAGGTACGTCTACAGGTATTTCTACAGGTATATTCAAGACTATAAGAAACTATGTGTATTAATAACAAATATAACAAAAACCTTTAAAGTCCTGTGTCTGGACATTTTTTAGCTTTCAGTGGAATAATAGCAGCGACTTGCACACAGGTCTTGTAGGGTGTTCCCAGTGATTAGTAGCTAGCAGATGTGGTCGAAGGTGAACTGGCGACAGGGTCATGGTCATACGGTCACGAATGTGTTTGAAGGGTGAAGGCTAGCCTGTCTGCTCTGGTCCTATGGAAGATCTAAAATAAGATCTGTTGATAACATCCTGGTGGCAGATATCACAGACCAGCTTCACCGGTCTTGTGGTGTCCATGTCTTGATTGGTCAAAGCAGTTCTGGCACCTGTTTTAATGTTATGGCTGGTCAGATTATACATATTTTTTATATTTATATAAAAGTCTACCAGACCAGGTTTGTTCTGTTATTAGTATAGCAGTATGAACTGGACTATTGTAGGTGTATGGATTTGTCAGGAAACTGCCATCTCTATTTATCAAAGTTTGAACTAATTAGAAGCAGTTAAAGGAGAGATGTTTACAGAGCAGCCTGGCTAGAATCTCCTGTTTCCAGTTTCATCTGCAGGGTTATAAATCTCCTGTCCCATCATATTTTAGTAATAAAGGAAATTTTAGTGTTTACTAAACACTTTATCTGATTTTCTAGCTTATGTATAGGAAATGGCCTATGTGTGATACAGCTTATAAATGTTATTCAGATGTAATTTGAAACCTTCATGAAGTTTCTGTATTGTAGTCAAATACAATATATGTTTAAAGTTTGATCACATGCCAGCAAGGACTTCCCAGAAATAGGTAGGGCATGTCCTCCAGGAAGGGCGAAGGTAAGGCAGGATATGTCTTATGAAAGAATGCAAAGTCCACAGCAGAGAAACCTGTTGTAACATCAGTTAATGTTGCCCAGTGAATTTTCTGCAGTACCTTATTAGATGAAATGTATGTACTTTGACATAAATGACACAATTTATGAAATTCATGTTTGGTTTCTATTTAGCTTCTGTATGTACCCATCTTTATGTCATACAATATAAGCATATTACAGAGTCTGTCTTTGCTTGTTGCCCTTTTGTGTAGACATGCTATTTTTAATGAGTTGTTGCATGTATAGAAGACATGTTTTGCTTGTTCTCATGGTATTGTTGTACAGAATGAGCAGTTACATTAGGATTTCCTCTAAGAGAAGGAGGACCCCCACTGCTGCATGGTGTTATATTACTTTAACCCAATACTTATGTGTATTTACATATGTGTGGGTGGAATATCTTGGACAAATGAACTGGCCATATTCCCATAGGAAAGGTCTTGGACAGTAGGGGTCACCCTCACACCTTTATGGAAATATAAATCTACCAATTATACTGGCATAGTAAATCTGAGGGATTAGTGGTTTCCTCCAAACACTCTGGGACTTTTAGCAATGTTTGGTGGTCACTGTTTGATAAAATATACAGTAGTGTCCCTCTTAATGGTTAGAATTTAAAAAATAATAGATCAGATCTGGGTTTACAGCTTAGGCCTATTGGTTTGAAAACATTGGCTTAAATATTTCTGCCATTTCATTTATGACATTTATTTCAGAGTATGCCAGTGGAGGGTCGTTATACGAGTACCTATCAAGTGATGCAAGTGAAGAAATCAGCATGAGACAGATCATGACCTGGGCAACAGAGATAGCTAAAGGTACACACAGACATGCACAAAAATATCTAGAGCTAATTATAAACATATATATCATTTAAAAAGTCTAATGTATAATAATGCATTTGGATCATCACCATAAATTTTCAACAATCAGTACTGATTAACAGCATATATGATAATCGTATGTTGTTACAATGACAGTCATTTCTCTCTTTGTTTACTGCAGGAATGCATTATTTGCATGCAGAGGCCCCGGTCAAAGTTATCCACAGGGATCTCAAGTCCCGAAATGGTATTGTTGCCAGTTCTCATGAGTTTATTTTTTCCCAGATTGCTTTTAAACAATTCTTTTTGAGATTTCCCAGATTGTTTAAAGTTATTTTAAGTTATAAGATGCATGCATCAGTAAGTACTATGAATAGCTTTGGATTGCTAGGAAACTATGTCCAGTAGTTACAAGCAAGGAATGTAAGTTTAGACTAGAGTTTAAGTGGTTATAGGAAGTTCTTATGAAAACCTGGCCAACAATTATATAAGCCTACTTACAGCAGGACATTTTCTAACCTGTACATAATGTCTTTTTTATAGTGGTCATGACAGCAGACAAAGTTCTCAAGGTATTTCTCAAGCTTTATTCCATGATTCATTGATGGGTTTCATAATGCATGTGCTGAGACTTAATATGTGTAAATCTGCCCATGTGATTATAGATCTGTGATTTTGGAGCATCTAAGTTCCACTCCCACACCACACACATGTCTCTGGTTGGGACATTCCCCTGGATGGCTCCAGAGGTCATTCAAAGCCTTCCTGTTTCTGAAACGTGTGATACATACTCCTATGGAGTGGTGAGTTCTTAACATATGAGTCAAATAACGTTTAAAGAAAAATGTTTTGATTATAATCAACTTTTAATGTTTTTAGCAAGCTTTTATAACTACATAAATTACAATTGATGCTATCTCTCTCTCTCTGTGTGTGTGTGTGTGTTAGGTTTTGTGGGAGATGCTGACTCGTGAGATTCCATTCAAAGGGCTAGAGGGACTGCAAGTGGCTTGGCTGGTTGTGGAGAAGAATGAGGTAAATCATAGCTAATCATTTACAGTCTACATAGTTCAGATCACTATTTCTGTATAAACATTCACAAAAAGCTTCTCTCTTTTTTATTTTTTTATTTTTATTTGATCAGAAGTCCAGTTTTTACATTCGCTCATACTGCTTATGTGACACCTTGTTTTCACTCACCAAATGCAAAGCCTACTGTGCTACAGAGTGATGTGCTTATCCCCCCATGTACTGACCTCTTTGTAGTCTGTGTATTGTAAAGTTGATAGAATTATAATGTACAATGTGTGTGTGTTGCAGAGATTGACTATTCCTAGCAGCTGCCCTGCCAGTTTTGCAAACCTAATGAGAAAATGCTGGGAAACAGAACCAGGGGTAAGAATTCAGTCATTAGTCATGAACAAGATTGTGTTTACTCTCCAGAGCTCAGTATCTGTTTCAGCAAACACGGTTTATTCATGTTATGATTCATGCCTATGATTTATGATGCCCTGCAATAAACATTTAATAAACTTTAATGCAATCAACTCACAGTATAACGTTTCCAGTGAGTACCTTTATTTTAGTGTTAATCCTGTATGCAGTCAGTTCGGTGTAGCAGAGCAAATGTTTCGAACAGGTTCACTAGGAGGAGTAAGTCATCCTTATTAAGACGTGTCCTGATGTTTCACTTTCTAAGCTTCTTAATGTTCCATTTGAATAAGCTCCAGGAATCTAGAAGGCTTCTGTCATCACGCTCCAGTTTGTCAGGTCACATATCTCCTCAAACACTTCCACACCCCATTCAGTGAAGATGATAAATAGACTTTCACAGGCTCAGCTCTCATCCCTTCAATCAATAAGAACAGTATTAGCCAGCTTTTTAAAAACGTATTTTTAGACCTGATTCAACTAAACATGATTGAGAACTTTTAATAGTGTAATAAAAGGCTGTTTATTGGCTTCTATTACAGATAGAATTATCTTTACTATCTGTTCAAGTTCTTTTGCTGACTTGTTTTATCTCGGATATTCACACTGCATGTGATTCACTAAGAATCTATTTTCATAGCCGAAAGATGATGTATTGATATATTTAAAGGAGCATTCAGTAGTGATGGAATATCCTGCCATTTTGAATCGTTGTAGTAATACGTGACTCCTACCCAACTGGGTGCCATGATTAGCACAAACAAGTTCGGTGAAGTTTTCTGATGCAATCTTTGCAATCTTTAAACAATCCCACCATTGCTGCTAAACCTGATATATAACTACATCAGTTATGTACTGAGAATGATCCACCAACACAAATAACTGCAAATTGCTTAGCGACAGCCACACTCACTAATAGTGCTGTGTACGCAGCTAAGTTCTATTAATAAACACCTGAAACGTTGCAGTCAAAGGATAATGCATTTCTGAATATACAGTGATACATGTTTTTGTTCTGTTGTAGAAAAGACCCTTGTTTAAAGAGATCCTGTCCATCCTAGAGGCCATGTGCAATGACAGCCAGCTCTCTGATCAGTGTAACTCCTTCTTGCAAAACAAAGCAGAATGGAGGTATGGTTATTTACATCCACACACATGGTCACGTATGGTATTAGGGTGAGCTCAGCGGTTAAGCATCTGGGTAACTGGTCAAGGTTCAAGCTGCAGCACAACCAAGCTGCCTCTTTTGGGCCCATAACCCTCTACTGATACCTTGCATCCTAATAAACTGGGAGATGCAAAGTAAAGAATTTCACTGGGCTGTGGTGTGAGAAATATAGGCTTGCTCTAATAGAATTTAAAAGTTTTATGATTTACTAATTACTAGACCCAGCAGCTTCATTTAATATAATAATGTACAACATACTTAGGTCCCCATTTATTGTTTATCTGATCTAGAAAGTTAAGATAAATTGCATGCAAAAAGCTGCTTGTGCTGATTTATGATAGAATGGTTTAGGAATAAGTTCATCTAAGTTCTGTCTTTTAAATGAACAAATAAGCAACAAATTAGTTTTTTTTTAATATATATGCAATTTCAGGGTAAGTAAAACCTAAACAGCAGGTATTATATCTGTTTATGCCTGAAGATAATATAAATATGTAATTATATAAAAGATTTTAAAGATCATGCCCCAGCATTTTCAAATATTATAAAAGTCTCTTTAATTAGGAAATTATTTTCTGAATTAGTTTCTATTGTATTTGATTTTTAAACTGTAACAGTTTTTACCACTTGTTTCATTTTCAATTTGTTTCATATTATCCTTTAATATTAGTTCACTTAACACCGCACAAGAAATA
This sequence comes from Duopalatinus emarginatus, assembly GCA_028565595.1. Classification (NCBI taxonomy): domain Eukaryota; kingdom Metazoa; phylum Chordata; class Actinopteri; order Siluriformes; family Pimelodidae; genus Duopalatinus; species Duopalatinus emarginatus. Next base: position 15,281,599 of record JAOVVF010000047.1, read on the forward strand.
ACACTCTGTGCACTCTAACACTACATATATATATATTTATTCCTCCTTGCCTTATTTGGGATGCCATGAAATCGGGGCCTTGGACTTCATGACATCGAGGGCAATATTTATAACAGTGTGTAAATCTGCCAATTTGCAATTTAAATTTGTGTAATCATTCGCTTTCTTTACAAATCTAATAAGCTGGATGGGGCCCAGAATGTAAACAAAAATGATGTCTCTGTTTAATTACTGGCTATACTGCATATTGAGATATCAGGATTTGATTTTAAAATATAAAGGTTAGCTATATGATGGCAGCTGTGGTTTCAAATAGGCTTATTTACTGGGAGTAAACAGGGTCAGTATGTAGCACTCCCACCGCTTCAGTGTTTTGGTGCTGTGACAGACAGCTGTAGAAGGTTTGGGTGTGTGATGTTAGACCTATATTAAGATCAGCAGAATAGTCCTCCAGAGCAGAACAGGAGATTCCTGACTTTCAGGTCCTTTCTACAGAATGAGAGAAAGCAAACGTAGCAAAGATGATCTCTGGAAAACAAGTAAGCTAAGGGCACATGTGAATGTGAAATTCCGTGTGTGATTGTCGAGTAAGTGACAAGCAAGGAAAGCAATTACATGGGAAGTTTGGAGCAGGAGTGGAAGCCTGGTTTGAGGGGACTGAGTGGGAGGTCCGGCTTGCGTCACATGCTCCTTTATAAATAACCACCGTGGGACAAGAATTTGCAGCCTACCCACTGCCCCCTCTGGTGGCCTTTATAGTGATCACAGTGGTCAAGCTATGCTCAGTAGTGGAAACACTGAGACTGACAAATAGCAAATACATCCATTAGGTCTTGTTAATAAATTTTTGCATAGATATTTGTATCTTATATCATGCATTACTGGATAAAATTATTATTTACTGTTATAAATCAAATATTCTATCCATTACAATAATGTCAGCAATACCTATGTACTTGTTCAAATATCAGACATTATTCTGTGTCACCCAAAATAGGATGAGTATGTGATTATCCAATTAATGTGATTATCTAGATTCCTGTAAACATGCTTTTCTCTGTAAACATCTTTTGTCTGTTGTCATGTCTGTTGTCAAAAGCACTGCATTAATATGACTAACTGACTAAAATAGTACTGATCTGAAATTAAAATTAAAATCCAATGTATATGTGGTACCTAACATTTAATTTTAATTATTGGTATCTAATGTGTGTGTTGAAAGGATTTTCAAACTCTGATGATAATAATAATAATAATAATAATAATAATACATTCTTAAATAATGTAAATGTTGGTATTACAATAAGACAGGAAGTAATAGAGATTTTTAGACACTATGATATGACTGTGATTGTTGAATTCGTTGGTCTTTGTGAAAGAGCGCACCTGTAGTATGAAGACTGATGTGTTTGTGTAATGTTTTTGTCTGTGAAGGCGTGAGATCGAGGCGACTCTGGATCGCTTAAAGAAGCTGGAAAGGGACCTGAGCACTAAAGAGCAGGAGCTGAAGGAGAGAGAACGTCGCCTTAAAATGTGGGAGAAGAAACTCATAGAACAATCCAACACTCCGGTGAGTCTCACTCTCTCTCTCTCACTCTCTCTCTCACTCACACATTTTTCTTTTTCACATCACCTGCCACTTTCCTCATACACATGCACTCACTACGTGTAAGGCAGGTGGTAAATGTATTGTAAAAAGAAAAGTCTAACCAGTTTGGTATGTGCTGCTGCTTTACACAGCATGCTGACAGATATTAATCCGGATATGTTCCTATGGCCTGCTACAGAATGCTTGCAGAGCACAAATAGGGAGAATGAACATTTAGTGGCACAAACCTGTTGGCTTTCCTCATTTTCACATTTCATCTGGTGCTGTTCTGTATGGCCATTCCTCTGTCACGCAAAATCAGTAATTTCCTCTTTTCCGTCTTGTATTTAAGTTTGGTTTTACTATTTGTTTATGTCTGTTTGTCTATTTACTCTCCCTCTTTCCATTTCCCATCTCATTTTGTCTTGTTTTCCCTTTCTCCCATCTTCTCTTCTTTTCTGCTTTCTCTATCTCCCTTGCCTTTTCCCTGCTTTCCTCTCAGCTCTTTGCTCCCCTGGCCACTAAGATAAGTTCGGAGTCATTTTATGAGGCTAAGATGGAGGAGTCAAAGAGCTCGGAGCTGTCGTGTGAGATAAGGGGCTGCTGTAACGGAGAGTTGGGCGCTTTGGCTCTGCAGGCTGTGATGAAAGGCTTCGAGGACGTGTTCAGTCTGGATGCCCCCTCTGTCCCTGTCCTGCACTCGGACATGCAGGTCAGCATGCAGGCTACGCAGAACTCCTCCAAGACCTGTTCCATGCGAGAAGGACACAAAATCAGCATGGCTGCCTTTAGCTGGTCTGACGACAGTGACAGCGATTACTAGTAGCTCCTCTTGGTTAATTTTAAAAAGAAACTGTGGTCTTATACCAGCTTTCCTCACTGTTCTCAAAGGTATTAAAGATATTACTATCTAAACTAATTTTATCTATAAGGTTTTGGATCTATTTTTAGGAAATATCTATATCTAGTGATCCAATCGCAAGTATTACACTTTTGTTGGTTTATTTTTCTAATAATTACACTATTTTTCTTTTTCGAAACACATGAAGAAACACTTATAGAAACCTCTGATTGAGCTAAGAGGTGGAACTGATAATTGTTTCCCACTCCTACGTATGGACTGCATTAGCCCTGCAGGTCCAACGCCTACAGAGTCCTTATGGATGTCATTTATGGCAAATGAAGTGGACGTATAGCAGCGTACTTAGGGGCGAGTGAGCTGCGTGTCATCCTAGTGAAGATTTGTCGCTTTTATGATGAAGTGACATTTTGCTGACATTAAGATTGGCCAATTTGAGCAGTGAGGCTGGGAGATACTCACATAGGCAAGATGGGCTAGAGAGTGGTAGAGAGAGAGAAAGGGGGAGAGAGAGAAAGAGAGCGAAAATGATTCTCTTTTATACAACTTTATGAAGTTTTGTTATAAAAGACTGTACTGGATTATCAGAAAAAATCTGATATTGGGTAAGCTTCAAAATTTACAATTTACTAACAGCCTCATGGTTCATCAGGGTAAATACCTCGACTAGGGTCTATACACAGATATGAAGATGAGGACACACATTTGCTTTTTTTCATTAAAACACATAATGAAATGTTCACATTCTAATATTTTTACTTCGTTTCTGTTTTTAATTGTAGTGCCCTTGTTTGCGGTATCACATTATTATTATTCCTACCCAGACTTTGATAATGTTTGCATTTACTTATATTCATTAGAACACTCATATACACATATCCAGTATAAATATTATAGAATGTTTTGCATTTGCATTTGCAGTTTGTCTTAGATCCAGTGTTTTCCTTTATTAAACTATTATACTATACTGCATTATACTATTCATATTCTGTTTTCTTTTTTGATCCTGTCTCTTTCTGCCTTTTGCAATAAACTTTGTCACAAAAACTATGCTTAAACTCTCTTACTTCCATATATTGCTTTTTATACTTTGCCTAAAATAAAGCTCATGTTTTGTTCAGTGGTTTAACGGTAAACATGCATGCATGATGTTTCAGATGATATGATTTCAGGAGACAAATGTGCCGCTACTTAAATACTGACTATACACAGCACACATAATAAAGTGCAGTGTATTCACTGCGACTAGATCAACAAGGGAGAACATTCGTTCGGTGTTGCATTGATGTGCCCCCGAATAATCTCTATTCTCAATGTGATCTCTGGACGTGATGTGTGGCTGTGTTCCTGTGGCGTCAACTGAACATAAGGTCAAAGCATGGCCATATTCTCTCGGATAACACCAGCAGGACATAGTGCACTCTGCGCCCTGCTGAACTCTGCTGAGCTCTTAAAGGAATTTCAATTACAGAGTCATTTGTGCTGACTGTCTCCACGCCTCCCTTCATCCCAGCTCTTTTTTGTCAACAGTCTGCTTCCCATCCTTATAAAATCATGCGAGCCAGTTGTGAAATACAAGATGGCTGCTTGAAATGCACTGTTATGTCACTCTAATTAGGCAAATGTATGTCATGGAGCCTTGGCGTGTGGCAGATGTTTTTTTTTTTACATATTATAATTCTGTTTACATCCTCTGATACGAATCCTACACAGACGGGGGAGTTGAGGGCCCATCTGGCTACACAGAGAGAAAACACAACAGTTGTGCTTTCTCACTTTCTTTCCATCTCTCTCCCCATATTTTTTTCCATGTACGTGTAAGAGGTTTGACATACTCCATGCACAGATTACTGATTCATTTTGATTTCCTTCACCATCTTTTTGCACAGCAGTGTTCTTGTACCATAATATTACCTGTTAATAATGCGATTTGTGTTTTGACTGGCATTTGCCTTTTAACGCATCTGTGCCCCTGGAGTTTGTTAGGACATTTCATACAAAAGTGCTGCATATTATATTTAATATGGATTTTAGCTTCATAAAGAATTGATGGGATTTATTTTAATATATATTATAGCATTCAGGAGTAAATTAAATCCATTTTGTACTAAGAGTTCAATCTTTGTATGCATTACTCTCTCTTTCTCTCCGTAGCTGCTCCCGAACCTGGCAATCCATGCCTGGACAGAGGAACATGTGGTCAGTGTCAATGTTGAATGTGCATTATATCCAGTATTTAGTTGATTAGGACAGTACTGACAGTTTTAGCTCTTGTGCTGTCTTCAGTAGACAGTCCAGAGCATCTCTTATGTTTTTATAGTAAATTAATATGGCTATATTAATAATAATCACTATAGCTTATATTTATCTCAATCAGTTATGTTTAAATATGCAGATACTTGAATGCAAAGGCAGTACAAAGTAAATAAAACAAACCAACAAATATTGTTCTAAATATATATCAGAAGTGGAAGTTAAACATTTTCCATTCCTCTTTGTAAAATTGTGTTTATGATGGTCTTCAATATATTTCTTATATCCTCTGAGCATCTTTTAAATTATCTCAGCTGGAATGTCTGTAATATGTAGAACGACTTTACATTACTTTGTGATTATTTAACACAACAGAACATTAAAAATTGTAATAAGTTTCTTGACTAAAACGTTCTCCATTTTACAGTACTTCTGGATGTCACAAATTTTTGGCACAGGTAAGAAGTTCTCCCAAGATGATAATTTATTTTATAATTTGAATTATGTTGTTTATGTGTCTATCAGTCAGTGTAGTGGTGATACACATAGTATAAGTAAGATTTCCTGCTGTTTGTGCGTCTGTGTGTGTGTGTGTGTGTGTGTGTGTGTGTGTGTGTGTGTGTGTGTGTGTGTGTGTGGCTGTGTTGGTCCAGGCGGAGTAGAGTGTGAAATGCAGCGCTATGCTGATGTCTTCAAGAAGAACCACATCACTGGACGCAGGCTGCTGCTCCTCTCTGAGGCAGATATGAGAGATATGGGCATCTCATCTAAAGGGCATATCATACACTTGAAGGTAGTGTAGTGAAACTGCTGGACAAGGGGATGATATGGAAAACTGCTTGGTATTCTTGTTCCTTTTATGGTTACGTTTCGTTTTTACCCCAGTTGTAATCCCAGTGCTTGTCTGTCTTATCCTGACAACCTTTTGTTTTTGTTGTGCTGTTTCACCAAGTCAGATTCCTGTATACATTGTACATTTGTTGAATAAAGTGATTCTAATTCTGATATTAACACAGATTTTTAAAAGTATAAAACACATTTAGGTAGCATTGGGTCTACGCTGATTTCTTAACATCTACAGGTTATGTAAAAGCGTAGATGATTACAGAATAACACACAGCAATGCCTGAAGTTATAGGAAACTAATCAACAACAGTGTATTAAGATGATATGTTTATGACAGACAGATGAGGAAACAATTGTTTATAGCTCATCATAGGAAGTAACTTCTTAAATGGTCCACAACATTTGTGTAACTTTAAAATATATAAATTAAATTAAATTACAATGTGTCAATATTTAATTCATTTTACACCAAATTATACCATCCCATCATTGCTTATTTTCCTAAAACAGCACTTCTTTTAAGCATTATATATAAAAGTTATATTAATGTTATCTGTTTTCAGTTGAAAGCCTTTTTTATCCAAACATGAAACTCTCTGTTCATGAAATTCAGATACTGTGAGTGTATCTGAAATTAATTGTATCATGTATTGTGTATCATGTTTCTGAGAGACAGCATTCATTCTTTTTTTCAGGGTGAAATTGAAAAATTAAGAAACGATTACCTGGCCCTGTTACATTTTCCCCCATTAACAAAGGTATGGCACAGTTTTGTTTAAGAGCTCTGTTTCACATTGATTTGTCATTTTCAGGTTTGTAATGATTTAATTCACTTTTTAATTTGCTGTGATAATGTATTGGTGAATAAGTTCTTTCTTAATTGTTAAAATTCTAATTTATATTTATATAATATTCTTTCCTGTTTATGTAAACATAAACCTTGCCTGGGTTTCTACCGATACACTATTTTTGACTGTGTTAATGATACTGGGTTTTGCCTGCTGAAATGCCCCATGTGTCCCCTGTCAGGATGAATGGGAGAGAGAAGAGGAGAAGGAAAGCTGGAGGAAGACTGTTAACCTGGAGCTGGTGTTTGGTTATCACTGGAAACCAGGAACAGGTCCACAGGTATGGCACTTACCTTTAGAGCACCACTGGCACATATGTGCAAACAGGGTTTACACCAGAGTTTGACTATTAATTCCAGTTACACCACACTTTAATCCTTGTTTATAAATTCAAATGGTTTAAGATTAAATTCTGAGACTAGTTTTAGTCATATTGTACACTGAGGTGGTATACATATTCAAAATGGCAGAATATATTTGTAGGAAATAATAAAAAAAAATTTTATAATGATTAATCAAATGAAAAACATAGACTTGCTGACAATAAGAGGATTAAGAGGTTTTATCCTTAATAAAAAAAATAACACACTTTGAATGAACACTGTGGAGAGCTTATGAAACTACAAATCCTTGATTAGCTTTAAGCACACTAACTCAGTTGCTCATGTCCTTGTTAATGCAGTCATTCTTTACAGTTTTAAACTTTCACTCATGTCTTCCCTTAAAAATAACACTCTGTTCTTTGCTCATGCATGTGTTTTATTTCCAAACTTATTTAGAAGCTCCAGGCCTAAAGAGACATATTCACTATCTACAGCCAGAGCACCCCTAACTGTGTATCAGAGTTTTCAAACTGCTGATTCATATTCATACTTAATTTTTTTTTTTCACCTCACACAACAGATAGTGTGTAGATATGTTTTTGCATTCATTATTCTGAATTGTTATTTGCGCTGTGGTGAAGACTGGGGCCTTTTGTTCCCTGGGTGATGACTTGTCATCAGTGTATAGAACCGAGACTCTTTAGGATGTCAAGATGGTGACATTCGCCTTGAAGTTGCTATTTCCTTAAGTAAAGATGCCTGTTATTCTCCCATCAGCTATTGACCACCGTCTCACTAAGCACATTTTTCTGTTTGTGAGATTGATTTTTTTTTTGCTTCCCTCTTTTAAAAATAAACAGAAAAAAAGATAAATAAATCTTCCATCTAGAGTGATACATAGCATCCACCCCCTCTTGCTTGCGAAGGCTTTGTTCAGGTCTCAAAGAGAGGAGAAAGGCCGCTTCTCCACTTGCTGCTTGAATTTAATAAAAAATGGCCCATTTAGCCAGAAGTCATTTTCTTTTTAAAAGGCAAATGTTATTTAATCTTTCAGCTGTTCATTGTCCCATCATAAATAGTCCCCTTTCAGTGCGTGTGGCGGGGCTGAAGCGAGGCCGCTAATTGCCTCCCATTTCTCCTGACATGTGGTGGTTTAGTGGGGAGGAAACTCAGCAGGGAGAAGGAAACAGGAGGCTGAGAAAATGAGAGCTAATTATTTTCCCCTGCCTGGTGTCAGGCTCTGTGTCAGCCTTGTTTTTACAAACTGGAAGGTTCTTTTGGACTAAATAAAACAAACCCGCTCTGCTCACTTTTCCCCGCTCTCTCCTTCTCTCTCTTCCCTCTCTCTCTCTCTCCCTCGCTCTCTCTCTTTCTCTCTCTGCCTCTTTCTCTCTCTCTCTCGTTCTCTTCTCTCTCTTCATCTCTTCCTCTCTCTGTCCCTCATTCTCCTCTCTCTCCCTCTTTCCCTCTCTCTCTCTCTGCCTCTCTCTTTTTCTCTCTCTCTGGCGGTGTCATGGTAGCAGCTGCACTTCTCAAAGACTAAATGAGGGGCCTGCGATTGTGCACTGGCCATCTGACAGGCTGCGAGTGTGCTGTTAATGAGGATATCAGCGCTGAGTCGAGGGAAAGGTGCTGAATTATGTATGAGGCGTCATTAGACGCTTGCTGCGCTGGCCGCCATCATGCCGCATTGTTTCTGCCGGTGTGATTAGGCCAGGCCCAACAGCGCCAGGCCAAGGTGCTAGCAGCCTGTTCCAATGAGGAGGATTCTGGCACATTTACAGCGAGACATGGCTTCTGACATACACACGCTCAGGACCTCTGACACTGCTGCTTTGAGATTTGTCCAGCAAACATACACACACACACACACACACACTCAGTTCTAAACACAAAACACACCCTCAGAACACACACATGCTCATCCATGGCAGGCTCCTCATTTCAACACTCACACCACACACTTGTGAGGATGTAAAGATGTGTGTTAGGCCTCTCCTGTGATGTGTCCCCCTCTGATCTCAGTACACAGTAGATTGGCTTACAACAGGAGCAGTGTGTATTCAGTAATGATTGGTGAATGGCGCTTAGGGCTGGAGGCTTGGAGGAATCATTATTGCTCTGTCAGCATGTGCTCCGTGTCCAAAGCAAGCCAGCACTTTATAACATGTCCTCTGATGAGAAGCACATTTGCATTGATGATAGGAATGAGAGTGGATGTTGTAAGCTCACTAGCACATTTTGTCATCTTTTATTGTGGCTTTCATGGTTGGTTCAGATTTTTCTCCCTTTGTTGCAAGGGTTTGTTTATTCGGTTAAAATTCTTCGTAGTGTCATTTAGTTGGAGTTAATGAGCAATATGCTTGGCTGGATGATACACTGGTTATTCACATATGCCAATCTCTGAACACATTTCAGTATTTGGCTATTTGATCAACTTTTGGAGCAAAACATCCATAATGGCAAACAGCATCATATGCCATGTATCATACACAGAGAATGTTGGGATATTAGCAGTTAATATAGCATCTAATGTCCTTCCACATTCTAAAACATGCCAATAAGTGGTCTGGCTGTGCTAAATTGCCCCTTGGTGTGAAAGTATGTGCATAGTGTCCTGCGATGGACTGGCATCCTACGCAGTGTGCATTCCCACCACATGTGACTTCAGATCTACCAGAACCTTAACCAAGTTAAAGTGGTCACTTTTTGCCTCCACTTTTCTGGGAAGGCTTTCTACTAGATTTTGTAATGTGTCAATGGGAATATTTGGATATTAATCCTAAAGAGCATTTGTGGGAGCCTGGCTCACAATCTCAATTCTAATTCATCCCAAAGGTGTTCGATGGGGTTGAGGTCAAGGAGTTGATTCTTTAACACCAAATTTAACCAACCATATCTTTATTGAGCTTGCTTTGTGCACTGGAGCACAGTCATGTTGTGGACCTTTCCCAAACTGTTCCCACAATGTTGGAAGAGTACAATTGTCCATAATGTGTTTTGCCTAATCATTAAAATGTCCTGTCACAGGAACTTGGGTGTGAATGAGTGTGTATGTAAACATTGGGAACACTGGATGTGAAGCAGAAATGCACCTTAAATGGAAAGCCAGTCCATTCCTTCATTTATTTACTCCTAGTATTATTCTTTCATTTATTTACTCATTTATTAACAAAGCCAACCTACCAACTGGCATGTTTTTGGAAAGAAGGAAAAAACTGGAGAAAGCATGTACACCCAGAGAAAACACAGACTCCACAGTCTCAGGACTGACCTTGAAGCAGCTATACCACCATTCTGACCAGATATGAAATATCCACACTAAATTTCATATGTACTGTATTTTTGACTGTGCCAACACAGTAGTTTACACCCCTCTTATTTATTGTACTAGAGGCCCATAAGGAAGTGATACAATTGGGTTCTGTATTGTCAAACCTACAGAAAGAAAGCCTATAATTATCTAACAACTGTCCACAGCTTCTAAATGTCTTTTTCTTTCTTTAATATGCCTTTTGCAGGACTGCAAATGGAAAATGTACTTGGAGCTTGACGGAGATGAAGTTGCTTTGACGTATATCAGAGATGTCACATTTAATGCAAACAGACCAGATGTGGAAGTCTTAAAGATGACCAAGGTTCATTCTGTTTGTCCATATAAGTATTAATTCACAACACAGTATAGGTTGTGTGCTAATGTAAGTTTTGTACTTCTTTTTTCAGCCACCGTTTGTAATGGAGAAATGGATTGTTGGGATATCTGACAAACAGACTGTTGATTGCATTGTAAATTATGAGGTATTTTTTTTTTACTTAAAACATGAAATGAGCACATGTATTAAACATAGCATATCACTGCAAACATGCTCAAGCTTTTGCTTTTCTACACACTACAAACATTCAGGATTTGTAGTAAAGCGAATGCCGATTCTCTTTACTGGCCCAAACCATAACCACTTTTTCCTTTACACATCACATAGATTGTTTGATTTGAGCCATTAAACAACCAGCTTGTTCAACCACATTGACTGCAGTATGGACATTTCTCCCATATATCTATTCTGTCATGTCAAATCTGCAGTAGGGCACTTGAAGAAGATTGTATGGCTTGGTTCCTGTTTGGACCTATGCATAACTTACCCTGTGGTTATTGTGGTTATTGTCTCATCAGAGTGATGTCAGGTCTCCAAAGAGCACAAGGCATGTGCACTCAGTACAGTGGAGCATTGTCAGTGGGGCAGATGAAATCAGAGGTGTAGAACTTCTTATAGAAACAGCAACAACAAATGGGGACGGGAACTTCAGGAGCTGTTCCAACTCAGGTAACAACGTCTTTACTTACTGGAAGTATAGAGATGATTTAAATTAGAGGGTTTTAAATTAGAGCAGATTCTCTTAATATAGAGGTTGTACGTAATGTTAAATGTCTGGTTTTAATAACAATTTTTGATGAAAATAAAAAAATAAAGGTGGTGAAGAAAAAAAATATTATTATGCCATTATACAACTTGTGGGGAAATAAGAAAACTCATTTTTGCAATTTACCAGCTGTCTCCTCATTTTTCTGAAGCATTGTAATAGAAAGTTTATATATTATATGGCCAAACATATGTGGACAACTGCCCATCACACACATACATGCATGTTGAACATCACATTTTAAAACCAGGAGCATCAATATGGACTTAGTCCCCCTTTAGTTCTATTTAGTAATCAGAAATGCATACTATAAAATTGGGTGCTTTCAGTTTGGGAAAAATACACATATGGTGGTTAGGTCCACACACTTTTGGCCAGTATAGTTAAACAGAAAGTTGTACTTGTGCTAGTGTACTATCTTAATGCTTAATGTACTATCTTAGTGTACTATCTTAATGGAAACCAGGTGACTGTATAATACAAGGTTAGTGCAAAGGTTAATGTATGCATTCACCATGATTTCTAGGGAAACAAAATGAATATGTACTATGTACTAAAACTAGAAATCAAATGTTACAAATAAACTGTGTTCAGATGATATAGAAGACAGTTATAAAAGCAAAGTGAGGAATTTATTTATTATATTTAGATTATTATTTTTTAAATTTTCTTAAGAGGAGACACTTGCTTTTTTAGTAACATTTCTGTTACTAGTGATAATGAAGATACAGCTGTGAAAGCTGAGCTGCCTTTCTTATTACATTCTAGAGGTTGATTCTCAATGGATTTCCAGTCTGAGATTAAAGCAGATGAAAGAGGACCTAGCTCAAGAACGCCACAGTGCCACTCCAAGCAACAACTCGGACAGCATGACCCTCCCACAGTTCCTGTCTGTTTTTGGCAATCAGTCATCGTATGCTTCTGCTGTGCGAAGATCACCCAGTCGAAGTTCACTGTCACAATGGGCCGACTCCCGAAGCTCCTCTCCTACACTTTCAGCCAAACTCTCCTCAGTCCACCTGGGGTCAAAGGGTAGCAGCCCATCCAGTACGACTTCAGAAAGCACATCAGAAAGAGACCGCTCTCATAATAGCAGACATATGTACAACCAGAGAAGGAGCTCATATAACTCTCTAACTGTGACTGGAGGAGGAGACAAGAGATTTTATAGAGGGGGCAGTCATACGTCTCATGGCGGCTCTAGAGGTGGCCGACACCGGAACAGCTATGTAGTACCACAAAATCAATTACAGACAATCCCAGGATTGGCAACAGCAACAGTAGGAGACAAAAAAGATGAACCAGAGGATACCAAAGCTACAGAGGGAGGGTGGATTAAAGTAGAGCGCAAGAAGCCTCTGAAACAGGACCATAAGCAGCTGGACCTTAGGCAGCTCAGAGGCCGTCCACGAAAGGGGGGCAGAGGGGGGCGTGGGCGGAATTAGATGATTTTATGCTGTGTAGACATGTGGATTGAAAAATTAAATTATTAACTATTGTGCCAAAGAAAAATATATTTACACAAGATGTACAAATAACAAAAACAACAGATGGAGTCCTGGTAATGATATAATATGAACTTCTTGGTAAAAGATTACGAACAGAAGTACAACTCGTATACAGTTTACAGGCATTTCAGTCAGTCAGTCATTATGTTAGCTGCTTAGTCTGTCAGGGTTGTGGTTTTTATCTGCAGCCCACCAGGAATCACTGGGCGCAAGGCAGGAATACCCTCTGGACAGGGCACCAATCCAACGCAGGGTACCACAAACAAATACACACCCATTCACTCACACACTTACATCTAGGGGCAATTTTATTATGCCATTATACAACTTGTGGGGAAATAAGAAAACTTGTTTTTGCCATTTACTAGCTATCTCCTCACTTTCCTGAAGCATTGTAATATAAATTTATATATTATATGGCCAAACATATGTGGACAACTGCCCGTCACACACATACGTGCATGTTGAACATCACATTTTAAAACCAGGAGCATCAATATGGACTTAATAGGGAGTCCCCCTTTTATACCAGCCTTTACTCTTTTGGGAGGGCTTTTAGCTAGACTTTGGAATATGGCTGTAGGGATCTGAGATCAGTCAGCCACAAGCTCATTAGTGAAGTTAGGTGTGTTTTAATTCACTCAGCCCTTCAGTTCCAGCAATCGGAAATACATACTATAAAAATGGGTGCTTTCAGTTTGGTGAAAATACAGTTGAGGAGTCCACAAAATTTGGCCAGTATAGTTAAACAGAAAGTTGTACTTGTGCTAGTGTACTATCTTAATGCTTAATGTACTATCTTTGTGTACTATCTTAATGAAAACCAGGTGACCGGGGCAATACAGCAAATTCAATTCATCGACCATGTGTGTTTTTGGGAGGTGGGAGTAAACCGGAACACCCTGCAAAAAACCCATGCAGACACAGGGAGAACACACCAAACTCCTCACAGGCCAGAGCAAGGGTCAAACCCACAACCCCAGAACTCTGGAGCTGTGTAACACACACACACACACTACCTGCTGTGCCACCATGCTACCTGGTAAACATGTCAGTCAAAGGAAAAAAACACGTTAACCCCAGAAATCAAGAAACCTTTGAACTACAAGACTTCCGTTTAACACTTCCTGACCCAGTCTCATTCACACAGTATATAGGACAAAGCCGTGAATGTGAACAACACAACTTTTTACCTGTGTTTTAAAACTGTGAGCAGTACAGACGTTCCAAATGTATTGCTCAATATTTTATTAAATCTATTTGAGCAAAACAAAATCATGTCAATGCTGACAGCTATGGAATGTGGATGTGGGTATGTGTATGAACTGTATAAAGACCACTGTACTGTAGATCTGCATGTTGCAGTCAGGTGCATTGCAGATTTTTTTTTTTTTATTGTGGGTAGGGATATAATGATTGCCTTAGACATTAGACCAGACCATTTATTAAACCACTGTATGGTCATGTAGCCTTATGACTCCTATATATTTCCCCACAGCACACACACAGCACACACACCACTGGCACTACTATGTGAATGTTTTTGCCTCAGGTCTTTTGTTATAATATATTTTAATGTAATTTTATTATATATCCAATTATTAAAAATAAAAACCTTTAAAATGATATGTCTGTGTGTGTGTGTGTGTGGGGGGGGGGGGGGGGGGGGTTGTTTCCGCTTTTACGTAGAGCTGATGAAGATGTTTGCCGCCACCGCTGAGGGTCCTGAAAGGGCGTATTTATAAACATGTGTTTCTCTTTTACATTTAATACACTGTCAATAATACTTAGTGTTTTTACGTTAGTAAAAGATAATATAAAAATATAAAAATTGACAGACAAAATTCATTTGTTTCTTAGGTGAAGTTATTTCTAAACTTCTTAGGCATCTTACAGGACTTAGTCGTGGCGCGAATAAGACCACGCCTCCAGATGTTTTCCCGCGAACTTCCACAGTGTGTAGTCCGTAGTAAACTTTCCCTCTTTCACACATCTACTCCAACCACAGTACTGTGAGCTACCTATTACTACAGCAGGACAATGCCCCCAAAGGTATGTGTTTGTGTCTTTTTTTCCATGGTTTAATTGAAGCATTCTTTCTGTTTTGTTAAGTTTTAGTAGTTTAAGTGTTCATTCATTGTGCATTTGCCCTGTAATACTGAATGCATGCATCAGACTTTGTTAGCATCTAAAACTTTTACACTTGTAGTAAGGCTGCAATATGTCTCAGAGCCCATACGGGTTGTTGAACTGTATCGTTATCGTTCGGTTGGGAAATAAATTGCACGCAAGTCTTAAATCCTAAATCACAAGTCATGGTAAATCACAGCATGCTTATTAGAAGCTGTTCCAGTTCAGTGACAGTGCTATCATGAGCCTTGATGAACTTGTTTTAGCCAGTTACTACACTTTAACGTGTCCTTGTATTGAGACTGTAAATTAACTTTGCAAGAGGCAAAGGGGCAAACTCCATGAATCACGTGTTCACGTACCCCCTTTGATTCTTTCCCGCCGTAGCGTCAGCAGGCCCCGCCCCCATCTACTAGGATGAACCTAAGGAGTTACCGTAACTCGGCCCAGGTCCCAATGGAGACGTCTTCATCAGAGGACAGCTGTGACAGCTTCGCTTCTGACGGCTTTGCACCAATGGTATCTAAGCTAACATTTATACTTAAAGCCTGTAGTTAAAACTGTGTGTGTAAGGTGCAGTAAGTGTAAATGACTAATCTTGCTTATCATTGAGAGTGGAAGTGTGCATGTGTCTGAGTAAGTTGTAACACTAATACAGTACTCCTACTTTTAGTAACTACTATGTTGTGGTTAACTTTCGCTAACTGAGCTCAGTCTTTGGGGGAATTCACAGTTCGCTCTGGTGATTACTTGCCTGCTTGTAGAAACTAGACATTTAATGTTTGCAAACAATTAAAATAACATCTTCAAGCGTCATCTTGCTTTATACACACATTCCAAGACATTTAAGAAGCAAGTTTGAATAAAGATTTAGTGTTTGACATGTCCATTTGCCCACAGAAAAGACCTTTCAGACAGACGAGGAGCTCGGCTCGACAGGAAAAAGTCTTAGAAACTCAGTCTGCATCAGAGGAAGAATGCTGCAGTGGGTTTGAGGAAAGTGACTTCAATAACGAGATGAGCAGCATGGTGAGTGGCAGAAAATTACCTTTACTGGTTCATAACCTTTACTGGTATGTTCTTTCGTTGCTTGTGTGCTTGTTAGATTGTTTGTTTGTTTGTTTCTTAACCATTTTTGTGCTTCTTTCAGAAAATGGATTCAGACTCCGATTCAGAACCCCCGAAAAAATCTCGCCGCTCTTTCACTCTTCGAGTGGCCATGAAGTTCCCCACCAAAAATGTCTCTCCAAAGAAATCCCCAAGTCATGAGGCTGCTCCTGAACCCAAAAACCCTGAGTCAGAGTTTGAAGAAAATGACTTCATTGCAAAGAGAGCACTTAATATTAAAGAGAACAAAGCAATGGTAAGAGTAAAACTACTCTTAAAAAGTGTAAAAGTGCCATTTCATTTCACTCATGCCATTCGTTAATAAAAAATGTTCAGCAAGCAAATGACTGATTACTGTGCCAACAAAATTTTACTTTTTTTCTTGTAGCTGGCGAAACTAATGGCAGAGTTGAACAAGGTTCCTGGACTTTTCCCTAAAAAGACATCTCTTACAGCAAACAATACAGTAAGTGTCAAAAAATACTCCCTAAAACTGAAGATATTTAGGTTTAGTATTTAACCCCCCATTTTTTTTATTTATTATTTTTTTTCTTCTCCCTCACTCTTTAGCCTCGTGTTGCCCGTCGTTCTTTGGGAACCCCTGGAACTCGCAGGCAGAACCCAGAACGTTTGTCAAGGATTCACACACGTTCCCGTTCGCTGGTGGATGGCCCCCCTTCTCCCCCTCCTGAAGAAGAGCAAGAGGACAAATTCAGTCTGGTGCGCAGGAACAGAGATGACGACGAAGAGCCGGTAAGGCTTTAGGGGAATTATCAAAATGTAGTTTTGTTCAAAAACATTCTCGTTTTTTTTCCCGGTTTAATTTAAAAATTGCGTGTATATGTAGGAGCCACGCCGTCGGCGCACCTACAATGGCGTCCTTGCCATCCCTCATGTGGTAAGACCTGTGGAAGAGATTACCCAGGCTGAGCTGGACAATATTTGCACTAACGTCCGAGAGAAGGTCTACAATCGTGCCACGGTGAGTTGTCCTTATGGTTCTAGCTTCAAATACTGCTGTGTGACAGTTAATTTGTGCTCTGTCTGGCTTTTAACGACTTTAGTCATGCTAGTCATTAGTGTCATGGGCTTGAAATTTAGATGGCATACTAAAACTTGGTTTGTCCCACAGGGCAGCACCTGTCACCAGTGCCGTCAAAAGACAACAGACACCAAAACTAATTGCCGTAACCCTGAGTGTGTTGGAGTCAGAGGTCAATTTTGTGGCCCCTGTCTGCGGAATCGGTATGGAGAGGAAGTTCATGATGCTCTTCTGAACCCGGTATGTATGCTTTCAGCCTGCGCTAAGCTCAGCTATATTTGAGCGAGGCTTTGGTCTGACATTGAGACCTCTGGTTTAATGTTTTGTATAACAACCTTATAAACTGAATTTTTCACTTTGAAAAGTGATATACATATGACGACTTGCATTTTCAGGATTGGCTGTGTCCCCCATGCAGAGGCATTTGTAACTGCAGCTTCTGCAGGGCCAGAGATGGTCGCTGTGCTACAGGTGTGCTTGTCTACCTGGCCAAATACCATGGCTATGACAATGTCCATGCTTACCTGAACAGGTAATGATTCGATTATTTGGTTTTAAGGCTTTTCTCATGCTTCTTCCCAAGTGTGGCTCAAATGTTTCTTGTCTCATGTTTCTTTTTTTTCCCCTGCAGCCTGAGGAAGGAGATGGAGGAGAGTGAGTGAAAAATGCTGACCCTGCTGATTTTATCTTTTCTTCTCCCCCATGACTGGTGTGCATCTTCTGATTCTGTTCCTGTTTTTATAATTTGCTCTAGGATGTCATACACTTTATGCAAGTTTGTGCCTTATAAGTATACGGTTGTTAATGGACTACCTGAGGTGTTCATTTACATTGTTTTAAATGTAATGTTGCTAATTGTTCATTATTATTATTTTTTTTTCCGACTGGCTTGTAATTTTACTTGTAGTAGCATCTTAACCTGAGCTTTTTATGACTGAACTGTAAAGTGTTGGTGTGATGGAATTTCCAAAATTCTGATTCTGACTTGTAAAGGAAGTAAAACAGCCCAGCATCTCCTTTAGGTAAAAATCACTTCAAATTAAATGCTGCACAATTCTCCAACCAATAAATGCTTTTATTTTTTAAACCAGAGTTTGTGGAGTTTTTTTTTTTTTTTTTTTTTTTTTTATTTTATTTGCTTCTTTATTGGAGTGTTTAAAGTCTAATGGAAGTTTGAGCTTTATTCCATGTCCCTTGCAGGCAGCGCACTTTATCTCTCCACTTGTCCTGCTTTTACTAGAGCGCACTGATGTACTGCATCTCCTTCTCTGATCCTTCATTAGAGAGCTGCCACTAATGGTGTGGAAATAATTAGCAGACTCTAATGGGAAATTTTATACCTGTAAATCATTTCCCTAGCATATTGCGCTCTCTCTCTCTCTCTCTCTCTCTCTCTCTCTCTCTCTCTCTCTCTCTGCGCTGTAACATTGTCATTTATGTGACAAAGAATGTGGTGTTGGTGTGAACGCTTTAAACCGTATAGTTTTACCGAGCTTCATTTTCTCCACAGGCATGTTTATTCATGCTGGAGTTCTAGACAGGCTTGGGGGGGGAACCTCAGTGTCACTGGGCTTTAATCAGAGTGATCTCACTTCACCCTTTAACGAATATATCCAGTGTGTTTTATTTCTCAGTGTGAATACTCGGGTCCTGCAGGAAACCAATGCTTCAAAAAAAAAAAAACTATATTAATTTGCATAATAAAGATGCACTTGAAAAATACTGGCATTAAATACCAACCGATCATCCACTTTAGGGCGATGAATATTTAGGGAAATAATTGTTTACGACGCTCGAGCATTGAGACGATCTGGCAATCAGGCTATGAAATACAATATTTATTCATTAGAGCGGACTTAATGAGGCCTCGCGGCGCTAATTAAGAAAAGCAGCGTAGCGCTAAATGAGGCTCGCGGAGCGGCGGCAGTCCACACGGTCTTACCTGCATGAGGAAGAGGAGGAGGAGGATGAGGAGGAGGTCCGAGTCTACTGCTCTTCCTAACCCCACCCTCAGCTCCTGGCGATTATGGTAAGACGTGATGGCGCCGTAACGTTTAACTGCTGATAATGGTGCTGTATGTTAGGAATACTGAGATTTGTCTACTATGACCACCAGTGCAAAATCAGAGACACTTTAAAATATATACAAAATATCAAATGGTTTAGATTTGTTTAACATCTCTCTAATACATGCTAAGTACACAAACCACCTATATACAGGACAAAATGCTCAGTGTTTTGTTTGAGAAACATTTCAATTGCAATGTGTTCTATTTGTAGGCAGTTTATTTTTAGCACACAGTTTTGTCAGATATTTCATTTGCTATAAGATCTAGGGGGATCTAGTAGTAAATTGTTAGTTCTGGATAACCTGCTATATAAACCTGCACAGCCTGCAGTGGATTAAGTATAAGTTGTCTAGGGTACATATGGTGGAGTGGATTATCATTTGTAGATATTAGAAGACCTGAGATTTGCCTGCTAACACTCTACCAGGCTCACACACTCTTTAAAATATAGTGTGTAATAGTTTAGACTTGTTCAACATTTTAAGTACATGCTCATTCCATATGTTCTCTCACAGTGGTAATGTCTTCATTATTATTTGTATAAATGGGACATCATGTAAACCTTTCTTTCCTTCTGTGTTCTTCTGTAGACTGTTGCTGCCAGTACATGATCATTATACAGCATAGTGCTGTAGTATTTATTCCACTGTGCTGTATTCTGGCATATTATTAATGTCACCGCTTTAGTAAAACAATAACACTACATTGTGTCCCCTTTTGGTGTCCTTGGGCCTTGTGGCTGCTCAGGCCTCTCGTCTTGTTCCGCTTGTCTGCTTGCCACACATCTCCACCTCTGTGTTCAGTAGTCTGTGATAGTAACAGTTTTGGATGTAGTCCTGTATTGAATTGCTATTTTATAATTATCTGATGTTGTCTGCTTTGATTTCTGGCTGTAATTGTGGTTTGACATTTTCTCAGTTTCTCAAAAGAGACTTGACAGAGGATTTGTGATGAATTTAAGAGCTGATTTGATGAATGAATTTTATTTTGAACTTGCACACTGTAAGTTCTGACTTCCTTCCAATCACACTTATGCTTGCACACAATCTGAGTGCAGTCCTGTTTAGTTCCTGAGGAGGGAGCTCTAATACAGGCATCCCAGGTTGTAGTTAGGGGTAAATGTACCTGAATGAGAGAGAGAGGGTACATGGCGCAGCTATTTATATAAGGTCTTATTGTCTAAATTGATGGACACTGAACTTAAGTTTCATATACCAAGGATGCAACAAGGACACACTGCATTAAAATAACAGTAATTCAGACATAATGCAAAATCCATTAGCAGCTTTGCCTTAGCTTTCACCCTTTGATTAGGTTAAGGAGAGCGAGAAAGGTAGTTTGGCAGTGCTGGAGTCCAGCATGTTTATCTTCTTGGGTGTGTATATAAAAGATAGTAGTGTAACTGAACACTGCAATCATAACATCTTTGATTATATCCTCGGGAAATGTGTTCCATCGTATTATGTTGGTGTATGGAGTGGTTTAAAGTGAGATACAGGGCCTCCTAATGATTTTATTTGAGAACCGTAAGCATTGCATGTCAAATTAAAACCTATATTCATTTAAAGGAAAAGTTTTAATCCTTCCCTGTAGTCACTGTCATTTATGCACAATGATGTGAACATTCAACTGTTTTAACACGTGATCAAGCTGTCATACATCTCTTGGTTAGCTCTTACAGACACTGTACGACTTGCAACATATTCTTCACAGGATTCCTGTTAGTCTTCTGTCATTTCTCTGAAGCTACCCCAGGATACATTAGGCTTGCTTTAGGGCTACGGAAACAGCTTTTCTTGTAATACATGCGTCTTAACAAGTTCCAGCTCCGGCTGATGAGACATAAACCCTCAGCATGATGCTGCTGTCACTGCTTCACTTTACAGATTATATACAGAACAAAATACTCAGTGTTTTGTTTGAGAAACTCTTCAACTACCATGTGTTATATTTGTACACAGATTAATTTTAGCACACAGTTTTGTGTGCTCTAAGGTGTAGGGATCTAGTAGGACATTAAGGTGGTGGTGTTTAAATAATTCTGAATAACCAGCTATATAAACCTGCAAATCTGCAGTGGACTAAGTGTTGACTGGGGTAAATATGGTGGAGAGAAGCCATTATCATTTGTAGATATATACATATTATATGTTAAAGTTATACGTTTTACAGTTTTATTTCCAACCAGCAACTCTGTTAGGTATTTTTATCCATCTGTTTAATTTATGTTTTTTTTTTCCTGAAATATTTTTGAAATGTCTATTCTGATACACATTAAATGGTCATGCATTATTTGCACAAAATGTAGACATCATCCGGAATTTTTTTTTTCATGAGCTACATACGCATACTGTCTGCCTCATTTTTATGTGTAGAGGTCATTGCAGTCTGGACCACAGGACAAAGAGCACATGATATACCCTGCATATTGTAACCAGAGTGTGATGGGGTCAGAATGTACTTTAATTGTAGCCAGACCAGGTAGCAGGCTATAATGTGTACATTTAATCTGGCCATAAGAGTGTACTGGGGGAATGAACTGATTTTATTGAGACCATACATTATGAGGAGAGTGTGTGAGAGTCTCTCAGCTGTGATGTGCTGGCTCTCATAAGCTTCATTAGTTTTTACCTCATTAATTTGCTCGCTCATAACCTCACTGGACCCACTAAGAGAATTGTGGTTTGATTCATATAACAAAATTTTATTCATGTTTTACAGAGACATAATGGCATGCAAACAGGCAAACAAATTAGATTCACTCAGAATGTTTGAACCGGGGGCCTGTGTCTATATGGACATAAATTAAATCACAAATACATTAAATACAAATTGTTAGTTTCTGTTGTTGTCATTGTTGTTGTTAGGATGGCGGTATATATTAAAGAACATTGTTATTACTTTCTTTTCTACTTCTGTATTAGCAGTCATAGTGCTTATATTTGCTACAGTCTTACAGTTTATATGCTATTTTTATTTGACAGGCAAATTTGGTATAGAGCAGTTTGTTATTCTCCAAGGATAACTTGGCTCAACCTGGAAATAGCTGTAGAAACATGTTGGCACATCCTAACATCAAGAGCTTCTCTCATGAATCGCAAGCCATAGGAGACATGTTATGTTGATATTGATATCCTAATAGCCTGCTAAAATCAAATTGAATCGGATTCAGTGTGTCCTGGTTGCTGTTCCAGCTCTGCACAGCACAAGTTAATTTCCCTAATAAGCTCTCGTCCTTCTAACAGGAAAGACAACCTAATTAGTGATTAGTGAAATCAGAAATAGCAGGTTATAACAAACACCTGTAGAACTGTTGGCACGGTGGTCACTAAAGGACTAAGCTGCATATCCACAGTCTGTATTATTATAATTAGCAGAAAAAGTCAACTTTACTTTTTATTTAGTTGAGTATTATTTATAAAGCAAGACTGATCTAATTTGTCCATTCTTCAGACATTTGCCTCTTTTTATTGAATAAGGTAAAACACTTCTTGTACACTGGGTACACAGTACACTGGGTATTTTGTATAACCACCAACTGCAGACTCAGATAGATTTGAGTTGATCTTAGCTTGAAGAATAAGAAGAAATTTTTACCTGGTAGAGGCTCCTGAAATAGATGTCAGCGTTTACAGTGTCTCCTCCTCTTCCATGGACCATTTATTTAATGCCATACTCTAACCTTGCAGTGTCAATCAGTCATGAAAGTACATGTGCATGATTTCATGCCCTCTTTCAACGAATGCCTTCATTACCTGCACCCCCAGTTTTAAGCTCAGACATTTGTGCTGGTTTGTGTGAACATTTAGCATGGGCTTTTGATCTAGTCACCTTCAGATACAACACGTCTATGGCTGATACAACATCTGTTCAAGCAAAGCATCTTGGCTGATGCTCAATTAATTCTGACAAGTTCTGTCCTGGATTATTCAGATTGTAATGGTAATTTGACCTCTATGATACATGCTTTGTTCTCTGCAGTACCTGTTTAGTATATAAACTAACCAAGCATAGCATCTAAGATGTTAAGAGAAAGAAATACAAGACCACGTAGAAAAACAGTGTAATTCTGAACACAGGTTTAAAGCTATACTTTCTGCATATAATGTACACAGTACCACAATTATAGTTTGAACTGTTCTATTACTTAAATGTTGTGGCTGTTTAAGAGAGATATTGAGATCTTAATATAACCTGTTTCAGTTATATAATTAAACCCCCAATTACAGGTACAATCATCATACCTCAAATACATACATACCTAATACATACACAAATAACTAAACATTCCAAATTTTACAATATTGAATTATATGCTTTAAAAAAACAACAACTAAATAATAATCTAGGAATCTTGATATAAGAATTTGTGATTTATACAAATATCTGTCATATTATGCAGGCTCATAAAGCCCTTGTTATTCTGAACCTTTACAAAGTTCAACTGTACCACCATTTAACACACCAGTTAATCTACATGGAATCATAAACACAGTGAACTGATTCAATTCCACCTTGCATTCCCTCAAATCCCAGAAGTAATGTATTGTTTAAAAACCCTAAAATATCCCAAAGCTAAGATAATTTAAATAATACATTAAATTTTGTCCCGGGAAAAAAAAATGTAATTGGCAAATAGGAAATTGAACCCTGGAGCTTAGTTCCTTAACCAAACATGCTGTGGTTGGTTAGGCTCTGTCACAGAGGAGACGCCTGACGCACAGATTAATTTTCTCTCTCTGCGGAATCGGAGGCAAGAAAACAATTAGGTGTCTAAAATGCGTTTCACTGTGTGCCACTTGATACAGCTTCGCTCATAAAAGGGGCAATTGTCTCCAAAGAGGTCAGAGACAGCGACGACTTCAGTGTCTCCGAAAGATGCCGTTGTCATTCGCACCATTCGGTAACATTTCAATTAGGAGTGACAGAGTGGTAATAAACATAATGGTGTAAGAGTTCCATTGTTGTTCTTTCTGCTGTCACGTTTTTGTAGACGTGGTAACTGCCTGCAGGCCAAAGGTGGTGCATAAGCTTGTCTGTAGCAGTTTTTCCCAGGATTGTAGTGTAGTTTTATTC
>JAOVVF010000047.1:15322936-15357417 GCA_028565595.1 Duopalatinus emarginatus
ATAGATAGATAGATAGATAGATAGATAGATAGATAGATAGATAGATAGATAGATAGATAGATAGATAGATAGATCTTCAATGTCTGCTTTATCCTTTTCAGGGGTTGTGCTGGATCTGGAGCTTATTCTAACACACTAGATATGAAATGAAAAACAGTCAATCATGCAGCATATCGACTCATACACTCAAATACATCCATGGGCAATTTAGCATATAACCAGTGTACCTACCGGCATTTTTTGGGTGGGAGGACACCGGGGAGCCAGGAGGAAATGCATATGAACATTGAGAAAATGTACAAACTTCCAAATAAACAGAAACCTGTAAAACAAAAACAATAGAAAACAATTTTAGAAATAAAATGACTGGAGAAACTGACAAAAAAAATTTTCCTCTGACAAAAATCATTAATCAGAAACCTTTTTTTAAAGTTATAATAGTTCATTAATATTAATAATAAATTAATATTCTTATAAAATATAAAATACAAACTGTCTGGACAGGTTGTATGAAAGAGTAACCCACAAATGTAAGCATGTGGACTTCATCAAGCAGTTCAATAGCCCTAGTAATCCAACAGCTCTTATTCTATTTCAGATTCGTTTTAATTAAACAAGATAAGTGAATTCCTCATTAGGCAAAACTAGAAAAACCATTGAATTGTACTGAGTGCAACCTTTGTTATTCTGTAAAAGAGTAACAAAAAAGATTTTAAAATACCACATATTAATATAATCTGTCCATGAAAAAATAGACATATTGAATAGATGTGTGAACTCAACTAAGGTACAATTCCACCGTCTTACAAAGAAAAAGAATGAAACCTGATGTTTAATTCATGGCTGCCTTGGACATCATGTACGTATCTGGGAACACAGTTTCAATGTGTAAAGCTGGAAAAAAAATCTGAATATAAAGGCAGGTGAACGTTTTGGGAAATCTGTTCAGGTAGATGGAAAAATTGAACCTGTCATGAATACAAAGACCCAGCCACGATCGCACAGATCTTTATCTTTTCATAAAGCACAGACAGACAGAGAGAGAGAGAGAGAGAGAGAGTAAGAGGCATGTAAGTGGTGAACATGCAGCAGTCGAAATAATGTGTGTGGGTATGAGAGAGATAGTGAGAGAGAGAGAGAGAGAGAGAGAGAGAGAGAGAGAGAGAGAGAGAGAGAGAGACGTGTTTGGTACCTCTGTAATAGGCTGAGTAATTGTGTGATGACAGTTTCAGTGCACAGTGATCTTCAGGGTATTGTGATCATCTCTGACAGGTGATTCACCTGCAGTGGGAAACAGCCTTATTTTACACTGCTGCTCAATTCTTCATAAAGTCACACACAGTGTCATAGATACGGAAGCATTAGGTTTAACACACACACACACACACACATGCCCAGTCCAAGCAATGTGTTTAGGGTTGGGATAAATTGCACATTACAGGGGAGCACAAGAATGTAATGCACATACACACATTGATGTGCAATATACTGTACAAGCAAACACTGGTGTCAGAATAATGTTAATGAGTGGCCGCTTAACCAGCAACGCTGATCATCACAGACAGATTCGGAAACACAGAATGCATGCTGATTACAAACATGCTGTCAAAGAATGACACCACAAACACCAAATCCTTTTTTCCCTAACAAGTAGTGTGTTTTCTCCTGGAATTTATTTAGAGTATATAATTATACCAACACATTAATTATCCCAAGTTTAGGATTTAACCTGGCAAAAAACATCTCTGCCTGTCAAACCCTCCCCAAAAAACTGTTGGGTTTGTAATAATGAACGCAAAACACACCTTGATTTAATAAATGTATGATTTGTTATAATCTTGAAACTTAAAGTTCCCAGATGTGCTGTCCTTTTAAGGGTGGAGAGGAATCACAAAAACCCCTCAGGGCAAATCAGGAACACACACACACACACACACACACACACAGACAAACACACACAGACAAACACACACAGACACACAAACACACAAAACTAGTAGTCATTCCACCTATGGCCATATTTGTGAGAGAAAACTGGAAGCAACTTCATGTATGACAAGAACATAAACTATTTATGCACCGAGATTTCCTGCTGCTACATGTGTTATTCTTCTTCTTAACAATTACTCTTATTCTTGTACTTATTTTACTCTTTGCACTCTCATATATTATTACAAAATATAGAGATATATGCATATACATAAATACGGATGTTAGGGCACATGGGCTTCTAAACATTTTTGTCAGATTGGGCCTGCTTTCTGTTTCATTCTGTAAAATAAACACACCTGCTCAAATCATATCTGTAAAAACATACAATGATTTAATCTTACCCATCTGCTTTGTCATGAAATTCATTTAGATCATCCTACCAGTTAGCAGTACAATCGTAAGTATAATTTCCTACTGTGTGATCTATGTTTTTTAACAAAACACTATTAATTGCTCCCAAATGCTCTAATAGAAATGATGTCCTGCTAATAAACATATTGCAACAATATATATTTTAGTGCATTAAATAATTTCTTGCACACTATATACTGACTCACGTCTCAAAGTAGCGGGACAAACTTTCCTGTTTCTCACTACACTGTAAAATAATTGTGCATTAAAGAGCTCTCCTAGTCAGTGTTCTCACCTTCTGCATTGTCATCGAGGTGATTTGTGTGTGAGAGAGCTTGTTCTAGGCTCTTGTGCCTCTCGAGCATAGAGCACATTTCCCTCACATGTTAACAAACATGTAATTTCCATAAACAAACTCCTGAAATTGACAGCTTGATTTTGGCTCGTCTGCCAAAAAAAAAAAAAAAAAAGGAGAAAGAAAAGAGGCAGAAGGGGCTGAGAGAGACCCTGGTGTGCAGGACTGGGATTACCAGACGCTCTGCTGGCAACACTAGGATTTATATGTGTACAAAGTAGCTCACTCTGGTGCTGGGGTGTATAAAATCCTGTAGCTTTTGAAGGATTATAGCCATTATATGTGGATTTCCAGCACATAAAATGTTAGATCCAGCATTGAGGGTAAATACGCCATACACTTGAATACTCTCTGGGGACACTGGTAGATTAACATACCAAGATCTAAATATAATTTACATGATTCACATTAACTGAGACTAACATATGTAATAAAATTAAATAATAGAAATACTATACACCAATCAGGCATAACATTAAACCTGCAAAAACAATGACAGTTGAGGAGAATAACAATGATTATCTCAATACAGTGGCATGTGTCCAGGGGTGGGATATATTAGGCAGCAACTGAACAGTCAATTCTTAAAGCATCAAAACAACAGGTCTTGAGGGGTGTTCCCAGTGTACATTCGTTAGTACCTACCAAAAGCAGTCCAAGAAAGGACAACTGGTCAACCAGAAGTCGGGGTCATTGGAACCATAGGCTAATTTAAGTATATGGGGGTGAAAGCTAGTCTGTCTAGTCCGATTCCAAAAAAAGATCCACAGAAAGATTTAGTGTTAACGTCTTGGTGCCAAAAACCTATCACACCTTCAGAGGTCTTGTGGAGTCTATGCCTTGTCAGAGCTGGTTTGGCTGATGTTTAAACAGGCGTCGTTATGGCTGATTGGTGTATATAATAAGAATTCTTTTTTGCTGTGTGTAAATATCACTTACACCTTGCACCCTCGTCCAGGTCTATGAAAATACACAAAAAGAAATAGACAAGGTGTTAACAGGGTTATGCAAAAAATTCTCTACGTGCTTTCCCAGGGATCACTCTAGATGACACAATGGTAAAAATGAGTGAGAAAGGCCCAAATCTGATAAAATTTATATAGCGGTTATTGAGCACTGTCTGAGGAGGTTCTAATAAATATTTATGTTGATAGAAGGATTTGCAAGTGAATAACAAAGTATGGGGATTAGACACTGCTCTCCTTAGAGAAGCAGGCCTGAGCAGTGGCGGCCTTCTGTGAGACTCATGCTTATCTGATCCCTCTGTGAGTGGGAGAACCACACACACTACAGCCTTATCTACACCAGGCCTCTTTGAGAGGTTATAATTTCTCGCTTCGCTGGAGCCTGAGCAGGGCTTGTTAGTGCTACAAAGCACAGAGAGAGAGAGAGAGAGAGAGAGAGAGAGAGAGAGAGAGAGAGAGAGAAAGGACTCATCCCTCTGGCTAGACACATTTCTGTTTTTGATAACAGTCAACTTGTAGGGTACTGGTGGAGGACAACAAGTCCTTTTGCACACATGCACACACTTCTCACACACTCACTAAGCTAGATGCTCAAGCAGCTCATTATGAAGGTTAGAGAAATTGATCTTTGTTGATCCTTGGATTGTTATATTTGAATAGGCCTTGCAAAGACAAGAACACAAGGACAAACTACACTGTTGGTGCTCTTGTTCTGTGGACTTATATCCACTTTTTTCTTTTGCAAATTTTATCCTACCTAAATCATAAATTCATTTGAATAAAAGCATCTGCCAATTGAATAAATGCAAATGCACATTGGCTCTGTATTGTATTATATTTTGATTCTGCGTGCACATGTATGAGATGACAATAAAACTGAATCG
This sequence comes from Duopalatinus emarginatus, assembly GCA_028565595.1. Lineage (NCBI taxonomy): Eukaryota > Metazoa > Chordata > Actinopteri > Siluriformes > Pimelodidae > Duopalatinus > Duopalatinus emarginatus. The sequence goes on from JAOVVF010000047.1 coordinate 15,327,484, forward strand.
GCCAGACCTGAGAAGCCAACTACTGCAAGCTGTGAGACAGAGAGAGGCCAAGCATGTGCAAAAAGAACCACCACAGGTTTCTCTTACATCTGGTGGGTTTATAATGCCCCATAATGGTTAGAATTTTTTGTGCTTCCCCATATAGGTTTATAACCCAAAGGGTCCTAATATTTTAACAGGTGATCTGTGACAGATTCTAAGCCACGTTTGATTGTTTTCTAATTGGATCCTGAGATGGCCTATCAGAATATGGCGGTCTCTGATGGTGACCTCAAGGTAATAAGCTGTGGATTATTGGTGATTTAACACAGCGAATAGGTATCTGTAATGATCCTTCCTTAAATGGAAGAATCCTTTACTATGCAGTGTAGAGAATCCCCAGGAAGGAGCTAAGAAACTGGCAAATATCCAATTAAGATCTTCTCTCAGAAACAATAGTACATAACTGTACCCTCCCTGGTTGCCGACAGGGCACCTTTAAGGTTACAGTCTCTCTTAGACATTTGTACCATTTTAGTGTAAAACTTTAAATATACAGTAATTCTGGTAAAAGATATATATTTTTTAAAAAGGATATTCTAAGGGTACCCCGACAGCCACAAGGAAAGGTACAGTTTAGTACCCTTTTTACTGAAGATGTACAACAATACACTGAATTGCACACTGAAAAATCTCCTGACTCTATTGTGATGAGATGATGTGCATGGGTTCCAACAGACCGGCAGTTTGCTGTGTACGATCCCACATGGATATCCTGAAGATTGTGCTCCTATACCAGTCTAAAACTCTCAAACGTGATAAATAAACTTTTTTATTAAATACATTTTTTCCTAATTATTTCTTGTGACCTGTACATTCACATCAAATACAAACTGCAATGCAAATTAACACAAAGGGATTTAGCTATCACTTTTGAGAACGACTGGTTAATTGGCAACACTACATTACAGCGCCTATGCTAAGCTAAAGCTAACAGCTGCGCTGCCCGATTAGGAAAATGCCTGGACCAATTAAAACCAATCGCTTTTACTTATTTATCTAACTCAGCAGACTACGGTGAGTGGCTCAGTTTCACGTAGAGGTGGAATATCATTTTAACAGTCTCAGTACTTTTTGACTGTACTGTATATATTTATAGAGGAGATACAATCCTATTAATCGGTGTCACGGAGAAGTAGACGTGTTCCCTTTTGAGGTTTCTTCCTCGAGTCGTCTTCGGGGAGTTTTTTCCTTTTCCGCTGTCGTCTCTGGTTTGCTCATTAGGGATGTAAATCTATATCCAGATTTCCATGAAGCTGCGTTGTGACAATGACAAAAGTGCTCCAGGGACAAAATGAATCTGGAATTGAATTGAAATTGAATTCCCATTAGAAAGCACAACAACATTTCTACCAATTTCCTCCCAACAGTACAGAGTTCAGGTCAAAGGCCATGCACCTAGAGGATCGGCAGGGGGTGGACACAGAGCTTACTCGGAAAACTTCGTGGGGTTTGTACATTTTATATGAAAATAATAAGTTTTCAGTACAAGTGTCACCCTGACAGCGCGCACGCACACACACACACACACACACACACATAAAGCACAGCAAATGGAAAAGGAGCAGTTTGGACGCTGCGTCTTAACAACGTTACATCTTCATTATGGCTCTTGTCAGTCTCGTGAGCGCAAGGGCGAGTGAGCAAATGCTAGCATGTGCTGTTGGCTAGTGATAGGAAGGTGTGTGTGTGTGTGTGTGTGTGTGAGAGAGAGAGAGAGAGAGAGAGAGAGAGAGAGAGACTGTCTGAGTCTGAAACATTTCCCCCCAACTGAGAGTAAATACCGAGAGGGCCGCTTCATCAGTCGCGCGGAGGTTTCGCGCTGACAGCGCGCGCATTGTTTTTCGCCTCGCGCCGCACGCTGCGATATTCTATTTTCAGTTTTACTTGCCGCAGTAATTATATGCATTGTTGGCGAGGATAAAGAAAATAAAAGTGCATGAATGTGTCCCCCCGGTCAATTGGATTCTGTCAGTTCGAGCCGAATTGGGTACACACACATGCGCGCGCCGTGCCAGCTCGTAATGACGACGCTGTTTGTGTGGAACAATTTCAGCCCTAAACAGCTCATCAGCGACCGAGAGAGACTGTCAGTGCGCGCGCCGACTGACACGTCTTCCGTGTCTCCGCCTGTTATTAGCGCGTCTCTTAAGACAAGCTCAATTATCTGACACTGCCCGTAATTTTCCTTCCTTTTCCAGCACAATGTAAAGTTCCTCTCCTTTATTTCCCAAGCCGCCCATTTGGACGGCAAAAAAAAAAAAAAAAAAAAAAAAAACACAAGAAGAGAGACAAGAGTGGGTGGAGGAGACAATTTGACGAGAAAATCTGAAGGGGTGGGGTGGTGCTGGGTGTGTGTGTGTGTATGTGTGTGTGTGTTGGTGTGGTGGGGAAGAAGGGGTGGACGGGACAACATGAGTCAAAAACTAATTTGATGCTTACTTTACAAGAATAAATAGTTTCAGCAGATACTTTGTCAAATATATGTGGCAGATATTTGTATGATAACTTGATAGATGTCTGTCAACTAAAACAAAGAGGAACATGCTGTATCATTGGTCCTGGTGGGTTAGAAAATAAAAATGAGAGACTGGTTTTAAAAGAAAAGTAAGACACAAATATAATGCAATGCCAAAGAAGATTTTACTCATTCCGATAGTTTTAACCAAAAAATAAAATAAAAAAAATAATTAAACAAAACAATATAACGACAACAACTCAGCCCTCAACTTTCTGTCCTACTGACTTTAAGACACCCAATCAGGTAATGAGGAGACAGCTTCTTTCAGCAGAGTCTGATGGTATTTATTTCACCACTGTGATACCTGCTAATGCTGCTCCACATGACCATGAGTTGCCATGAGAACGGGCAGGAAGTGGTAATGATGGCAGTTCCAACGCTTTGTAAGTGCAGTAACGTGTATCAGGAGCAATCGCCCTGAACATATCACCTTCTCCCACGGGAAACCATGCTAATGTGCTATGGCACATGCGCTAATGTGTTACATATCGTCTGCTGAGCAGCGACCTACTGTCAAAACTGAAATTTCCCTCATTTACAGACAAGACTAATGTGAAAGACAAGGTTACATGGATGGTTGTGTGCCTTTGCGGGAATCATCCCTGACAAAAATAGATGCAAGGTCCTCTTTCAAAAGAGTGTGCATATGTGTGAGGAGGGACAATTGCGTGTATGTGACAGGCTTTCAAAAGAAAAGTGTTCCTTCATGTAAAACACCCATTCTTCCAGCCACTTACTCACTGTCCTTTGCAGCAATCTGTGAGCTCGGGTGTAGACTGCAGCAGGGGTCACTCCTGTAAAGAGGCCTAGCCTGTAATCATGGCTAGGCAGAGAAAATAGTGAAACACAACTAAAAAAAAAACAAAACAAAAAAAACCCCAAAAAAACCGAGGCATTACGAGAAGTTTCCTCTCCTTTTGTAGAGGATTTTATGTTTTCTCACCAGAGAGTGCCGTGACCTTGGAAGTCAGATGGATGTACGAGTTCGATGCCTACAGACAGCCACTGTTTGACCACTGAACGCACGGTGTATCTCATCAACGCACATAAGCAGAGCTCAAATGGGATGGAGATTGCGACGGCCTTCTCTCAGATGTGGAGAGAGATCACACACTGACGGCGTTACGCACAGCACAGAACCAGCTGCAGCACTGCCTCTGTGTTTTTCCTGCCGCAGACGGATGGCTGTAATCAGAGAGACAGTCCTACCCAGATTACAGTCTTCAATCAGTCAGCCAGGAAAATGATATGTACATCACCTGTGCCATGGATGACATGGCACCCCACTGCATATTACCTGTGTCAGCCCTGACAAAGTCATGATAGGAGAGATGGAGAGCCATCAGACACCTGCCATTCCAGAGGGTTGGGAGGGTGGGCAACTGTCACCAAGGGGACCTGCTGTTGCCGTCCCTCAATTTAGTGACACACGCAGGCTAATGTACATTTCTGCAAAACAGACAACACCTTTCTCATCAGTACTGGAGTCTGAACTCATACGCAGTGAATAGCAGCTCATTGCAGTGAGGAAGGGTGAAAGTAATGCAGAGGTTTTAGGTGGGCAAGTAAATAAATAACAGCATTATAAAGCTGTAAGTTGACAGTAAAATGCACTGTCTGTATATAGCTTTATAAACCATGATCCTCAGAGCGCAGTACATGCTTATGAGTGTATAATACACCTCTGAAATATGCCAGTGAAATGTCACTTTAAAACTCTAAAACAAACAAAAATGACAACGAATAAAATTATTTAAATTTTTCTCCTTCAAAGGGAAGAGAGAGATACAAACCTATAATTTCTCCTGAAACAAGAAAGCACCTAATTAGACTCTGTGAGCATCACACACCTCTCTAGTGGCCAGAGAAAACACAGCAAACAATTGCAGCTCAGGGTGTTTTCTATTTTTCTGCTCCCCGTTTCAAATTCCACATCTCTCGGCCTTGCATCCAATAAGACACCTCAGTTAAATGCAGATGACAGATATTTTTTTTTTTTACTTTTGGACAAAAACAATCCAAAGCAATGTGCTGCATTTGCATAAATATCCCCCTTGTCTCCTTCAGGTAGCACACCACCCTGAAACTAATCCCTGACCACAATGTCACCATCCTCTTCTATCTAAATCTATTTTCTCACCCTCCAGTATCTCTGCTGCACTATTTTCAAACACATACACACCTCCTTGAGTCCTGCTGGCAGTGTAGAGGAGGTCACTAAATTGTCTCTACTTTGAAAAAATAGGGGAGAAAAAAAAAATCACTGACCTGCCACAAAATTGGCCATATGCAGCAGTAGGGGAATATCAGATTATTGAGTTGATCCATGCTGAGTTGCCTTTACCGATGCAAAATGATCTGCTTCATTGTGTGTGTGTGTATTCTGCAGTTGACCAAGGGCAAGAGTGTGCTGTGAATGCATAGCAAGTGGGTAGGAGACATGCCACAAGCTTTCACTTTCTCAAGACAGACAGACAGAGGCACGGCTGAGAGACCTTCAGCTCCAACGCCATCAACACATCAAACTGACAGTGCAACATCTAAACCTCAAGCACTTTGTGGATAGCAAAAAAATAAAAACAAAAAAAAAAATTATGATGTAGGCACTGATGCATCATCATAATTTGAACAGGATATTTCTAATTAAACAGTACTCGTATAATAACAATAAATATAAACTACATTAAATAATTGAAGAAATTAAATTAATTAAAGAAAAACAAGTATAATAAATTGCATTCATTTTGTTAGAATTATAGAAAAAATGTATTTTCCTTTCACAAATAAACATTAAACAAAATAACTATAATTTTTCATAATAATTTCAAATGATTAATAAAACAACTGAAATTGAACAGTTTCATAGAAATTTATTATATTTATTTACTATATTGTAATTCACACACATGCAAACAAGTTAAGCATTTTTTTTTATTTAATTGCATCATATCTACATACATCTACGTACATACAGCTTAGGTGAATAGATTAGAGTAGCATGTTAAAATTTAGTCCTGTGAAATGAACGCAGTTTGAATTGTAATTGTGAATGGTTCTGAATAAGATCCTGTTCAAATGATGCATAAATACAGCAATGATTCTTTCGACTCAGCAAAGCTCTTTCAGTCTGATTGAATGCTGGTCATCTTAGTAAATTGCAGAGGGACTGAATGAGTGATGCCATTAGATTAAACATGAGATACATGATTCCAAATACAAAAGATAATCCCCCCCACAACTGTTCCCATTACAAACCTGGGGACCCCCCCACACACTTAAAAAAAAAAAAGAAAGAAAAGAAAACAGCAAACAGTGTCACAAAAACAGCAGCCAAAAATGTCTTTATGCTATTATACCATGATTTCTCTCCTCGCCTCACAGAATTTTGCTAGTTATCTTATTTATATTGCTCGTGTATTAAAATGAAAAAAGTATGAGACTGCGCAATTACTCTGCAATTCAGGAAGAGTGGGATATGAATGAGGAATATGCAAAAGCATTTACCAACACAAACCTCATAACGTCTCCAAGATATAAGTGGGCCATTGGAATTATAGCCCTCCATCCCAAATCACACCTAAAATTGGGGGCGCTGAATCCTTTTTCACTTTTAAATTAAAACCTGCCATTTTCTTCAGATGGCCTGTGCTCAGATCTCTTGAGCAGCTTTCTTCTGTATTATACAAACACCATACAATACCAGTGTTATCATCTTAACAAGACTCAGGAAAGGCCTTGCTGTGTCCTAATGGAAATATTTATATGTGATTTGATAAGCCACAGCACTGGAAAGACACATCAGGCCCAAATAATTGGACAAAAACAAACCTCTTCAGTAACATTCCATCAGATTTCTCTTCCTACATTACAATCACAATTTTTTTGTTTCCAATAAGCAAAACACTACATAAAAACATAAAACAGACAAATTAAACAGTTGTGAGATGTAGAGAAACTTGTGGAGAATGTTTTCCACCACTTTGTGTTACCTACCTCATGTCCTAGCCTTTATCTGGCCAGTCCAGCATAAACTGTCCCCTGTACCCCTCCATCCACACCGGTGCAATTCCACTTTATCAGTATGGCCGTGTGGTCAGGGCTCCACGCAGGTCCTAAATCGATCTCCTCGCACCGTGAGCGCTGCCTTTATTGAGGTATACAGCATTCGGCCTCTCATCCCTCTATCAGAAAAGAAAAGGCAAGCACTGTACGACACACAAGGCGAAAAAAAAAGAACTCACAACACAAAACTCACCTATCTGAGCGTGGATGTAAGAGCCTTATCAGTCAGAATGCAGGTGAAGGCCATGCAAGCTGCTGTATATTCAGCACAGTTGATTCTCAGCTCCATGGAGGAGAGTGTACTTAGTAGAAACTCTTTAACACTTGGCAGTAATGGTTGTGCTCATGCAGTGAAAAGGTAAGGTTATGATTCATGAACCCTGAATTGCCCTTTTCTTCATCTCTGCCCCTCGTTCCAACCCCCCCCTTCCGGGAGGCCTGCACAGCGATATTACAATATTCAGATTACCGTGCACTGGAAATTAATTGGACTAATTAACATACAAGTAAATGATGATACCGTTAACACATTTCATTAACTCAAACTGTCATTCCATGTTCGTTGTGCACTCCATATTGCATTACAATGAATTGAATTCATTAAATTATGCAAATGAAAGGTGGCAGGGAATGGACGTGTCCCTTTCTCAATGTTCACAGACCTGCTTTTCTCTGGATCTCATCTGTGGCAAATTGACTTTAATACAGGAACATGTGCTATTCACTTTGATGTGACAGATAAAAGATTTTAGTAGACATACTTTCAATCAAGCAAACCTTCACACCGGAAAAAAATAACATGGACCGTTTGTGCTGCTTTGTTCTTACTGGAGTGTTTTTTTTTTTCTGTGGAAAGGCAGAGTATACAGAACGCACCACCCACTGAGCGACAAAACATCAGCGGCTTCAGAACCTCAAAATTATTTGAAATGTGAGCAAAAGCAAAATGAAAACTTTATCAAGAGCGAAGACACCGATATTAAGCCCTTGAGACAAAAAACTATTTTCAACCATTTCTAGGGAAATCGTATAAAATTAGATTAATTGTTCATTAAAATAACTCATCAAGAGAGTAAAGTATGTTGTTAATTTTGCCCATGCTAAAATATAATTCAGAAAGAAATGTACTTATAATCAGATATTTAGGATTAATCTCCGTTGCCAACATTCTATTCATAGCCATTTTCTAACCATCATATCAACAATATGCTCACCTTTTATAAAGGATGATTTACAATTATCTCAGGTAACTGGCGGATATAATGTGATCGAGGGGTCAACTGGCCTCCTTCACTGCAGCTGTGGATTTAGTGACATCTGCTGGACTAGACACAAGGGTTTTACACACACACACACACACACACACACACACACACACACACTCTCTATAGGGTCAGACTGAGAAATAATAAGACTAATTCCACAACACACAGGAACAGTGTAAAAGATCTATAAGAACGATCCTGTGTGTGTGGAGATGCACATTTCACTTCACGTTCAGTAATAAAACTGGCTATTTAATGAAAAGCATTATATTAATAATAAATTGAGATAAGTGAGAAAATAGGACAGCCAGAGACTTCTTTTTAGTCATTTTAGTGTGAAATAAAAAGCTGCCCTCAAAAGTGGGCATTGTACAATAGTTTGAAGCTTTTTCCAGAAAAAAAACCAAAACAAATAACATTACAAGAGACGTTACAATGCTATTTATAGTGAACAAAATTATATTTGACCTCACAAACTAGGGCAACATATTAAAAATGCAAATAGTAAGAAGGAAATAGAAAAAAAAAATAATTCAGAAAACAAAATAGTGTTTCATCAATTACACTTAACTAATGACATTATCCGTTTCAGCAAGGTTGGGTAGTTTAGCATGGATCATCATTAGCATGTTTAAATTTCTCATCCTTAATAGCTGAAACTCCTAAAAGAGACTGGCAACTGAACTCATAATTCATGCCTGGATTACATGGAATAATCCATCATATGAAAGTGCAAAACAATCCTGGAGATAAAGAGGGAAATATTCCTACACCATCTCTTGAAGAACAAACTGCAAGAAATATGTCCTTCAGCAACCTGTGACGTATATAAAAGAGTTATGCTCTCTTTATAAAAAAGTTCATTATCAAACTGTGAGTATATACCAGTAATAAACAAGTGTATTTGCACATGAAAATCAACATTTTTTTCCTTTCTGCGCAGGACCTCAAAATCAGGAGTACCCCAGCCTCCTCCTAACATGGCTACGGCAGATCAGAAGAAAATCAATCAAATTACTGCAGAATCCATCTGAACCATTGCAGAGATAAAACTCTCGATACAGCTTGAAATTCTGTTTTCCTGTACAGAACTGGCTGGCCTAAAATAAAACTGCACATATTTTGTTGTTACATGGTGGTTTGAGGAATCAGTTCTTGTCTCTTGAGCAGTTTAAAAGTGATTTGATTGAATTTGGTCCAAACAGCTTTAACATCAGAGGCACAGCACCCCTGTAATCGAGTACTCCTTATTCCTAATGGATCACCGTGTGGTTCAGCTCAACACACATACAAGCCAGGGAAGAAAAAAAACCCAGGCACATCCAGACAAATCACATCCGCTTCCTGCGACACTAATATGTCACAAGTTTCTAGACCATAAATCTGCCCATTACATTGCAAAATGATTCTGATAATGATTCAGTTTAGATAGTTTAGTCTTAGAAAATGACATACTTGGAATTATTATACATATTTAAAAAATAAAAAAAAAGCTCATTTAAGAGATGCAGACACCACAAAACCAGTTTACTATGCAAAGCCTCATATAAATATTGTCTTGCTCAAAAAGACTTAACAAATGCATAACATCTGATCAACTGTAAGAGGTTGAAGAAGAAGAAAAAATAAGGTTTTAATTACACTGATTGTTTTTATCATTTTCTTCACAATGATGCAGTTTAAAGAGAAAGAGCTTCGCAGGCCTTGATTGGACTAAATAAAATAAAAGGACACTGGAAAAAAAAAATATATGCATGTCTTCAGAGAAAAGCATTAGAAACACGTACATTAAAGACACATTTTGGACACGAAGAACTTCATAACGCCCAGCACCAGTGGCACACTTCATTCTAATGTTCTTACCCTGAACATCCTCCCTTATAGTGTGGCCAACTAACGCCACAGCATACCCTAAACTAGCCACAACATTTGACTAACATCAATCCAATTGACCAGATCTAGCTTCCGTTATAAGGGTTACTCCCATTCAAACAAATACAGGTCATAACGGTTGCTTTAAAGCTCATCAGCAACTCTACTTTTGTACACAACATGAGTATGATACAAAATAAGGCATTTCAGTGTTTTTTTTTTAATATGGAAACCACTTTCGATGATTTTCTTCTGTTCCATTCTTGCCATAAAAAACTGCAGACAAACATAAATTGATATTCTATATTTGTAAAATATATTTTTTATATATGTGCATTTACGTAAATTGATATATTTACGTAAATGAGAATAATCTTTGTGGGTATAAAAAGCAGGATAAATTTGAGGGAGAGGAGTCTTGTGGTCAAACTGATATCCAGGAGGAAGAGATAGGAGAAGATAATAATGACACTATGCCCAAAGCAACACAAGCTTGGCAGTCTGATAAAAAAAAAAAAAAAAAAATTTTTTTACTTGAATCCTTTGTGAAGCAGTTTCTTTCCTGACAATTGAGTAAGTCCTCTCTGTTAGCTGCTCAGCTCCTGTGCATACGTGTCACTCTGCAGCTTCGCTGGCTGCAACGGTGACTAACTGCAGTGGGATCTCTGCTGTAGTGAGCAGCTCCTGTGAGCTGGATGTGTTAACAGTAGCGTTAACAGTAGCAAGGCCTTGCACAGCGCCTGGCTGGATGTTGGTGAGGATGAGTGTGGTAGCTCCTGAGGTGATGATACTGTCGGAGGAGGCAGAGGTCTCCACGCTTGCCACCACTGCTCCGGCACTGCCTTTCTTCTGATGTGTCTTTATGTGCTTGGCCAGGTGGTCGCTTCGCATGAAGCGCTTTGAGCACTCAGGACAAACAAACTTCTTCTCACCTGCCACAAGGGCAAAAGTAACAAATAATAAAAATATGTTAAGACAGCTACTAATAGTATTAATAGTAATAGTATTAAAAGTATTATTAGTATTATAGTACTATTGTGGCAGTGGCTCTCAAAACAGGGTCTAGTGACCCATTGGGGCCTGTAAAGCATAGCCATCCATGATGGTAAAAACCCATTATTATTATTATGTGATTTATCATTGAGCTCTTATAGGTAACAATGTGAATGACCGGTCCCTTGACTTGAATGGGTTAAATCCAGACCTCAATAACTAAAAAAAAAAGGTAATCTGGAGCTAATCTGATCTGTTGGTTGAGGTACAGGAACAGGCAGCTCTGTCGCTTGAACAAAAAATAATTACTGCATATATTTACACATTTTAAATAATAAAACACATACAAGTAGGACAGGTGTTAATAAAAGATCAATTTCATAACTTAATAAAATCATTTAATAAAATATTTTAAAAGTACAATAGTCCTGTTGAGGATAAAGTGTAAATTTATTTTCTGGGTAAAATCTCCTATATGATTTAATTCTATTTATCAATAACATTTATTAGACAAATGTCTTTATCTAAATTGATAAACAACTCAGGCTGAGCGGATGAACAAGCCAGAATGTAAACTCACAAACTATTGATCAGTGACTGCTCCAGTAAGCTATTACATGAATTTACTGGTGCACATTAGTGAAGATGTGTGGTAAGGCCTGCTTTGATAATGTTATCAGACACCACCACAGGGCAACCACCAGATCTATATACATGTGCTACACTGTACAACAAGTTAGGCCAAATAACACACAAGCTCTAGAAACTGTTCACATAGTCTGCAGAAAACAGGTAAAGGAGAAAGGCAGAACAGGACATGGGTACCTGTATGTGTTCTCCGATGTCGCTGAAGTTCATCGCTGCGTGTAAATCTCTTCCCGCAGAACATCCAGTTGCAGACGAAAGGCCTCTCTCCTGAGTGCCAGCGCAGGTGAGCTCGCAGGTGAGACGTCTTCCCATACACCTTCCCACAGCCTGCTATGTGACATACATGCTGCTTCTTCTTTCCCATGTTGGCACCCCTACAGCACAAATTAGACAGAGACATTTACTTAGTATACATGGGGTATGCTTGTAAGATTAACAAACGATGATAGGGTTGGTATAAGAGTTGTCAAGGTGACAAAAATCTTAATAAGCTGGGTGAATTGACTTTGTGAGCTAATTGGAAATATCAAAGTGAACAAGATGTGATCTGAATGTGAAACAGCTATAACTTTAATTAAATTGACTTAAAATTGCTTGTTTCCTTTTAATTGTTGTAACCAGTGGGGTTATCAACCATCAATAGATACATATCAAAATAAATGGACAAATTTTAAAGGCAAATCTAGTGCAGGGGTAATTGCATGTTTTTAAGGAACACCCTATTACAATATGCAAAACCACAAGTGTGCTGCATTTGACTGTGGTACAATAGTTTATCACACACTAAAAGATTGGTCAAAGAGCATGCAGCAAGGTTGGAGCTGTGGTAGTAGCACATAATAATAATAATTGTAAATACTTCTAGCACCTCAAATACATATCCTGTAATGGACTGCGAAATGTAAGCACATTATGCCCTGAACGAACCAGTATTTGGAATTAAATTAGGTTCGTATTCTAACAAATATAAAGCTTTTTACAAGCATGAAACGGCACAGTTTGGCTTTATATAACGCCCCCACTACTGCATAAATAGTGCTATAGCCATATATAAAGATAAAAGGTTTAATATGGTTTGTATGTGTTACCTTCCTCCTCCCTCTTTGCAGTTGGGGCAGGTGCAGGCGACCCTGCGCAGCCGTTTGCCTTCCTGGCCCAGACCATCCATCTCGTCTTCTACTAAGCGCACACGCAGGTGAGACAGGTCATTAGTATTCAGAGTGGAGTCACCAGCAAGAGACCACTCTTCTGAGTCTGGCTCCTCTTTTATCCGAATATCTAATCAGAAAAAGAAAAATCTTTTTTCTGCCACTATGGAACTAGCAATTCCACGAAAATCAAATTGGGTCATCTACCACATTGGCCACATTTCATTCCATTGTTAAATGAAAGACTACACATACTATGGATATATATCAGCTTTTATATAAAAATGTTGTCAATAGCCTGCCTGCAAATAATTTTAAGCCAACCCCTAAACGAGTATTCCGTTGTGTAAGCTCGCAAGGCTGTCAGTCCTGTTATAAACATCAAGCAATCTTAGACAAGTCTGTTACACAAAGACATCCTGACATTTATGATGTAGTAACAGCATTACCTCCAGGGCTGTCTGTGTCATCAGCCTGGAGCTGAAGCCCCGCATGATCCACCGAATTAACTGTAACCGTCTGCAGGTTGGGAATCTGCCCAGAGCTGATGCTAACTGGAGTGGTACTCAGTGTCGCTCCCTGCCCTATAGAGAGTGTCTGCACCGGGGCTAACGTGATCTGTTGGGCTGGGGCTGTCTGGAGCTGCAGATTCTGGAGATTCTGGATACCCTGAACCTGGAAAAACAGTGCAAAGAGGTAAAAATTATTTTTAGTATTTGCAGCTAAAATTAAGAACATTAAGACAATTAAGAAAAATAAAGGCAAAATAAATTTTGGCATATAACAATACAAACACAACTGTTTAAAGATCATAATGGTCACCTATGTATTTACTAGTCACTGCTTTTATATACCACCTGACACTACATTAGTGCCTTGTAGATTTTTTTTTTTTGGTAAGATGAACTTTCATGAACTTTCAACAAATTTTGGAGAGTAAATTGCTGAAAGAATTGCTCACAAAATTCACCAGTTTACGAAAAATAAAAGCAGTAATATAGTTTACTTGACATCTTGTACTTAGCATATTTGACCCTAAAAATGTAGGCTGATGAGTTTTAAATATCTTATGACAAACTTTAGGGCACATGCCAACCAAAATAAGTTCTCAACTATTTACTATTTCCTTTGCACAGTACATTGTCACACACCTACTCTAAGTACCTACCTGAAAGGTCTGCCACTGTATCTGGCCTGATGGTGTGACAGTCTGTGCCTGAATGAGGAAGGTCCCTGGGTTGATGAGCTGGACGTTTTGAAGAGGCTGCTGCCCCTGGGTGGCTATCTGTTGCTGGCCCAGCTGCCCGTCACTGCTCTGGAGTGGCACCTGCTGCAGCTGAATCACCTGCTGCCCTGTGGATGCTTGCACCTGGCTCTGAGCAAGGAATCCTTCAGTCTGCTCAGGCGTGCCCTGCGTCAGCACACCTGTGCCATCGATTGTGCTGGCAGGCAACTGCGAAGACGAAGATGATGATGATGAGGAAGATGTGGTAGGCACAAACATCTCTGCTGTTGCATTAGTGTTGTTGACCACTAGTGTTTGTTGTGATAGCTGTTCTCCCGTTTTCTCGGAGCCTTCTGTGTTGTCCACATGCTGATTGGTCATGATTAGCTGTCCATCAGCGGTCAGCCCTGTGGCTATCGTCTGTGCCCCAGAGAGCCCTAGCGAGTCCAGATCTACGCTGTTAATGGGCACAAAGGTAATATTCCCAGGCAAACCCACAGGCACATTAGCAACCACTTGCCCCTGACTGTTAAACGCCGAGCTTCCTAGAGTGACGCCCTGGATCTGCTGCACTTGACCAGCCTGGGCCATGAGGTTGCTGTTGCTAAGAATGCCAGCTGAGGTGGTGCCGGCTACACTGATGGCCTGAGAGCCATCAGGGAGGATCTGGATCTGCCCTGAGGCATCCTGAGCCAGCGAGGCACCCTCTACTGTCGAAGCAGAGAATCCCAGTTGCCCATCGGTTGTCTGGATCTGAGGGATAACCTGGTACTGGATGTTAGGCACTGCACTGGCGGAGGAGTCTGTCCCTGATGTTAACAAAATGGGCTGGCTCTGGAGGCCCTGAAGGCCCTGAATGGGAAGAACATACTGGCCATTAGAGGTGACGATGCCCCCAGTGGGCAGCTGCACAATGCTCGAGTCATCCTTGACACCATCCCATCTTTCTGATGAACCCGTTAGCTGCACTGATCCCGAATCTGTAGCCTGAGAAAAAGAAGATTAATATGTTACTGAGAAGCTCAATGATAGACAGATATTCTGATAGATATCGTTTAGAGAATGTATCAGTGTGACAAACACAATGCCAACATAACAAAATAACCCACATTCACGCTAGAAAGCACGATTTGTCTATTATGGGCGTCTGATGACTCTATACATGATTAATGAGGGGTTCTATAGGACAGGCTACTATGAAACTACAATTATAAGTTATTCCACTAAATAGGACATAACTACAGGTAGAAAGTAAAACCGAGTGGGGGACCAGGGAAAGGTCAGACCACATAATGCGGCATAGGATTTGTTCAGGATATAGCCAATTGTCTGAATTTGCCACTTTACCCTATTATACCCAAGTTGCATGGCATAAAGAAGATGCGTGCTGTTGCTGAAATCACAGCTCCTTCCCTTACATGTACATACAAAATGCACAGTCATTTGCAGCGTGTTAGCGTGAACATTAGGTCAGTATATAAAGAAGCATCCTAACTGTCACATCCAGGATACACCACTGTTAAAGTAACGATGATAAAAGTGAAAGATCTCACACACATAAACAGTGTTTTTTGGTTCACATGGTGGTTTTGTGGCAATCAAAACAATACACTGGAAAGGTCAGAGGGACTTCAAGTTCAGGTGATTCAGTTCATCATAAAACAAAAAGACAAAACAAGCGTGAAATGAAAAACAACTACAAAACACTAATTTTATTTTTGCTGTAAGATTTTACTATAAGAAATGAACATCCAGAGTCCACTTAGGTCAGACCCAATATGACCAATTTTGCCTGTTCCCCCCAGGTAAGACTGGGTTACAGATGGGGTTAGAAGGCAGGCGGGCAGGATGAGAGGTCGGGAGGCGGTGTGTAAAGGACTTACCCCGGCAGCGGCAGCCCCGTTCTCCCCCCGGGAGGAGGGCGAGCCGAGCTCGCTGCAGGTGGCCGCCAGCAGAGAAAGCGGCGACGGCGGACTGGCCTACCCACAATGGGCGGGTTCAAACAGGAGAAAAGGGGGTGGCCGTTAGTCCGGAGCCACACAGGAAGTACCAGGTTTTTTTAAACAACAAATTTAAAAACGTGTGAACTTCACAAAAGCACCATGCGTCCAGCTACGGCAACAAAAAAGCCCTACCAGAGGAAGGAGAGAGACGAAACGGAACAGAGTACCTGATCTCCTCTGCTACCATCTTGCTGCAGAAACTCGCTTTGACTGCTGTCCACGTCTAAGGCAGCCATTTCCTCTTGTCTCCCCGGCTGTTTGGGCGCTGTAACACAGGCACGGTGCACGGACACGAAGCAACACAGCTCAGTAGGACGTACTGCCAGCTCAACTCTCCGACCACAACAAAGAGTATTTCAACACACCGAGCACAAACAGAGCTGCACACAAATCGGAAAAAAAAATCAGAGGTGGCTAAGCTAACTGGCTAATGTTAACAGTTAGCACAACTGCACAGAGATTAGCAAACCAAACCTACACACTTAGCTAGCATTAGCTTAGCTAAGACAGGGCTGCGGAATGCGTCTAATGGAAATGTATTGAATCTTACATACCAGTCATTACTTGAATTACTTTAATAGAAAAAAAATCTCGATTAAATTACACGCCAGACATGATTATATTATTCGGAGGCGGGCTGCGATCGCTGAATCGAGTCTATTTTTTCTATTTTGATTGACGGTGCGGGAAACACAAAAGGTGGAGCTTCCGATGTTGACTGTGAAAATTTGCGTCACGAACAGGATGTCCCGCCGTCCTTCTACACCACTATTGGCTGTCGGAGTTCCGTCTTCGTGATCCGATTGGTCCAAAGACATATCAATCTGTTTGAATCGCGCAACTTCCTGTTCCTAGTCTCGTGGATAGAAGACGATGCAAACGTTAACCGATGTTGACCAAGTGAACTTGTTGATTTTATTGTTTTGTGTTGTTCAACGTCACTTTTAATATTTAGGTTGGGTTTTATTTACATATTGGCTCATAAAACCTTTATGATATTGAGATTTTATTTCTCAGCATGTATGTTTGTATAATTCAATAGTAAGCTAACTTTGTCTAGCTAATTGTTTTGTTTGGTCATGGTGAGGTACAGTGTGAACAGGTTTAACACTGACCTTTAACAATAAAACAATTAAAAAACAACAACTTATGTGTCTTATTTAGTCAGGTAACATTTTAACATTGTTTTGTTCCTCTTATACCACAGAAATTGGCCAATGATAAAATTATGAAATAAAAAGTCACCTATATTTAATGTTGTGTTACAGCCATAAATCTTTCTCTGAAATAAAGTTAATAAGTTCAAAATACTACTTGTCATATTTCCATGAAACTTCAAAGCCCATTGTACTGAAGATTTTATAGTTAGTAAGTTATGTTACAAATCAAAGACTGGAGACTCCTTTCTAAAATGCTAAATAAAAATCCCACAAAAACCTTAATCATAATCACGTTACACACTTTTCTAATTAGTTTATGTGGAGAATTTCCTATGCAAGTTCTTGTGTAGGTTGTTGCCATGGAAACCATAGCTATTAAACCAAGCATGTTAATGTAGCACTTCTGCCAGAGCCGTGCTTGGAAATGTTTACTTGCATTACCCTGTCTGTGCTTGCTGAGCTGTGGCACGGTGGGTTGTTTGTGTGTTTGTAGTTACTTAGTGTCTTACTTGGCAGTGTAGAACATGTCCTTTTAATCATGAGTGTAAACAAGGTGTTGAATAGAGTCTGTGTTGGTTATGTAATTCAAAACTTTCCAATCTTCTCCATATAATTTTACATAAGTAAGTGCACTATATAAAGTGCCGTATAAAACAGCGATTGTCTCACCCCTTCTACAAACCCTATAGATTAAATGTATTGGTTTATTTGGGTTACCAGAACTTGAAGAAAAGTTATCTAAGAGAAACTAAATTAATCCAGTGAAAGTGGATAGACATGGCTTAAGTTTAGGGAATTGGTTTTGTGAAAGGTTGCTGGTTCAATTCCCTGTACTGACAAGACATGACTGAGGTGCCTTTAAGCAAAGCACTGCTCCCAGGGTGCTGAGGATAGGGGTTGCCTGTGCTTTGGGTAAGTGTGTTTGCTGCCCCGTAGTGAGCCAGTAAAAAGACTTCAGAACAAATTAGATAATCATGAGTATATATTTATCTGATTAAAAGGTTTTATTCGAAAGACAGACAAGCCATCATACCTATACTGCTACTTTTCAGCATAGTGTGTGTGATAGGTCCTGTAAATGGCTCACTCATTCTTACTGGTGATGTAATTAGTCTACAGTTGTTAGTTGAATGCAAACGTTTGCACACACACCTAGAACTATTATCAAAAATAATAGCAGCAAATAAAAAAATAAAATATAATACTGTAAAATATTTGCTTCTCTGGATACAATTTGAATAGTTTGAATAACCTTACAATAATAGTTACAATATATATTTACGACTATGTACAACCTTGTATATCCTCTAAACTATGTGTCACACATCGCCTTCTGAGATCTGAATACACAGACTGAGAAATCTATATAAAATCATGTCAGCTGTTATTGTGTTATATTTCAGGATGCACCTACATATTCTTTTAAACTTTACAGATTTTTTAACATTGGAAAAAGAGCTACTTCTTGTTGTACCAGTTCCTCCTAACAGTTTATTTTATTTCTTAATTTATCCTCTATTTTTGATGAAGGCATTATGGTCTCTACATAACGAAATTTACTGAGTGCTGTAAATGTAAGATACATTTTACTTTCTTTCCACCTATAATCTAACACAAACAGCTGCACCCAATTGAACACCTCAATTGTTTTCAGTTATATATGATATTCTTATGCAGGAAGACCATGTGGAGCATAGCAATGCAAAATAATTTATCACACGCAAAGAAGATGGGCTTCTAGGTTTAACTCACACTTTACTTTATAGCGAATTGTCTGAAGTTCTTTAGCAGTAGACTAGGTTGTAGGTTCAGTATAGTCAATGCATATGGAAAGAATAGACCAATAAATAGACATTCTTAGCATGAAGGGTAATTTGTCCTAATGTTTATGGTGATCTTAGTCGTTTCCAACATTATTCCACACACATATAATCTAGCTTCTATATTTCATTGTTCAATGTACATGTGTGGGATCTGAAAGGACAAAAAGGGAGAAATGTGTGGTAGGATGTTGTCCACAGAGGTGATGTTGCTCCTATAAATGGTAAAACATTAGTAAGAGTGCATTGAGATAACAGCTCAGAAAGGTTCAGTGCGCTCCTGCTCTGAGACTGTTCCTGCATCATTTCCACTGTGTCAGCTCCTCCCTGACAGTGGCCAGAGTGCAGCATTTTCCCTCAACCTTCAATTCAAACTTGAACCATTACAGCAAGACTACAAAGGCACTTTCGCTGCACTCAGGGGCTCGCACCAGTGAATGGTGGATATTTCCAATCACTCTGCTGTCAGTCCAAGTGTCAGGTAAACATAGGCTGGCAGACGGAGCCTTTAGAGTGTTTCACGGCTGTGTCTTGCTCACCTTAGCTTTGCTCAGCAATCTTCCACACAAAGACCCCATGCTCAAATGGAAAGGCAAAACGCCATCTTACATATTTTGGTGAATACAAAAACTTAATTACCATGATCTTACATCTGTATGTGATGCCATATATTCTAAAGTCAATGAACTGATCTAGTGGCTAAGGTCATCTGCAATCATCAGACAATCAGAGCAGAAACATGGGATTGTATTGGTGTTATTGACTGATTCATCCCCACTCCAGCTGCAAATGACATGAGTCAACCTGCAGCCAGCACGGGAAGGACATGAGAAATTATTGTGTTATGTGGTGGGTTTATAACTTTCCTGCACCACAAATTCAAGGGTTTATATCAATAATCTACACCCAGATGGTCCAATCTTATCTGCACAGTTCTGGTGTACCTGCCAAAAGAGTTCGCACATGATACTGCCAGTTGATTTCGGCTGTCCTTCAATTGATTGGAATGAAAACCTGCAGCCTAATCGGTGCTTTACAGATAAGATTGGTCCCCCCTCGATCTACATGTTTTGGTTTGGGCAGGAAAGTAAGTCATTGTCAGGTGTTTCATGAAGTGGAAATGCATTGCATGCTCAAACTGTGGTGAAAATAGCTGGATTTGCTGACCAATGTAACCGTGAATGGTTTGCGAAAGTGTCAGATTAACATATTGACAGAGGCACTAGCTGGGCCTGGTATGTGATGGTGTGGACCACATAGCGATAGCCGCTCTGGCTGGAGATTCCTGTAGATCTGGGGAAATGGAGCCTCACTGGGAGGTTTCCAAACAGAAGGCTACTGCAGGGCAGGATGTGGCTAGAATATAAAATATGTCTCAATGTCATGCCAGTGAAAAGACCATAATGAGAATGCTGTTGAAGTTCAGAGACCACCAAAGATGAGTATTATATATGATTTTTTTTATCCATGTGTACTAATATAATGCCAAGCAATTTTAATACTTAACTTAAGAATTATATAGGCAAGAGACAAATAGTCCTAAAACCAAATTTTATTTGTTATCATTATTGATTTTTATGTTATTTACACTGAAAGTGGCATTTAGACAATTAATCAACAACTATTATAGGCTGTTAACCCACACTGTTCTACAAATTACTGGATTGCTTCATAAACAAGAGAAAAGTCTTACTTTTCCTAATTCTAAATGAGTTTAAATTTTACAGAATCTTTATTTCTCTTTATATATATTTTTTTTCTAACTTGTTTATTTCTTAACAATAATGTTTATTTGACTTTATTTGACTTGATGTTTATTTCCATCCACCACAACTTTGAATATGAAAAGTCTGCACATTCTTTCAAGCGTGTCATGGGTATGTAAGTATGTCAGAATTTGGACTTTCAAGGGTTTAGCACGTTATTTCTTCTGTGTCTTGATGCTATGCCATTGTGGTTTGTCTTGGAACGAATAGCACCATTTGATTGATGATTCTGCATTTTGTTGCATTTGTAGCAGAGACACTGAATCTCTAAAACCAGCAACTAATCCACATTGAATACCCTCTGATTCTTTGTTTTTAGAATTCTGACTACAATGATAATAGAAAAGAATGAGAAAAACAGTTCAGAATGATAGAGTCATAAAGATTCCTGTAAAGATTAGCCAATACCAGAGAGAAAGAGACACGTGTAAAGCCCTACATTTCTGCAGAAAAAAAACACAATGAAAGTTTTATCCAAAAACAATATTAACAGTGTAGTTTGTATGTAAATATATATCTGATGCCCCTCATTTTGTTGTTCGTGCTGTTTCTTTTACATGTTTACATACACTGAAACATTTACTCCATACAATAAAGTTAGTCTGGCGAGAGAATATTAAACTTATATTATCCCCAGCCACAGTGGGCAACACATCCTCACATTTAACATTTGCTGGATGGTGGAAATCACTGGATGGTGTGTTGGTAGAAATGAAAAGGACACATTGTCTATGCATGGACGTCTAGACTTCCTGGGGAGTAAATATAGATATCTCTCAAAATGACCCACAATCAAAACATGCAAATCACTACAATTTCTAATATTTTATCATTCATATTTTCCAGCCTATCACATACTGAAGTACAGCAGCAGGAATGAAAAAGTAATTTCATTTCCAATACCTTAGAGTGCAATTTCAGTAGTGAACACTACACTAGGCAGAAGCAACACAGCCTTTTCCCCTTGTAAATACAAGTAAAGATGACAATTTTTATTCAATTTCTAGTCAGAGTGAGAGGAGTGATTTGTTGTATCTTGGAGAGAAGTGTTATGAGAAGAGGAGTGATCGCCTCTCTATTCCAACTCCTGCCGAGAACACAATCTTGCCTTACAGCCAGCGGCATGCCAATATATATATATATATATATATATATATATATATATATGTGTGTGTGTGTGTCTTTTATTTATCTTTTTTATATTATTATTACTGTAGCTAATTATCACTATGCTACACCTAAATCTAGCCTTAACCTTAATAAACTTTGTCTTTCTTAGTTAATTTTATCCCCACAAAGTCAAAACTGTCACTATATACCTGTAACAGGGATGTGGGGATGTTAAACTGTATAGATGCTGGAATTATACAAAGCATATATTTTATGTGTTCTATTATTATTATTAAAGACATCATTGAAGAAATCCAGCAGCATCCTAATTTCCAAGTTTTTACCTGTAATACAAAGAACGACAGAATCACATGATGCACATAATATTGAAGGACAGACATGGACATCTACTGGACTTTTAGAAACAGTTGAAATCATTTGTGTTTCTTTGTGTCTGTGTTGAGTCTGTTGTCATATTAAAAAAACAATGCACTAATTCTTTTCAATACACCTGGCCAAACAAACATAAAAAGGTTCATCCCAGTCTGATTTCCCAAAACATGCTTGTCCTACAGCAGATAATCAGGACAGCGTGCACTGGTGAAAGCAGAGTCCCTCCACAGTTGCTATTCTCCCAGTCCCTCTGTCAGCCTGGTCTTTTAATTCTGTAATCAGAAAACAGCAGGTCCCCATATCACCGTCCCCACACAGCAGACAGTCAATACAGACATCCCCAAATACACAGTGCCTGCTTCTATCCAATGTTTTATTGAGTGTGGACATCTGGGCTACTGTAAAACATGCATTATCTAAGCAGGGAGGAGAGCAGCAGCCCGCTTTGTCCCTGCTGTCAGCTGTGGCAGAGTCTCAACGTTTGATGGAGATTAATGAAGTATCAGGAGAGTAATGCGCTTCTTCAAGCGCTCTTACAATCTGGAGTAGAGGGCCATCCCAGTCTTAAATAGCAAAGCTGTCAGTGGTGAGAGGACCTTTTGCTTTTGGCAAGGAGGAGTACAGTGCTCTCAGAGAAAACCAGACACAGATAATGCAGCAGCAGGCAGGTAGAGTGGGGACAGACACACTTCTGGCAGGTAGCTATCAAAATCTCCTGACTCATTTGCGTTAAACTAATTCCCCTGGTGCACAGTTTGTGAAGGATGAATTCATCTGTTTGCAGTTTTTGGCCTTTGTCTTCCCACTGAGTATTTAAGATTATAATGAAGTAAAAGAAAGAGAATTTGTTACATTTGCACATTAAAAAGCCAGACAATCACACAGAACTACTTACTTTATCATTAGTAAATTAAATCTATTAGAGGTATAACACACCCCCACACACACACACAAATCAAAAATGTTTTATTCATAGGCCATCCAGGATCCCACTGGGTGACTTGACTTCTTCCTCTGTCAATTCCTATTCACACCTACAACTAAAATGGAAATAACTCTCTTTCATTTGAGAGTATTCACACTTCCCAAAGAAACAAAATAACTGCCTCTGTATACATTAGGTCTGTTTGTTCCCCTTTCCGGCCAAACTCAAAATAATTGACTTGAAGTGCAAATATGGATGAGTTTATGCATTTTGGTTCTGAACAGCGCACAATTAATTAGAAGAATCGATGTTCCTTTTAAAGACTCAGGAGACCATTTAATCCAAGCTCAATACCCAGACTGGCTGGATGGAGAGGGAGACAGAAAAAAAATCAATGGCTATTTGTGAATCGTGAGTATGTATTAAAGACAGCCTCGTCTCGCTGCTTCATTTGCACTTGAAAGCAGCCATCTGGAGCAGCAAGCTTGGCTTAAGCAGATATGATTACTAATAATGTGATATACCCGTACACTGGCCTATTCAAACACCCAATTCCCACTGCTGAAATTAAAAAGCATTGGTTTCTGCCTTGGGAGAAGTCAGTCATAGACACACACACACACACACACACACACACACACACACACACACACACACACACACACACACACACAGAGAGAGAGAGAGAGAGAGAGAGAGAGCGAGAGAGAGAGAGAGAGAGAAAGAATATATGGCTGAGAGAAAAATATTTCTAAAGGAACAGGAAACTGAACCAAACAGGATCTTACCCTGTTGATGCTAACATAGGTCTCTGAATTCCTCTGTATAGAATAAAAATTTTTTTAACCTAAAAATATAAATGTAACAAACAAACAAACAAACAAACAAATAACCATTAAATAACCATTTATAAGTATAAATGGTTAAAAGTATGTGCTGGTTTACATGAGCAAACTAGAAATATACAACATGAAAACATCTCCAGTGTTTGTTTCAGAAATAAAAAAAAAGGTCATGGGGTTATGCGGGTTGTTGTAGGAAACTAATGTGTCAGCTCCCCTGAGCTGTACCTAATCAGGGTTAAAGGGCTGTCGCAATTACACACACACACACACACACACACACACACACACACACACACACACACACACACACAGTTCAGGATTACTGCTTAACACTCGTTTCTAAGCTCAAACTGCTCTGGGCTATCATTTAATTTCTAATTGTTTAATCCACCTATCATGATAGAATCTCACTCTAAATCCCTTGCTTCCTCTCACATTCATGAATCAAATAAACGACAAGACAGGCTACAGTGTCACAAGTCAATGTATGGTTTTTAATTGATTTTAGATAGATAGATGGATAGATAGATAGATATCTACCAGTAATGCACTGAATAAACCTCCTGACCATTCTAATAAAACAGAACCCATACTGCTGTATTACCTCACCAATAATTGAATGTGATTAAATCAGTTAGTTTCCCAGAAATCTGTTTGTGTTTTCACCTGACTTTAATTTTAATATCAGTGACACAAAGTATTAATTGAGTTTTAAACATATTAATTAGGATTTAATTTTAGGCTTTTCAATTCCAGGCCTGTATTCATATGTTTGCTCCCACTTAACACCACCCGACACCCAATTAAACAACCTCGTTACAATCCTATGCAAGGGAACAAGAGCAAATTAGCATGAACAGGTGTTGTAGTGCAAATACCTGCAGGGCATGCATTCCCTCAGGGACTGACCTGAATAGTCTACACATTCATTACAATGTCCTACTGCTGATAACATGCTAATGCAACGATCAGCTATACTAATAACTGTATCCTGAAACAAGCCAGATCTTGTTTTTTTTTGTGTTGTACTTTACAGCTGGCTTGAAAAATCTGTACTCATGTCAACATGTGTAAGCTGTGTAACAAATTCTGAATCATGTGTCTAGTGTAGACACATAGGAACAGGATTACACCAGGAACAGGTTAGACAGCTGTATCAGTCAGTCAACCTGTTGTGCCAGGAGAAGCTTCCAGCACCAGCACCACCACACACACACACATACACACACACACACACACACACACACACACACCAAGTTCTGTTAAATGTGTGCTGGGAAATGCTGTTCTTGGCCCAGGGCACTTCCTGTGAAAGCCGAAACGATGTGTCACAATGGCAGCACTTCTACTAGATGAGACGAACAGCAGTTAAGACAAATGTCTCACACATACCCTCAGGATGAGGACACATCTGCACACACCAATTAGGGCCTGAGAAACTTCTAAAAGCTGTGGTTAGAGTTTAGTTAAAGGACCCTGTATCAAAACAACATATGTTTGTTAGCCACTCATCACGTTTTTATTTCAATTGTACATAAAGTGCATTTTAATGGTGAAATGTGGTGTTTATTGTGACCAATATGATGTATGCGATGTCCCCAAATACCTCCATAGTAATAGGAAAGTGTAACAATTTTTAAATTTACAATTAGGGGTAGATAGTCTATCATTAGAGCGATTCAGTGTGTGTGTATATGTGTGATGACCTGTGATGAACTGGCCCGGCTTCATGATCCATGCATTTTAATTCACTACCTAAGTGAAAACTACACTGCCCATAAAAGTGTTTGCCCTCTTTAATCACACTGATTTTACCTTTACAAATGCACCATATATATCATTTTAATAATATTATTAACCATATAAGGAATTGTGAACATCTCTGTAGTGATTCTTTTATGATCTTTTAAATACATGCTCTGATGCATTTGCTCTCAGCTATACAGAAACTCGGCAAGAAATAAAATCGACACTCTGTAAGTAAGAAGACCCAGCCATATCAAAAGCAGGCCAGCTCAGTTAAAAGGTCACAACACGTCGCCAGCCATGAAAGAAGATATGCAAGCCTCTATACTTGCTCTCTTCATCCGTGTAACAGTCCTTATGTAAAGAATTTCACACATTATTTAACTTGTCTGACACTATCAGTGTAACAGCAGCATCTAAGGGCTGCTGGCGATGAAAATTCTCCTGATAGGAAAACCTGCAGACACCAACAAAATCTGATCTGATAAAGACAGACAGACAAAAAAAAAGAGAGAGAGAAAGAGAGAGAGAGAGAGAGCGAGTGAGAGAGAGAGAGAGAGAGAAATGTTGGTAAAGCAGGTTCTGGGAAAGTGCAGCAGGTGGAGAACAGCGTTGTTTAGAACAGCATCAGTGAGCATGTCAGGACTGTGCAGTAATTTCTCTCCCTGTGGAAATGCAGAGGTGAGCTGTTATATGCTGTGTGACTGCCAGTCCTGTCTGATCACTGGAGAGTTCCCTCATCCACACCGTGATGGCGCTCCCTCGGCTGCTTCTTCGCCAAACCTGAATTTCATTACTCGGGGTATAATGAAGCACTTCTCCAAGAGTGCATGGTTCACTCTGGAATACCTGCAGAGACGTAGCTCCTTTCTGCTTTAGTGAAGAAGAGAGAAGTATGGTGATTAGGAATGACAGAGGGAAAAAAAGAGTAGGAGATGAATAAATTGTTAAGATGACTTATAGTGTCTTATATAGTGCTGTTGAGATGTGCGATACAGCAGTATAGATTTTGCATGACTTGGCGTAGTCTGGATTTTAGGCCATCTTAACAGGTGAGGGGTAAAGCCAGTAAAGGGAAAGGTTGATCATTTTGAGGATGCCACTGTGCTAAACACTGGCCTTTAGACACTGCTTAGTCTGATAAAGCCTCATAGCTGCTATCAATGCCCTCCAGCTACGCAGATGATCCACATCCACACCTGCTATTGATCTGTGCAGCAGCGA
This sequence comes from Duopalatinus emarginatus, assembly GCA_028565595.1. NCBI lineage: Eukaryota > Metazoa > Chordata > Actinopteri > Siluriformes > Pimelodidae > Duopalatinus > Duopalatinus emarginatus. The sequence goes on from JAOVVF010000047.1 coordinate 15,354,249, forward strand.
TCATGGCTCACTGTCACAGAGAACATGACAGGCCTCTGACTTTCACTGCGGGACCTGCATGATAGTCACTGGTAGTCATTTTAAAATCAATTCCTGGCAGTGGCTTGTAAGTGTAAATCATTGCTGTAATGCAATGCAAAGAATCCAGATCACTAGAAGTCCTAATTTTAATGCAGTATCTGCATTTCTTTCTTTATAATGGAATTCATAGTATTTATTTATATATTTTGTTTGTATCTATCCAATTTTCCAACTCTTAGCTACCTGAAATCCCTCTCATGTAAAAAGCACAAGCGTCACATGTGATCATAAGTTGTTCATATGGAATTTTGTGATTATTATTATTATTATTATTATTATTATTATTATTACTATTATTATTATTATTACTACTACTACTACTACTGTTATTGAGGAAATCATATTTGAGTAATTAAATGTGAGAATTTAACATGTGAAATATTAGCATAAAATTAAACAAATTATTAGTAAATGTGTAAAATGTGTAAAACAAACAAACAAAAAAAAAAGGAAAAAATAACACATGAATGCCATGTGACTTTTTTTGTAAGGGTGTATAAGCAAAACGTAGCCACATACAGCGAAATGTATAAACATGATAAAACTGCTTTTTGACCCCCTTTTTTTTTGCATGTCCTAATAAAAGACCATTTATATGCTGAGATGAGCTGGAAGGAGAGTGACAAATGGGCAAAACAAATGACGTTCCTGCTCCACATCAATATAACTGCTGGTGAGCTGCATCACAACCCCTCGCTGCTCCATGGAGCACGGCTGTGGAACTGTTGAGCACTTTTAATTATGTATATAATAAGGTTGGGGTCAACATATTTCATGCCAGGAGAATGATGTGTATTTAATGACTCTAATACATTACCTTCTGTGTGTAATCTTACTGACGGAGTGCCTGTAAGTTTAATTACCATTAATCAGCATCAGGGTCTGTCTGTGTGGAGAGAAATAGATGGGTCTGTGATTTGCTTCGCACTGGACTGCTGCTGGGGGTGACACGCGGTACATGCGACAGCTATAGGGAGCTGCCTGATAGATAATACTCACCTCGAGCCTGCCTAATAAAGCATGCGCCATGTTACAGAGTGTAGTTTTTACAGCGTAAGATGTATTAGGTTAATATAGTTACTCACTGATGCTTACCTGACTGAATGCCCTTCATTCCAAATAAAAGGAGACTGCAATCAGTTATGTTCCTAGATCTGTTTTTTAGGGAATTAATAGTTTTTTTTGGCCCCTCTTGTTGACCCCTGGTTGAAAGGTTGAGAGAGCTCTTTCTTGTTCGCACACAGATAAGGGACAGAGTTCACACTGAGGGCCATTGGCTTAATCAAACACAAGTTACTTGTAAAAACTTCCCAAAGTCCTTTTTGATGCGTATAAAGTACGTGTAGAAAAATACTTGTTTAAATTATTAATGCTTTAGTAAACATGCTTTTCCTAGCCAACATGCCGTTGCAGCAGTGAAACGTAATTCAACAAGTCGCAAGACTTCATTACAAGACTTCCAAATCCTTTTATCCTCTTCACAAACATTTGCTCGAATGAATGCTAAGCCAAACATCTGTATTGATGCAAATCCCTCTTATGTTTGTTGATGCGCTCAACTCTCTGTGGTCCTGTGGCAAAACTGAGACAGAAGCGCAGGGGGCGGAACCCCCCTGTACAGGCCCACAAAACGGCCCTGTGAAAAGCCACATCAATTTCAACCCAGACAAGTGCCGTCACACAGATTAGGCAACCACAATGCAGCAGGGCCTTATCTCCAGCGGCAGGAGGAGGGCAGCCTGATCTGCGCAGGATGGAAACATTCTCACCACGTAATGGACAAAATCAATTGTTGCCCTCCTCAATCAATGCAGCACCTCGCTCGCTGCTCAGCAGCTTCCTGTGTAACTGCAATTCTCTGTGGCATGTGATGGTGGCGTGAGGCGGCCATGCGACCAGGCTGAGGATGGGTGATAACTGGTCACATGCTCGATTCGTGCTGCAGGTACAAGTGAGCACGACTCACCTGGGTGATTGTTCCTTTGCTTGCCCTGATCAGAGGAAGTAGTCTCAGAATCACAACATTTCAGGCTAAATTCACATCTTATCAATACTAACAATAAATACTGTCACTAAATAAAACCAACTTAGAGGAATTATTAACTAACACCTGGAACCCACACAGCTCAGCCAGCTGAGTATCTTCAGTAACGATTATTGTTAACAGTAATCCTCTCCTGCGTGTATTGCTAGCAATATATAAATTGATTAAATAAATAAAATAAGACATATGAATTTTGAATATATTATTCCGGTATGAAGACATTTGATTAATTAGCATACTTGCTGTCTCATTTAGACACATTCAAAACTCTTCCTAACATCATTTTCCATGCTCCGAAAAATCTGCTGTCACAATTTCTTTTCTCTCCGCAGAGAATTTCACATTGTGAGAACAATGAACCCAAAATGTCTAAGTTATAATTATACCTGCGATGACAGATGACAGTTAAAAACTTAATTTAGAATAAAATCTCCTTTGACTGAGTTGTTCCGTAAAGAGAGGGATCCTTGCTTTATAATGGTAATTACTCTGCCATTTATTATTCTATCAGCGCACGCAATTAAACGAGTGCGCTGAGGACACAGTTGATAATAAAGTGTGGGGAGAGTGAATGCTAATTAACCTTAGAGATGGCTGCTGCTCTCTCTCAGTCTATGCTGCTTCACCCCTCCACTTCTGCTCCTCTGCACTCCAGCACTTGGTGCCATGACTCAGTCAAATGGTAACACTAATCTGCCTGACCACCAAAGCCACAGTTAGCTACAGAAGCCAGAGACACAGCAATCACTGACTAAAACATTTGTGATCTTATCATATGATATCATTGATCATAACCACATCTGGTGACCATATTGTTTCAGGATGATGGCTACAACACACACAAAGAATGTATCATGCAACACCTGTAAAAAAAATAAATAAATAAACAAATAAATTATTATTATTATTATTATTATTATTATTATTATTATTAACTATAATGTTTCATGTTAGGTTACCTGCTAACACAGATAAAGTGTGTATTATGCCACACTTTACTTTTTACTGTAACAACAACAGCAACTATTATTATTATTATTATTA
>JAOVVF010000047.1:15368343-15384678 GCA_028565595.1 Duopalatinus emarginatus
TATATATATGTGTGTGTGTGTGTGTGTGAGTGTTTATACTTCCATGTTGTAGTAGGGGGTCAGTGGGATGTGTTGTGGTACACTGATGCACTAGTAAATGTTTAGAGCTGGAGTACAAGTGGTTGAAGTTTCGACGGTAAACTCCTGGACTTCCTGTCGGTCCTCTTGCTGTGGATCAAGAGAACCTGAGAGAGTATCTTTAACAGAAGAGCAGTTTCTAACATTAGAAATGATGACAGGCAGATGTACAAAGTCCTTATAAAAAATACTCACATTTTAGTCATCATAATATTCTTGGTCTTTCTATAAAGTGTGCATTCAACAAATAAGCAATGTAACAACAAAGCATGTTTTTGTAAATCATTTTATTTCGAATGGCTTTAACGGATTCAATTTACTACCAGAGTTTCCATGTCAATTATTCATAATTGTCTATATATAAAAATGAATAAAGAGATAAAACAGACAAAATGGCAGTTGTTTTTCAAAATCCACTTTTATACAACACAGATTCGTGGCTACAAGCCCTTAAGCAAGCAATCGTCCAAGTGTCTGTGGGAGAGCAAGACTTTCTCTATCTTTGAGCTACATGATGCAAAGTTCTGTCAGGCATCCAGGAGGTCATATGTAAAGGTACGTTATTCTCCTTTGAGTTAGATTAGATACTAGAAATTATATCACAGCCAACTTTATGCACAGCGCAGGAGAAATGTGATAATTGCACTAGCGGAAAGACAGTCTACCACAGTCTGTGTTCAACACAGTCACAAATCTCAGTCACAATTCTTGTATAAAGTTGGATACTCACAGCTGCACACAGTTTTAGACATGACAATAAAAAATGCTTCCAGTAAATTCCGAATGTATGGCTTAAGGCATGCACGACTCTTTGTGTATCTGTCAGTCCTGTTCACATTAAAGACTTAAATTATAATTTATCTTGTTGTTTGCTCTGCGTGATCATTTGCTATGTTATCATGTGTACATAAAAAGAGAGAGACAGAGAGAAAGAGAAAGAGAGAGAGAAAGGCTCAGGTATGGCTGGCGAAGGTCAAATGACAGCATGGCGTCTGTGAGGCAGACTGCCTCCATTAGTGAGCCAAGAGGTGCATTTATTGTCCAATTAGAGGCAGGCAGATCTACCTGTAATCACCTGGTACAGGTGTGAGCCTCACTCTGCTGCTTCGGCCACAGGAAGCCACTCATTGGCTGTCAGAGCTCAGCACTTTGATCTCAGCATTGTTCCAGTGAGAATGCCTCGGGCCGCTTCGGCTCCGAGACGCACTCACGCTCTCCAAACGCTAAAGGAGGAGATTTATTGCCTGTCATGCAACTTGAAGCACACAGACTCACAAATATGCACATGCACGCTACATGAAGGAGAAGCTTTTTCATTGGTGACTGATCATCTAGCAGTCATGAATCACCTGATTTATGTTGTGGTGGATGACAGAGACAGAGAGGCTCTGAGGAGTGGCAAGAGGAGTCATACGGAAACAACTTCCTTCGTTTGACGTTCCTACAAGCTAGAAAAACAAGCTGCTTACTTGTAAACATGAAAAGCACAGATGTTTAGTCACTTCACAACTGCAGAGGAAATGCTGCCCGAAAGCATGGGTTTTAATAATTATATCATCATTAAAAAAAATTAAGAACTCACACAGATTATGAAATAGTATTAGGTTATTTTTGTGGATTTAACAGAAAGGAAGACTTGTTTTTATTTCCAGTGTATGACACAGAATACAGTGGGAACTGATTAAATGTCTGGAGTGATGAGGTGACGACTGTCCGTGTCACCATCTGAAGGAAAGATGAGATTTTAAAGCTGAAATCAGATATATAAATATTTTAATTTAAAGCTTTGCATTTTAAATATCATTTAAATAAAATGTATTATGTTATTCTCTTTAAATTATATTTATATTTGTTTTTTATCAATTACTCAGTCCAGAAATTAGCAGACATTTGGGACATAGAGTTTGGAACTCTGTAAACTGTCTCACAACCTGTATATGTGCATGCATGTATATGTGTGTGTGTTGGTGACATCGGAATAAACCGGACCATTTACACTAGAAGAACGCCATAAAACCAGGAGACACTGTGGCGGCACATAATTCTGTATGAAGTCATTATTAAAGGAAGTGAAGTCGTTTCCTGCTGGTGATGAGACACAGATGAGCCAATCACAGGCAGGTATATAGTTATAAGCATCTGATAGACATCATGCCAGTGGGATGAGACTTGGGCAAATTCAGCCTTCAACTGTGGACTGAAAATGGCATGTTCACCTTTAGGTTTCAGGTTCATATATAATGCTTGTTAATAAAAACTTCAATATTGTAATATGTGTCAGTTCTGCAGAATGTGTCCCATACCTGTGAAGAGAAAAGACACACTAATGGTTAAATGATGTGCAAAACAAAAAAAATACAGAAGCCGACCCATAAGCCTTCAGGGCTGAGAACCTGTCAGTCAGATACAGCACAAGAATTGAAAATAAAATGTTTTACCTGAGAAGGGATGCCTTTCCTAGCAGTAGGGCATTTATTTTGAGTAATTGGCATTTGCCATGTGATTTGAATTACCATGTTGACTTCCAGTCTACAAAAATTTATTTTTCAGAGTCTTTGATATCTTAGGAAAATTAGACATTTTAATAGGGAATAGGAAACATGTTGCTACAGAACTATAATGAAGTACAGAATATCAGTCAGGGATGGCTCAGTGTGGTAAAGATGGAGTCACTCATAAGGCAATTAAACGAGGGAAACACTATAATATGTGGTACAGCTCCAGGCCGTACATAGCTCTACTATATTACAGTGACATTACACTAATGAGAGCAGCGACTGAATGCATGTATCTACCACCTTATTTATTATAAGAAAAACTATTACTGTACTTCCATAACTTCATAAATGTCCAGAGTAATTATTTTAAATACACAATTTACAGAGGTAAAAATGTTTTAAATGGATTAATAACTACATTATGTCATATAATGATGTGATATAATGATAGAATATGAGCAGCAGTACTGTATTTTTATGAGGTGAGATGCGGGGCTCAGGCTTGTCTGTGTAAGCAAATCTATTATGTATGTTAAGCGACAAACATTTAGATCTATTATAGACACAGAGAAGAGCTGTTTTCAAAAATGAGGATTTTTTAAAACCCTAAATCAAACGGTCCCCCCTCCCATTGAGGGTCAAGCTGGGAGAAAAATCGAGGCCAAGCCAAAAGAAAATGTTTTGTCGGCTCGGCAGGAGTGCTTATAAACCCTTCAGATCAGTATCAACTGAGATGTCATTAGTTTGCTCAAAAATAATGCAGAAAATATCCCTAAAATCACATGATGCACTTGAGGCGGTGATTTGCTGAGCAGAGGCTTCGCTCTAAACTGGAGATTTTGCTTTAAGCACCAATGATATGACAGGACACAGGACCATGAATACATTTAAGTGAAGATTAAAGGCCTACCTCCTTTCTGTTCTGCTGGGGACAGTTGTGAATGTGTGCCTTTTCATCCAAAGGTCGGTGCTTGATTCTGCACATTATGTCCTGTTTGGGATTAGAGGTGAATGAAGAAGCAACCATTAAAGAAGATGAAACAGAATATAAAAACAGCAGGATCCTGGGTAATTATTTCCTAAATGCACGGCATGCTGATGCACTGCTGAACAATGCAGCACTCTCGCAGCATAAAGGGGCCAGAAGCATAACAGGAATGACACACTTGCACACACAACAAAATACACATGTATGTAAACATGTATATACACACTTACAGTAACACAGAGAGATAGATAGAGAGAGAGAGAGAGAGAGAGAGAGAAAGAGAGAGAGAGGCATACTTATGCATTTGTTCAAATAATTTTTTACAGGTCTACACATTCAACACATGTACTAACTCTCTTTAAATGTTAACTTGCTTTGAATACAAGGCTTTGAATAAAAGGATTAAGGAGGAATGGAAGTTATTGTTAAGGCTTCAGTTCCCCCCTGGTTCTCTGCAGTGTAATGTCAGACGGACTATATGCTACAGTAAGGTATTAATTAACAGTATTGTAGAAGCAGGTCTTAGAACTACATAGTGCTGCTTGGAGCTGTTGTGGGTTAAGACCACAGGCGTATGTGAGCCGTGAAAGGCTCTGGAAGCAGGAATGGGTGGGAAATAGGGGAGGGAGCCAGTTATAAAATTTGTAATAAAGAAATTGAGCCTATTATTGTTGATGCAGCTCTGCAGAAATTAGCGGAACACACTCTTTTTGTTCCTGTCAACTTAACCTCCCCCTTCGTAAAAAAAGGAGCCCTCCTCCATCCCTGAAACAGCCCTCTCCCACCCTTCTTCCCCTCCTCCATCCTCCCCTTCTCCCCTCAGCCCTTCCCTGCACTTCACAATCCCTTGCTCCTTTTGAAATGAAGAGGAAAGGAAGGCTGCTGCTGCCTCAATTACACAAAGGCTCAGTGATCCCCGGCTGGCTGCATTCACTCTCCCCTCAGCCCTCTCTGCAGGAATTCTAAAAGACTTTTAGCCACGTGGGTCGAACATGGGCCACCCTCTCTCTCCTGTATCCCCCCTCTCTCTCCCTCACTCCTGTCCCTCTCCCTCTCACTGCAAACAAGCTCCCTCTCCATCTTTTCTATTGCTCTCTCTCTCTCTCTCTCTCTCTCTCTCTCTCTCAGAGAAATTAATCATGTGTGAAATGGAAACAGCAAACTGGCGGTGACACAGACTGAACCTGTGCCAGGTTGCGCTCATCAGCTAGCCGACGCAGCGCAGCACCGCTCCACTAGGCAGGTGTTAATAAAAGACACACATCCTCATGCACGCATACATCGATGAACAAACACACAAACCCACTCACGTGCAACCAGGAAGTTGGGAATTCTGAAAAGATCTAGGATGTTTTATTGTTTGCAACGGACCGAGCCTTCACCTCTCAGTGGACAGCAGTTCAGAAACAAGCTCTTTTTTTGTGATTTTTCTTTATTTTATTTCCCCCTCCATCTCTAATGGACTGGCATGACCAACACAAATACCCTCTAATTTGACTTTGAATACAGAAGCTTTGTATGGTGCTGTAATTGGACGTATTATAATAAATAGCTGTGAATGCATTATCAGCACATTCAGGTCAGTAATTAACGAATCTGCTAACGCCTCATCGCACACAATCAGCTCTGACACCAGGCACGTCACACTTTTCAATCAACTTAAGGCTTTGGCTGGTGTGAAACTGTATACACACATAGAGCATGCACTAATACATTAATTATAGACATGCACATCTGTCCAGTAGAGAAAAGTTGCTGAAATATGGCAAAAATAAGTTGCATACACTGAGATCATCGTTTATGAACACTCGCAAGATTAGTAACTATTGATGAATCCTCTTAACATTATAGAAAGCTGTGCAAAGTCTGTACAAGAAGTAATGCATAGATGCTGAAGATTATATAGAGGAAACAGTATGAAAGATGTTCTCTGTTGCAGGCTTTTTCATTTCTTCCTAGATGCCAGTCAGCTGAATGTACTAAATCTCTCTTTCACTCTTTAAGAAATTAATCACTCCTACTCCCCCTTTCCTCCTGAGTTGCCTTTGATAGGCTCTTTTCTTCAGCATCTAAAAGAGGCCCTTCCATAGATTTCTATTGGCACCAAGCACATACAACATTCGGCAAGAAGTAATGTAGATCATTTTTATTCATTGCCTCAAATTGTCTGCAATTATGTGCGTCAGTGGCCACCTGCTTGTCCTGAATGGTGTCGGGTCTGGCGGAGTTTGTGTGTGTGTGTGTGTGTGCACGAGTGCTTATGTGTGTGTGTGTGTGTGTGTGTGTGAGGAAAATTACACTAACAGGGGCCATGCAGGGCCCCCAGTCGCAGGTGAAATGGCCTTCTTGTTAGTATAATGAGCGGTCAGGGTTTGCGTGTGCCCGGCCTCAAATGGGGTGGCTGAAAGGCAGGATTAGCCCTCCCAGCCCCCACTCGCACACGCTCTCCTCTACTGTCTACAAACGGGGTCACAGCAGACGCTGCCCTCAACATGGCCAACACACGACCTAACACAGGCTGGGGTTTTTATCTCTGCATTTAAAGACGTGAGACACAAACTGGCTGAACACAAACAGACTAAGACACAGACACACACCTGGAGGAGCTTGCACTGCTTCATTACACACATGATGTCTGTGCTACTGTGACAGTGACACATACAATATAATAAAAACACCATGCTGTACAATGAAAGAAAGGCAGTAAGGAAGGAAGGAAAAGAAAGAAAAACTTAAAAAAAAAGAAAAAAAGAAAGGCCGATCTCTGCTTAAAAACATTATAAACGTTTATCATATTAATATCTACTGTGGGATTGTGGGTCAGCCATTGAACAACCCTTTCCCACAATGCCGTGCTGTGTGTTGTGTGGGAGCTGCACTGAGCGTATGTAGTGCTATGATTTGAGTATTACTTCAGATGAAAAGCTGCTGGTGGAAACACTTTCATTAGTGCAGCGTGGTGACCCGAGTTCAGCTTCTGATTAAGTATCTCTCTATTAATGAATTCTGCAGCAGGAAACCCCCTGACCCTTCGGTACTTTCGCTCGCTACAGAAACAGAGAGAAATGGGCCAGGGGGAGGAGTGCAGGGGAAGAGAAGAAGATGAGGAGAGAAGGAAATATGTACATTTGTCAGATTCTAGCAGTGCAGGTGTAGCAAAATGTTCTCAGATCTGTCCATCTGTCTAGGTTCAATTTTTTTCATAACATTTCTGAACCTTTTTTAGCACTGCTACAACATTTTAATATTGTTTTAACAGTGTTCTAATAACTGTATAAGGCAAGCTATATGTCAGATCATTTCAAAGCACTGTTGTAATGTTACATAAATTGTCAAATAACCTGTCAAATATTAATTCTCTGTTCTAATCGTTACTGAGCCTATGTTCCTTCAATCAAATGTATTTTAAAAAACAAACAAAAAAAACAAACAAACAAAAAACAAACAAACAAACAAACAAAAAAAACAGGTTTAAGTAATAGGAAGTCAACCCACATGTCAAAACCACTAAAATGCACAAGGTTTGCACTGTCTTTTTAATCTGAACTATTTATAGACTCAATTTATAGACACTAGGTGTTCTATTAATCCAGTTAGCTTGCTTGCAAACTACCCAAGAATAAGCCTAAAGAATCTTTTGAAAATGCACGCAGTCTCCCTATCTAAACAAACAAACAAACAAAACTAGTCTAGATATATCAGCAGTTAAGCATGTGGAGAGATGTTGTCTACATAGATCTCCATTTGAAAGCAGGAATTCACATTTTCTTAACTGCTATTATTCATATTTCTGTTTTTAATGTTTTTTTTTTTTTAAAAATGCATCAGATAAACAATTCCCATTGGAAAAGTCCAGACTGATGTCTCAATCCCCCTGGCCTACCTGGAATCATCTAAAATAAATAAATAAATGAGTAAGTACATAAATAAACAAATAAATAAGACTTAAACTTGAGGAAGGCAAGGAAATGTCTGAAAATGTCAGTAGACAAGGATCAGCATCCTAGATGACATTCAAATCCAACCTGCAGTATCCTTTTCTACCTTGAATGCTAAGTGTCCCTAACAGTCTAAATATGCTAAATTATAATTACCAGTAGTGATACAGATCCTACAGTCTTTCACTTTTTTGTGACTAAGAGTTTTTTCCTGGCACCATCATGCCTGAATATAAATTTTACATTAGGGATAAACGTTTATGGTCTGTCCAGATTTCTATAAAGCTTTGTGACTCAATTGCTCATGCTCCATAGTTAAAAAGTAACATACAAATAAATTGAATACAATGGATAGAGATATGATTAATAATAAGGGCTAACAATTAAATAATTGATTCATGCACATCCTGTAATGTAAAACACAAAGTCACTTAATTGTACCACTTTTATCACCTCTATCTGAATTTTGTTTAATAGATTAACTGAGTAAATGGTAAAGTGTCCTAATCAGGGGAGTGATTAGATAATGGAGCTCTTAAACACTTAAGATCTAATTCTCCAGAGCTGCAAGCAAAAGCTACATGTGTTTGCATGTACCAATAGCAAACAGCAAGAAACAGAGACGCCGACGTTACTGATTTCAACATCGCAAGATTCAAAGACCTCTAGGGAAGGAACTAATGAGTAATGATGGGAATTCTGCCTCCTTTTAGTGAGTCAGATCATTTTTCTCATCTCAGAAATAGGAGCTGATGCTTTTCTCAAATGACTCACTAGCTGTTCTCTAAACAAGAAAATTATTTGCAATATTTTGATATACATGACTCGCTAGTTATTGCTGAAGCTGGTTAATGAAATCAATGAAAACAAACAGCTCAGATTTAGAAAATAGGATTAAACTAAACTGCAAGAAACAAAGCACTGAATACATATGCAAAATAGTATATATAAATCAGGCCAGCTTAAGAGCCAATGGTTCATCTCTGTACTACTAAGTTATTATCATATATTATCTGATAATTTCCTATTGTTGTCTAAGTTAACTGAAGTTGTTTAATAAAGTACAGTCATTTATAATAATAATAGAAACATTACACTTTAATTCTAATTTGCTTCTGGAGAGAAAACATCTCTAATTTAGTATTACTGTAAGATTTTTATCTGCCCCCTGTACTGTATAGTGCATAATCTAATAATAGCTAACCTTTCAGCTTTTAGTTTCATTAAGCATTAAATATCATCAATTGCTCTGATATATTTGTTTCTAGTGAAAAAATAGCATTAGATTTCAGTTGTTGCAGATGCACAGGTGTACATTAACATGACATCAGCCAGTGTGTATGGCATGCTCTTTTTCCTGCATCACATCTGTTCCTTACTTTCCATTCTGGCAGTTAAACTGTGACTTCAGTAGAACTTGCTACATACTGTATATCAATCATTCATCACTGGTGCCATGATAATGTTGGCAAACAAGTTTCAGCAATGTTTAATTGAGAAACTCTTGATGATTCATGCTATGGCTATGTAACCAAAGAGAACAGAGAATCAGAGTGTTGAACTTATATCACAGAGGCCTTTAAAATGCAAAAAGACATCATATTTAAAATGTGTTGGACAATGAATTTCAATACTGTAACAATATTTGTAAGCAAATCATTCAAGATTTCAATTGGATTAACATGCTCATTCTTGAATCTACAAGTACCACCCAAATAGTGAGGAATTCCTGTCTACCTCAAATTTGTCTCAGATCCAAAAATGAATACGAACAATGTTTCCACTCCTCACTCACTATCAATAAACAGAATACCTTAACATCAAAAATAAAGAACATACAACCTACAGCACAGCATTTCATGTCAGAATGCCCCGTTTTCTCATTTGTGTCATCCGAGGCTGAGCTCTCTGGAAGGAGCTGTCATCAGGCTCTTGGTTGTCCTGCTGAAATGACGTTATCCAATTATTCAGTGCCTAATCAGCCTGTTTTGGTTGCTCTCGTCTCTCTGAGGTACTCCACAGTATAAACAGTTCACTTACTGCACACAGAAAGGGGCTAATCAAGGGAATTATTGTTTTGCTGCTCCAATTTGCCAGCTACGAGTTCAGCACTGATTGGGATGAAAATGTGCTATTGTGTGCCCTGTTCATGCTTGAACTTCAAGTGAAAATAATGCTATGTGAATCACTCCTGGATGATAAGAGACGTATAAATTAAAAAGAATAACACGGAATTCAAGTTGTATTGTATTAGTGTTTTTTTTCTGTGAACTGTAATTGTATTTTTTTGCAACTCCTGGGACATGTGCATTGAGAAATGCAACGGGGAAAAGGAAGAACTGCTGAACTGAAAGAAGCATATTCAAGATATTAGAATGGACTCAAACAAGAACTAAACAGGAGGCAGAAAGCACACTTCTGAGAACGCAACAATTCTATAACTATAAGCAGGGCGTCCTTTACAGGGATATAGGCAATGAAGGAAATATGCCTTGAGCATGGGATCCCATATACAACCAGGCCTTTAGGATCTCTCCTCTGCAAGCATGAGAAGAGATATATGGGTGGAATCACTAGAGATAGTAAGTTTATAATAAAATGTATTTTATTACCTGGACTGAAAATCATTCATTTTACTAGTAAAGAGACAAACTTTTTCTCTTTCCCTGGAAAGTACACCAGACATCAGCTTGTCCCTTCTACCTCCCCAAATGCACACCTCCTCAATGCTTCAAAAGCAGTCAGTCCCATGAACAGAAATCCATGAAAAGACAACTGAAAGTTGAGCCATACTCAACCCAGGAAAGACACTCCAGTCACTTTATCTGTGTCGTCAGTTATAGCTATACAGACCAAGCAATTTCCTGGCAGAGCCTGACTTTGATTGTCCAGACTCACAAGACATCCACTTATTTCATGAATGTGTTCCGGACACAGTAATATCCCCTGTCCAAAACAATCAACATTAGAATAAGAGCGAGTGAAAAGTGTACACAGTTAGAGAAAAATTTCTTTTACATGGATACCTTATAGAAAAATGTATCTTTTCCCAATCCAAGGAATTTGTTTAGCGTGCTGGAACTTTTGGATCTAGGTGGAACATTGCCTAGCTTCTCTGACATCTGGGACACACAGAGGAGAGCATGGGACAGAGAGATTAACTAAAAATAGGATACAACAGGAATTCAAGTTTAAACTTGATTAATATAATGCTCAAACACTGGGAGTTCTATACAAAGTACACTGAAAGATGGCTGATGAAAGATTGGGAGCAGCCCCATTGCTGGAGAGCAGCCCCTGGAATGAAAAGTTTCCCAGATACACACTGTGCATGAATGATATTTCCTGCAGTCAGCGTTGGCTGAAGGCTACTAGTACTGTTACACAAGAAGTACTTGTGCATGGTGTGAGCCCAGGTGAAGCTGAACTGAACTTACAATGCAGGTGGATGAATCCTAGAAAATTCAAGGATAGCTGAGCATTATCTGAAAAGTCTCTGAAAAGCTGCCAGGCATGGGATGTATTTACACTTCCACCTTTTTCTTGATGTTAGGCCATTTTGCACCATTTGGGTGTGTTTGGTCAAGTGTGAAAGCTGCTTTTGAACATGGCTGCAGTTCTGGGATCTGAGCTTGAAAAATGTGGTTTAGGGTTTGCTTCAAGTGAGCTCAGGTGTGGAACAGACCATGTCTGAAAGCAATCTGCTTTAAAAGTAAGAACGCAAATACCATGGTGTATGGTAGCAAATTGTGTAGCAAAATACAACTCCTAAAACTTTAAATTAAAGCATTTAAAATCACATCTGCAAATATTACACACACAGCAGTAGTGACAAGTGAAAAATACTTGTGTAAAAGCAAACTTTATAGTGATGAACACCTGCTAACAAAAATTTTTAATCAATTCTGGGGTTGGATCAAGCTTATAGTGTCTTTAGGAATGGTTCTCAATTTTGCTGGGAATATATCAAAGATCATTTGTGAGTGACTTGAAGAAATTTATTGTAATAAACTTTTAATGTTCTTTAACTTTGACAAATGATAGATGACTCTCTCAGCTAGTGAGAAAAAAAATCATTATATGTTGGCAACTTTAAAAAAAAAAGCATTTTCTACTTGCTTTGGCTTAGTCGTCATAACCCAATCAGCCATAACATCAACGCAACCTGCCAAAACAGATCCAACCTGTCGAGGCATGGACTTCACAAGACCTCTAATATTGTATATTTGGCCCCCACATTGACCACTAAACCTTGGGTGTTCAGGACCCTTTCACCAGTCTACAGGTTGTCCTTCCTAGAAACACCTTTGGAAGGTACTAACCACTGCACTCTCGGGAAACCCAACAACATCTGATGTTTAGGAAATGCTCTGATCCAGTTGTCAACCCATGGATGCCCAAGGCCTATTGATGTGTATGTGATGAGGGCTAGCCCACCTGGGCTGATTTCACAGAAAATCCACAGAATGATCTGTTGCGCTTGGTGCCAGATATCACAGCACACCCTGCAAGGGCTTGTACACAGCTCAGAGCTGTTTTGGCTGGTGGTATTATTGTGTTATCGGCTGATTGGTGTACACTGGTGTATTGGTCAGCTGTAATATTGTAATTATTGTGCTGTTGGTTTAACTATGCTCTTAGAAAAAAACTTAAACATATAACCACAGAATCTTAGAAATATGTGTCTCAAAGTACTTTACTGACAAAGAACATTTTACTAGTATAATGAAGATGTAGATACATTGGACAAATTATGACAATATATGACAAGACATGGTAAAACAGCTAGAATCCTCAGCATCTGACCTGATTAAGTTGAAGCTGCTGTCCTCTAAATTCCTTTCCTTCTGCAGGATCCTCAAACAGCACAGCGAACTGATCAAATAGCTCTCTCCTGACCCTAATTTCTTAATTACTGTCCCCCAAAGCTCTAGCAGATAGCAAAGACATGTATAACAAATGTTAGCTTTGTTAGTTGGCTGTATGTGCCAATATTTTGTGTAAGATAAATGGAGCAGTGCTCAGTGGAGCAAATCTTAACATGACTTGCGTACATCATTGCATTTTTGGGGAACAATAGATGGTGTTTGGCTCACTTCCATTAACAGCGCCTGTGTTATAGAGTCTAAGAAAGTTCAGCCAGATACTGAGCCATGTATATACAGCAATAGATTGCTGATGAAGGTGCTCCTGCTGCTTATTACTTGTGCTTACTGTCAAACTTTCTTTTGTTTCCTTTACATGAAACAGAGGATATATTACATACAACCAATGTGCATTATTGGATTATTGGACTTTTCACTATTCACTCTTCACATTTCAAACTTGCTCATTAGTAAATTAAGTGACAGAACTGTTCAGATATTTAAACTTCAACAATTCTGAGTCATGCCCTTTTATCTTATATCTTACAAGACATCAGTTACAACATGTCAGGACCTTGTATTTCCTCAGGACATACAGAGATAGCAGGCAAAGAGGACGCACAAGCAAATGGAAAATCCTTTAACAACAGGACTGAATAGTCCTCTGTAAAGACTGCTCTTATGAGGCTGCGGCGCCATGGCAAGCCACAAGTAAGACTGTAAAAGCAAGTAGGGGTGGTAGGGGGAGCTTCAGAAGTCAGGTCTATCTGGCACTTAAAATTTTACTGCAGTGTATTAGTTACTGTATGTTTGGAAAGCCCATTAGCAGGTGTGTCTTTACTGTTTGACCTAACAAAAGCCTTTATGTTTAAAAGAGTCAGCCTGACTGGATCATTTCTCAATAAAAACAGAGCTGCTGGCAAGTGAGTGCAAGTACACACACACACACACACACACACACACCTCGCTCGCACATTCGCATAGACTTTAATGCACGTGTGTATAAACGCACCCACAAAAAGACACATTCACAAAGTGCTCTTAGGTGTACATATGTTTTTGTGCTGTACTGTGGGCATACACGAAATAGATATAATGATTTAAAATAATCGGTTTTATGAGCAGATTATTGAAGGTACAAAGAGTGATCGGCTTGAACAGTTTACGGAAGGGCTGGCTGGTTTAATTAATAATGAATTTGCTTATACTATACTATATGTTCTGTAAATGGTCAATATTTTAAATATAACTAAAAGGTTCAACCAGAAAAACATGACTCCTGTTTTGTGAGGAAAATGATAAACAACAAATTTACGAGTGATGCAGAAAATGTTTTTATCGTCTGTTTAGAATGGCTAGAAGATCATGTGATCAACATCATTCACTTAAATTACAGTGTTCAGTGGCAGTCAACTTCCTTTGCAAGTATTCACACGTTAAAAAAAAGAAGAGAACATCTATATCACTAGCATACCTTGGCTCGCTTTTAAGAGGTTCTACACAAATACATGGCTGCAATTGCCTTGGTATTCACAGCCATAAAAGCTACTTTATGAGTCTGTCAGAAGAAGCAATTCAGCTGTGTCTTCAGAGCAGGAAAATAATCAGATAATACACAAGTATAATGGACTGGCTTTGCTTATGCTGGTGTTACAGAAGTATTTGATAATGAAAATAAAATGAATCAATGTCACGCCACTTTGAAGCCTCATGATAAAAAGAGAACATGAGCTTGATTTAACTGTGTGTATATCAGCCGGCATAATGGTGATCAATAACAACTTATAACGTTTCTAACTACAGAATGTCTCATCTATTGCTGACAGACATATTGTAATACAATGCAATATCATAAACAAATTAATTGACAAGATTACCAAGGTCAATAACTGTAATGTGGTATTAGCATAATATTATTAAAGGGGAAACATTGGGAATTGGTTATACATTGATAGGCAATGTAGGCTTTCAAACTAGCAGGCAAAGAATAGATAGATCAAGACAGGCCTAGATTTCATTAGCTTTGAGAGACAATAATGGTTTTCATTCCTCTTTCATTCGAGCCCACTCTTTCTGTCATTTCTCCCAACCCCATGAGCCTGAGTGGAGTCTGATTGAAAGGAACCATCATATGCACATCACTGTTGCCCCACATCATTCAGAGAACAAACCGTTTTAGAACCTTAACTATAGCAGCAGCACTGATTGCTCAGGCACCGGCAATTTCCTAACCAACCACCACCTGAACAATGATGTGTTCAGCCCTCTTCTCCCCAGCCTTTCAGACGAGGAATCATTTCACAGTTTGGAACGAGATCTCCATAGCAACTCCTCTTTGAGGGGTTTAGAATCACCATCCAGTAATTCTATGATCATCAGCCACAACCATTCCCAACCGTTCTTTTCAGAGCAGCCACAGAGGAGAAGAGTGAGGGGTTGGTGGGGGGTGTGGGGGTATGGCTGAGGGGGAGGAAGGGCTGAAATTCTACAGTCTATTTCAGGCAATTCATGTACACAGTCTCCATTAGAATTCAAAATATTTCGACCTTCAATCAAGCAGTGTTATGTGAAGCTGCTTCGATCTCCAGTCAAGACGAGCAAATGTTTTAGTCTAATCACCCAGGATGAGTGGAGGCAGACAGAGCCTACTCGATTGGAGACGAATCAAAATGCTCTTTTTTAAACACTGACTGTCTCAACACAAAGCACAAACACACAGCGCTAGATTCGGACCCCCTCCTCTGTCTCTGTCTGTCTGCAAATGGATCCTAAAATACAGTAGATTTGCTCAGTGACTATAATCACATTTCACATTATGACTGCAGAGAGGGTAAATGCATCATTGTGTACTGTAAATTGGACACATTTTCTATGCAGTTGAACATCTAACTCACCATCCAATGCCTCTATCTGCTCTCTGGCTAAGAAATATCATAATATCTCATCTAATATCCTTGTCCACATATGTACAGTACATATGTGCAGTACAGGGCACATATAATAACAATTCTACTATTACAGGTTCCCTCTTATTAAACCCCCCACCCCCCAACAATTTGTATGTATGTATGTATGTATGTATGTATGTATGTATGTATGTACAGTTTCTGACAGCTTGAACTGCTGAACAGTGTTTCAGAATAAAGCCAAGTGACGATTCACTTAGGTAGTCAAGTTGATGAGCACTCAGTGAGACTAAAGTGAAAACTGGGATTACAGCTTGACAACACTTTACATGACACACCAACACAGTGCAGTTGTTAACCTTCAGTGTAAACCGCAATAAATAGTCTTTCCACAACAAACAGACGACCATACTGTTGTTGCAAGCTACACAAAGAAGTCTGTGGAAACAGATTGTAATCATGCCAAGAATATAAAAATGTATGATAATATTTCTGCAGCCACAATAGAGAAAAAAATGTCAAACCTCAAACAGTTTAGAGATGCTACTCAGTGTAATTCAAGACATTGTGGTTATGCCTCCAACCAATGACAGCAAAGCATCTTTATACAGCACATTATTATTATTTTTTTTGTTTATTACCATTCCTTGACTAAACATAACAGGATTTATCTGATCGTCCTGATTGTCCAACAGTATTTCTACAGCTTTATCAGGGATATGGTGGTGTAAAATAACAACCTTGCTCTAAGCTATTTCACCGTGACTATTCCACATAGTTCTTGCTCTGAATAGCCTCACACAGGTGCCGGTGTCACTAGCGATTAGTGAGTAGGAGGGTTTGGAGGAGCCAAGTATAACAGCAGTGGTTCAATTGATCAACCACATCCAGGCCATGTTAAAATGTGCTGTGCTGGGGCATTCTGGCTGCTGCAGATATGAGCAAGAATAACAAGTTGGGATGAAGAGAAATTGTAAATGTGTACCAGACAAAGTAGGGGAATAGGGAAAAGCTGTGATCATCATCACTGGAAGCAAAACAAACAAATTAAGTGACAACTCT
>JAOVVF010000047.1:15385262-15402188 GCA_028565595.1 Duopalatinus emarginatus
AATAGAATAGAATCTCTCTCTCTCTCTCTCACACACACACACACACACACACACACACACACACACACACACACACATACACACACACACACATGCGTTTGCACACACTCAGGTCCAGTCACTCTTGGGGCAACTTTCCCCTTCTGCAAGCTCTTAGAACATGAAGCATGCTGAGGCATCAGCTTTCAGCATCCCGTCTAATAGGTTTTGGAAGCTTCCTCTGAAAGTAAATCCAGTGTTTACACAGAGTTTTCAAAGTCATTAGATGGTCAAAAAAGAGAGAAAATAATATCTGTAAGGCATTTGCAGGACTGTTGAACAACCCAAGATTCTCTGACTTCAAACAGCTGAACATGAAGCTGCAGCTCTAGTTCGACTGCTGCCTGGCTTCAATCAGACTGCTGATCCGCTGGCTGTCTGTGAAAGCATGGCCGTATAGCCACTAAAATAACTTGGAGTACTTTAAAAAGACATACTGTTTGCCAGACAGGTTTAGTCTTTTCCTGTGCTATTATAACCATTTTTATTATTAATTTATTAGCGATTCTGTCTGCCAGTAAAACGATACAGGTGACAAACACTTTCATATAGGTCTTCTGGTTCATGTACTGCAGGTTTCACACACCAATAAAAGCAAATGGCTCATTGTGACAAGAATTAATCCACTGCCAAAACACACAATTCACACTAGTGGAATTGAGCCATAAGTCATCCTGTCTGTTCTATATAACACATTTTGGCAAACATCTGAAGGAAGAAAAAGTATGCTCCCGCTACCATGTAATCAGACAAAATAAAAGAAGTTCCTTGGATGTGGAAATATATGTACCATCTGACACCGGATAAAACATTTCTATAATTACAAAACAACGATTGAAATGGTTAATGGGTAAGTGGCGGTGCAACCACTTATTGTCAATGGATTCCACTTTAGGAAAACAATGGCAGGTCAAGACAGGGAGCTGTAAATTCATGAGCAAAAAGTATCAGTTTTATGTGCTGGTATTCATGACAAGTGTTTAATAAGGCACTGGTTTATTTAAGTATCGACTTTACTTACAGCATCATGATCTAGACACAAACTAAGAGGTTTTTTTTGGCCACACACAGAAAAATCAAACAGGAGGAAACAAACAAGAACATCGGTCCTTATAATTTTTTTTTTTTTAGGTTGTCTGCCTCTACCAGTTGTAGTGCATATATATTACTCTGGGGAAAACAATCCCTTTCTATGAGCCTGAGCTCTATTCTACAAACAGGACCATAATAATGGTCTTCACTTGCAGCCAAGAAAAAAACACATAAAACAAATGCCCTTCCATACTACCATACAACATATGGAAATGTCACACACGTAGCGAGCCTCATCAAAGTCTGAGAAGATTTCTGGAGCAGATGACGTCTGTCACAAGAAGCCAGACACCTATAGGTAAATGGCTTCAGACCTGCCCTGACACCCTCATTACTGTGTCCAGCATTAATCCTGGGTAGAGAGGCCCAGAGAACAATAAGAATAAATGCTTGGTATTGTAATCCTGCCTGCTCTGCCTCACTCTCTGAACATTGCACAGCCACTAATCAGAGCTCTTCTCATGTAATGGGAAAGTCAATAGCCGCATACAATCAGTAAACAAATTCTGCTATTTTTAAAAAGAGCCCTGGTCTCCATTTTAGAGCTGGCAATTTAAATTATTCTACCGTGTAACACCTTAATTGTGTAAGACAAAGAAGATGTCGAGAGTACAAAGGAGCTGGGAGTGGAGCAGGAGCTTCATGTAATTTCTGTGCTGCCATGCACAGATGACATGTGATAAGCATTCTGCTTTGCTGTTTTGCTGATGCCAAATGACAGTTTGCAGTTAGTGGCCATAATAAGACACAGGCAAACTGTTTGTCTTTAACTTACTGCAAATGTCACTCTGTTAATGAAGATAAAAGAAATGCAGTTAGGAGCATATCAAGCACATGCCATATATAATTGTGTTCTTAGATCACTTTATCGGCAGCTAAACAACCGCTTTCATTTTCAACATTCAATCTGAAACGGTTGCCTTTCAAAGATATTGATCTTTTCAAGTCACACTGTTGATCTGTTTTATTCGAGAACAGAGCATGCCATTGTGTTCCTGCAGACATTTAAATTTTTATATCTGAGGTATATTAAGTATTGAGTATTTTTACAAATGTACAAACGAAGTTCTTGGATTACTATATTACTTTTTATGCTATTAGTTTTAAGCAGTAAACATTGTAAACAACAGAATAAAGTCAATTGGTAATTTGTAATTTAAATGCACATGAACATCATATTTTTCATATTTAACAACAGACTTGAGAAGAAAAGTCTTGTTGAGTCACACTGACTCTAAGTGGGAAGCACCAACACTAACACCCGTGCTATGAACTCCTTAAAGTCAGACAACATGTGAGCATGGAACAGGTAGAGTCTCATCCCGAACAGACCTAACAGATGTTCGTCAACATGACTCAATCCTATAGCGTGACTGAGAGCCTTTACATGCCACACACCCTTTAACATGAACTTACACATATCATATAATCCTTACACAGCATGTCAAGTTCAAAGTAAACTTGCTATGTAAAGTTTTTACAAACACTAATGGTAATTAAACACAGTGTAAATAATTTAATGAAGTGAGTGCAAGATATTATTAGTAATATTCTGGGTCAGAACAGAATATTTTTAATATCTTATATAGGATATATTAAACAGTCTTAGGTTGTCTCTCTGATTAAACCTATCTATCTGGAACTAGTGTTTCCCAGCTGAACCCTTCTTGGAAGCTGGGAACTCTTAATCATCCAGTGAACACCTGAAGAACTCTTGAGGAACCTTTTTTCCTCCATAAGAGTCCATAGTGCCTTTGGTCCAGTGACTACCATTTAAACTATATAAATACCACTATGTGCAGTGTGTTATTTTAGTAGCACTATGGTACTTTAGACATATAGACAGGATATCTCACCTGACAGTGAATGCGCATTATAGACATTATGGAGTTAATGCGCATTATGGACAACTAAGACATACACGTTAACTGTGCTTAAACATTACCAGTTGGGTAGAAATCTTTCAATTATAGCAATATAGTATATGAAACATCACACCTACACGTATACACTGCAGTTCAGAGGCACGCGCATCCCCCGTGTAACCCGTACAGCTGTTTTACCGGGCCTTTAATCATTTGTGTTGAAATGGTTAGAAAACAGTTTGTGCATTAATAATTTAATACTGATATTAAATGATATTAAAGTATACTAAATTAAATAAACTTAAGACAAATAAAGGCTGGTTGTCTTTTTTTCAATTGAATGTGCCAGATTTGTCACGATGCGTGAATGCACTAGCAGAGGTGTGATGCAACAGTTTCTGTTGTTTGTAAACACTAAAAAATTCCCACATTCCCATACTCGTGATCTGATGCACACAGATGACGAAATGTATCATCACAACAATCAAGCGTCTCATTAGAGCTGCTCCTGGCGGTGAGGCCACTGTGAGTCAAAATGATCAAGCGCTTGAACACTTCACGGATCTGCTTCTACAATTCTTCTTCTTGTTAAAAAAATGTCCTATAATAAAAAATATATCATATAAATAATGAGTGTTCAGGCTTATATTGTATTTCTCTTGCGCATTTAGGAATGAGGAACGAGCAGGTGGGAGTGAAGTGATGCACGAAAGGACCTGTGGATAACAAGGATTTAAGTTTGCACAGATAAGTTAATTATCCACAAATGCGCTTTTCCTCTTAAGGGTGGGGACGCATCACTGCCAGCGGCAACAGACTAAAAAAAACCTAGTCTGTGTGAAAACCCCCCACCAGCCTGCATCTTTACACACACAGCGAGCGGAGCTGAAATGATCCAGATCCAGCGCGAGTACGGGACCTTTTGTAAGAGGCCACCTTAACGAATAGGTCCGGATTAATCATTTATCTTTAGCTGCTTAAAGCAGTGATGGATGTGGACAGTCAATCAGCCTCAACACAATAGATGCACAAGGTTTTGTTCTTGCCAAATAAATCACCCACATTGTTTAAGGTACATTGATCAGTCTAATGACTTGTAATAGGCTTCTAATTGGCACAGAAATCTGCCAGGTAGACCAGCTGACGGCTCTGGTGTTTCAAATCATGGAGTAAACAGTCTTTATAAAAGAGATATTTAAATATTTGGGTATAAAAAATAACAGAGGAAATAATATCCACGACATCGTTTTAATGATAAACTAATTTAAAGAAATGCATCAATGTAATTAAATTTAGCATGCTACAGATGTTCACAACATTTATCACACATTAAATCACACCACTTTTTAATTATTGTCAGATTTTTATATTAGTATTTTTTTTATAATTAGCACTGATATATTTATAAAAAAAAATCTCTTCTTTAAATCACACATGAAGCATTGACAGTATTTTCTGACGATCCTGTTTAATTATAAATTACGTGTGCATGCCGACAAATAGGACTATACCAGATCCGATTAAAATGCCATCGCCTTTGTGTAAATATCTAAATAGCTATATAAAACATACGAGCACATTTGTTTAGGAAATGTATATTAATATGAACAAAATAATTACAGGCGATTAAAACAGTTCACTGTATTATGAAGCGCAGGAGAGAAAGTTGCACATGCTTTTCTTAACTGCAGCCAAATGCATTTATTTTTAACAGAAATTTAATGGCGTTAATTGTTTGCCTGTCAATTTACTGTAATTGCAGAAATGAAGTAATTTTCGAGGCTCCGTCATGCGAATTTGAATAAAGTTTTTAGATTCCCCTCTCCATAGGAGGGATTTAAAGCGAAGCGCTTTGGAGCAAATTGCGGCCGGGCTGCCTGGCATCGCTCAGCCTCTATAATGGAGCATTATTTGGCAATTTTGAATACTGTAATGCACAGCTTTCGGCGAGGCCATTTTCAAGAAAATTGCTTTAACTTTTAAAGGCATGATGATTCACTCTAAAGCAGGCCATTGTTAAATTATGCCATTACCGTTAAATGTTTTAAGTAAAAAAAACACACACACACACACGTTGGTATGATGCATTGATCTTCAAATATAAGCTAAATAAGAAAAAATATTAAAAGATAAAAATCAACATTAGAAAAAGAGAGGTGAAACCACATCTGTATTTATGTATTATTGTATTTTAAGATATATGTGTTCTTTTTGTCACCATTACCGATCATTGAAAATATCTATATTTTTTAAAAATTCAGTGAATGTTTTAATGTCTAAAAGTGTGTAAAGCATCAGCGGAAAACTGTAGCACGCGCGCCTTGCTTTGCCAAAGACATTTAAACGGAGCGCTGCTGTGGGCGCACGCGCGCATTTACCCCCACAACCACACACACCTACACGCACAAGACGCACGCACACACACGCACACACACATAGACACATGCACGCACATAACCCATGATCTTTCACACCTGTTGTGAGATTAGTAATCCCCTCTGATTTCCTCCTCTACGCTTGTCTTGAGGTGACTGCAAATTACAAAAAGTAGGATCAGTGTACAATTATTTAAACCTTTCCAAAATATTGATCAAACAGAAGAAACAAGTCTATGGACTCAAACAAGTACCACAGCTGATATTACTGTTAGATGCGAACAAAACGTAAAGGATTTTACTCTCATTATGTGAACGTTTTAGGACATTCAGTTAAAATCTAACAAAATAAATAATAGTATATTTGAAGAAAAAAAATTAAAACATCCTAAAAAAACGGTATAAATTAATTTCCTGTCATATAGCCAGTGGGCTATCGCAGGCGGACACCAGAAAAGGCATTAAACATATCAAGACATCATGCGCAAAAATAAACAAATAAATAATAAAAAAAAATCAGTCGCTTACCATAGAGGAGCGCAGGCTTAATATACACCAATATGATCTCAAATCTATTGTAAGTGGAGTGACTGCGCCGTGATAGCCATATAGCCTTCATATAAAAAAAAACTCTTAAAAATACCAGATCGTTTGACGCCTGACAGTGGGATCGGTACCTCGGTTATTGATTGACATGCTACTTTAGTATTTCTGTCATGGACACGTCTCTTATTGGCTGAACTCGACTCGTCGTTTAAGTATCCGCTGCGCAGATTGGTCGAGTGTCCCAGGCAGCTGTACTTCAAAGAAGGCGCTCTCTACAACTAGGTAGAGTGTGAAGCCTCAGCCAAGGGACGAGCGACCCGAGTGGAGACCTCAGCAAAACGCGTCCTGTCCGAGTCAAACTGGAACATAATAACACTGCAGTCCTGAAAAGTTCACCACTGACAAGGCACTGGTTATGGCTACTTCTATACTTGGGGTAAGTCGGCAGTTTTTATTTGAAGCTTGCTTTATGACCTGTTTTCCTCAGACTTCTGTTTTATTTAGAAATACTAGAACTCTGAAACTTTACCATGTTTTTGTTGCGTTTTCAATAGTAGAAACTAGTAGAGCGTTTACAGAATCTATAGGCTATGAAAATGTAAAAGTGATAGTTAAAATAGCATGTATGCATTTTAGGTAATTTCCATTTTTTTAATTAAACGTATTTATCAGTTCGGCAAGTGTCCATTTAAATCTATATATTTTTCTCTCTTCAGATTAAAACCCTCAAAGCACTGATGTCTAAGTTTTACTGAAATACTGGGTTGGGAACAAACTTTGCTTTTTTTTGTACAGGAAGAGCCACGGTTCGGAACTACCCCTCTGGCTATGTTGGCTGCGACCTGTAATAAAATCGGCAACACAAGTCCTCTGACCACCTTACCCGACTCCAGCGCGTTTTCCAAAGGCGGATTTCATCCCTGGAAAAGGTCCTCATCCAGTTGCAACTTGGGCTCCAGTTTGCCGGGATTCAGCGTGGCGACGAGCCGCAGCACCTCTGGACTAACAACCACGACGGGCACGAGCAATAGCGCGTTTTGCCTGGCGTCCACCTCGCCAACTTCCTCCGCTTTCTCCACTGAGTACAGCAGCTTGTTTTCTAACTCAGCGAGCGTTACCTCGCAAGAATCCGGACAGTCGGCGTTCATTTCCAAAGTGCACACTTCGGCCGAGACTTTGTATCCTCGAGTGGGCATGGCGCACCCGTATGAGTCGTGGTACAAGTCCGGCTTTCACTCCACAATCTCAGGCGAGGTGGCAAACGGCGCGTCCTCGTGGTGGGACGTGCACACAAACCCGGGTTCGTGGCTCGAGGTTCAAAATCCAGCTGGCACTCTGCAAAGCTCGCTGCATTCAGGCACGCCGCAGGCCATCCACTCCCAGCTCGGCGGCTACAACCCCGACTTCTCGAGCCTCACACACTCGGCTTTCAGTTCGACTGGCATCAGCCCAACGGCGTCCCACCTCCTGTCCACCAGCCAGCACCTGTTGACGCAGGACGGTTTCAAAACCGTCATTCCCACGTACACGGACACTTCGGCGGCCAATGCCATGATATCAGGTGCCAGTTCAGGAATCGGGAGCTCGTCTAGATCCTCCAGGAGATACTCTGGCAGGGCGACGTGCGACTGCCCGAACTGCCAGGAGGCGGAAAGACTCGGGCCTGCAGGTGCCAGTCTGCGCAGAAAAGGACTCCACAGTTGCCACATTCCAGGTTGTGGCAAAGTCTACGGCAAAACATCTCACCTCAAAGCGCACCTCAGATGGCACACTGGAGAAAGGCCCTTCGTGTGCAACTGGCTTTTTTGCGGAAAACGCTTCACCAGATCTGACGAGCTCCAGAGGCACCTTCGTACCCACACAGGGGAAAAAAGATTTGCGTGCCCGGTGTGCAACAAGCGCTTTATGAGGAGCGACCACCTGAGCAAGCACATCAAAACGCATACGGCCGGAGGTGGGGGCAAAAAAGGCAGCGACAGTGACACCGACACAAGTAACCTGGAGACCCCTAGGTCCGAGTCCCCGGAACTGATTTTGGAGGGTGTAAACCCTAGGGTCACGGTCAAAGAGCAGTCTCCTCATCA
Organism: Duopalatinus emarginatus; assembly: GCA_028565595.1. Lineage (NCBI taxonomy): Eukaryota > Metazoa > Chordata > Actinopteri > Siluriformes > Pimelodidae > Duopalatinus > Duopalatinus emarginatus. The sequence goes on from JAOVVF010000047.1 coordinate 15,393,264, forward strand.
TGAGTCCTGAGCGGTCTGATCCGCCAACCCGCGAATGACATTAAAATGCTATCGATACAAAAACTTCTCTCCAAAAAAAACCTGGTAGGTTATAATTAAAGGATAAAGACACGGGTCAGGAGTTGGATGAACTGTTTTGGTGACACTTTAGGCTTTTGTGACATAGGAAAAAAACAATGCTTTTCGTTAAGGCCCATTTAAATGGGGACATGACTATTAAAAAAGTAAAATTGATTGGGCCTATTTCACGTTTCAGGCCGATTGCTAAAATGTGTTCTGAAAGCTGATATCAGTGCGCAGGAGAAAGAGAATCCAACAGAACACGGCTAGAAACGAGTTGAGCTAACTGTGTAGATATATTGATAAAATAACATGATATTTTTCCCTGTAAATGTTCCTTATTACTGTTTCGTGGTGGATCCTGAAATTCAGGGAGTTTTCTTTACTTTCGACGCACTTTGTGGATGTCAGTATGTATGTAACACAGCTATTTAAAATTCAGTTACTCATTTCTTTACCTTGCTAAAAATATATAAATGTTTAATTGTAAAGTCTCGCGTATAAGGCTTTCATTTTGTAATTAAAGGTATTTAAAATCAAGAGCTATTTTCTTGTTGTTTTGATGCACGTGGTTAAAATTATTATTATTATTATTATTATTATTATTATTATTATTATTATTATTATTATCTATTTGTTTATTTTAGTGAGACAATAATGAACTGAACGTTCAGGATATTTGGACTTTCTAACCGAGAACATGAAATAATGTGTGTACAATTGTAAATATCATATCAATAATGCGGTTCTTCTTTGCGCCAACACAAATCGACACAATTTCCCAGTGGAATAGATCAATAGTTAATGCCCTGGAACAAGCATTTTACGCCCAAATGAAAATCTTGTTAAATAGTATTAATTATGACTTGGAGCACATCGCAGCCCCATGTGTCTTGTATCCGCGATTAGGGATTCATGTCTTATCAAATATCTAATTAATCTCCGAGACATCATTTGTTCAGCCGCTCTTTATCAGCGCTTTTCCGAGGGGGTTCGGTGACAAAGGGGCTGTGAATATTTATTTTAATCGGTAGAATTAACTGCTTACATTTGCATGTCAAACGGAAAATGTCCATTTAAGAGGAGGCTATGGTATAAAGCAGCTTTTAGCCTTTATAAGCGCAGCACTTGATTGGTGTTATGGGAACAGTTTTTCCCCTTTTTTCTGCACAGCACTTTTGAGAGGGAAAATGGGAAAAGCCATATGCAAATCGTGATTTTAAAATGCTCTTGTTGCGGTGCAGTCAAATGGTGGCTGGCTATTATTTGAATATCAGTGGCCGCGTACTGAAAGGGTTCAAGGATGCTCTCTGACTCCTTTGTGTTTATCCAGTGCAGCGTCCGATCTGAAAGAAAGAAGCCGCGGTATAATTAGGCTGCGTCTCTGCCTGGGAACCCGTGAGGGCTACACGTCTCAGCCAGGAAAAGCGCCTGAGTGGGGAGGAAGTTAAATTGACCAGAAGGCAATAGACGAAAATTATTTTCATTTCCTATTGCTGGCTCTTTTTGGTAGCTGGTCGTAGAAGCAAAACTGAGGGCAAAAAAAATAAATCATTCCATTATCAGATAATTTGACATTCTGCAGGGTAGAAACAGACTGTAATGAAGAAATAAAAAGTGCAACATTTAGCTGACATATAATTTTTTATTTTATATGTTGCGCTGTATTTAATAACCAGCAACAACAAGTGTTGTCTTGTAAATTATATGAGAAGGGTTTATTTTATTTTAACAAACACCAGCTGCCTGAGTTTGATTTTCAGCCTTTTAAAATCTAATGTCGGACAGCCTATTGCGATTTTATTGCGGACACTGCTAAATGTGTGCAACGGAAATGAGCGCTGTTTGGGCGTGAAGCCATTCATAAGCACACTTTACAATTATATGGTCTCATTAAGATTTACAAACGGGAGAGTACAGCCGGACGAGAATGAAGCATTGAAAGGTGGCGGCTCGCCCGCGGTCCTGGACAGAGAGAGCCGTCACTCAGCGCTTTGTTCCGCTTTGGCGGAATGCGTTCTTGCTGGGAGAAAGGCAAAAAGTCAAGCTTTGTTTGTGCACCACAATAAAGACAGATCAAAGAGCCGTGCGGTCTGTGCGGGACACAAGCGGGATGAGCACCATATCACTGATCAAGGAGCTCACACCGCTGTCCTAACCGGTCCAGGGTCAAGACAAACTGTCCATCAACGTCAAAATTAGGTACCTTCACTTAGAAGGATGAGCAAAGAGGCAAATTATTATTATTATCATCATTTTTTTATTATGATTAATAATAATAATAATAATAATAATAATAATAATAATAATAATAATAACCATCATCTAAGCAAACTAACCTATACTCCTTTCATCCAAGTCGCATTCTGTTTATCCACCCTGAGATTTCCACACTGTAATCATCCATGTATAAATTATGTCAAGCCTATAAATCATCCATAACATTTGAGAAAAAAATAATTAAACTTTTATCTGTCATCTCTGGGTTTACTTCCATGCAGGTAAATATTCTTGAAAATTAATTCACTGGGTCACTTCCCTAACAGTCAGTATTGTTGATCTAAACAGGAAGCTATTTTAGTGCTTTCAGGAGAAACACTTGCACTTGAGTGCTTTGACACTGCTTTAAATAGCTTTAGTGTGGCTTTTCTGATTAAAGTGGATGTCTGGGAATATTGGCCAACTGTATACGACAACTTCAGAAGATAAAGGTAAAAATGATTATATGGTAAAATGCTGAAAACCTTGTAGGGAGTATTTTTGTGAACAACACTGAGGGCATACAAGTGCATATTATTGTTTTGAGAAGCACTCAGCCTTCTCGCATTTCCTCCCAGGGTCAGAGGAAAGCAGAGATGATCTCAAGCAATGCTCATCTCGTGCCGCAACATGAAGGTCAGAATAAAGTCCAAAACACCTGGACCATGTTTCAACTGAGTTCACATTGGAGACTGTTGCAAGGTGACATTAAACATTATACATTGGTGTCGTTCTGTTTTAATTGGATATTTTAGCATAAAATTATACTATATTAAATATTATATAAATATTATATTTTAATGTTGTTGCCTGCTAGTGTTGAAAGTTGGGCTACTTGTTGAAACCACCAAAAGAAAACATACAGGCTTTTATATAAAATGAGGTTCCCATTTAAGGCTTATCAGCCACTCAATTTAACCACAAAAAACATCTGACTTGCACTAGTAAGCCAAAGCAAGCATGGACCAGGATATCTGTGATTATTACAGTCATTTATGCAATTTTGCTGGAAAATTTTCAATGATCATTATAACTAATGGATTATATCTAATACGTGGAAAGAGCTAATTCAGCTGTCTATGAAACTCCCGGGCTTGAATCAATGAACTTCCAAGGATAATGTCAATGAATGATGGGTGTAGGAATTTCCCATGCTTCCTTGTAAAAGAACTGTCTGGCCTGAAGACGAAGAAGAACGTTACCGCAAAACATATTCTGTTTTGAGTTGGATATTGTCTTGTGCTTGAATAAGAAATGTAAAACACTTTGAAAAATACATTATAAGAACTTGTGTATGACAATTTTAAAAGTTCTTATTGTTTATCCTAAAGGATTTTGGTGCCCTCTTCTGGGGAAAAATATGCGTGTTTTGACCATGGAATGAAAGAAAAGGTTCAGTCAATCATACAAGCTATTTTTACTACAGCCAATGCAAATTCTGAAAACTAAAGATTGAGACAAAAAGTAGTAAAAACTTTACGTCATTGTATACCCAATACAGTTTCACATTAAAACACAAATTGTAAAACAATCCAGTTTATCGTTTTTTATCGCCTCGACTTGGACTTCTGCTCCTCTCCTTCCCATTCCTCACCGTTTCCCTAATCCTGCTTGTGACTCTTTCCCTACTCCCAGTCCTCACTCTTATCCTTTCCCTACTCCTACTCCTTACTTTCTCCCTACTCTTACTTCGTCCCTTTCCTCCTCTACCCCTTTCAAAGCTACTCCTTTCTTCACTCCTCAGCTCGTTCTCTTGTTGTCTGTCCCGGCTTCGATTCCTTCTTTTCTTATTATCTCCATCATTACTCACACTTCTTTGTTTGGCACTCCTTTCCTCCCTTATCCTGTCATTATTCCAACTCCTCTCCCCCCTTTTTCTTTCTCTCTCTCTACTCAAACTCCTATTTCCCTCACCATCTCTGTTTCTGTGTTCAGCTCCTATTCTCTCCTTTTCCTTATTTCTCCATTTGGTCTCCCTGCTCTCATCCTGCAAACTTTCTTTTCTATGTGGTGACCTCTGAGCTTTTCCCCATCGTCTGTCCTGCTCGTCTGACTGTGTGTGTACATATTTGTCTTGGCTAGAAATGGTACTGTTTCTATCACAAGCCTCCTTGTTTTTTTCTTTTGGACTTCCTTCACTCTCACGGTCAGTACTGCTCTCACTGGAGATGTCCCTTCTTCTCTTCTTTTTCCCCTTCTTCTCTTTTTTAGTTTTGTGTCTTTCAGATTCAGAGTCAGAGCTACTACAACTGTCTGAGGAGCTACTAGAGCACAACTCAGTGGTCTTTTTCTTCTGCTTGCGTTTTTTCTTCTTTTTATCCTTTTTACTCTTCTTCTTCTTGTCCTTTTTCTTTTCTAGGCGGTCAAGTTTCCTTAAAAATAAAGGTAAGCAATTGTTTAAGTCAATCAAGAGAACTAGAGACACAAGCAATCAAAAATCTCAACGTAAAATCAAATAAATGAAATCAAAATGAACAAAAATTAACAATAAAATTTTCAATTATTATGTTTTTATTTCTTTTATTATTTGTATTTTTTACTATTTTAATAGCAGTACAATAATTACAAACCAGCAGGTCTATTATGCTGCACATTCATTCACAGAGGTGACACAAATACAACTGCAAGAATAATTTCATGCTTCAGATACTTTTCCACAAAGCACATTTGATTCCATAAATATTTACACACACCTGAGGAGCTTCTGTTTCTGCTTCGTGGTTAAAGATTTAAGGAACTCTACCTCAGGATCCTCTTCTTCCTCACTGGCCACAAACCCCTGTAGTAATAGTACAATAATTCATCATATTTGCACTCGCACCACTAAGCCTAAGCATGCTGAACACAGACACACACTTCCAAACTTGTTCATCACATGAATGTACATCAGCAAGCAGCAACAAGAACTTGTATGTAAAGGTCAATAAACATGAGCGCTACAAGCTCTACAAGCTGTAATATAAGCAATGTTCCTGCTTTCCTATAATTTCGGTAGTTAGTCTCATCAAACCTGCTCTCTTGACTAAACTTGCTGTGACTGGAATCACTGTGCTGCTGTCTGATAATTGGCCGTTTTGCTGCAATCACACTTCTCTTCTCCTTGCTCGGTACCGGGCATGGATATCATTGGTCTTATTTAAGCCTGGGGGGGTCGAGAGACCTGGAGATTACCTGTGCTGGATCACAAACAGTGTCATTCCTCCCAAGGACACATTTCTTCAGCGCAAACCCACTGTTCCGCATCTCTGCCATTAACTCGGAGGGGTGCATCGACGGGCCTGTTTGCACAAAACACAACATCATGGTCCTATTGATGTGTGTGTGCATCCCCCTCAGAGGGGAGCTCAGCAGCAGCTTTGTTAACAGAAAGGGACACCAAATCAACTCACTCGTCCCCTGACTGGGCAAATCACACTGTATTATTCTGCGAAAGCAGTGGTTAGAGCAAATCAGAATACACAATAATTGCATTTTTTCTGGCAGCTCAGGAGGAGGGCCAGTCTGAGAACTGTCACGCTGGACCCAGGAGGAGTAAACACATTACTGTACTGCTATACGCTCTGATTACAGTCCTCAGTGCACACACCTACTGCATCCTGCACTGAGAGGCATTTAAGAAACTCTGGATCAAGACTGCCAAGTACAGCACTGCCTGATGATACCTGATGCAAATTCTGCAGTTTAATTTGTAGTATACACATGGTTCATAGTAAAAGGAAATGTATCTACCTTTAATAATGCATTCTATGATAACAACACTGCCATCTTCAGGACCAGAAAAATTCAGCACAGGGTATTTCACTTAAAAGCATTTCAGTTAATAATGAACTAAGAACATTACCAACAGCAACAGATAAACAGCTGCTCCTAATAAAATGTTTAAAGGCTTTTTTTTTATAAAATTGCTACAGAATAAGACAAAAACTTTTACCTGCTTCATCATTTGCTACAGAGCTGGCGTTGATTCCAGACAAGCCAAAGAGAGGACACTCCCTATCCGTGTTCACATGACCCCACTTATGACACTTGATACACCGTACATTTCGCACCTACAGAATAAATATTAAAATTCAGCAATTATTTTATTATTATATTATTTCCTATGTTTATCTAATAAAGTACAGTTACAGAGGTCAAAATATAGACCCTGTCAAAAGTCTGAGAGAAAATAAAATCTAACCTGGATCCCAAATGGCTGATCTCTGATGTTCATGTCATCTTTAGCATATCTGAAAAGAGCAGAGAAGGATGACATTATCAATATTGAGATTCATCTTGCTTATTTAAATATATAAAAAGAAAATAATAAAGTGTACTTTTCACGAGGAGCAACTTTCTGCCACTCAAACTTATATTCAGCTTCTCCTTCCTGTGAAGACAATATAAAACCGTATGTAGGATATTAGACATGTAGATAATGCAGAAAATCATGCAACAGTCAGCTTGTATGATGTATTGATTGATTGTCAATACATATATGATACATTTTCTGTAAAGACAAAATTATGTAATGGCATGTGTGTTTTTTCAATTACATGACCACATTTTTTATATTGTAAAATTCAAAATAGAAAATAAAGATAGAGAATAAAGAAGCAAGAACATGGTTAGGAATCAACTGTTTACAGTGCAAGGGAAACCAGAAAATAAATAATGTTCGGGACAAGTCACACAACTACAAACTGATAAAACATGAACACCACATCACTTTGCCAGTAATTATTTTCCTATTAGAGTAAAACCCCATCACATTCGAATACCTAAATAAACCACTTCCTCTAAAGCATTTCAACAATTTTTATAAAGTAGGGCTTACTTATAAGCATGACCAGACTTACCTCTTTGGTTTCCTCTTCAAGGATGAAACAGTTCATGAAAAAAGAAATAGAAAACAGAGAGTAAGATATAAAAATTTAGAAAATCATGCAGCCTCATCATCTCAATTATCAGAATTTGTCTTACCTTTGGATGCACCAGGAGGAGCTTCATACATAAAATTCAGGCCATTTTTTACTCTGTCATCCCCCATCAGTAGTCTAAAACACACATCAGGCTACGATTAAGAACATTATTACAGAAGGCAAACACTGCCACCTTCAGGCATCATCAAGTCAAGGAAATCCTTCTGTAAACAATGTAATATAAAGATTCACACATACTCGTGGATAGAAAATCTGTATGTATACAAGATGAGGAACAAGGTATGTTTAATAAAGTAGCCAGGTAATGAACTGTGGATCTGCACTTCTTATTTGCATTTCAATTATTGTTGAAACATGCAATTGCACAATGAGAAACGTGCAATGAGCAACAAGATTCAGCTAAATCTACTGACTAACCTGTTGTTGTAGGTCTCCTGCTCTTTCACATAAGCCTGCATCAGCTCCTCTTGCTTCTTCTTATCGAAGGTTATTTTCTGCTCTGCCATCCATACCTAAAAATACATTATTCTCATTACTCCATAGGAAAGAAAATAAAACAACCTTAAACAATCTTTTTTTTCCCCCCGAAAATGTAGGCGAGATGTTTGCAGATAATCAACACTGCACACTTTAATGGTCACGATCCAGTTCATCAATATGAACAGTTAAATAAAGTCATGTTTCCAGTCTTCAATCCTGTGTCTAACAGTCTGTGTCCTCAGTCGGCTCAGATTCCTTTTCTTGACTGACAGAAGAGGAACCCCATTTGACCTTCTGTTGTTGTAGCTTATTTGGCCCAAAGTTTGATATGGTGCATATGAGATAAGATTCTTCTGAAATGCTTGTACATGTATCCGAGTTGCAGACAGCATTTATCTGCGTTACCGTAGACTTCCTGTAAGCTCAAAACAGTCTTCTTCTTTGCCCTCCCTCAACATCAAGGTGTTCCTGACAGCAGAACTGGGAGTGAACGCCCGGAGCAGTGGGCAACCCCATCCACGGCTCCTTGGGAACAGTTAGGATTTTGGTGCCTTGATCAAGGGCACTTGAGTTATGTCTTGTCACAAAGCTGGTTCCTCAACAACAAGCCTACAGCTTGAGCAAGTCTAAAGATTTCTTTTAAAGTGGCCAGTGAGTGGCTAATATTGTCTGATTATCCTAAATATTCAATTTAAAATATAGTATTATTCGGTTACTGTATTAGTCTTCTTGATTCCATGGTAGCTGAAGGGGGTTTTAGGTAACTGTCTTGGGAATGAGGTGCATTAAATCACTGTAGCTAGGAGAGACCACATGCTAAAGGCTCTCTCAAGAAAATAGTCGAATTGGTATCTTAAACTTAAATGAACTTAGCCCAAGCACTCCACACACAGCTAACTAAGCTAAGCTAATGCATGAAAGAAGACTTCTGTGTAACTCACTGAAACCTTGCTAGTCAAGCTAGCGTTAGCAACTAGCTAGCTTACAAGTTAGCTTTAAAAAAATCACTTACCTTCTTTATGTTGGATTTGGACGCTGGATGAAAATCCTTCTTGCACATGAAATTAGCAAACGACTTCCCCATGTCTGAATGCGGATGAAAAGCCCACAAACAGAACAGTCACAAACTAACAGCAACTAGGCCTGTTTACTAGTGACGTACATTCCGCGAAAGAGTCGGCTCTTTGAATCGTCTCATTTACTA
>JAOVVF010000047.1:15426924-15442660 GCA_028565595.1 Duopalatinus emarginatus
AAAGAGAAAGAGAGAGAGAGAGAGAGAGAGAGAGAGAGAGAGAGAGAGAGAGAGAGAGAGAGAGTTGTAAAAAATATAAAGACTCAAAGAATCAAAAGTAGTATTGAACAGTTTATCACATGGTCTTTATGGTCTTACATTGCTGGACTCCTCATCTGATTTCATAGTCTCTGCAATGTATTTGACTCCTTCTATAGCACTGCGTACATCTGGGTTTTTAATTATGGGTGACTGGAAGGGCACAGCAGTGGGCATTGGGTTCCCTGAGATATCAGAGATGTCCAAATCGGGGGTGAAAATGCTTTTAGGTCGTTTTTCGACACTGGGTCTCTTCATAGCAGAGAAGAACATCCAGTTGGGGATCGTCTCGATAAAAATCTAGATCAGGTAAAAGAACAAGTGACAAAAATTAAGTCACTAGTGAAGTAAATTATTAATGCATTGAGTTTAGTACATCATAGTGTTTGATAATTGCTGAAGGTAAGTGGATATTAGCCTACAGCAACCTTTTGTTATATTACTGTATTAGTTTGTAGAAGCTCCATTTACCTTCTTTACAAAGGTCTGTGAATGATAAAGCAGAAAGAATTGAGGTGTATTTATTATATTTGTTCTGAAAAGTATTTTTAAAAAACGCCTGGACATGACACGTAGAGCTAACTAGCTAGTTTATGCAATTTTCCTAATTAACATAGGTTACATTTATACATTAGTTGAGATATATAATAATGTTGACTTTGTAATTGTGTTGCAATCCCTGATAACTGTGATAGTGACAAACAGAAAGATATTTTTATATGTTTAAATATTGTATTTGTCATTTTTGATTAGTTACAATTGCATTCTGTATTATTGATGTAGCTTATGTTTTGTTTGTTTGTTTGTTTGTTCATATATCCATTTATTTATTGGCCTTCCACTTTCTGTGTTTCTCTGACTGAGAGGGTGACAGCACACCCCATGTCAAAAACATCAAATCTGTAATCTGTAAAATGTTCAATATACAAATTACTAGCACATTGTTAAAATAACACATCTAACATAAAACATAATTTTATTGTTAATTTAAAAAAAACATTTATCACATGTTGACAGGCCTATGAAGAGAAGTTCATTTGAAATTTAGAAACCCATTAAATTAAGCTGGACATTTTGTGGAGGTTTGTAAATCATTTCAACTGCAAATTTCCAGAGACATATGTCTTAATAATAGCTGTCATGAGGTCCTGAAAACTGAAATGTCTGTAGTATGTTGAGAAGTGATTTTAGTGCTTGATAAAGTAAATTAGGTCAAGTCAGTTTGTTTGTTATTTCAAACAGGTATTACACACTTTGTATCACTAGGTGGCAGCACTGCGTGATCACAGCTACAACAACAGTTCTAAGATGAACATGAACATGAACATGTCTCAGGATGTGCATCTTACAATTACTGTAATATTGTGTGCTGCTGTATAGAGTGATGCCTTAGAAGAACTATTTTAGGCATTTAATTTATATTTAACATGGGCATGTTTTGTGTGTGTGTGTGTGTGTGTGTGTGTGTGTGTGTGTGTGTGTGTGTGTGTGTGTGTGTGTGTGTGTGCATTTATTTTATCTCACACCTTTTTTTGTGGCCTTATAATAAAAATAAGTGAATAAATTAAATTTCCAAAAAGGTTTTTAATACTGGGATTAAGGTTAAAGGGTTAGGGTTAGACATAACATTAATTACCTGCATTAATCATTATGTCCTCCATATTAATACCAATATAAAGATTTTGACCTTGTGGGGACATATTAGAAAAGTGTTGTTATTGTCGTTGTTTTAACAACAATAAAATATTAAAAGATCAAAAAATGCCTTTGTTGTATTGTAATGTTGTATTGTAGTTGAAGGGGGTCTGTAATTTTATCTGAGTGATGTAAGGAATGCCTGGCTATGAAAAAAGAAAAGAAGCCACTCATCTAAAGAAGATTTAGCTCCATAATTCTTCCTGCATAAGTCACAGCATAATGTTAATATTTGTGTTGGGGAATTTTTTATTTGCTTTGGTGATGACAAGCTTTAATTTTAAGAGTGTAGAGTGAATGCATGAAATTCCAGGATAGTGGAAGACTAGAGACCTATAGACTTAACTGTTCATATAAGTCTCTGTATGTGTAATACATTAGAGTTGTAAATGGTACTAGTAGTAGTAGTAGTAGTAGTAGTTACATCACAGATGGCAAGTAACAGAAGCACACTTGCTTCTTGTACCCACCTTACGAACCCACACAGGCATGGTGTGTGTGCTAGGTGATCGGTGGTGTGTGTTGATAACAATGACAGTGATGATGATGGAGGCAATGACGAAGATCATGGTGAAGAGTAGGTATTTCCCAATGAGAGGAACAGCACTCGAGGTAGAAGGGATGAGCTCCACAATCACCAGCAAGAACACAGTGAGAGACAGCAGGACAGAGATACTGAGGGTCATCTTCTCGCCTACACACACATGAACATGAATCATTTGCAGCCTTTAAACAACAGTTTTTAAGTTTTCTCTTGGTGTCATGTCAGATAGAGGAATGCAGCTATTTGGCTCAGCATGTTTTTCAGCTGTCTTGGTCATCGATATCTCCAGCAGCGTGGCCATCAGTGACGCTAAATATATACAAACTCCACTGGTGATTCACAGCGGTCTATTTATAATGCTATAATGTGTTTGCACAATATACTAAGCATCAAGGTCAGGGTGAAGGCCAGTGAACAGCTGGCAGAGGCTTTACAGGGCTATAGATATATACAAAGCAGTTCATTGAAACACACTGATGCAGGGAAGTATTGCAATGTAAAAATGTAGCAAGGTCAAAAGAACAATGCCAAGCATTTAAAGTTATCATGTCTTTGGTGTATGTTTGGATGTATGTAAAAGTGAGAAATAAAGACACAAGTATTTAATCAATCTAATCCACTTCTATCTCAGTTGGCTGACTTAAACACATCCAATAATCCAGGTCTGTACATGTTGTTAGAATAGGCTTTGGACTGTGACTAAAATAAACAATGATACACACTGATACAAACACCTATGATGGCTAAGAGGCTTACATAATGAATGAATATCAGAATTGTATACTTTTGTAAAGCTGCTTTAGGACACTGCAAATTGTTAATTGCACTATATAAATAAAATACAATTGTATTGATCTGAATAGTAACATGCTGCTATTTAGTGACATATACTAAGCCACTAAACATAAGCCATTTGCACATAGCAGAACTTGTGTAATTATTGGAACCTCATTATCACTCCTTTACATCTGAAGTCACAATGCAATCCCCTCCAGACATTTGCCCATCTGCAGTCACATGCCTATTAATCCCACCTGTTTTCTGTTTTTAACTGATTTACTTCTCTGTATCTCTGTGAAGCATTTCTTGTTTTTGTTTTTTTAACGTCTACTAATTTGGGACAGTTAATAATAGATACGCTATGCTAGTTGACCTGCCATCAAACCCATCTTCAAAACTCAGTACATTATTCAGTTATGCATCTTAACTTCTATGAATTATTAAGTGACTGCCAGGAAGCTAATAAGAAATGTACGCAGTCATGAATATTGAGGAATGTGTGCGAAGGAGCCGATGAGTCCTGGGAGTTCAGTGAGAGGTTCATTTCCACACCGGTCAGCTGTTTAGGATTCTCCCGGCATGAGCTATTACACAGAAAGGACTGTGTGCTGATTATGGTGATTGCACTATTGCCTTTATCATGGTCCACTGAACAAGGAGACTGCTACTTAAGCTGATGAATCAACTCTGACACTAACGTGTGTGTGTGTGTGTGTGTGTGTGTGTGTGTGTGTGTGTGTGTGTGTGTGTGTGTGTGTGTGGTGTGCCCTTTTGGTGACTGTTCCAGACAAAGTCACTGAAACACTTATTCATATTACTAACCAGGAATATCTCTAACATAAATCCAAATAACAATACATAACCATACAATGAGGCATAAAGAGCACTGCAGATGGAGCGCCAAGAAAAATTAAGATCACACCACTGATTATTAACTCATGCTTCATCTGACCATCTACCAAATTAAGAGCCCTTCTCTCACTCCGGCATCTAGCAGAGCACTTCTGAAATCATGAGACTGAGAGTGATGTGTGATGTATAATACATTAGAGCAGAGTCAGACATGATGAGACACAAGAGCATCACTTCTACATATGCACACATTTCATTTATACGCCAGTGTCGTAGACATGTGATGCTGGCAGACTGTGTCAGTCAACAAATGCAATTAAATTCATTCCTCCAACAACCCTGCATTTTCTTAGTAATTTTCTCAGTGCTTGCTTTGTTTGCTCATCCCCCCACCAACCCTAGTGTTAGAAGCAAGTTCATACCTGAGTCTGTGGGCAGGTAGAAGACCAGGCCAGTCAGGAAAGAGAAGAGGATGCACGGGATGATCACGTTGACAATAAAGTAGAGTGGCAATCTCAGCAAGAGAAAGTGGTAGGTGATGTCCAGGTATGGAGTGTCTTGGCAGCAGGCGTAATAAACCCAGTGCTTCCAACTCCTGTAGTCCTTCATCACCCACTCTCCACTCTCCATAAAGTTACTCAGATCTGGCCTATCACTGTCCTGAGTGGCAGAGAAGACGATCGAACACATTGGAGGCTCCACGGACAAGATAATTTAATTTAGAATGTAGTGAACTGACAGGGTGTGAATAGATCAGAATTTGATTGATTGAGATTTAATTAAGGCTGACTTAGCTGAGGTTTGGCTCAATAACATAAATTACCATTATAATTTAAAATAAAATCAGATTGCAGCATCTTTTTACAACAGCTGATATGTACAGTTGGAAAAATTGGACAGATAAAATTAGCTACCGTATAAAGTCTGTATTTATAAGATTTATATGGTTGCCATAAATGTCTGCACATGTCAGACATAATGTTGATTGTCAATAATTATATATTATATATTATTGCTATTGTTATATATCTCTTTTATATTATTTTGTCAATAAATATAATATTATATTTATTATACCTTAATTTTCTTCATTTAATTTTGATATATTGGCTACATGCAAGTGCATGTCACCCTCCACCCCAACATCTCCAACACTTAGATGTTTCCCCCTTACAGCTTCTTGCCTCTTAAAATAACAGTAAATTAATCAAATCAACTTATTATGATGCACAACGCCATATTATGAGATGATGTTATTACCGGATTGATGACGACAAGATTTCCATCAAATGTCCATGTTCCGAGTTTCATGCTGCAGTTCTGCAAGTCAAAGGGGAAGTGAAGCACAATGATCTCGCAGTAGCTCTTAAAGATGGCAGGTGGGTTCCAAGTGATCATCCCTGTATATTCAAGCAGAACTTTGGTCTCATGCACAATGGCAAAATCACCATCAGCACTACGGAGGTACAAAAAGAATGAAACAAACATTAACTATTACTATGCTCTAGTATTGATGTAGAGAAAGATGTCAACACTGAGAGGCTCTTGAGTCAAACGTGTCTCAGTATAGTAAAAGAAGTAAAATAGTCTAACTCAAGTAAAACATGAGAAGAAGAAAATGAGAAGCAAAAGAAAACAGAAGAGAACGTGGTTAACAAATGCAGCTCTGCATCGAGTCATCACAATCGTACCAGTCCATACCAGCAGCGCAATTATCACAGGTCACACACACACTCAGACATGTTAGTTTTAATATCTATGTCAGGACTTTCCGTAGATGTAATGATAAATGCTGTAAATCTGGTGGAAATGGTAAAACCCCAAACTCAGATGAGTGTTCCTCTAACTATAATTTGGCATCTCTAGATGTGTATGGCAGTGCATCATCCTATTGGAAAAGGCCAAAAAGCATCAGGATGAATGCAGGACATGAACAGGTGAAACTGGCCAGAAAGGTCAGAAAGAAAGCATACACAGCGTTAACCTGTCAGCAAAGTTTGTAGATGTACCATACCATTATGGAGCCACCACCAGTCTATGTATTTTGCATAAGCTCGTCTGTACCAGTTTTTCAGTGTACACAAACACATCCACAAACCACACCAGAGCAATAATCATCACATTCAGACTCACACAGTCTGTTCATCTTACACCTGTGTGTTCAAATAAGGCAGACTAAAATAAAACAGGTCTAATGCCATACTTGTTATAGAGAACGAGGTCAGGTCTCCAGATGTCAGTGCAGGGAATCCGAATCTTTTTTATTCCTCCATACTCCTCTGGGTTCCACTGCAGGTTCACATCTTTCCATTGCTAAGGGAAAGCAACAGGATTGCATCATCATCATGAAATACACACACACATAAATATTAGATATATTTGGAAGACATCATTTCTATTAAATGTGACCTAGTTAGTAAATAGAAAATGAATTATATGAAAACACAGTTACCTGTTTCAGGCGTACGTTGGTTGTGACAATTTGGTTCACTTCATCCTGTCAGAGAAAAGCCAGTATGTTTACCATACTATTTCATATAATAGCTATGAAAGCAGGTTTATATGGTGAACATATGAAAATGACCAGCTATTGCATGTTCTAATAAAATGAAAAATGAAAAAAAACAAAAAACAAATTGTGATGATGATGAAACATACCACACTAATAAGTTGGATTAGCTGCAGTCCTACTGTGACCACCACCGCATCTTTAAAGTGACTGACAGGTCTGACCACTTTATTATAACCAGTGAAGAGTTTTTTCACTAGCCGAGTCTCGTCCTCTGAGCAACACACCAGTCCTGCTCAACACAAAACACACCAACACTACATAACCACTGGCTGACAGTTCACAGAAAACAGTGTCTACTAAACAATGTTATAAGTTCATCTTTGAAGAGTTGTCTGTATCAGGCAAAGAACACTAACTCATAACTTGTGGCACATGAATATCAGTTTGTTTTGTGACGTTTGCTATTGAAAGTGCTGTACAAAGACGAACTGCAAGTGATGAATGAAAAGAAATATAATGAGGACCCTGTAAACAAAGTCAAGTAGAGGCAAAGGTGATGGATGATTTTCTGGCAGCCTGATTTCTCACGCTGCTGGAGACGAGCCCAAAACAAACGTGTGAAAATACCAACAGGGCTCAGCTTACCGGAAAAGCTCTCTGAGTTTCCATAGCTATGTCTGTCCACAATTCCCAGCCTTCATATGCCATTAACATTCTTATTTTGATTTTCTAACTAGATCAGGGACAAGTGTGGCCTGTAAGTAATTACCTCAGGTTGGATACATTTACATAAGGCAATCATTTCAATGATTAAAATGAAAATCAGTAAAATTAAATTATTAAGTGCACATTATTAAATCATTATTCTTACGTACTGCCTGTCTTTAGATCAAGTGCTATGTTCATTCATACTATAAATCAGCCGCAACAGTCTGGAGATGTGCACTTATCTCCACAAGGGCAGTAAAAAAAGACACTAAGAGTCACTTGGACATCTGAAGCTGTCAATCAAATGAATGTGGCATGCAGGCTAAAAACAGAATGATATTTCCTCTCTCATACTGCAAATGGACATTACAACTTTCTTTTCCCCTCTGAGTTTCCTACATGTACATTGTAAATACTCTAGTTCTGTATTAATGTAATCTCTGGATTAATGCTCTAATGCTATAATTGTAATGTTATAATGTTATAATGAAATATGTAATGATATACAGTATGTATGTAATATAATGATCATAATCATAAAGTGAGTATGTCACGAGATTTTGGTTGAGGATCAGTTATTATCTGTATATTGATATGGATCCTGAGATAAAGAGTTACTCTTATGTGTAATATGTAAAGAAAAGCTCAAGCTTGTGTAATAAGCCTGTTATCAACTAACGCTATGTGACAGCATGTTTAGACCACAACTTCCTGTTTGTGGTTATTTGGTCCGTCACAAATTATGCTTTTGATGGATTGTTAACACGTCACATTACTGCAACCACTAAACAAATCACTAAATTAAAATGCAGCCATGCATGTACAGTATTTACTTCCCAGCATGCTTCATTTTCATTTTAAATACTAATTTAATTACAGATAAACACATGCCAGACTGTACCTGTAGAGACAAAGAGGACTAGAGAAACCAAATAAAGCCACTTCATGTCACTGGTATTCAAGTAAAATGTAGAAAAAAGCCGTTCCCTCTCTCCTTGAAGTAAGGTTAAGAAAATACAAGGTTCAAGATTCTTTTCTTTTTTTTCTTTTCTTTTATTTTTTACATATCAGGTCTGGACGGTTTGATTTCAGTGTCTGTCTCTCTGTCTCTCCTTGTTTCTCACCGAGCTCTCTGCTCTGCTTAATGCTTCTGCAGAGTCAAACTCATCTGCCGTGTAACTTGTGAAACCAGAGACAAATACCACTAATCTGTCTCTCAGGCGTAACTTAGGCACAGGGCAGATATGAATATGTATGTATGCAAAATTCAATAATAAAATGACATTTATACATACAAAAAACAAACAAATAAAAACAAACAAAACAACAAAAATAACGTTTTTACTCTTAAATGCAAGTTAGAAACAGATAGAAAGAAACTTACTAAAAGCCCAAATCTGTGGTTTACAAACAGCTGCCCTCAGAAATATAACATGTAATAATAAGGTTTTTTTATGGTTAGGATAAGAATTAGTGTTTCTTATGATTTAATTCAAATTTTATTTAAAAAAAGTAATTTAAAAACATAATTTCTTAACAGATTGTTTGAATCATTTTCAACTTATATATTTTGTTTGGTATATAACCTGTATATGGCTTGTATATTGTGTATTGTCTGTAAATTGTATGTATGTTGTCTGTATAGACACCAACAACTCAACCAACCAAATTCTGTGTGTATGTCAACATACTGTATTCCATCAGTAAATCTGAATGTAATTTAAAAAGAATTGATCCAGATCATGTTTTTACATCAGGGTTTTTTTTCCCCAGCTGTATTACTACATATTTTATAGAGATTTTATTCATATAGCTTTGTTAGATTCACACTGGAGCCAAAAGTCCCAGTCAGCATGAGGTTATTATATTAGATCATGACCCACTCCATCATTTTCACAAGCTGGTGCTGAGAGGCCACAGCTTTGGATTTGACTTTTCCAGATGGCTGAGCCTGACATCGCTGTGCCTTTTCTCGGTTTCACACCTGCCTCATCCACAAATTTAATGCCCTATCCCTTTTAGCAGCTCTGATGCCTCCTGAAGGATACAACACACTTTATCTGTTCAGTTTGTAGAGCGGTTTCCATGCAGACACACATTTTGTGGTGGGGATATGATTGGCTGGATTTAATGGCTAGCCCCTTCTGAATAGTCCCTGCCCCTTGCCGATCCACAGCCGCTGTCCTGACACAGCCTTCCATTCTCCAGACAGGAATAATTTCCCCACACAGAGACCTCCTCCACGCTCCAGCAGACTCCATTTCCCGCTGCCCCCCTCCCCCTTCAGTCCTTTACTCACAGCCCTGCATCATTCATCTTATTTAGAGACAGAGTGGCAGATCTGGCAACTGCAGAATTAAGAGAGATCAGTATCCCACACACCCACTGCCCTGCCCACACATACACACACACACACAGAAACACAGAAAGACACACAGACATACACACACTGCCACCTGAATTTCAGTCCCACATGTGTCTATTCTGGCAGATTTAAACCTGTTCGCCCTTCACAGAGAGGAGAGGAGCAGAGGTAGAGGAGAGCTCCAGTCTGAACGTCTAGCCATGCTGAGAGTGTGCAGCCAGCATGACTAAACATGTGTCCAGACACACTGAGACCATCCAGTGCAGACCCAGTGAGTCTCTGATTAGCCTGATGCAGGATAGTCTCTGTAGAGCTCGGTCCAAATGCAGACACTCCAACATGATGTCTCAGAATCTCCAACACACCCCATCCTGACACTCTTTTCCACCTCTCTCCTATAAACAGCACCAGCATGGACGTACGGCATCAACTATAGAGAAGAATATTCACAAATGGCAAAATTATTACAATTACAATTTCTTGTAAAACAATCATGAGGAGAAAGTGTATAATGCACAATGAATGTAAAGCTAATACAGTCAACATTTAAACCAATCTCATAAGTCACATATATTATAAAATACTAAGAACTTCATTATTATCTAACCTCCTAATCCTACTACTGAGTCCAGTGGTGCTGAAGTCTATTTCAGTGCTTATTGTGCAGAAGGTAGGGAAACACCCAGGACAGGTTGCAGGTCTCTTACAGGGCAGATACACAGACACATTCACACACTTCAGTTTACCTGCTTGTTTTTAGACTGTGGGAGGAAACCAGAGCACCCTGACAAAACCCACACAGACACAGGTAGAACATGTGAATTTCACACAGCAAGGACTGTCCACCGAGCTGAGGAATCAAACCCAGACTCTTCTTGCACTACCCACTGCACCACTGCTTAACACACTAAAAATTTCAGCCTGCCTCAAATCCCTTAAGTCTAAGAAAAACCAATTATAGTTATATATAATTACATTGGAATACTCCCCTCGTGCTACAGAATTAAAGAAACCCCATTTTCACTTTCACTTACAGTAAAATGCTTTCATAAAAATTCTGAAAAGGAATTGTAAATTAAGTGTTAAACCCTCTTAGATTGGCGTCCCATCCAGGAGGTATTCCCTCCTTCTGCCCAGTATTCCCAAGATAGATTCTGAATCCAACAAGACAAAATGCTTACTGTAAATGAAAATAATCTTCCAGCATCAGAAAGCTGGATAAAACTACACAAGAACAGACTTTTTCTCATTTCTTTTCTCAGATCTTTGCTGTAATTAGTGCCATCTTAAACCTTGCATTGGCAAAATTTCAAGGACGGTCCTTAGACTTCCATTACACATGAGTTTAAAGTAAACAGGTTTTCATTTCCTCTCTCAGTGCAGTAAAATCCTAATAGGCAGAGAAATACTGGGGACGTCCAGTAATAAATAATAAAGGAAACTTGGAGCATTTGAGGTCAAGAATGCATTATGCGAGGGTCTTTTTCCTCTTCAGCTCTTTCAGTGTACATTAGCATTAGGGTAGCTCTCTGCACACAGAAATCCCATATGTATCCCCCACACAAAGGTCACTTACACCAGCCGTCACACATACCATTCCAATTCATTAGTGGGAAAAGGCACAGCAGACCCATAATTAATTTGGTGGGTTATTAAATGTGTGCAGATGAGTGTTCATTCTCTGTGGCATCAACAGAGTGGCAGGCTGGGTGAAATATGTTTTTCACCCTGCTGTATTAATACTTACTTCTCCAGACTCAGAATAATATGTGTATTAGATTAAGTCTGGCTTTGGACAATTAGTGAGTAAACTAGTTAATTCAGAAAATAACATTCCACTCAATCAGCATCAGACCTAGCAGAGAGAGTCGCAGGATAAACAGGCACGAAGGCAGTAATAAGGGAAGGTCAGGGCTCGTAACGCTTCATGGCTTTTAATAACCTGACCTAGACTGCTGCTTTTTACGGGTAACTGACAGAACAATGTCGAGAGATTTAAATGAGGTTTTAAAGAAAATTAACAGCTTTTAACGTGGAAATGAATAAATGTGTCTTCTAAACCTAGAATCACAATAATCACAAGCAGGTCACACAGTCTGGGGCTACTGATAAGGAATTTCTTTGGGAATGTCCAAACTCAGCAAAATGTGCTTTACAATGGAAGAAAAGCAAGATGTTTGAAAACAGACTGATGCTGACCGAGTGTGAAAAGTCATTACAGTATTTTGGATGCTGCCGGCTGGGCAACTCATCAGCAGTAATTAAAAATGAAACATGTGAATCGTCTCTCTTGTGGTTTGCATATGCATCCAGGAATTGTAGCGATTTGGGGGATGGATGCTGCCTAAGGTGTTGTGGCTTCTATGCTAATCAGTGTGATCGACGGCAGGCCGGAGGGCTTACTGGATCAAGGCACAAAGATTGTCAGATGCCACTGCAAACACAAACATTATGCATGTGTACAAGCGCTTTTATCAAGATCATTATTCGGGGAAAAAAAAAAAAAAAAAAAAAAAAAAAAAACGTATTATGGGCCTAGATTTTAAAATGTAGCATAAGTTTTTTAAAATACACCCAGTATTAATAAACCCAGCATATTATACACACAAAAAAAAATAATCCAAGCTTAATATTTCTAAAAGTGACTTTTAATAAATTAATCCATGAGCAAATCAAATACAAAAACATTACAAACAAAAACACCAGCCAGTTCTGTTCAGAGTGCAAGAGATTTCTGTAAAGGCCAGACTACTATGATAGACACCGAGTAGTGAACAGATTGTAATGTCCTTCATCAGTAGCGCTCCGGAGAGTCATCTGAAGAGGCACTGCATGAAAAAGGCAGATTATAGGCAGAGACAAAAGATAAAAAAAATTCACAGGTTTCTAAAAAAAAAAAACAAAAAAACAACAGTGACACTTTACTTGAAGAGCTATTGAGAACTGTTGGTCACATGACATTCATCAGATACTCAGTACATATTTAAACCTGCAAAGTAGTTGAGCTAATATTAAAACACTGGGTATACGAAAAAGCAACTTAGCAATACAAAATCAAATCTGTTGAAGGACAACCTAAGACAAGGATTAGCAGGAATTCACCACATTAATACATGCTGTTACTGGTACTATACCTGCTACTGTAACTATAAAGCCCACAATGAGTTGTGTACAGAAGTTTCTTGTTTACGACTGAACACTGTGCTCTACTGCACAGCTTTTACCTGGAGCTTTTCGAGTAAAGTGTCAACAAAAATCACTGGGAAATGTCACATTTACAGTTTCTCACAAAACACATAAACCCGTTTGGCAAGTAGGAACTAATGACGTACAAGGGACAAATAAAATTACAGTCACGACGCGTCAGATTTCACATGCTGCAGAAGGAGGCTGAGGCTAGTTTTAATCCTCACTCCTAAAGCGCCACAAAATAAACAACCCTGGCTCTGCAGAGTCCCACCACTCAGTTACCATAACCCCCGACAAAAATGGGGAGGAAGACATGCAAATTTAAGGTACATAATGCACGCCCAATAAACAAGAAATAGAGCGTTAAACAATTAGAACTGTCCACCAGATGCGGAAGGAATGGACTATTATACAAGGGTCCTTCGTATTCAGTTTCAAGTCTCTGCACACAAAAAAAAAAAAAAAAAAAGAGCATGAGCTGCAGTCCATGTTTAAAAAAAAAAAAAAAAATCCTGTTCTTTCAGGAGGTGGAATGATGGCCAGGCTAGAAGAGAATGTCTTCATTCTTTATCAGGGACTCTACCACCTGCCTCTGGTAGCGGATGTCGTTTAGTGCCGTCATGGCGTCGAGGTCCGGTGCACGCATTAAAGTGGGACCAAACACGATCCCTAAATTCTCTGCGTTCATCAGGTTATCCTTCTCATTCTGGGTCACCCTGTGAACACACACACCAAGACACCACATGTCAGAATTCCTAGGTCAAGCAATAAGAAACATTTCGATACAGTGGCATGATTTCACAACAGGGAAAGAAATCAAACATAACAGCTTTGTTCCTCACCTTTTTAAGTGACCCATCAGATACCTCAGAGTTTCACAGTGAGCAGGAGGCAGTTGCTTCAGGGCTTCGTGAAGTGCCTCGAGACGCTCCTCTGGATCTGTCAGCTCTGTAACCACAAACAAACAATGCTCTATCACACATTCAGACTACAAACAAGCAAACAGATGCATGCAGACAGAAATAAAACCGAACAAGCTTTCTATGACATGGATAGTTATTAATGACTGTCTCGACTCAGAGGCTGACTGGGAGACATGCTGGCTCTTTATACTAAAAAGAATATCTTTAAGCCTTTATTTTTCTATTCTATGAATACAAAATGATGAAAAAAGGGAGACGTTCATTCAGTTACACAGAAATGCAACTCAGCATATCTGCATTCACCCAAACACATCTATGTATAATGAATGAGTTATGGCTGTTATCTGTAAATGTGTGTGTGTGTCTGAGAAACACAAAGACTTACTGGCAGCCTCGATGAAGCGTGGATATGCGTCGTAAGTGATAAGAGGAATGGGCAATTCCCTGAAGTAGAGCTTTAGAGCACCCGTGATGATGTTAATATCTTCATATGTGTTCACTGAGATGTCTGCCTTCTCCCCGTCTACACACAAAGCAGGAAAGAGACAGACTGGTGACGCATGCTTCATCAAAGGTTCACTGTAGGAAAAGTGCTTTTCCACAAATATGGCCAGGGAGATAAGAGGATGC
Source organism: Duopalatinus emarginatus (assembly GCA_028565595.1). Classification (NCBI taxonomy): domain Eukaryota; kingdom Metazoa; phylum Chordata; class Actinopteri; order Siluriformes; family Pimelodidae; genus Duopalatinus; species Duopalatinus emarginatus. Next base: position 15,441,201 of record JAOVVF010000047.1, read on the forward strand.
CAAGCACTGTGGAGGATGGAGGGGTATTTGTCATGCACAGCTTTGTGTGAAGTCACATGACCCTGGCAGCATCTGGACAGCACTAGTACATGGTAGCTGGATTTTGAGGCTTTCTGGCCTCTTATCATAATGCTGGAAGCCAAGCGGACTCTGCTATGGGTTATAACCTGCTTGCTTTCACATCTCACTAACCCAAATACTAACCGTCTCCTCATGTGTACCCCCGACACATAGACTGTACAGTCTTCCCCTGTTGAAAACCTGTATCCCTCCCATTCAAATCTCACCCAGAAGCCTTTCCTCATGTACTCAGCATGCTGTCTTTCTCTGTCGGAGCTAAACAGTGTCTGACATTGTCCATTTGTCCTGTATGCGGTATGTATTGCCAGATCTGGGGCCTCCTGGGGACACACCACTTCTATGCAGATGGAGCATAATGTGCGGCTTTTTACAAAGGCGGTATCAAAACACATGGCATTGTGACTGTCAGACAACGAGTGACCTAAAAAACTGCACTGGGAACACACGTGGGTGTTTAACACTTAGCAGGATTATGCACGGGAAGCTGTTTACAGGCACGCTGCAGATTTCATATGCAATCACTGTATTTCATTAGAAGTAAGTACAGTGAACTAAAGACGCACAAAACTGACACTGTTTTGAATGTGCATGTGCATAACGGAAAGCATACCTCTGTCGAAGGACAATTTGACATCTTCGATTAAATCACTAAAGCCAGACACTCTGTAGAGACCTTCTGACTTCAGACCTGAAACAGTGTAGAGTTTACAGTAAGTCATTATTCAGAGATTCATTAGTGTTCTGATTACCATCAGGCAAAATTGTACATTAAATAACATATGGTGTGTCTAATGGAGCACCTCGTTTGAAGTGTAAACCAAAGCTATTCAAACATTTAACCATCTGTTTAATGACATTCATTAATATAGCATGCTGTTAAACTGCCACGGGAAAGAAATCAATTGCATTATTTCATTTGGAATGTGATACAAAATGAAAACCATAATCTCCATCACAACTACAGACTTAAACATATTCAGTTACATGAACATAGATGTTCAGAGTGATGACTGTGTCATGATATTGGTATATGGATAAGAATTAAACAATTTTGTTTACCGCTCTATAACATTTTGTTTAGAGTGCCATGACATTTCATTTAGGGCTCTATAACATTTTGTTTACAGGTCTATAGCAATGTTAACTGCTCTATAACATTTTGTTTACAGCTCTATAGCAATGTTATCTGCTCTGTAACATTTTGTTTACAGGTCTATAGCAATGTTAACTGCTCTATAACATTTTGTTTACAGCTCTATAGCAATGTTATCTGCTCTGTAACATTTTGTTTACAGGTCTATAGCAATGTTAACTGCTCTATAACATTTTGTTTACAGGTCTATAGCAATGTTAACTGCTCTATAACATTTTGTTTACAG
>JAOVVF010000047.1:15474091-15487022 GCA_028565595.1 Duopalatinus emarginatus
CTGGTAGATGCTAACTGCATTTTGTTGCCTTGTACTTGTACCGAGCAATGACAATAAAGTTGAATCTATCTATCTATTTATGGTGGATATAAAAAAAAAACGTTTGCATAAGAAAACCTTTGTCCTGCAAAGCTGATCTGTCCACTGCTATTTTAGATAATTGGAAGCTGCTTGAACGAGAGCAAAGATTTTCATTTGTCCAGGCCTCAAAGAAGACTGCGAAGGAGCTTGTCCTCCTCAACACTGAGTGAGGCTTTCTAGACTTCTGCAAATTGTGTCCTGCTTTTAGATATTTAAAGAAACAGATCTAGATTCTGGAAAAACCAAAAGCAAAAGTGCATGTATTACAGACTTCCCTACATTTCTGTCTTTGGGGCTCCTGAAACACAATAACATTTTGGTTTAGTCATGTCTACAGTTTCTAACACGTTATGCCATTAAAATGGTATATACAAATAAAACAAAGGATAGTATTACACACAAAAAGGACAGCAGTAAAAAGAAGGGAAACTGCTAGTGGAGCAGGCTGTATGTGTGCATGAAAATCTGCTTTATACACATAGGAATGGAGGAAAACTCAAGCCTGAAGGTTTCAGTGAAATGGGTCAGACAGTGATGACTCACTCAAGGAGGAGAACAGAATTTGCCCTCGCCATTAGATACAACAGACAAATAAAACACAGGCAAGATATTATTAATAAACAAATCATTTTGCATCCACCCTACTAGACTGTAATCTGATTTAACATGTGCGTGTGTGTGTGTGTTGGTGGTATAAAGGCAGTGCAGCACTAACCTGAATGCTTAGTGGACCATGTGATGAGCTCAGCTCAGCCGCAGCCCTTAACTCTGATTAAAAATGAACAAACCCACTGAATTACGTCACATGACTCGACCGACTCAGAACACCGGAGCCTGATGTGCTGCAATGCCACTGTTCTACCCTTTCAAAACCTAATCTCAGCTGCACAGCATACAGAGCTTTACAAACTGCCTCTTCTATTCACATCATAAACAATCACATACAGACAAATGCAGATTGATACTCAGCTTTATAACAGCAGATTATACTCAAACAAAACATAAAATGTAGCTTGTGCTAATGTCAGTGCATTTTAACTGGAGTACTGTTTCCTATACAAATTAGAGATTGTATAGATTATAGAGGTCACAGGACACTGTGTAGGACCTCAATCCCCTATACTGTTTGACCCCCACACAGGGCAAGACACAACTAAGGTGCCCTTGAACAAGGCACCTAACTCCTCTGGGAAAGTCCCCTCCGCTCCGGGCAAGTGTGTGCACTGCCCCTTGTGTACACTGGTGTGTGTGTGCCTTCCAAGGTCATAATATGCTTCTCCACCTACAATTTTTCAATTACACAAGTTCCCTTATGATTAATAAAGTTCTATATAAATATAAATCAATGTCCATCCATTCTGGACAAACAAGCAATCACATAGTTTTGTTTGACCACCTTAGCTTAAATTGTGAAACAGTTGTTTTGACAACCTTAAGCCAGATTACAACATTTATTTCTGTCATTTCTGAGTTGATGCTTTCTGAGATCTTGTAGGCAACCGGAAAGTCAAACCGCTATATAAAATCTTCTCCAGCAAATCCCAAAGACTTTCAGTGGGGTTTACGGTCAAGAATTTAAGTGTGAAAATTATTTCTTATGCTCCCTGAATCACTCTTTCACTATTTGAGCCTAAAGAATCTCGGCATTGTCATCCTAGAATGTTCTCTGGAATAAAAAAAATGGCAGAAACACCCATGTGATCTCTTTCAGTACATCCAGGTACTCCGCCGATTTTACTTCATTGCCACATAACACTGCTGAGCCTCAGCTGGACCAATTAAATCAACTCCGGATCATAACACTGCCTCCAGAGACTCCAAATCCAAATGGCGACAGCATATCTTATCACTGCATTTGTGTATGTGGTTATGCATTGTAATGGCTGTAATGGATGTAACTCCAGACTAATATGAAGAACCAATCCAATCACGATAAACTAAGCCCGTAGCCTTACACCCTGCCTGCGGCTTTACAGTGTCAGACCACAACGAAGCTGCACACACATTACGGGCAATCAGTACTAATTAGCGTTTATAATCAAGTCAACTTGAATGCTTATAGATTTGGACAAAGTATAATCCCAAGATACAGAGACACTCAGAAATACTTAGAAATATAGATAAGCGTAGTCATTTTAAAATAAAAACAGACCTTAAGGATGAATATGTGAATAGATTTGGTTTAGACGGGGTCACACAGGATGTTTAACTCAGTAATTATTTATTTATTTAAATGTGTTCAAATGTAAACAGTGTTTACTGAAAAACAGATATTTTATTACTGAACTTTCACCAGGAGAACAATGATGGTTGATGTTGATGTTATTTACAGATGGACTTGTTTTTGATTAAATTCAATTCAAGTGAACTAAATTCAATTAAATTTGATTCAAGTGACCAGGCAAACAGTCTAATAACTCTAATAACACAAACTCAATACATAAAATGTTTGACAATGATGTGTTGTGATTTCCACACTATAAGTAAACACCCATTTCGGATAAAACGTTTTATATTTCATTCCATGTCAGTGAGCAGCCTCAGCATGGTGCCATTCTGTTCGCTTACCTAACAGCTCAAACACCAGCCACCCAACCCCCCCTTTCAAATCAGTCTTTGGGTCTGTTTAGTGATTCTTTTAGGCTGGTACTGTTAAATATATGCAGAATCACAAAGCAGATCATGAATGCAAAAAGGGGTTCGGTCACTGGATACAGTAATGAAAATAAATACAGCAGTAATAGCCGCCAATTCCTCCAAAATTGACAGCAAATATTGCTTTAGTAGCCTTAAAGACTGCTTTTGAAACTGTTTGCATAATAACCCATTTCAGGGACATGGGAGAGACACTGAATGATGTGTAATGCTCGGAAAACACTGTGTGAGGGTGCTCCACTCCTGTTGCGGTTTTGCTCGGGGATTCTGAAGACATATTAGCATATTCTGAATGAGATGTAAATCAGGTTTTTTGGACTCTGTTTGTGGGGATGGCACAGGGTTAAATCTCTTGCTACATACACACAATGCCTCTGCCCAGGGGAAAATGTGCCTTTCAATAGACGGCTTTGATGTACGAGTCTACAGCACAAAAAATGTCCCGAAATGAAAACTTAATGACCTCTGGAAGAAGGAGCACGCAAACACTTGAAGACGCAGTTCACGTCAACTTGCCTGCATGTTAATCCATGAATAATTGTGCGTCCCTACTGCTGAGACGCAGCTCTGGGAGCTGTGTGTGTATGTCTCTATGTGTATGTGTGTATGACAAAGAGACACTAGGTGAATTACAATAATAAGACGCAAGCCCATCACTCAGCAACTCAGTCTTGCCTCGAACGATTGCCCCCTTTTGTTTTGGCACGTCTTTTGTTTTGTGATAACCACACAGCTTGATAATGTGGTTTATTTATTTATTTGTTTACTTCACATTTTCAATGAGGATGAATTTAAATAATGAATATAACAATCATTACATTATAAAGATTATTGGCAGTACAAGTATGGAATGATTTAGTGAGAGGAGGCAGACTTTTGGCTGCTCAGAACAGGTTTGTCAGATTCCTGTTGACTCTCTAATAACTACGCCATGTAAACAAATAAAACTAAATTGAACCATATCTCAAAATGATCGTTCACTAGTACAATTTCTGAGTGAAGACTCTTGGCCTGGTAGCATTTTGCTAGTCTCTAAAACCATTACCGACTGCGGCACATTTTTAGCTATCTACTCCAGCCTACAGACGCTCTCAGACACTATAATGATAATACAAATGAATAATTCAAAAGCATTACCCTACTCTCCCTCTAATTAACACTCCTATCCGCACCACTAATCTGGTTCTGTTGGATGGATGGGAAAGGGGAGTGTGTGTGCGCTCTGTTTGAGTATGAATGATATTTTCAGTAACGCACTGTTTACATTATAGCTAGACTCCGGGCGGGTGGGGGTGGGGGGGCACTAGACTTTTCACGCAATTAAAACAAGAACATGTAATCCGATAGCAACCGCTGGCCTACTTATGAATAATCACATGGATTTTAAATGGTTTAATCAAAAGAAATGAAATTAAAAATAGAACCACTCATGAGGGGTAATGAAGTGTGTGTGTATGGAAGAACATGAGAATATGAACATGTACCAGGACATGATAGGAAGACATCGTTTTTTTGTAAATAAGTGAAATAAATATTAGTGAAAAGGTCAAAAGACCTGGGAAAACCTGTGCTGGTGTATCTCTCACCTCACAGATGCATGTGATTCGGCGAGGGTGTGGTGCCTCCTGCTGGAGCTGATACACTAAAACAACAGAGCAATCACAGTTTTCAGTACAGACAGCAGCTCCTCTAGCATGTAAATACAACGTATTGATAAAATAATAAAGCACATAAATGGCATTTTATGCGTAATCATATAGTGTGTTTCTATAAGGTACTTTAGAAAAATATCTTAACCTAGAAAACTTAAAATATATTAAAGCTCCTATATGATCATAAAATATCCTAAAAGGATGTGATTAATTAAAAACAAACTAATTAATACAGCTTTGCATTCCCATCTGTGTGGAATGAACACAAATGTGAAAAACATTAGTTATTATTTCCTGTAGTGTTCAGTTTGGATATTAAATATATGGATGTTTCAGATACTGTACTTTTCAAAGGTTTAGGAATGTGTAAAGAAATGTTATAAAAAAAAGCTGCAGTCAAAAACATTACAATTAACTACTATAATAGAATACTGCCTTGAATTATTATGATATTAAATCAATAAATTATTATAATATTATAATTATAATACTGCTGTGTAGCATTTTGCTTTAAACACCCAATGTTTCTTCTGTGCACTATTCAAAACTTACTAATAAAAAAAGTTTGTGTGTGTTACTGCTGCTCTTCAATCATCATTGGTAATCGTAAACACTGTGCACATAAGCTAGCTCTGCTTTAGTATCAATATCATCTAAAACATAATGTTTTACTTAAACCAAGAAACCATATGACTATTTAGTAGAACACAATGAAATGAATGCAGCTTTACTCACAGTAAGACTTCCATACTGGTGGTCTATATTCATCGTTATCTGTCAAAAAAAATTCAAGACAATGTTAGGGATTGGTGATGAGATTTAACACATGACCCTGTCAGCTAAAACAACCCAAGTAGAGACTATGTGTATTAAACAATATTATATTTTTCACCTTTAAGAGCAGAGTTTGGTTTCAGATGAATTAGCCTGAACAAGTGCAGATATACTGAAGCCACTAAACTATTCCTGTAACCATCACTATGTCAGTATATATTTGTTAAGAAAGTGCACCCTCTAGTGGAGTGGATATTGTACACATGCTTATTGGTCCACACAATTGTTTTTAATTTTTTTTTAAAAGCAGTAAACTTTCTCTATATAGATATATATATGATCAGACTACAAGGCCCAGCAAGTCTATGATTCAATCAACAAACTGTTTTAAATTTACTAGATATTCCCAACAAACATAAACTACATTAATTACAATGCAGTGCAGATACATAATAAACACTATCAGTGTTATGCTCTGTTTCTCATATTCTACAACACACTCCTCTATCGATTTTTGATGTAGAGAAGTTCAAGGCATTTAATAAAAAAAAAAATGTAACTACATTGTTTGCCAAGCAGTGGTAATTTCAACTGCCATAAGATAAGGCTCATTATATTTTACATTAAATGCTTAGAAAGACATTCTGATTATAACTTTCCCCAATATATCTCTATCTAGGAAATTACATTATTGCTTGGTCTAACATTTCTCTTGATAAAGTTTATACTAAGGAACAGGAACACTAGGAGTGGGGTGGATCAACTGTTTTAAATGAATCTCACAAATGAACAGTGATCAGTGAAATGTCTTTTGTACATTAAAACAAAAACAAAAATGCTGACTACCCATAAAATAAAAATTTAATAAGTCTAATATGTGTGGCAAATAATTAAATGATAGTACTAAGATTACAATTAATTTTAACAGCTTGCTTGCTACCTTAGGACAACCGTAACTTTGTATTGAGTGAACATCTAATAGAAAAACAAGATGATGGCGGCCTGGGAACGGCATTGACATTTTGATTTATAACAGGACTAGTGAAAGCTCAATTGAAATGTGGACTGCCAGCAGCAGCCTTTTTATGATAATGTTATAATGGATGCACTTTCAAAATTACACCATACATCTAGTCACTTAGACCTACCACTACTCCATGTTAATTCAATGTTCAACTCAATTTTTTTTAATTTAACAACACACAATAGCACAAAGCAGCCTTAAAAAAGTAGATTCATATTCTTGGGCAAGAAAAACTCCCTGAGATGACAAGAGAAGGAAACTGTGAAAGGAACCAGGTTCAAAAGTAAAACTCCTCTTCTGCAAGACAACAAATCATAAATCAATACCCTTTTACAACTGTATACTGTGAAGACAAACAGTACTAAAAGATGTATTAGCATATTAGGAATAAATCTGACAAACACAGTCTTAATGAGTACCACAGCAGTGCTTAAGTACAACGTGCCTGAATTTTACTTGTAATGAAGAACTGCTGCAGTAATTATAAAGATTGTATTCTGGCAAGTTTATTCAGGTACTGTTTTGGTAAGTGTAAAAAACTGTATACACTGAAGTGCCAGAAAAATGAGCGTACACAAAATACATTGATCATAATGGTATTGTGTTCGTTTAGCGTTCCATCAATGGGCCCCGGTACGTCTACAAACATCTCGGACAGGTGAACACTAGGGGCAGCCATAGCCTAGTGGTTAGGGAACCGGTCTCGTGACTGAAAGGTCGCGGGTTCGATCCCCACCCAGGGCAAGACACGTCTGAGGTGCCCTTGAGCAAGGCACTTAACTCCCCTAACTGCTCACCGGGGTTTGGGGCGGTCTTCCACTCCGGGCAAGTGTGTTCACTGCCCCCTAGTGTTCACTGGTGTGTGTGTTTCACTGCACGGATGGGTTAAATGTGGAGTTCACATTCCATTTGTGTGCAAACACAGTAAGGCAAAATAGTTTACATTTATTATCATTTCATTTCTTTCTCATTTCTGAATGCAGGACCCGTTTGTGTCCTGCATTAATTCTGATGGGTTTAGCCTCTTCCAACAGGACAATGCGCCACCACACACATCTATAGATGGAAAACTGGTTAGAGGAGCACTCAGAGTTTTCACTATTGCAGTATTCAACAGTTTATGATGGAAAAAAGAGAAATTGTTTCATGTGTTTAATAAAGATACCTGCTGGTGCTTCACATGCTCAATGAAGGGCCTCAAGCAGGGAAACTCTGCAAGACCTCTCAGCGTAAGCACTTACAGAACAATGTATCTCCAGGGAAAGAGGATTTACACAATATAGCACAAGGACTCTCAAAAACCTGGTTCTTCTTCACTACACTACAGCCCTGTTACCCCCCCCCCCTCTCTCTCCATTCAAGCCCTTATGAACAGAAAGGGAGTTTCCTGAGAGGCAACAGTTTCCTCTGTCTTTTATTTACAAAAGAATGTCTAATTCTTGGCCACTTTCACTAATCTCTTAAACACGTACTGATGCAATACCTGTTCTGTACCATCCTGACATCGTCTTTCATTATTAAAACAGTGACAACAAACCAGAACTTTCTTACTCATCAGCTTCCCTCAAAAAAAAAAAAAAGGACATGGGACATTATTATTATGGGAGATTATTGAACACAGCACAAAAGCCTGAGATGGTCCTGCATTTAGAAACCATAAAGTCTGGAGGAGGAAGGAAGGACACTGTGGCTCCAGACGCTCTTGTGGAGACGTTGTTTCATGCCAAATTAGGATGTGTCCCTCCATCATTGTGCACCTCCTGTGATTCAGCATTAAATATTGACAGAAAATGGCTGCTCCCTTATCCAGAGATAAGAGCTGCAGGGAAGAGCACTTCCTCTCCATGACTAGTCACTTTGGCCAACAAGTGTCTGAGGCGGTCAGGTTTCAAATTATTCTATTACTCTCTCCTTCAATCATTGCTTTTTTTGTCCTCTTAAGCTCAGTAGTACTTAAAAGTAAGTGGTGAAAAGAAAGAAAAAAGGTTTGGTTAGCCCTTGAAGACAAGTATAGCATGACAACATCTGCTGTTCCCTCAGTAGTGCTCTTGAAACGTGAACAAAAACAGCTGAACTGGAGACAAAGTCCCCTCGGGGGAACAAAATGAATGATCCTCTTGTGCTTTTTAAACATATCCGACATCTCGGGGAATAGTTCGTTTATATCAGAGTGATAGTTTAATATTTTTAAAACACCTGCAGGAAACAATAAGCAGAAGTACAATAGACATAAACAGCATGTTAGAGGCTGAAAACGAGTAAAACCTGTTGGATGTGATTAGGCGCCTGTTAGCTTCACATGGCCAGTCTATTGTTGATTAGCAACGGCACAGTCACGCTGCCAAGGTCTTACACACCCTTCTACAACGCGTTTCCTACTAATAACACTCACAATACTGCGGTTTCTCATCATATTTCAGTATAAGAGTATTATGGTGTTGGATAACTTACCGAAAACCAGGATAGCCATGTTATTGCTCTTAATTCCGATGGACAATGCTCAGCACCGCAGTTCTCTCTCTCTCTCTCTCTCTCTCTCTCTCTCTCTCTCTCTCTCTCTCTCTCTCTCTGTGTGTGTGTGTCTCATTCAGAGATACTCAATAAATGATAAGCGTCCTCACCGACCAGTCTGTATTAAATAAATATATATCATTTATTTATCTCTCTTACACTATTTCTGCATTAATGCCAATGCTTGATCTTTTTTCCTCCACCGGCTATACAGACCTAAACTTTGTACCCCACTGAGTCTTATCTACCCCCTTAAATTCAGCGCCTCTCTCTCTCTACTTTATACACTCCGGTGTTTTTTTTCTTTTCTCAAAGCCCAGTCGGTAATGAACACTATTATCCAAGCCCGATCATTTTTTTTCAGACCCGTTTTGCTAGCGATGCGCGACACTCCGAGCTCCGAGTCACTCTCAATCCCTGTACTGAAGCCGCCATGTTGTGAGACCACGTGACCCCAAGCGCCGTCTGTCCTCAGGGACTGCAGCCGCTTCATGGCGCGTTACCATGGCGACGCGCTGCCTCAACACGATGAGGTCACGGTCATGATGCTGCATTTGCTGTCTGGATGATAAACCTGTTGAGCAAGGTGATAGAAACAGATAAGGACGCAATCCTGTCCTTTGTGGACTATGTCAGTAATGTTTACTGAAAAGAGCTAAATGAATTAGTAGGGTTTTTGTACAAGCTGCATGCATTCACAGTATAAAGTGCTTTTTGGTCAGCTGATTTGAAACAAAATGAGATTATGTATCAGCCACAAAGCTGGCAATTACTTACAGGGAAGATGAGGAAATATACTAAATAAATGAAGGTTCCATTAAGGAGCTTGGTTAGAAGGTCAGAAGGTCAGGTGTTCGAACCCCACCCAGCACTGCCACTGCGCTGTCACTGTTGAGCCCTTCAGCAAGGCCCTTAACCCTCTCTGCTCCAGGGATTCTCTGCTTGCAGGGATGCTAACAGTGTGTCAGTTCCACTAAAAACTGAAATGAAGTGAAATATTTGTCTTCATTGCTTGCACACAGAGGAATGTGACCTCCCCATTTAACCCATCCATGCAGTAAAACACACACACTAATGAACACTAGGGGGCAGTGAACACACTTGCCTGGAGCAGGGGCCAGCCCCAAGCAGTTGTGGGGTAATTCCCTAACCCCACCTTTTTCAAATGGTGAAAAAGAAAATTGTTAGTCTGGATTAATATTTCGGTCCACCCAATATGCCACCTTAGTAAAAACATTGGTCTAACTTGAACATTCCCATTGTAAAAGGTTTGGCTACAGTGCTTGAGATAATGTGTCCAACTTTCCAATCCCTAAACTGATGTTGAAGCTGTTGTGCTTCAACCAAAATATCAATCAAAATAAGCTTATTAATGAGCTTAAGTTTTCTTGTTTTATGTGATTCGTCTATAAACATAGACGTCTATAAACATAGACAACATAGACTTATTTCTAAGTAACCTCTTCAAGCTTTAATCAGTATTTTTGGGCATACAGGTCAGTTCAGCAGCATGACTTGTTTACACTGCAAGTCAGTAGTAGACCAACCAATATGAAGGAAAATGGATTTGAACACTTAGGCTTGCAGTTTGAACATAGTGATAGTATTACGGTCTTTACAGAATATAGAAAGTGTTTTATAGCTACAGACTAAATATTTTTTCTTTGACAGATCTGCCATAATAAAATGACAAGATTTATATTACATGATAAGGTATTTGCTATTGTTTGGGATAATCACTCTGGGGTGATTCAGGTATTCAGTTTTATCTTATGTTCCTACCCAAATTTACTGGTCCCTAGGTCGGTTAATAGAAGTCAAAAAAAGGGTATCCAGTTTAAAACCTGTGCCAGATCACAATAATATAAAAATAAATAAATAAATATAATATACAAAAAATAGGGAGAAAAATATTTACAACACAAGAATAATGGACATAAATAAAATGAAATATGTATACCAAATGTGCTGTAAATTATCCTTGAATCACTTTGCATAGCAAGCTGTCTAAACTAGATAGGCTGTGTGTGTATCCAGAGCAAATCTCTAAGCTAACACTGCTCTTGGTTTACTTCCAAGGTTGATAGTGATTGCCTGACTACAAATAAAAATAGGTATTTAGTCGTTTTGTTTAAGACAAAATATGCAAAAAAGCAGAATGGTAACAATCACTACTGAAATCAGTTAAGGATTGATTGTTTAACTGGGATTAATTAAGTAAAAACTAGTTTCTTATCAGTTGTTTCAAGCCAGAAACTGATTCATCTAAAGCCTATTTATGTGGGTAAATATAGGACAGTGTAATGGTGTGCCTTTCTTGAAATTAAGCAAAACTGATCCTCAGAATAGATTTAAGGATCAGTTGGTCTCAGTGGATTTCATATTAAACTGCTTACAGAAACCGCAGCCATGGTGAATCCATTTATTGTTTGCCAGGATCAAGGATAAAATCTTAATAAGACTTCCTTCAAGAAGGAAATTCCTGGTACACAAGCTGTTCTAGACAGCAATAGTGCACTTTAGGTTTTGCATTGTTTACATCTAAAAGTGTTCATAACGAACAACGATAATAAGACTCCGCCCACCACCTAATATATCAGTTACATTGACAATCCTTGTGTCCAAACCCTCAGTCTAACAGAAACAAGTGAAGCTTCCCATTTTCCTACCAGGTTTCTTACATCAACTTCCCAGGCAATATGTTGATGTTTGTATTGTAATAATTATAATGTCATTTTTGTTTTCTAGTGAATATTGGCTGTTTTCATTCTGAATGTTGCATGTTTGCAGCCTTAAGTGTTAAATGATTTGCAAAATTAAATCCACTTGATTGAAACACATACCACTTCTTCTTGTTGTTCTTCTTCTTTATTATTATTATTATTATTATTATTATTATTATTATTATTATTATTATTATTATTATTACTACTATCCAAATCCAAACATTCCTCTTCAGTAACCCCTGTGTTTGCTTTTTCCTCTCACATGGACATCCTGCTCTGACAGAAACACAAGTGGGTGTGCACGCTAACAGGAAGTTTAGACAATAGCAGCCCAACAGCCTGCGTGCGTTTAGACTGCTACAACAGGAGTCTCACTAGAACATAATGTTGGTGAATGCTCATTTCCCCCTTTTAACAATACAGTATAGGAAGCCAGAGCAGCAGTGAAAGCCTTCCATAAAATTCATATGATGTCATTTCTTGGATACATTCCTGATACCGTTTATTACAATATACTGCTGGGGTTAAAGCATTTCAAAATGCTTTGTATTTACACAGGTAAATATAAGACAGTGTAATGGTGTGCTCAGCAGAGCAAAATTTCTTCAGCAATGCAATAGTGAGTGAATTCCTTTATTGCTCGTCATGGTCAAAAATAAAATCTTAATAAGACATCCTTGAAGAAGGAAATTTCTCGTATCACAAGCTGTTCTAGACAGCAATAGTGTAGATTAGGTTTTGCATTGTTTACATTTCTGGCCTTCTTTTTACATTATATGTCAGGAATAAGCTGTACCAGTGTGTCTGATAGAGTATTTTGTATTGTATTAACTAATCTCAGACTCTACGCATCTCAGCCTAAAACCTTGTAGTCTGTATGCTTTCAGCTATTCTCCAGTGGCTTGCTAATTTGAGTGGTTTGAATTTGTATTCCCATTTAGTCAAAGAATTTAATTATGGAACCTTTTATCTTCTCAACTAGAATTTAAATTTTATGTTTCAGGAGAACTGCAGTATGAGCCAATGACAGCTGCACTAAAAACTACCATACTAAAAAATGATGGCAAAAAAAATGAAACTACACCGATCAGCCATAACATTAAATTCACCTGCCTAAACAACCACCAAAAGAGCTGTGACCCTTAATGAACCTTGGGCATCCATGACCATGTCTCTAGGTTACGACTTGGTTCTTCTTGGCCTACTTAGTAGGTACTAACCACTGCATACCTGGAACACCCCAGAAGACCTGCTGTTTTGGAGATGCTCCGACCCAGTTGTCTAGTCATCACAATTCAGCCCTTGTTAAAATTCAGATCCTTATGCTTGCACATTTCTCCTGCTTCAAACACATCAGCTTTGAGAGCTGACTACTTGCTGCCTACTGACAGCTGGAATTATAATAAGACAATATTGATGTTATTTACTTTACTTGTCAACGGTTTGTGATTTTAAAATAATTTCCCAGTGGTAAAACTTAACTTAACTTAACTTAACTTAACTTAACT
>JAOVVF010000047.1:15491238-15502092 GCA_028565595.1 Duopalatinus emarginatus
CCCCCCCCCCCCCCCCCCCACACACACACACACACACACACACACACACAAAAACCTTGATGAAACTGCGCTCAATCATTTAAGATTTGAAAATGTACTTAAATCCACTAGAAGCTGCCAGAACACTACATTTAAAAATAAACCACCTGTATCTCCTCATGTGCAAAATGGAAAAGGCATAAAGAAATAAATGCGACTGCTCCTTCTCTCTATAGGCCTGCAGTAGTGCTGGAGAAAATCAATTTCCCATTACAATGAGCCATGACACACTTTGGCATTTGACACTTGAGTCGGTCAGTTCCAGTGTCACACAACTCATATGATCTTGTACATTTAATAAATAAACATGGATACTAAAGAGAAAAAAAATGAGACAGTATCAGTACGACCTTACTCATGGTCGGTAAAGTGCCGTCTCTTGCATCTTTACTACATTTCGATAAAATGTGTTTGATGGCGAATGAAATAAATTTGATGATGAATATTCTTCAGACTGAAGAAACGTGAGGGATCTTTCTCCACCTCACGTCAACATGGCTGCCAGGAATAAAAGTAACCACAGAGCATCCTGATCAGCTCTTAGTGGGCTGGGTGTGAGTGGCCGAGGCCGTGTTTGACTCCTCCCCCTCTGTGCTCTGGTCTGTGGTTGGCCCAGTGGCACAGCCAGATGCCGTGGAGGAGCTCACGCCATTGGATGTGCTGACAGAACTGTGCTGGATAGCCTCATTATGAGGGCTGCTGGGGACAGACATCTCCTCGCTGCTGTCCTCCTTATCGAGCACTGAAACAGAAAAGCAACATAACTTAAATTAAAAAATTAAAACATTTCTATAACATGGATCAGTCATGGAAGGGTATGTGCTGATAATCAGTTATACAATACACGGCAAAATTTCGTTAACATTAGCATGCCCTTAACTTGCATTACTTTCTGCATTATTTCATTATTAAACTAAATTTATTATTTATAAGTTATTAGCACTTGTATTAATAGCTATTTGTTTAAATGATAATAAAATCCACCTATACATAAAATACCCAAAAAATCTTTACAACATTTTGATAAACTTTACCTTCCAGGTGTCAATATTTAATTAAAATGTTGTTCATATAGCTCAGTGTGATAGGGATAGGATAAACAATGGTTCTTGCATGTGTAGATTATTCGGTTCTCTCTCACTCACTCCCTCATTATCTAAGCTGCTTATCCTGTGTTTGGACCGTAGGGGTCAGCTGGAGTCTATCGCAGCATTCACTGGGTTTAAAATTCCGGACATCAGTCCATTACAGGGCAAACACACAGGCACACACATTCACACCAATTTAATACAAGAGCAAATTACTATCTCCATTTTGCCTAACCGCATGTCTTTAAACTGTGGGAGGAAACCCATACATACCCATAGCACCCCAGCGCCACCTGATTATTTAACTTGTTACTTAAAAAAAAAATTATGCCAACTAATACAAGGGTTTAGCTATTTTGCTGATGTTACTTATTGTGGATTAGTGCTAATTTTTGTGTTTACAGGGTTCCCATGGACAGGGAAATCCTGGAAAAATCATGAAAATAAGTACATTATTAATAGGTAAGTTATTATTTGATTTTGTTGTATGTAAGACTCGTGAAATTAATTATGCTATTGTGCTCCTCCAACTGGTAATGCTTAGTGGTTTACGTTTACATTTCTAGCATTTGGCAGATGCCCAGAGTGACTTAGATCCATCGTATTTATACAACTGAGCAACAGAGAGACAAGGGCCTTGCGCAAGGGCCCAACAGTGATAACTTGGTGATAGTGGGATTTAAACTTACAACCTTCAGAGTCAAAGACAACGTCCTCACCACTGAGCTACCACTGCCATTGTGTGTTGAATTTTCCTTGAACTATCTGTCTATCTAGCCCATTAGGAAAGAAATGGGAAAGGTTGTTGTTAGTTGTTAATTTATCATTTAGGCCCAACACACGGAGAAACTGTAATTTTGTGTACTTGTTGGTTGTAAAAGATCCTGCAAATGAAGGAAAATGTTGCCAATGAAAACAAAATGTTAAAATGTTAACATTAAAATGTTGCCAATGAAATCAGGTGGAAACTTTGGTTAAGTCATATCAGGTGATGTAAACATTACCCAGTATTCTTGCAATATTGTTATAGACATGTTAACTTGCCTAAGTTAACTAATCATGTGTGACTTGCCTCTCTGTGTATCTGTTTCTGCACTGTAACCAGCCTCCCGAATGGAACCTTTTTCCGTTTTTTTTTAAATTTCAAAACAATTAACACAATAACAATGTTAAGCATTTGCCACAATGAGGCAGGGTTTAATCTGTACTGAGGAAACCTGAATGCTAAAGCCAGACACTACTCTACTGAAAATAACAGATTTACCCTAACACATTTTATTTAGTAGACAGTCCGTCAGAGTCACTGTATAACTGTGCAAAGAGGTGCAGATATTCTCAAGATACTTAAAACTCTGAGAGATTTGGCAGACAGCCCATGCAAGCCATAAGTAATGTTTCATCATCAAGAATAAGCAATGCTTGGCTGTCTACATGAGCATCATACAAGCCACGATTCAGAGTGGAGACTCAGCTGCTCTGTCCGGGCATCCCCATGGACTCGGTTGGCCGCGCTGTCCTTGGAAGCATAAGACTGCAGTGTCTCCAGTACACTGGAACAGCTAACAAGCAGGAGTCTGCATGTTCACATTAAAAAAATACAGCACTTAGCATTGTCTTCCAAGAGCTCTGACAAGCTTATGGCTTGTCACCTGAAAGCGGTTAGCCTGATCCACAAGAGTCTGCCTGGCCAGACTGGTGTTAATACTACACAAGAAAAATGGTTAAGATTAAATTGTTACCAGGAAAAACAAAACAAACCGCAAAAAATTGCCTTCCTGTATGGAGCTTTAATAAAAGTAACACTGCAACGCCTCAGTTCTGACCCTCTGAACACAGCATGCAAAACAAGCTAGCATCTACTCAGTCGATTTGATGCGTAATTGCTATTAAACTCAGTTTCTGAGCCTGATCCATGTTCTGCATTTTATTATTCCCTGTGCTTGCTTTGTAACCTTTAATTAAAGTTACAATGTCATTTTAAACCAACATCATAAGGGTGTATTATAGGCAGTGGCGTGTGGCTGAGCCCTCGCACCCCTCCCAGCGTTCTCATTTGTTTCTTGCTACCTTGCCAACTACTGCAGCGACAGATGATTACAGCACCTGATTTTAATGATGCTCACACTGGAGAGAGGCAGAGACTTGCAGTCCAAATGCCACCAGCTGCTCCACAATCGCAATGAATTAATTGGATCCTGATGAGGGAGGAGAGGAAAAAAAACTCTCCGTCTCGTAAAGAAATGCAGACTACTATGATAATTAATACAGCTAATGATGCAAAAGTCCGCTGAAATGGCACTTGATAATTAACATGGGGGGTTGTTATCTCATGTGTGTTTGCGTGCGCGTGTAGGTGTGTGTGTGTGTCTGTGCGTGCTACTTATGTAGGCTTTGAAGATACGCAGGCTGAGTGTTTCAAGCGTTTGCAGCATTGTGTGAGACCAGGTTCACGTGCTTCCAGAGGGCCATAAATACTCCAGACAGCTCCGAATAAGGTCGCACTTGACACGAATTGACGAGACAAGCATTTTTTGCTCTCTCTTTTTGCGTCACATTCAGGCTCCTATAATTACTCCTAATGGCATTATAGAGAAGAGCACAAGGTGAGATATATTATCATATGCAGCACTATGGCTTCCTGAAACTCCCTTTCTCTCTACCTCTCTTTCTCTCTCACATTTGCTTCTGATCATCTAACCGGCACGAGCAGATGGGTTATGCGCACTGCCAAGCCAAGGCACGGCCTGCCATGTTTGCAGGGCAGCCTGGGTAATTCCCCCCACACCTGCCACTGTGGAGCTGTGATCAATAGTGCTAAGAGTTAGAGATGCAGAAGCATGTGGACCTCACAGGCCTGGCAACTAGCTCTGGACCAAAGAGATTGACCTGGTCTACTTCATATCCATAATTCAGCTCAGTAAATATATTAAACACAGAAAGTGGTCTTTCATTACACTAGAGAACTTCCTGACAGAAGACATGACCATCTGTTGTTGCAATGCCAGCAATAAATGTTGGAGAACCTCATCTTGTTGTTTACTAAAATAAAAAGACAAAGTGATATTCCAACCTCCATCTTATTTCAGCTCGCTTCTAATATATGACCCCCTCATACTGCACTCCACCACAAACACGAGTGAAGGATGGCCTCATCCATTACCACAGCCCTCACTCCACTCCCCCAAACACACCAACCAGACACCCGCAAATGAGTTCACTCCCTGACAACCTCATCGCGCCTGGCCACCATCGCTCCAATAATATGCATGAGATGTGTCAGTCCTGCTGCTTTAACAATGGCGTTGGATAATGAACGGCATGGTGGCGAGGAGGCATGTCTGCAGCAGGACAACATTGCTGCTATAATACACTCATTTCAGAGGCAATCATTGTCAATACGCCTGTGCGGCTCTCTCATTGAGCTCCAGAGACAGACCGAGGAAAAGCAAAGCTCTCAATCTCTCCCAATCACAATCTCTTTCTTTCAAAAATATACATACATAACAACATTAAAGATCTGGAAGTCATTGAAAAAAAGTAGTAAAAAAATAAATAAAAGTTGAAGAAGTGCTGTAACTGAGTAGTCACCAAAAAACACTTACACAAAGGCAACCATTACGTTCTGGTACTTGCAGAGAGCCTGAGGATCTGCTGCCTGCTAGCACAGCCTCCAACAACTGCTCCTTCATTCCACTGACAACAGCAAATTGATATGAAGTGGCTACATATGGGAGACAAGCTACAGATCTGCTCATTTCATAAGATGTCATTAGAGCATAACGGCTAAAGATGTGCCTGAATCACATATGCCCCTCTGTCTCAGACTCGCTCATTTACCTTCAAAGCAAAAAGGCAGCAGTTCGGAAGAGCAGGAACATGAAAACAACATTGCAAATTATAAACACACACACACAAACATACATACATATATACATACATACAGTTACTTTAAAAGACACATAAAAAAG
This sequence comes from Duopalatinus emarginatus, assembly GCA_028565595.1. Classification (NCBI taxonomy): domain Eukaryota; kingdom Metazoa; phylum Chordata; class Actinopteri; order Siluriformes; family Pimelodidae; genus Duopalatinus; species Duopalatinus emarginatus. The sequence goes on from JAOVVF010000047.1 coordinate 15,496,334, forward strand.
AATGAACAAAAGCAGGAGGCATTTTTAACCAAGCTTGGCTACATGCTGATGGTCTAAAAAGCAGAGTGAAGGAGAAAACACTGGAAAGTAATAACATCATGGAGAAATCTTAGAAATGCCAAAAGCTGTTTCAGCAAAACATTTTTACACACTCTCGCAACATTCTGGAAAAAGGGCCTGTTGGGATAATATGTAGGAGCTAATAAAACATAAATGAAAGCACTGAACTTGTGCAAAAATGTACACACAAATGTGAGTAACAAGGTGCCTTCTGATGGAAACAGCAGATTTGTGTGGGCAGGATATATTTGTATTTATTAGGATTTAATTGGCTTATGAACAGTGGGTATCTGTACATGCCTCTGCTGACTGACTCATTTGTTGTTATTTTATTGTTTGGTTCGGTCTGTGACGATTGCCGTAACATAAGCAAAAGTTAACGCATGTTTAAAAGCAGGAAAATGTCATTGCACAATTTTTTGTTTTTGACTTTTAAGTCATTACTATAGTTGAATCATGTACATCATTTTAGATAAGACACTAGTGGGCTCATGTCTAGACTACAATGCTCAATACTTACAGTGATAGCCAGATTTCTTTTGCATGAGCGTCACTGGGCAGTCCTTATGAGCAAGCAGGAGCTGCTTCAGCTGGGCCACCTCGTTTCGTAACAGTGTCACCTCATTCTGCAGAGACACAGGACCAGACGGACACATCCAGCTGATATCATATGCAGACAACAACAAATAACCTTTATATGCTTTGATAACATCCCATTACACATCCATTCTCAGCACAGATGATGACATGGTCTGTTTAATAGAGCTCAACACCGGTGAATAGAAATTCTGTATAATAGTCTCTGTGTAAATGTGTTCCAAAAAAAAAAAGAGACCTGAATAAAAGAAAAAACAAACAAAAAAAACCCAAACAAAACAGAATGACACTGAGGAAATAAAACACCACAATTTCACTTACAGTTAAAATGACATGAAAAAAGCATGTGAACAGATTTATGTAGATGTGGGAATCTCTAGGCTCCAAAATGTAATGCTAAACAATTACTTACTATTATTAATTACAATTACCTTGTATGACCACTAATTTTAAAAACAATTTTTTATGTCTGAAAGAGGAATTATTTATCTTTTATAACACCATATTAACAAATAAAACATTACATTATCATTGTATATTCAGCCAGTGTAGAGACTGTAAGGAAATAAAAATTGTCCTGACAACCTATTTTATAAACTCTGTGTGCCTATAAAGCCTCCTTCCAAGTCAAATGTCTCAATGTTTCCACTTTCTTTTCCACTTCCACTTTTCCACTGAATTTGAATGCATACAGTTTCATTTTTATCTTTCGCTATTTAAGGGTTTTAAAAAAAGGTGAAAAAAAATCTTGAGCCCATGAAAAGATCTGATCTGATGAGTTTGTGCACTGATTCGGAGCATTTCAAGAGAACTGCACTGCATTTGAAGGTTATTATTTATGTTAACCAAAACCAGTTAAAAACTTAAGCAACACTGAACTAAAACACACCTTTATACCATGTTTCAACAATCAATGCAACTCTTGTAAGTCAACTACAGAATTCTGATGTTCAAACCGGTTTATCCTTAATCAACAAAGTGAATTATTGAGCCATTACCCTCAAAACGGAAAGTAGAGAAAATGAGATGAGAGAAAGACAGAAGGAGTGTGCGCTATCCCCTCCGTCAGCAGAACTCCACACCCCATTCTGCCAAGATTTACTCTCCTCTTACTGCTCCCATGGGATGCCGTGCTGCGCGTGTCAAAGATGGGCCCGTTTAACAGTGAAGGTGACTTTAAGGGGATTTAGAGGAGCGTGGGCATGTGAGAGGGGAAGACTACTACATGGCAGATTTAAGTGCTTTCTCCTCTCCTCTAAAACATGGCTGCCGCTTTAATCTATTCGGGTAAAAAGTGGCCAATTTACTTGATTCCATCTGTTAGGGCTTGGCGGCGTTGGCAAGGCAAGGCTGTAGAGGAACAGATTTAAACACAGCTGGTGGAGCTGTGGATCTCCTCAATACATGCACGGCAACAGCCCATTACGACCAGAACTGCGGCTCTTGCACTCATACCGCCTCAGCCGGTCTCCAACTCTACCCATCCTTCTTTTCTTTCTGCCCATAAAACACTGATGGATCCATGTAGTCACTTTATACAGTAAAATTGGACTAGCAATATGGGAGAGCTGAATTGTCAGGCTGATAATTACTAACTAAATATAGGCACCCAGGTCTTGGAAATGAACAGTCATTAGAGTAAAATTCAAAAGAGGAATTCCACTGAGAAAGATACAAAGTACAGTTGGATGACAGAAGGCATGTTGCTGTTTGGCAGCAACTTTAGGAGCCCAAATCACCAACCTAGAAAAGCAGCGAGTGCCTGAATTCCAGTGCTTTCACAGGATCATGCATGTCTTTACAGATCATCTCATCTCAGGATTACTAATGAATGCAAAACCTCAATGCACCATTTACCATGCGGTAATATTTTCTGAGGCTCAAAGGTGGTGTAACGCGCGGCTGCCGTGCTGCATGCTGGCCGGCTGGCGCCGACATCTCGTTAAAGAGCCCGTTAAGGATGATGTCAAAGTAATCGTACATCATTAGAGCTCTCTGTGCTGATCAGCAAAACCAATGGGACAGACAGAGAACATTACAACACTCTAATGGCACTGATTAACATACTGCAGAAAACGATCCACTCTAACGGTCAACATTTAACTTCGCGATGAAGCCCTGATCTGCTCTCTGCAGTTACAGTTACTGTTTTAATACCCATCTTTCCTTCCATGCTCCCCCTTACCGCTCTCTTTATCTTACCACCTGTGTTCATTTAACCCTAAGCAGAGTTACAACAATCTCATCAGCACCCCCCGCCTGTCTCTCCATCACAAATTAATCACTCTCGTTTTCCCCTCCTCCTCTTCCCCCTCTCCGAGCCCCCACCCCTTAATGGACAAACAGGACAGACAGCACGCAAATAAACAGCGGCACATCTCATTAAATTGTCTGGAACACGTCGCCTCATAGCCTAGCGCGTCCCTATCAGCAGAGACAACAGTTACGTGAACTGTTTCGAACTTGTCAGGAGTGAATCCTAATTGCCTGCCGCAAAATGGCGGTTCAAAGAGACGGGTTTCCCTGGGAGAGTTCCAGGGCCAGCTCTTAAACACGCAGACAGAAGAGACGACACGCTTGTGTGCCGATGACATCTGGAGGAAATGTCTTTATTGACAGGGATGTATCAATGCAGAATGCTTAGACACACACTTACACACAACCCGCACACATACTCACATGTGCACACATTCACCGTAGCTGTCAGAACAAAACACTTCTTAATCACCTTTAATGATTTCATCACTATGTCAGGGAAATAAATGCCTTTAATAAGGGTATGAACGTAATAACAATAAACACACATACACACAGACAATATTTGTATGGACGTTCTACTGACAATAATTAACACAGCTCATATCAACATCTAACCCTAACGCACATCAGAGATCGTGGAAAACAAATCAGAGATCAGATCCTGTGACAAGCGATTAGAATTGGATTTGGTCAAAGAAATTTTAGGATTGGAACTGTTTACAGACTACAGAAAAAGACCTGACTTTTTCTTCCTTTTTTTAGAACTGATTTTATTATATTTATACTTTCATTCTATTTATTATTACAATGCAAGTGATTTTAGTTTGTGTTAGTTTTAGCTTCAGTAAGTTTAACTGTGAAAGGATTCAGTAAAAAACAATAGAGGATGGTTATAGGTATACCCAAAGAGTCAGTATCAGAAATGAAAGAGTTATTGTGCCACCTCTACTTTATTATATGTATTATAAATATAACACTAAAACTACCAGCACTATATTGTAGACCTCATCCACGTTCTAATGTTAACTGTTAAAATCAGTCAAAAATAGTCATTATCCAATGTACATTTAAAATATAATTTAGAGCAGACTTTTGAAATAAAATAAAGCATGGTAATGTAACCAAACACTTTCTCTATATTTATAGTATTTATACATAACTTTTTATTCCAAACAAAACCTCTCTAAAAGGAAATGTGCATTTTGGAGGTCATTATATAATATCCAGAGTGAAATATATTAAAGTGCTGGATAACTGGATGTATGGATATATGGTATAATGTGGCTGTGTCTAAAACGGCATACTTAAACAGTATGTACTAGATTTGATCCAGTGCACACTGCTTGACTGGTACAGCAGTTTAATGGGGGCTGCACTCCTTTTTTCAGTACCAGTAGAATTAAAATATAATACTGAGAAACTGGAGTTTTTAAATCATTAACTCTTATATTGGGTAATTTAATGATCTAATTTAACTGATAACCAAGTATTGTATGTATTACACATTTTTGCAAGTAGCCTACTCTTCAGAGATATAATAAATAAAAATAAATAAAATAATCATTATATTTAAATCGTGACATGCTTTTCTGAATATTTTCTGAACCTACAGTTTCATTCTCCCTCCTTACTTTTAATTTTGAGGTCAATGTTTGTATGTTAAATATAATTCATAATAAAGCTCCAATGTTTTATTGCTGCAATGTTGTGATAAATTGTAAAATAATTTTCTGTACTGGTGGCGAAAGAAGTAAACAAGTAGAACATGATTAATATACTACTGCTATGTTAACAGGACAGGCAACATAGCATCAACATTTCTGATACCATGTTTTATTTTGTTGATTATTCTTTTTCTTATGTTTCTCTTTGCTTCATGATAAACATCCTACATGTCTGGTCTTCACTGTTTTCTAATTGTACCAGTGGGATGAGAGAGAAGCTCTAGCAGGCTCTGAGGGTAAAGTGTTTTCTAACTGTAGCAGTGGGATGTGAGAGAAGCTCTAGCAGGCTCTCAGGCTAAGGCGTATAAGGTGTTACCTGTAGCTGTCCGTTTGTAGAGCTCAGGTCTTCAGCTTTCTTCTCCAAACTCTGCACCCACACCTTTCTCTTTTGTCTGCAGCGTGAGGCCGCTGCTCTGTTTCTCTCCAGAAACTTCCGTCTCTTTTCATCTGGGTCTTCATTTGTTGACCGGCGCCGCCTCCCACCCGTACTGGGTGTGTGCTGAGTGGGTGGTGCTGGCGATGCCTGCAAACACACAATATGCACAAATAAATCTTAGCAAAAATAATAATAATACTACATTATATACATTTATATGTAAAGTACTGTTGTATCTAAAGTAATTGTGACATTAATCATTTAGCCAGTAAAACAATCAATAAAAAATAAATCATATTATAATTTGCCTGCCACACTTGAGTATATATATTGAGTATAAAATAGGCATGTAAACCAAAATGCCAAAATGTAGGCTGCAGAGAGACTAAAACTAGAGAAGCAAATACATAGTTTAGTCTGCAGCTAATGTTTAATGAATAATTAATGGATAATATAATCAATATTAGTGTATAAGTAACATCTTGGTGACAGGTTAACTGGTTAGCCGTCTTCCTGACACCCCAACATATACATGCAAAACTACTACGCACAGGTGTCTCTGTGGTTGACGTTGCTGGTTGTTGTTGTGATTGTGGACACGTTTCTTCAGCTGGTGGTTGGACTGGTGGTGGGACTGGTGGAGGGACTGGTGGAGGAACTGGTGGTGGAACTGGTGGTGGAACCGGTGGGGGAGTCTGGCTGGCAGCGCGGCTTTGCTCAGCGTCTCCGTTGGTTACCTGAGG
>JAOVVF010000047.1:15502192-15513062 GCA_028565595.1 Duopalatinus emarginatus
GACACAGAACTACAGGATTATCACAGGTTACAATATCATGGGTAACAAAGACTGCAATTATACAAATAAAATAATAATAATAATAATAATAATAATAAGGAATAATCCCTCCATGAATAACTGAGTCAAACGTTCCTCTTCTCCTTTCAGTTGGAGTTTTCTTTTAGACACTACTAAAATTTAATCTATGATTTGTACATGCATGAATAATACAACACTGCATAAATTATTGCAACTCTCACATCGGTATGAAGTTCCTAACTCGACAAAGCTTTCTTCCACCTTCTCACAGATAAACTGTGTTCAGTACAAGACCCTGGATTACTGTGTGAGAATGACTTGCGGTCAGATGTCTAATTAAGCAGTCAGCTCTAGTGCAACTCCATAGCTTATTCACTTATCTACCTTTTCCAGCAGTTCAGCAAATTATAGAAGAAGCAAAAATTTAGCTCGTCTTTCTACTGTCGGCATAAGCTTTCCTTTTTGTTTTGGCAAAACTGCTGCTCCAACAGCCCCTCTCATAAGTCAAAGAGCTAAACCGCATTAGAGAGAGGCAGGTACAGGAGATTAGAGTAATTAACTTCCAGAGAAAGCGGGAGGCAAGGATTAAAACAACATATTCATCACCACTAAAAACAGATGCTTCCCTGCATCCTGTTCCAGAGGAGTAATAGCTGTCGTAGCTAATTTCCTATTCCCTTGAGACAGCCGTGATTCTCTCCTGTCAGGGAAATCTTTCTCTCCCGGGCGAGTCGTAGCTCGCATAGCATAGCGACCTCAGCGCTAAGCACCCCTTTCCTAACTCTGCCTCCCACTGAGCCTGTCACATTCCCCACAGCTGCCTAACAATAATGTCAACTCTCACACGCTGAATGACATCCACACACGCTCAAAGCATCCAGCCATACGGAATCGCGTCCGTCTTCATATGGCCATTTGCTGGCAACGTGCGAGATACATCACTGATATAAAGCGTCATAGCATATACATCACGGCCCTAAAGTATCTCCCGGAAAAAGAAGAGGGGGGAGAAAGCAACAATGGTGCAAAAAACAAGTCAAAGGCATAAGGTAACAAATGCACCGCAGCAGGTGAACAAGGCAACTGAGGGCTAAGAGAGAGAAGAGAGATTCATTAACATGGAAAAAAACAAGAGGGGGACATTCTTTTAACAGCTACCTCTGCCAGACCTATCTATCTAGCAAATTAGTTTATAGTATAACAACCCTCTACAACTCCCTGGGAAGAAAGAGAGAAAAGGATGCAGAGCATATATAATATGCGTGAGAGAGAGAGAGAGAGAGAGAGAGAGAGAGAGAGAGAGAGAGAGGAAACTGAATCATATTTCATATCTGCCACAGGAACCTCATCAGTGCAATAACCCTCCATCTCTGGGGTGTTATCCAACCATCTGCTACTATATTACTTATCTTTATTTTTCAACTAATTAACAGCATAATCTTCTAAATTCAGCAAGTTAATTATCATTATTGTGGTCTTTGCAGCATCATCAGTCCTTGTAAAGTGCCGTGTCTGTGTCTGGGGAGGAGAGGAGAAAAAGAGAGGGATAAAGGGATGGAGGGGTGGATGGCAAGAGGAGGGGCAGTCTCAGAGAGGGGCCTGTTTTCCTGATGTGAGCTCATTAGCTGTTGTGTTGTGTTTCGTTGTGTGGCATTGAAAGAGTAAGTACATGCTCTGATGTTTCATGCCCCCTGTATGCACATGTGTATGTGTGTGTGTGTGTGTGTGTGTGTGTGTGTGGGTGAGACATAGACAGCGAGAGTGAGTGTACAGATTGTGTACAGGGTCAGGTTGGATTCTGCTGAACAAAAGGTTCCATGCAGGGTGAGGCGCAGAAATGTGCCTTTCTGAGCGTGTGCCAACTTCACTCCCCACTCTGGTTGCCCCCGATGACAACCTGCTGAGCACAGCGCTGTATGTGCGTTTGTCATCTCGCACACGCGCGTGTGCATCCGTATACACCCCTGCGACAGACAGGCCTCGATCGCTACACCCCTCGCCCTTGTCCCCCATGCTAATGTCTGGAGTAGCAGCATGCTGTGAACACTTACAGCAAAGTGATCAACACTTTATCACTACACCACAGGCCTGCATGTCTACTCCCTACACACACATATACTCTGTGTACATTACAATACACTGCAGTAAACACAAGATCACACCACTGTGACTGTGGGCCAAAGAAACATTTCATTATTCACACGAACGACCGACTGACCGATATTGTCCCCTGCTAATATCAGCAGTATGCTGTGGTACAATTAAGCAATTCATCAATGAATTATGTTTTAATTTTAACAAACAAAAATGGATCTATACAACTCCTTTCTTTTTCTACAACAGAAACACACAACTTTACGTGGTGCCCTCTAGTGCTTAAATAAATGAAGTACATTAGAGGCAATAAAAGCAAAGACATGTACAGTTATTATCATACAAAAAAAAGAGAGTCCTTAGATATTATATACTCTAAGGTTAAATACTCTAAGACTTGGGTTAAAAAAAAAAAAAAAAAAGATTTAAGGAAATCATGAGATTAAGCCTGTGAGTAATTATTTAAATAAGTAAAGAAGAATTACCATCTTTGCTTCTGACTGGACGGGTTGTGGAGAGGAGGGGCCGGGGATCCCGGGAACGTTAGGCACTACGGTGACTGGTCTTACCAGCTAAGACAGAACACATATGGGTAACATAGGGAAAGGAGACAAATTGATATAATTAGTCTCCCTGATGACGTTTTACATCCCAATCTGCTGCATGTCCACTCCGCTCCACACACACAGACACACCCACACACAAAGCAAGCAGCATGAACTCAGGCTAACCCCATAGCTCACACTCATTAGGCTGACTGCCTGGTATTTGCAGGTGGCACAACCACAGAAAGATAAAGCTACCAGGTCCTCATCTCTTCAGTTCCACCAGCATAAACACATCCACACAACCAGAGAGAGAGAGAGAGAGAGAGAGAGCAGTTGGAGGAGAGGGACATACACTGAAAATGTGGACAGACAGACATGTCACCACCTCGCATATATAATGATGAGCTCGTTTGTCCTCCCAACACCAAACACATAACACCATCCTTCCACACACGTAGTGTGAACGTGAATATGCAGATCATACAGCTTTAACCTGACTACCAGCATCCCATACAAGGACAGAGAACATGTCATAGAGCCTATTACGGTTGAAGTGTCCTCTCGCTGTGTCTTTTTCTCTTCCTCCCTCATTTTATTGCTGTGACATACAACTGCCCTTTTCTAAGGCCCATTAGTTCTCTCATTCTCCCTCTCCATGCTACACAGGCGGCGTTGGAATAATAAATACCGGCCTGTCCTCTGTGCCACGCCGAAACGTGCCACTGACAAATCACGGCAACGTCACTCAGGATATGAGCAGACTGCGCCACTTTTCTGGAAGGGAGTCACTTTCAAATGTTTAATCGCCCGACAAGTGAACAAATAGTCCTCTGAGAGTTTGGGATGTAGATAAACAGGTTGCACTGATGGAGGAAATGTAGTAAAAAAAAAAAAAAAAAGTAGTACTAACAATATTCTTTAAAGTTGTGAAGAAATTTTACATTCCCTCTCAGTGCAGTAATACCACCCGGAATGGCAGATGGATTACATGCGCTTAAGCTTTGCAGTGCGAGTATTCTTAATTGGACAGAAAAACTCTCATCTCTTATTTCTTAAAGTTATTACATCTGGTGAAGGAATAAACATATTTGGTATAAAAGAAATAAAAACTTTGTGAACATACAGGTATGGCAGTGGGGATGTGTACACTAGAGCTGGCGATGGTGGCTGGGATGGCGACAGGCATGGTCTGTCCATTTGGGAGCTGCAGAATCACTGGGAATGTGCCAGACACAGGACTGAAGACAGAGCAGAGAGGAAGATGTGCACAGTAATATCATAAATATATGCATATTAACTTACTATTACAATGTAACATAAAAAGGAAACTGATTTATTTGTCTTAATAAGTTTTTAAGCATTTAAAATGAGAATGTTGGCAACACTGGTGACAAAAAAAAAAAACAACTCAGAAAAATCTTGCCAGCTGCAAACATAAGTATCAGCAACTACAAATAATAGATGACTAAAATAATAATAATAATAATAATAATAATAATAATAATAATAATAATAATAAAAGCTCCTGATGATTTACAAAAATAGGGAAAAAAAGCTGTGACGTGAAAATGAAAGGTTCTTAAGTAATAAGTAACATTTTGGAGCTACTTACACTATTGGCCTATTAGAGGATGGGACTTGAGTTATAACAGAACTAGATGTTGGAGATGGAAGGGCTTGCTGAATAACAACATTAGCGTCAGTACTGGCCAGAAGTACATTGGGGACTTGGAGGGAGGCAGGACAGACTATAGTGGACGTAGGCAGTGAGGTCGGCTGCAAAGAAACCTCCTGAAAATATCATATGAAACCGAAGGTGCATCAACCATTCAAAAAAACGTGGCATTTCAGTCCTTTATAATTATATTCCATGCCCTAAAGAAAACACAGGCTACTACAAAAAAAGAGCTGACTATGTCTACCTTATATCAAAAGACAACTGGCCAGCTGAGATAATATTAGACAATAAAAGATGTATTCTGCAGACTGGCAGAAGATAAATTGGAGTACAGGCCCTCTCAGGATAGTGTTTATTGGATTTGGGAGCATACATTTACAAAACTGAAATTAGGTTTATACACTATACCCACAGGGTCCTGCACTACATATAGGATAGCAAGTAAATAAATCAGAGGTGCAACATTCAATGATGAGCGGCTGTAAATATCCAACAAATAAAACAATTATCTAAAATGATGCTCACCTTGTCATCACCGGTTGTAGATTCAGGATGGGGCAGAGGGCTGTCTCGGTGTGAGTCCAGAGATGCATGTTCCTCAATTTTATTTCGTACTACAGGAGTTGCAAGAGGTGACAAGTCCAAAGGTAACTAAAAACACCAAAGGCAAAAATCAGACAAATACATGTGTTATTATCAGTACTTAATACATAATGTGTGTGTGTGTATGTGTATGTATGTATGTATATATATATATATATATATATATATATATATATATATGTGTGTGTGTGTGTGTGTGTGTGTGTGTGTGTGTGTGTGTGTGTGTGTATATATGAGAGAGAGAGAGAGAGAGAGAGAGATATTACGTTTACAGTGTGAATTTAGCCTGGAGGAGACTCCAGTCAGGATAGAAATGTTTCAGCATAACAGAATCTTTCGCAGTGACGTTTCCTTCTAACACAAATAACATGACAGAGCCTCTTTTTTTCAAACTGGTTTATTAAAATAATAATAATGTTTTTTTTAAAAAAAAAAAATCAGGCTGCTTACAAACTTCCATACTGATTTTTGGTACTTTGCAATACTACACATTCAGTGCTGGGCAACAGCATTATCCTTTATATCTGATCCACCATTACTGCTGGTATCTGCTTGATGCAGATATCAACTCTGCATCTAAATTAAAGTTCACTTTATGCATATTTTGCCTTACACATTTAATCCAATGCATCTAGCATGTGGTTTAAATTTTTTTTAGCCTTCGAATCTTTGCTGGTTTTTGTAATCGACTTTGAGCAGTCATTCCACATAACAGCAATCTCACTTGGACTTAAGGGCTAAGCACCACCTAATGGGCACCCCTGCTGATTTCACATTGTTTTAGATACCGAAATATATAGACATGAATTAAAATAAAAATGGCAGCTTATTTTGCTTTAAAATTGAAGATTTTAATTAAATTGACAGAAACACCCGAGCTTGGTATGGAAATTCCTAATGCTCCTTGTGAGGCCATTGGTGTACAACAGTGACAATGCAGCGGTAAAACACCATTATGACTGACTTGGACTGGGAATTTAGCTGGTTCTTCAGATTCCAATGATATTTCTGAATTTGATGAAGAGGATGAATCTGCAGTGAGAGTGGGGGTAACTGGATACCATAACAGGGAAATTAAACCATTTAGATTTGAGCCAGAGGAAGAACAGACTGCACCTCTGCAATACCACACATTCTATGTATTAATCATTATTAATTGCATGGGTTTTTGGTTATATTTCTCATATCACTAGCTTATCATTTCACCGGGGCACATTTCCCATATAATTTAACATCGTAATTTATAGTAAGTATATAATTTATAGTGTATTTTGGGATATTTGGGCCATTTGTCCATGGGGGTCCACTGTACATTAAATTATTGCAGCCAAAAACACCACCACTTCTTGTCATTTTGCATTACCTTAAGTGCTTCTAGAGTTGTCCACCATCTATGTCACAAGTGCAACGACTACGATGGTTTCCAAACGACATGGATGGGGCTTAACAACAGTCGTTTAAGCTGTATTTCCTTTAATTTGTAAAAAAATAAAACATTTTCTGAGTACAGACAATCACAGGTTAGGTACTCAATTTCCTTTGTATTAATGTGTTTGACACTTTTTATATTAGGTGGTGCTGAGCCTTTAAGATGAGACTCATTGGGTATTTTTGTTCCTATGTACACAGTGCAGCACAAGTGCTTTTGCTTATTCAGCTTTTTTCTTGACTTAATCTAATTATTAAAAAGGTACCTCAGTGGCACTGAAGGAAAAACGCATTGAAACATCATTAGCTGTCATGTTGTCAGACACCAGCAGACCCCAATAGCAAAGTCCACAATTAAGTCTCTTGGGCATTGTGGCTGCAAATGAGCACACTTCAGTGCACCTGTCTAAACAAAATACAGCTACAAAGAAAGACAGCTAATAATCTAATATGAGGTTTTACAAAGTACATCAGTGTAAGAACGAACATCCTCTGCCCTTAAAACAAACAGATGAAACCACTCACTTCTCCAGCATACACAAGCAGCCAAGAAGCAGCAGAAAGGCCTTCTACACTCAGCAGCGTATGGGACACACCACTAAATATTTTTCAGTTTTTCTATAGTATAATTAACTTCATCTAGTAAAACTGACATATTACAATGGAGTCCAAAAATCTAGAAGCTAGAAATAATATGAAAGTTTAGGAAAATTAGGGACGAAAAAAAGAAGGAAATGTTGATCCTTGAAAATTCAATATTCATTATTCTGGTCAATTCTGTTTTAAATTGTACGTACATTTTGATATTGAAAATTTTAGGTGTACAAAAAGTCAGATTTTCAAAGTTAAAAACTATTATCCCTTCTGAGATGGCACTGGATTTTCCGGTTTTACACTAATGTGGAGTCCATGCCAGCTGAACTACACACAGTCATTCAAGCAAATTTAGACGAAATTCATATAAAAAAGATTCTACTTTTCACTCTTGATTTATCTGATATCATTTGTAGTAACAAATATTTACATTAAATTAGAAACAAATGCAAATTAAAACCAATAAGAAGCATGGTCTTGGACTGGATGTGTGAAGTGCAACATATACTTATCATTATAGTAGGAAGTGCATTAACACAGATATTAATGCATTAATGCATTAACACAGCAAAAATATTTTGGTGTCTATGAAATCTGCTACAACCATTCAATTAGTCACCACTAAATGATTTGAAGGGTGAAGACATTTGAATCTTGTCATAGTATTTATTTATTGGTTGGCGCCTTTTTCATCTGCTTGGTCATCTGCCAGCAATGATGTCGTGGTGGAAAATTGCCAGTAATATAATGTAGTTACATGCAGTTATGAAAGAGTCTGAGCTCAGCTAGTTAGTGATCAACAAGATGGCAAGAAGGATGGTGCTGACTGCTTTATTAGCCTGGAAGCTGAGGCTTTGGAACCATATCTGTTTAGGCAGTGTGTACAGAAGAAGAGGTGGACAGACTGAAGGACTAAATTGCTGCTACATTGCTATCTTTAAGTAGAAAACAATACCAGCTGAAACCTTCTGATACTGAAGTCCTGATACTAAAGTAATGTTACTCTTCATGAAGTAATATGACATGGTTCATGCTGAAGGTTATGTTTATGTACCTTTTTAACATCCTCCTCTGTGGCCTTTTTGAAGTCATGTTCAAAAGGACTAGCAAGCTCATTGAACAATCCGACCTCCTCACAGTTCTTCAGAAAACGTGTGGGTGTCGGAGTTTGGTCTGCAAAGAACAACCAATTAGAAAAACAACTACTACCTTCAGTAATGACCTCAGTCAAACTACAGAGATTTCTGAAATACACACCAGCGATGATGACACCATCAGTGCGTGCTGGCCCAAACCTGAGGGTCATCTCATGCTTGTGTTTATGGACTGCCAAATGGTCTTCATTTGTGAATCGCTGTGGAAGCAGTATCACACACACAGACACAATACTATTTGTCAGATTAAGGTACACTACTGTGCAAAAGTCTAAGTCTTTTTTAGTACAAATTTTGTTACAGAGATTTATTTGATAAATTCACAATTATTGCGTCAGTACAAAAACATTTCCAAACATTATGTTACCAAAAAATGTTAAAAAAATGTTTGTAAGTCAGTAACGAAAGCAATATATTAAAATAAAAGATCACTTTCAATACCACAAAAAAGAACCATAATAAAGTTCTGCATGCAAAAAAACAAGTGTGACAATCAAAACCTCCAGAGGAACTGTGGCAAATTTTCTAACATTCAGTTTCCACCAATTAAATACAATTAAAATATATATATACACAATACAATGTTACAAACCCATAACCTAATGCTTAAATAAAACACCTTTGAATTTTGTTATAGCATCATTTGGGGTAAAAGTCAATAACGTTGGTACATCATAGCAATGTTTTTGCAATGACAAAATATGTCTAAGTCAGTCATCCCACTAATCTGTCTGGGCCATCCCGAAACCTTCATCTGAAGCTATTCCTTTATTGCTTTGGAGGTGTGCAAATGATTTCACATAGTTTTGTGAGGCTGGGTGTATTTTTTCCTGCAAACCTTTTTAAAGCATGGATGTTTTGTTTATTCTGTTAAAGGGGCTTCTGTTTGCCACCATACCCTGTAGCCCAGACATATGAAGAATTCGGGAGATTGTAATCACATGTAGAAAGCTAGCAGTACTTGCCAGAAATAGAAGAAAGGTGGACAGCGAGTTTGCGTTAATGTTGAAAGAATTGCAGCCTAATGCTGCTGCCTCCCTGACCACCTTTCTGCAGCGATTCTGATTCATATTAAAGAGAAATCCTGTTTTTAGTAATGTTATCGTTGTGCCATATATTCTCTATTTCCTTATTGTCTTTACAGTGCTCTATGATATATCCAAAGCCATGTACATTTTTAACCCTGTCGTCTACATTTTTAACCCTGTCGTCTACATTTTTAAAGCCAATATACACTGTATGGCATACAGGTACTAAAAATCTTTTTTTTGCAGTAATAACAGCAATAGTGCTTTTCACTGTGGTGTAAGTACATACCTGACCACAGCCAGGTGCAGTGCAGAGGAATGGTTTGTCATCACTCATATTCAGAGTTTCTCTATGCCGTCTCCTAACAGAAAATGCACTGTCAACAATTCTGTAATTTCAAATAAAAGTACAAAAATACATACACAAAACGTTTACATGCTTTAATTATAGTATTTACATTAGGGTCATAAATGGAAAATCCAAAGCAAGCTCCACCCTGAGTTATTTGCATCTACATGTTTATCATTTACATGTGATTTCAAATGGTGTACACGATTCATTCATTAATTATCAATGCAACTTATCATACTGCTTAGACAATGGGGGGGGTGCTGTAGTCTATCCTTAAGCCCAGTGGTCCGCAGGCAGGGTAACACCCTGTACAGCTCACCAGTCCATCACAGGTTAGATACACTGACAGATTAATTCACACAGACTCACACCCATTTGTCTGACTGCATGATTCTGGACTGTGGGAAGAAACCAGTGCTCACAGAAAGAACCTTGGCTGCCCAGCTGAGGAGTAGAATATTTATTGTGCAATTATATTTTGAGCTCACTTATCAACATGACTACATTCACTCTGGATTCCTACACTACCCACAATGCTATTAGATGTTCCACTAATACCGGTATTAGTGCAAACTACCACTCACTTAATCTCTACCTGAAGAGACGATCCAGCAGCACTTTATTCCTTGAGTCTGTCCAACTCAGTCACCTCATCGGTACACTCTGCTCTATATACTCATACTACTAGCTAATAGTGTCATCAACATCACCATGCTTATTATCGCATAGATCAAGAATTGACCAAGCCGAGTCCCATAGGGTCAGGGTTGTATAGCTGCATTTTATTCAGGAGCTTAGGGTGCAGTGTTTGCCGTTTCCACAGTTTCTGTTCTGGATATTTAATATGACAGTGAAGGTCAGTGGTGACACATTGCTATTTTGTTTTTAAGAAGCTGACAGTGAAATCTGAGAGTCATCAGTTATGTCGAAGACTGAACATTTTCTCAGTAAAGACCATTATAACTACACCAGCAATAATAACAATAATATCCCACCTGTGAAATCAGTGCAGTGTACAACATTACAGCACTCTTCATTCAGACATCACTGTTCACCTCAGATAGCACTCTTCACTACTCACTTCAGGCATTCCCTGTTCACTTCAGGCATTCCCTGTTCACGTCAGGCATTCCCTGTTCACGTCAGACATTCCCTGTTCACCTCAGGCATTCCCTGTTCACCTCAGGCATTCCCTGTTCACCTCAGACATTCCCTGTTCACCTCAGACATTCCCTGTTCACCTCAGATAGCACTCTTCACTACTCACTTCAGACATTCCCTGTTCACTTCAGTCATTCCCTGTTCACTTCAGATAGCACTCTTTACTGTTCACTTTAGACATTCCCTGTTCACCTCAGGCATTCCCTGTT
>JAOVVF010000047.1:15513531-15531950 GCA_028565595.1 Duopalatinus emarginatus
TCAGACATTCCCTGTTCACCTCAGACATTCCCTGTTCACCTCAGACATTCCCTGTTCACTTAAGACAATCACTGTTCACTTCAGGCATTCCCTGTTCACTTCAGGCATTCCCTGTTCACTTCAGGCATTCCCTGTTCACTTCAGACATTCCCTGTTCACTGAGCTCTCATAGCAACACAGCTACCAGGTCCATCCTATTGTCAGATTAATGACACATCTTTAACAGGAGACTGCAGGTGCCTTTATGTAAACTGCATCTAACATTAAATAATAACCAATTAGATTTTTGTTGGCTTTGACATGAGCACTCATGTCTATATCGATGACACGGATGCTGAAGATAACAATGCAGGCCACCTTGTTTACAGTAACCAGGCTAGTCAGCTAGCAGAGCCGTCGTCATATTAGCACCAAAGCTATTACTAAGAATAAAGACACGTGTCATGGAAGCACGAGTAAAACATTTTGCATGCCACACCCTTACACCCTGAGACGATAAACAGAAGTGATGTGTGTTTACAGATAATGCTAATTGATGCCATTACTTACCCACAGGCACAACCCTGACAGCCAAAGCCCACGGATCCCTCTGTTCTCGCGAGATTTCACTTCATTCCCGTTTAGGAATCCCGCGGCTTTAAGACCGGAGTCACCGGCAGCGGCAGTAAAACCAGGAAGCGTGAATAATATATGTAAAATAACACCTGCACTCAGTAATTATTCTACTCTACTCTAGATACACTGGCATAAAATAAAAAGGAGACATATCAGTAATCAGGACACCTCTAACTATACACTGACAGCCACGCCCATCTCTCTGGTGTCTTCACTTCCGCCATTGACTCTGCGGTGCACATCTGTGGACGATCAATGAAGTCAGGAGCATAATTCAGGTCCTCAGCCCTGGTTCTGGACAACACTCTGTCTGTCCTACACATTAGGGATTTCTTTAGATATTAACAAACACCAAACAAGAGAAGGACATGGGGTACTCCAGGACCAGCACTCTCAATTTCAGTCCTAAAGGTCAAAGTGAAAGTGAAAAGAAAGTGAGTACTCTTCTGACCACTATGCAGTGGAATTCACCTTAACCCATCCGTGCAGTGAAACACACACACACACACACGTGAACACTAGGCGGCAGTAAGCACACATGCCCAGGACAGTGAGCAGCCCCTCTATCCACAGGACCCAGGGACTGAGTTTGGAGGTTAAGCACCTTGCTCAAGGGCACTTCAGACGAGTCTTGGCCCATGAGGGGCTCAAACCTGGGACTTTCTGGTCCCAAGGCAGATTTCCTTAACCCTAGGCTACAGCTGCCATTTAACTGTCTTCCTGAGTAGCTAACCCAACTCATTAGGCAATGACAAGGAAAATCTAAAACTTAGATTAAAAATTTCAGTAAGAGAGCAAGCAGGGAATAACAACCTTCACCACCAGTAAACACAAGTACATATTTATTTAATGCAATTTACAAAAGCAAAATGTTTACTGGCCTTTAGCCAGCTGCATCCTACACCCCCCCCCCCAACGTACCAGGAGTGCAACCCCTGGAATTGAGTGGACCCAGAACACATACACTTCTCCAACTGTGAGGTACACAAAGTGCTATTAGACTACCAAGGTTTTGCAGTGAATCCTCAACGCTGACATTTTAGTAAGCACCCATGTTGTTCAGAGAGGACAAACATGATTCCCAAAATACAAAAATTACAGGTGTCTTTTAAACAGTTCAGATACATTTTAATTGTGTAATTGCTTACATGTTTATAATACATTATTCTTTTGAAAGACATTTGGACATTTAAAATGAGAATTTCTCTCTACATGGACAATTAAGAGCAGACACTTTTGGTAGCAACTGTGAATTCACAATTGAGTACAGCGTATGTTGCCACTTGCAGTATGTTTTTACATGGCAAACAGGATGAGGAAAGCAACCATCAAACAGAAGAGACCCATGGCTTCAGACAAAGCGAATCCCAGAATGGCATATGAGAAGAGCTGCTGCTTCAGAGATGGGTTCCTTAAAACCAAAAGACAGAGGAGTCATATTAATAAATGTATTAAGAAATGTCTTCCACATAAAAATCTACATAAACTATAACAAATGATTACAGATTGAGAGTGATTAAGAGCTGATAGCATTTTTTACCTGGCATATCCAATGATCAGACTGCCGAAGACAGTTCCAATACCAGCACCGGATCCAGCCACTCCGACGGTGGCAGCTCCGGCTCCAATGAACTTGGCGGCAGTGTCGATGTCACGGCTCACTGCGCTGGTCTGGAAGCCTCGCAGGCACAGCTGGGTGAGGGGAGACTGGGGCAGCACAGCAGCAGGAGCCTAAAGAGAAAGAGGGACACAAATAATGATCTAGTAAATGACACAGACTTCTGAGGACTATGTCAAGACAAAAATATAACCACACTGTCTTAGTGCAAAGCAGTTTTGAATTTCTCCAGTGGTAAAAAAAAAATGGGTGTGCATCGGGACTGGGAAATGCAGTGGGTGCTCACACATTTACTACATTCATTAATAATCAGTTACTATTTTTATCTAGTCTGGGTCACAGTGACTTAAATTAATAGGTTTGTTAGGAAATATCACAGGAAGGTGAAAATGTGTGAGAAAGTAGACATAAATGGTAAGGATTCTTTAGGGTAAAGAAAAAAAAAATACAAAAACAAAAAAGGCCCATGTCTACTTCTAAACTGTATAAGTGGTATTGTGCCAAACCCAGTAGCTAAAAAAACAAGCCCCTCAATATACAAAAAGAATTAGGAGGCAATGACCCTATTTCTCAACATAAATTACTGAGCACTGTACACGTATGTGTATAGAAGGTGTAGCCCAGTTTAAAAACCTTAAACCCACCAGTTAAAGGCAGGAGACCATGTTCATGAGTCAAAAAAAAAAAACCAACCCCACACAGTTGAGGGCCTTGCTCAAATGCCCAGCAGTGGCATCTTCGTAGTGCTGAGATTTGAACTATTCTTTAAAAGGGGTACAGTCTAGGGTTTTTATAGTTTATAACCACTTCAACTCATGAATGGCTGTTAATTTGCTGACTAGTTGAATTAGTTGAGTGGGGAAAAACTCTAGGGCCCAAAAATTATATTCCTGTCAGGACTAAGGCTATTAGAAGCAGATTCACAGAGTGTTTCTTCATCTGTTATTGTTGCTATACCAAGACTAGAGAATGGGTATGAAAGCAATCTGCTTTTATACAAAACCAGTATGGTCCTGTACTGCTTTCTGTTGTCTCAGTCAAGGATCGAGAATACATCAGTGAACTGTAGTTCTTGGAATATTTTAAACAGTTCATAAAACTAAAACCACTTCATGGAAGATCACTAAACTAAATAAGGTGCAAGACGACTCCCTGTGACCTTGTGAAGAATCAAATAATACTTGTGACAGGGAGGTCTTCTGTAAAGGGGGTCATTTAAAAAAATGGCTGCTCGGTTGTTTAAACTCACCTCTGTTTTGACCTCTGGCCTAGACAGTACAGCTGCAGACATGGGTCTGTACAAAGCCCGTGATCCGGAGCGGACCTGAAACATTAAATAGACAAAAAGTGGTGAATGTCAAAAAGAACTTCAGAGACATTTGAAGGACACACATGGAGACAAGGCAGAATGAGGCACAAAAGGTTCAAAGTTTATCACGTGACTAAGTATAACTCTCACCTTTGTAGTGAATAATGCAAGTCTATGGTGTAACCAGCACTTTAGTTAATAACCAATCACGTGTATGAATTTAAAACCCTGTCCCTTTACCTACCTAGGAAGACATTTCCCTAAGATCATTATAGGATAATACATCTGGCATATATAGAAGGCACATTAAGGGTCACTAACTAAGCTGACCCTGAGGACAGTGTGGATGAGTACTGCCTGGTTAAACAAGCCTATGAAAAATCACAACATGCAAGTGAAACCTGTGAGTCAGGCTCGATTATGCAGCTGGATTAGCTGTTAGCCTGCTACCCAGCTCGATTTTGACCTTAAAGCAAACGCTTCTTAAAGCAACCTTTAAAACAAGGGCTCAGTTATTTAACTCAAACACACACACACACACTCCCTTTCTAATGAAGCGATCAGGACATGGTCCCGTTTCCTCAACACTGCTGAGCTCTGAACACTTGAAGGACAGAATGAATGAACTCGCTAGCGTTAGCTAGTTAGCAACCGGCTTCAAGTTCAGTGCAAGGCCTCAAAAATACAGTCAAACACACAACAGATTAAACGACAATAAAAACAGTTTGTATTAAAGGACTCACCAGGGCAGGTGTGGATACGAATTTTGCACAGGCGTACATTGTAAAATTCAGGTTGATTTTGATCCTGTTAGGATTACAGCAGCCGGGGTCTGTCTGTACGGTAAAGAAGGGGTAAGGTCAATATCAGTTTTATACCGGTACTCAAAAATTAAATTGCCTAAAAGATCACATATGACATTACTAACACTTCTCTAATTACCAGCTCTGATTAACAGATGATATAAACCTAAGATGGAACAAGATTAACTTTTCTTCCTAACCTGCACAATCTCCAGTACTCACCACAGGCAGAGGTCGGAACACCGGAAGCGCTGCGCATGCGTACGAGTGTCTCTGGGAAAAGACCCGGATGAACCCGTGACGTCACGCAAGGTCATTTCTTTCAAACTTTATTGAAATAAGACATTGAACAAAACACAGAGGGGGTATTATAAACAGCATAAAAGCATCTACTGACCCATCAGTGCAGTGAAACACACACATACACATACACATACACATGGTGAACACTAGCCTCTATCCACAGCACCTGAGGAGCAGTTGGCGGGTTAGCTGCCTTGCTCAAGGACACTTAGTTCAAGTCTTGTCGGCTGCGGGGCTCGAAACCTGAGAGCTTCTGGTTAACCTTAAGCACAATGCTGCCCCATTACTAAAACTAACAGACTTACAAAGTGTTTAGCCACCATTTAATGTTACATTTAATGTTCATTATCAACTGATTATTTCATTTTTTTCTTGTTGCCATTATCAGCCCCCATAAATAAGTGAATGAATAGTTTGGAGTAGTGGGCCTATTTTAAGGGTTCGTCATCATCACCTTACTGGTTGTGTAAAGTTTCACATCTTCTCCTCATGTTCATGTTCTTTGGTTTTATCACCTCTCCAAAACATGCCTTTAGTAAGACTAATTTGTTGCTATGTGTGAATGAGTGTGAGACGCCATGTGAATTAATTAAACATGAGGTTAATAATCCTTTGCTTATTGTTTGTCCAGGCTTTGGGTGATAATAATGTGCATATTATTCGTGTGGTGCTTCTAGTCAGTCAGTTAGTCATTTCATATTCACACAGTCTGTCAGAGTTGTGGTTTGTCAAAATACCCACTGGACAGGGCACC
This sequence comes from Duopalatinus emarginatus, assembly GCA_028565595.1. NCBI lineage: Eukaryota > Metazoa > Chordata > Actinopteri > Siluriformes > Pimelodidae > Duopalatinus > Duopalatinus emarginatus. The sequence goes on from JAOVVF010000047.1 coordinate 15,518,934, forward strand.
AATCCAATTAAGGGTACCACACACCCACACTTACACCTAGGGGCAATTAAACAAGTCCAATTAGCCTACCATGTGTTTTTCGGGAGGTGGGAGGAAACCAGAGCACCCAGTGAAAGCCAGGTGTGTTTGGAGAACAAACTCCTCCATGTGATGCTTCTATTAGAAGCAAATTGCAACTAAGAAGCAATACAACAGCAATTTGTATATTCCAAAAATAGGCTATTTGATCAGTTGGATGTTCTGCTGGATCACTGGTGGGTTAACAGTTGCCCAAACACCAAACAGGTCAAGGTGGACAATTTTGGCCAGCTGGTAAGTTTCTAAACTATCGCCACAAACATAACATTGCAGTTATTTTAAGGAAAAATACAAGAATAAATGAATAACACTGAATCTAAAACATTCACTGATCGGTTTAGTCAAATAATAAAAAGGCTGAAAAGATGGTCTACCAGTTTGAGCTCAGATGACTAGATTCAGAGTCCAGAGTGCTAACCATTACACTATGAAACGAATCCAGTTTGACCAACTTGATCTGAGTTTTGGCAAATGCTAGCTGGCCGGATGAAGCAGAATGTTCAGCAGGGGCAGTTACTGATTCCCCCCCAGGATCTATTCCTGCTTTGTAACCTGTGTCCTAGTCTATCTCAACTCTTAGAAAACATATAAACACAATAAAAACAGTATTTAAAATTAATACATAAGAAAAAAACTGTCTTTCAAAAAAGCTTAGAACTGTGAACCCACATTTTGGCTCTTCAGCAGCAGTCTCTGTGCAGCTGTGGGTGATGAATGGCTTGCCAGAGACTATGGTTATAGGGTTGATGAGTGCCATGGGCCTAAGTGTGTTCTGCTGCTGCTGTCAGTGGTTGAATCTTTCACTGCATCTACAGCTGGAATCATTTCAGGTGAACAGGGAATGAAGACATATAGTTAGTTTTTCTATACAGAATCATGCAATACATCACTAGGTGGTTCAATCATTTATACATCATTTAGTCAAAGCCTCTAATAAAAACGTCAGTGCAAGATGCAATGATTTCATATGATACGAACCAGTCATTCCTCATATGAGGAACTGAGGAACACAGAACCTTGCTCAGACCACACATATTTAACAGAGGGTGATAGTTAGGCAGGTGGCACATTTAAAATAAATCTTGCCTCCCCAAATCTTACCTCAGATCACATCTCTGAATGGTCTACTCCTACTGACTTCATGAATCATATAATGTTAAGTACATTAAGCATTTTAACAGCCTAAGTATTTTTAATTAAATTCATTAGGTATCAGGAAACATGTCATGTAAGAGCCTGTTGTCATGTAAGAGCGAACATCTTAAATACAGTGCCCCAGACCTTTTCTTCTGTTTTCACATTTCAAAACATAACAGACTAATGCTGTTTTACTTCTTTGCTGGTTGAACCTGAAGAGAGGAGAGATGATCCTTGAGGTCCCTGACCACCAGAGGGGGTCAAAGAGTTTAATGTACCAACTGCTTATTAGGTCTCTGTAGTGTCTCTGTTTATACAGGGCATTTGATAGCACGATTTACAAGCATAGCATCCACCACCTGCCCCCTTTCATTTCAACACATAATAATAATAATAATAATAATAATAATAATAATAATAATAATATTAATAATAATAATAATAATAATAATAATAATTAATTTTCCATGCTGCTTTATTTTATTTTATGTTTCCATAAAGGTTTAACACATTCTCAAATGTAGTGCTACCTGTCAGGATGATCTAGGTTACCTGTATTGGTTCAGCATGTATGTGAATGTTTAATTAATAGGGGTGTTGGAGATCAAATCAGCTCTAGAGTAGCAGGTATGCAGGCTCCTTTTCCCAGATTTTCACCCCACCTCTCTTCTCTCTCTCTCTCTCTCTCTCTCTCTCTCTCTCTCTCTCTCTCTCTCTTTCTCTCTCTCTCTGCTCCTGAGTGAACATCTTGAGACATTGCATTTGCATGCGGCCCCCATCAAGCTGCATGCACTCAGACTGGTAATAAAAAGCATTGACCCCCTTAACCTTTATGAATTACAATTTGTGCCAGCAACACATCCTGTCAGAAGAGTGGGCACCCACGGTGCTGTGCGTGCATGTGTGTGAGTGTGTGTGAGTAAAGAGCATCAGTGTGTGTATGTGTGTGCTGTGCAGTTGTTAGAAAAAGAGGAAAAGGTTTTTACAGGCACTGGCGGACACTGTTGACAAGCCGTGAATAGGCGTTGTGCATTCTGACAGCACGGCCAGAAGTGAGGCTACAGCAACTCTGAAACCCCCATATGCAGCATGAACACACTGATACACACACACACACTGATACACACACACACACACACACACACACACACACACACACACACACACACACACACACACAAACAAACAAACCAAAACCATTTACATGGGGCAATGTTTATTTACAGTTATAATACCATTATAACTGGTGGTTTGAGGCTTCCTGGTATAGTTGTACTAGTTGTACACAACACATTTCACTGTATAAATACTGTGTAGTGAGCATTTTTATAATACGCTTGTGATATTTGTGGTTTAGTTATATACTGTAAAGGACTTGATGAATATTACTATTTGAAAACAATTTTTTTTTGTGGATCATCTTCAGAAGCAGCTTTTATTTCATTAAAAATAAATCCAGTAAAATCCCTTGCTTCACATATCCCAGCTTGTTAGGAAGTTGGGGTCAGAGCGCAGGGTCAGCCATAAGGCAGCACTCCTTTGATCAGGGAGGGTTCAGGGCCTTGCTCTAGGACCCAGCAGTGGCAGCTTGGCAGTGCTGGGGCTTGAACCCCCAACCTTCTGATCAGTAACCAGTAACCAGAGCCTTAACTACTGAGCCACCATACACCAGATAAAGATAAGTAAATCAACCAATAAAATAGTAACTTTAAACATACACAATTATATTTCCTCCTTGTGATTTTCACAGAGTAAGGCTGCAGTCACTCTGTCCGTGGCAGCTAAAAAGAATTGGTTCATAAATATTTGAATGCTTATTAATATTTTTATAAGTTTATAAGTAAGTTCATAACAGATATTGTTTATTTTGCATTCACAAGTAATGTATGCTGCTGTTCCTTTACAGTTTTGTAATATATGAGATGAGATTTTAAGGCTGGGCTTTATCAGTGTGTATAAGTGCAGCATTTATGAAACCCAGCAGGCTCAGCTCTCCAGGTTTTCATCTGTAAAGACTTAATAGGTATGTGTTGCTGCTTTTGGGCATTCAGATATTTAAAAGTCATTAGTATTCACAGCATTGATTTTTCTGGACTGATCTATAAAAACCCTGAGCTCTCTAAGAGAGACTTGAAAAATGCTGAGATGAGCAGAATTAATGTTAATTCCCACTTTTCACAAAAACTGGCCAGTGTAAAAGACATGTGCATATGCCCAACTTTACTGACTGTGTATTATGAATAATCTATGAAGAATAATAATCTATTGGTTAATTTGTTTAATTGTTTATAAAGTCCAAGACTGCCTATTAAAATTGTGTGATAAAAAAAAAACAATAATTATACATGAAAATAAAGCAGTGGAAATTCAGTGGTTAATATGTTGCATACTCCTCAGTTAGGTCATGAGTTCAAATCCCAGCTTTACTAAATCCCAAGATACTACTGATACTACTGATACTACTGATGCAGATACTACTACTGAGCCCTTTAGCAAGGCTTTTTACCCTCAACTGCTCAGATTAAAGTCTGTCTGGATAAGGCTGTCTGTCATATGCCATAAATGAAAAACAGCTAATGTCTTCCTGTCATGGCAAATATATGTAAATATAACTACCACTGGCTAAATACTAGATAGTTAACTGTTGGAACCTACCTTGTCATACCTGTCATAAGTTGTCAGCCACCCAGGTTCAGCTCTGTTCATGTGACTTCTTGAATCAATTTTACACACACACACACACACACACACACACACACACACACACACACACACACACACATATATATATCAAAATCTTAAGACCAGCTAACAAAAAAATGCAAGAATTAGCATTTTGCACTATTAAAGACCTGCGTGTCTCTTGTCATCCTTCCCCGAATGTTCCCAAGTAGGTTTTAGATCAGGGCGACACGCAGGATGGTCCAAAAGAGCGACGTTATTCTCCTGGAAGAAAGAACTAAATCTCCTGGAACCAAACATGGGACATTGAAAGGTGGAAGGAAGTTTTATTCTCTGATAAGAAAAAAATGCTCCCATTTCTTCTTTCAGCATTGTGAAGCTCTACTTAGAACCTAAGATCAAAAATGTAAAATGCAAATTGCAATTTTTTAACCGGTTTTAAGATTTTGATCAGTAGTGTACATGCATGTGTCTATATCTATCTATTTATCACTCAGAGTTATCATGAGTTTGTCCAGATGAAAGTATCTGTATTCTATATGAGACAATTTTGTTACATATACACAAAAAAGGTCTCTGTCCCAGACAATGGACTTGAATTTACTAGCCTATCTACGATAGCTGACTCATCATTTTGTTATGTTTCGGCAATCATCCAGCATTTTGTCCCAGGAAGAGTGGCAAAGCAGTAAAACTACACCATACTGCCAGTAGCCTACAGCAGTGAACATACGTCCTACTGATGTATGTTTATGACAAAATAATAAAATGGGGCCAAAAGGTCATATTCACAGATTGTGCTTGGATGCACTCCACATAAATTTCACCACCAAAAAGAAGTGAGCTGTGGAATGCTTACATCTTCATCTGCCTGCAACAGACGTTCTTCCCAAATAGGAGCAAATACTACAGTGTTCAGCTCACCTGCAAAACCTTTGACGGTCTGTACATTAAAGTGTTTATGTTCCTTAATGCAAAGCAATTATACATCAATGCAATCTGGCTGAGGGAAGTGGGTTATTGCTATCAGACTCTCCAGTCATTCTCTAAATGAATCTTCACACCTCTGTGTCTGGGGGGTGAGGAGTGCGGAGGGAGACTATTCCTACATATCGACATAAACCAGCCCCTCAGGAGCTATAAAACGTCTTTAACTGCAAACTGGAAATACTCAGGCATAATAATAGCCACATCACAAAGTGAATCATCAAGCCAATTTATGTGATACATCCATTAAATTTCAACTCACAGAGTAGATATAAAGAGAAAACAATCCAGACAGTTATCCTGTGGTAAGGATGTGTGTATATGTATATGTAGGACCAAGTAGCATAATTACTGACAAATTTATTGCCTTTTATATTTTTCCTATTGGATGCAAATGGAATCAAACGGGTTGCAAGGTTCAAAGCAAACACCAGCATATGACTATGGCTCTCAAAAAAATAAAAGCTGCTGTCTACCCCTTTTCCTCAGTTTTTCTGCTCTTCTGCTCAGCACCAAGAGTGGCAGCTTTGTGGCAGTCTTCATAAGTGTGTCTGCAAACCTGGAGGCAGTAGTGTATGGGTGCAGGAGCATAGATGACGGGGGTAGCAGAGCGATGATTGGTTTACAGATGTGCGCTTCCTCTCTTGTCTCCAAGGTCAGCTGGATTTACACTCTCATAGTCATGCTTATAGCTGTTTAATCTCCGCCGGTGCAGGCTGATTAAAATGCTTCCATAATGGAAGACGTCTGACCTTTTTGTTCTTCACTTCGGGGCACATGAACACATCAACATCTGACATGCACATGCACATGCAGACAGACGTATGCACACATACACGTGTACAGACACATAACCCCCACTACACAGATTCAGACATGTTTTCAAAGACATCTGGGGAGATGAGAGACAGCCAGGACGTGTAATAGGAGTGTTCAGTAAAGCAGCACTGCACATGGTAGTATGCAAGATGTTGGTCTAGGTCCGTGTTTGAAGCCTCTCAAACATATAGCAAGATTTAAACAGAAGATGTCACATGTGATGGGTACATTGGCGTTCATTCGCAACTAAAGCTGTATTTTTTGCGACTTGAAAAGCAGGAGAACCAACCTGAGAGTGAGGAGCTCACCTCTTTATGGCTACTCGGGGCTCATTTGAGAGATCAGGTGTCATTAAGGTGGCCGTCACAGCAATGTCCCCGCTAGGCTGTTCTGATTTTATTAGCCTGATCACGTGCCATGGTGAAAGGAGAGAGAGAGAGAGAGAGAGAGACACTGGGACGCCGGGAGCTTTAGGATGTTAGTAGCAGATGCCCAACTCAGCGAGTTCCGGAATGCTCAATTAGACGGTTTTATAGGCTCCATTAATACGCATTAATTTTCTCTCCCCAGATATGAGCCAGCTGAATGGATCCAGGCTGCTCTGCATAACTCTGCAAAAGACTGGTCTCTCTGAGCGGACTCTTACGCATAAACACACACAGAGATGTGATGTGTACCAAGCTGATCCTGACTGTTGGTATCGTGTATGACGCTGGCCCCAAATGCAAAATCGGTAACAGATAAGACTTGACATATTTTCCCTTTCCATCCTGATGTATGCAAGAGACTATTTATAGTCTATGAATTCTGTGGGTCTAAAACTGAGGACGCAAAATAGCTCTACTGCAGTAAAGGATCTATGCATTATATGCATTAAAGAAAGTAAAAAACTATGATTTTGCTGTAATCTACTATTTAACCATTTCACCGTAGCACTTTATGATGTGTATAAATTATATTGACTTGCAGACATCTGGCTCCGTTACTAAGATCATGTTTGGTAGGCTATTGTCTCAGCTGGAGCTCCAATATCAGTATAGTGAAAATAAAAGGTCTGGCTAAAAATGAATAAAAGGTCATTTATCTATTCCTCATTCAAGTGCTACTATTCTGAAATGAAGTGAATGGGCACCTTGAGAGACTCATAAACAAATTATAAGAAACATAGGCCTTCGATAAAGGCTGGCCTCAAGGGCACAGAGCAAGTGAAGCAGCACACACATGAAACACACATGATATTAAACATCCATCTAGTAGAAACATTTTGAAATGCCTATAGTGATGTAACTGTAAACCAATTAAATGGATATGGCTTAAACAGACTTCACGATATCAGCAGTAGGATACCCATAGATGATTTTCATGATATATGCATACATTCGTCCATACCAAAGAACTAAGTGTTAAGGTGCAGCCATGTCTTATTGGAGTGTCTCTGTGTAAAACGAGTGCGATTGCTTTAGAAAGCTGCTTGATCTCGCCCCACTCATCCACACTTGGAGCCAATCTGGTGTGGATCAGTCTGAATCCATCATGTAGTTTTATGAGTCTGTCACACATACCCTCCTTACCCAGCCCCGTACAAGAATGAGTGAAAACTAATGCAGAATGAAGTAACGCAGACTTTAGCTTCTCTACTCCATCTCGGCTCCATACCCTTAATCTGTCATGGTGTCAGGACCTGCGGCGTTGGTGACCCCTGGTGACCCCTGTGCGTGAGAACAACCGGCGACGCTTTGTTGCTCGCGGCGGTAGGTTTCACCTGCTAAAAGCCTTGCCATCAGCCACCAGTAGAGAAATCACTCACTCTGTGATCAACTACCTGTTCTCCGGGTCACTTGCATCCATTCATGTGCGCTGAGAAATGGCCATACTAATTCCAAACAAATGTGCCTTTTCTGGATTGTGTCAGTGTCAGCATGCAGGCCTTTCATGAGTTCATGTGAGTGGCCAATAAACGCGTGTATTTCAGGCTTTCAGGACAGATTTATATAATGAGCAATTAGGAATGTGGGGGGTCAGAAAGTGTTGGGAGGTCAAAACCCAGATAGACACACACATATTACAGGATTCAAACAAAGAGGGCTTAAAGAAAAAACTCCAAGCACAGCAATAATGATGCAAACTAAGGAACTGTAGCAAATTAATGAGGTGATTCTGAGATTATTCTGAATAAAAAAAAAGAAGCCTTCCACAGACACACACTGTAATATCACCATTTATTACTGATAAAAAATTGAAAACGATAAGAAGACATTTTGCCTGTTTTAAATTAAAACCAGGAGGGAGCGTTTAGGCAATAATATGAAATAAATGAATCCAATCACATTGTAGGAAAATGTTGATTTTACAAAAAAAAAAAAAAAACCAGAACAAATTAGAAGTAATATGTGCATTCTGCAGAATTGCAGTAGCCCATTATTAGTCACAGGCTAGAGTAAATAGAACCTGTCTGCTGATTTCCAAACCAATTCCTGCCTGTGGTAAAGCACAAAAATTAAAGACCAATCAAAGTCCATTTCTATCATCATAATTCCAGATAGCAAGCTTCACCTTTCCCCATGCAGCATTTAGCCCTCTAACAAATCTCACACTTTATTGACCGTCTCAATTTGTTGCCTTTCATATTTCATATTTACGGCCCGCCTCAGCACAATCCTGTTTCTTTTTAAATAGGTATCCACCGCACCATTTCTGATATGCAGCATAATTTATTAGACGTGGAAATATGGGCGTGCTGGCCTGAATCGCACCCTAATTGATGGCAGCGGGAAGCTGCTGCTGCTCCTGGAAATCATCCCCTCCATCCTTTGCCTCTATCTGCATCCATCCACATTTACAGCACTGTGTTACTGCATATTTAACTACCTACCATGGTGTACTAGTTTAAAGCACACTATTTAAAACATGGCCACTAACAGGCTTTCTTGTAGCCAGAAATTTTAATAAGTTGTGTATTAGATGGGCATGCTATTATTTTAGGAAATAGATAGAGATGTTAAAAGAGATTTTATTGTACCTTGTGTTGTGTTATCATGATACTATTTAGTAGTATGTGGTTTTGTGAATACTGCATCGACACAACTCAGTTTCCAGAAACAACGGCAGATGAAATCAGGAATGCAATTATCTAAAAATAAATGGGGTGCTGAGATTGACTGGGCAGTGTTAGCTGTGTTTCATGTTGGCAGGCAGAGCTGTAAGTTACAGTGAATCCTAATTGAACGGAGGCTGCTTAATCCAGCCGTGCCATGTTCTGCTCCCCTGAGGACCATTTCAGCAGCAGCGTGCTATAAGCTGCCATAAGATGGCAAAAAATGGACTCGTAACAGGAAAAACATAATATAATGGAGTTTTGGAAAGGAGGCGTATTTATAGCCTAGGAATCCTATATTCTGAGTTTGGGCCAAGCTTAAAACTGAGAGGACACAGACATGAGCAAGGCCAGTGTAAGCCTACTGCACTATGAGACCTGCTACCTTTACTACTTTAATAAATTAGCGAAGTCAAATCACATTATGACACACTTTAATGTGTAATATTTCAGAATTCATTACATTTAATGGTTTAACACTAATGTATAAGTTGCCCTATTGAAAAACTTGACCAGCTGCCAAAGCTGTCTGAGATGGTCAAGCTGGCAGATGGAAGCAGTTAGTAAATTACTGCTACTAATGCAAAATCACAGGTAGGCTGTTTTTAAAAAAATAATTGAATTTGGAATAGAAAAATTCACAAATAAATTTGACCAGCTCTGCCTGTTCTTTGGGATCAGTTAGCTGGACAGACTTAGCTGGGTAAAACAATCTAATGCTGGGAGAATGTACTATGCTTAAATATTATTTTCTTTAACTATGGTTTAGTACTATTATCAAATCGATCAGAGTTTAACAACTAATTTCTAGTCAACTATGCCTATTGCATATTTATCCCTGTCAACAATGAATTAGGCTGTATTTGCTTTATTCCATTACCGGTAAATGCAGGTATTGGCTTAAGTCTGTGTAAGCTAATTCATTCACACTTCCTTTTTAGCACCATAATTAGCAGTGAACAAACAAGGCCCAATCAAGGGAGAAATACTACTATTAAATAAACTATTTCATTGTATTAAACCAATATAAGTGAAAAGTGTATGTCCAGGAAGTATATGACAATACAGTATTGTTTAACTGAGTTGAGATGAGGTGGTTTATTATTGGTTACTGGTAATAGGTCACTCCTATTTCCTGAGTTTATGCTTTAAATAGCTATTCAGTAATCTAAATTCCTATTCAGTACAAATGCCACTTTAACATGACTCACCTTTATAACCTGACAGGGTGCCAGACAGAAGAAGTGTGTGAGCATGCATGTTTTGATGTGCATGGGTTTTAGTGTTTGATCTTGTGTTGTGATTAAGTTGTACATGTGTACAGAATGTAGAGAATCAAGCAGATGGTAGAACACAGCTCCCATGTGAGTACAGAACTATTTCCATTGATACACTGGGAAGCTATTGAAGGATTCCTCAACTGTGCTTTACTGTAAGTGGCCATGTACTGTGTATATAATTACATATAATTTCAGCAGACCATGCTGTAGAAAATTGCATTTAGGTGTAAATTGATCATTGATAGACTGGTATTGAGAGTAGAGAAAGCAGTATTCTTAATGCAGTTTGCTCCTCATCCTCAGGCGACTGTGATAAGCTGAACATCCTCTAATTCCAACAGATAGAATGACATTTTTTTCAATTTGGTCCCACTGACTAAAGCCATGATGAATGGCTGAATGGTCCATTTCCTTACACTTTTTCTTGCTAACCTCGTCTGACAGCTTATATATTGCCTACCTAGTAATTTGCTTGACAATAATTGCCAGGCAGAGGCTTGCCTTTAACAGGGTTCCTCACCACCCTCTGTAGGTGAAAAAATGCAATTACAGACATGATAAGCCCCGGTGTGACTGACCAGCAGCATCTGCCATTGCCATTCCCCAAACCTCTCCTGTCGCCATTAATGGAGATCCAGCAGCAAACGAACATCCTAACACGTTTTCTCTAATAAAACTTTAATTAAAAGTTATGAAAAAATCCCATTGATTAACAGCATCAGTGATTAAAGTGCATGTCTGGTATTTATTCCTTGCCTCCCCCACAGACCGTCTAATTGTAAAGTGTGTGAGTATTGATAAAGCAGCCTGATGAATGCTGATATGAATGGGCACTGATGGAGTGATCATATTGCACACAGCACCAGGTTCGAGCAGGACCAGCTGGTGTGGCTCACTCCGGTGGGACTGCACATTTCACAGATACCTCTGGTGTACACACAGAAACACATTGTTGAAACCTCACCTAACAACTCTAATAACTGATGTTTATGATGCACCGCAGTGCTTTCTTTGCGGTTCTCTGTTCTGCACTCACGGTGTGTCCTAATAATCAAGCTAACTGATGCTACTCATTTAGGTAGTAATACTTCAGATTTTGTGTTTGGTGCAGGCACTAACCATTAATTAAAAAGGATTATCAAGTTTTGGGTTGTAGAAACCACATAGGATTGTGCCTTCTAATGCTGGTGTCAAAGTGCTGCAAACAGCATGAGTGAGGAGAAAACAGGTAATTCAGTCATAATCAGCAGAGCCGCCGCGGCGAGCTGCGGCTCCCATACAATGGTCCAAATACCTGGCGTAGACTGGCTTGTGCTAAATTAGAATTCACAGTGGGCTGACATTCTCATTACTACAACCTCTACAGGTAATCAGTGTACAGGGAGAAGGCAAAAATGATGTGGGCAAGGCTACCAATATCACTGCTCTTGATGAGAATGAGGAAAGGAAAAAACAAGAGTATTATGTCAATCGTAAACCAGTAATTAGAACATGGCACAAAACAAATTTTGTAACAAGGACATGCAGCCTTTTAGCCCACAGAACAGCAGGTAAAAGTCAGCCAGTGACAGAGGTTTGATGGGAATTTAACAGTTTTTGAATCATTTAGCAGGACAGGAGGGGTCATGTAGGGAACAAGATCTGGAGACAGTACACTGATAAATGCTCTCTTCAATGCTGTTCAGGGCAGGAGAGGACACAGGAGTTCATTCACCTGCTCTCACTCATTCTGTCATCAATCTAAGACAAGATGTATTGCCAAGAAGGCCATGTAATTACACTAGGGATATAATGGTCCTGTAAACCAGTATGATTACAGAGTACAGGATGATTACAATACCATAGCTTGAGGTTAGGTAACTGGTCCTGTGACTGGAAGGTTGCCAGTTTAATCCCTAACAAGACATGACATGATGTGCCCTTAAGCAGGGCTCATAAAACACCAACTGCCCCCCTCTGGGCAAGTTTGTTCAGTGCCCGCTAGTGTGTGTGCTCATTAGTATGTGTGTTTCTCTGCACGGATGAGTTAAATGCGAAGTTCAAATTCCTCAGTGTGCAAGCATAGAAGGCCAATCATTTTACTTTCACTTTCATATATACTGTGTAAGCCAGCAAAATAAATAAACACCCCAATGCACAACAGAGCGACTGTTTTTCTCCCCCCCTGTGCTAAGGTGCTAGGCTAATTGACACACATGAGACACACATGAGACAGTGACAATCTGTAGTTCCTGCGAAACAACTATGTACACTAAGGGGGTGAATATTATATCAATTAAGCAGATTTAGACATTTTATTTTTGAGAATATGCATCTATTCTGAGAATATATAACATACACAGAACATACACATATAAATTACACTGATTTGATGGACGACTGAAGGATAAGACTGGAATAAATGCTGCTGCAGTGTTATACATCAGTTGACTATATAGTGTCATGCAAATTCTAAACAGCTCCTGTGATATATATTTAATCACTACCACAGTGAACATTTAAAACAACACAAGTATAAAATGTCAAAGAGGGTTTATCTGCCACAGAGCTGATTATTTGAATTACTCTAATGTCTACTCCAAGACGGCTGAAAGGTGTGAGTTTCTGCTGCTGTAAAATAGCTGCTTTGTGGTACAGTACCATGGCAGATCCACAGCGTTGCTGCAGTTACTGCTGTGTTGTCTACTGTGTGGCTTCATTTAGACCTGCTAATTAGCTAATTAGCTGGTGGTTAAAAGTGATATGAATGGCTCATCAATCTTCTCATCACTAAAAATAAACACCCAGCATCAGATCAGCATGAATTATTAAAGTGTAGACGGTAGAAGGCTGTGAGAGAGCTGACGAGAGGCTGATTCTGGGACCTGGGGACTAACTCCCTTTCTCTCTCTCTCTCTCTCCCTCTCTCTCCCTCTCTCTCTCTCTCTCTCTCTCTCTCCC
>JAOVVF010000047.1:15549424-15557365 GCA_028565595.1 Duopalatinus emarginatus
CAGATATATACAGAGAAAACATAAGCAGGACATTTGGTCTAGCAAATATTGCCGTTGCCATCCTGCTATGAAGTACTGCGGAGTGTGTGTATGTATGTGTAAAGCTGGGAAGATGGACTATAGTGTGTGCTTTGTTGCTTTATGTTTACATCCTTTGAGAGATATTGATTAAGATATGATAAGGAGGCATGCTGTAGATATCCCCTGAGATGCAGGAGTTACTAGAGGAGCTGACTGAGTAAGTAAACCACAGTTTTGCCTCTCTTAAAGCTCAGTTCACACTCACTAACTGTTAATCATCATGGCTAATACAGTGATTTACATTTAAAAGCAAAAGGATATAAACATTTAGAATTGGACAAAAACAGTTTAGGGTGTAGACCTGAACAAAATCTCTCTCTCACACACACACACACACACACACACACACACACACAAACCGTGGATTAAACTCTAAAATCATTTCTGGTCTAGTTTAATGGGTTTAATCTGCTTCCAGAAAACATATAATCATTCACTGAAGTTTAAAACTCCAGCTCTCACAGCTGTACACTAAAGTTGAATAAATCATCAGGGGTCAGTATTTAAGGGTTTAAACATTACATAAGCTTATGGTGTGGTCATAAGGCATTGATGTTTACATACACAAATAACATAAATAAATGTTTATCTATTTATTGATTGATTTTATTTTCTTGACTTCCTTTGCTATAAAACGAAGGAAATGACATCTTAAGAGCTTAATGTAAAGGAAATGGAAATTCTCTGATTTTTGAGCATGGTTCCATGTTTTAGTATAATTAAGTCAAAGAAAGTCATGCAGCTTGTTTTATGCAAATCATATTTCTTTTTTCGCAATAGATGTGCTTTCTGGGATTTATACATTTTAATGTAACATTTGTAACACTGGAAATCGAAACTGTCTATCCGTCCATCCATCCATCCATCCATAACTGTTTCTGTTACAAATGAGCACAAATGAGCATTCAAGATTTTGGGCTTGGGTTGAGCAAACATGTTCTGTAGCAAATAGTAATAATATTATGTACAGCAATAGTCCAGTAAGATACATTTGTTGTTATGATTCCAGAATACTGGAATCAGCTTTTGTGTTTCTTCAGCTGTCAGCTGTTCGCTTGCATTGACACTGTGTCAGACATAATGAAGTTAAAAGCTTACAAAATACTTAACCAGTTATATTACCAAGGACATTCTGTCCATATGCTAATGCGGATGGAATTGAAGTTAGAATAAAGTTTTAGTTAGCTAGTGTGTTGTACAAGTGTTATTAATTTATCTTACCTTTTTATGTTGTTTACTTGACAGATGTGGCAAGTTACTAGTTTTTCCTTTTCAAGTAGAAACATGCATTTTGTATGTTTTCACCTTATGATAACTAGTCATTATGATTTAAATTTAAAGCAGTATGCCTTATCAGCCATCAGTGCTTAAGTGATGGAAAATGAGAACATGCATTTTATTAGCATCATTAGAAATAAACACTTTCTAGTGAAGCTAATAAGCTGAAAAAATTGGCAAGAGATGTTGTTGAAATAATATTTATGTAATGAAAAATGAACACCACTTGCTGCAGTGTTGTAAAAATGTTTCTTTAATGTTCTGATTTCGAAAAGGTTATAATTTTCTTTTTTATTTTCTACTAAAATAAGCATTATGAAGCATTACTGAATATTTTAGGTCGTACACTTAAAATTTATGGAATACTAAAAAAACATGTTTTCTTCCTTCACCCCCTCCCCACCCTCCACGTGCAAACATGTGTTCCAACTCCAATTTACACGACCCAAATATAATCAACATGGCACACATTTATCTTTATTACTGAAATAAATAGGTTTTTCATTATGCCACAGTCCCTCCTCTCCCCCACATCTCACCCCGCCCGTGTTGCCATTACTTACACCTTCTGCCCCGGTCATTCTTGGCCTCCCTCTTTCTTTTACACTCGGTGTCACTCATTTGCCACCGACAGTAACAAGCACATTCTCGTGAAGAGACAGGCTTTAACTAGCCATCTTAACTAGCCATTTCCCTCTGAGAGAGGAGGAGAGATGAGAGGAAAGAGAAACATGGATGAACATATTTGTTTGTGCATCGTTCTGGCTCTGTTATCTTCTCTTGCTCTGCTTCAGTCGTTCTGTAAGCAGCAGGCTGTGTGTGTGTGGGTGTGTGTGTGTGTGTGAGAGAGAGAGAGAGAGAGAGAAAGAGAGAGAGAGAGAGATTCATGGGCCTGACAGATGCCGGGTGCAGCTGGCTCTGTCCTTGATCATCCCAGCAGTCCGGACAGCGCTGTCATTCACCATTGCCCAAATTATCTCTGTATTGACTGCACAACCCTCTGTGACAGCAACGTAATGGCTAATTACCCAGGATGCTTCGGGTACTTTTAAACCCCAGAGTCCCTGCTTTTTCTCTGTCACCATCACTGATACTGTAAGAGAGAGAGAGAGAGAGAGAGAGAGAGAGAGAGAGAGAGAAAGAGAAAGAGAGATATAGGGGGAGAGATGAAAAAAAATCATAAAATGTAGTAAGAAACACAGACAGAAAAAGAAACCCCATCATGCCTCTCATCCTATCAGTAGGACAACAAGTCTAGGAAAAGAAAGAAGTGAAAAACACACAGCTCAAATCATACCTTTTCCAGGACATTATGCTATGATTCACATCATCTCTCTCTCTCGCTCTCTATCTCTCACTCACTCTCTCTCACTCTCTGCCTGGTCTCGGAGGGGTTTGGTGGCCTGTCGCCTTGTGCAGATCTCAGGAAAAAAAGCAGCACACATAAATTACCATTTTCTATTTGTCTGTCATCTATCCAGTAAGTGTGCAGTGTGCTCTGGGCTCTGCTGCAATGTCTGGGGACCAGTCTGTGCAACTACATGGCCTCTCAGACAGGCAATTATCAGCATCACTCTGTGCTCGTTGAAACATCCTAATGCAATCATTAATTTTCTACGAAATTCCAGACAATTATTGAGTCTAATGTACTCCCAGAGAAACTTCCTCCCCTTATTCTTCCATACTTATTGCTCTTAAACAGCAATATGAAATCGTGAGCCATCACAAGGATACAAGGAAATAGTACTTAATGTTTAAAAGATGAAATGAAGACTGGGTGCCAAAAACCTGCATGATGGTAGACATATTTCAATTTCATGTATGGCAGTTTTTTTGTCGTATGTATTGCTACATTTAATCCAAATTACAGACAGCCACAGAACATTCTTCATGAAACTGCAGCCTCAAGGACAGCCTTCTTGAAACAAGGCTCGCCTCTATCAAGTCCAATAGTACAAAACAAGTGCATTAAACCTCTACTACATGGAGAAAGAGAGAGAGAAACGCTAAAGGAAACACAAGCAGCCAAGTGGAGGAGAAAGAAATGTGGATAGAGTTTGCAGAAGAAAAGAAGGAGTGAATGAAAAGAGGGGAAAGGAAGGTGAGGGAATACACGGTACTAAATCCCACTCTGACTGTTAGGGAAGATGATGAGGTCCCGGGAGAATGGAGTACAGACAGAGAGAGAAAGTAAAAGGAGAGAGAAACAAAAGGAATGAGAGAAAAAAAGAAAGAGGAAAAAGAAAGCAATTTTTTTTACCTAAAAATACAAATTTTTCCATTATGTAGTGATTCTATAATCAGTGTCACGTCAACCCTAATAATAACATAAAACCAAACTGCATACACACAGGTACTATACCCTCACTTACACACTTCCCAATACACTTTTCTTCCACGCGACATTTCAAAAATACACTTTATTACACAGTTAGCAGTGAGGAATACAGCCATTATTTATATTCTAACTAAAAGTAATTGTGTTTGTATAATTGCTTGAATCTGCCATTAAAGATATCACTGTATTTCTGGGACGGCAGAGTGATAAAGCAGGTAGCAGTGCTACTGCACAGCGTCAGGATTCCCGGTCCAATCCTGAGAATTTATAGTTTGTCATACCACAGAGGCATAGCACTGAATTTAACCTAGGTATAAATGATTGTGAATATCACTGCCTGGGCAAAACCTTACCAATATCCCCAAATCATCCATAACATTAACAGGCACTGTAACGAGATAATGTTACTCAGCGGACTTAATGTTTTGGCTAATATGAGATTTCTGCTATTCAGGTCACCTGTCAGTGTTTTTAATGCTATGGCTAATACAGGGCTATGAGGGTTCTGCTTGACAATGACATTGTGTGTGTTCTTGGTGCCCTGCAACAGAGTGGAGTCCCATTCAGGGTGTGTCCAGCCTTGTGCCTGGGATAGGCAGCAGATCCACAGCCACCCTAACCGAATGAAGTGTTTAGTAATATAAATGAATGAATACCAACTGCATATGTAACTGCATATTCAAATGTGTTTGTTATTTACATTTAAACGTAAAATGCTACACTTTAACCTATATTCACTCTAGTAAATTGTCAAAACCACCAACATCTTGAAAGAGTTCGATGTCACATATGGTTCAGGTACATCCTGACGAGTACAGAAGTGAATCCTACTGTGGCATGTGCCATCCATCGCCAGGGTCCCAGAGTGCAACTGCCCTCATCCACACTGGAAGCAAACACTGGCAGGGTCCCGATTTCACCCGGGTGACCAAGCAGATGGGTGTCTGCATGGTGTTGTGACAATGCTGCATGAGCAGGAGTATGAAAACAAGGAAGCCTTAGTATCAACTGAAGAAGATGAGTATAGCCATGGAGTGAGGGAAAATCCTGCATAGTAAACATCCTACAAAAATGCCCATTCGTTAATGTTAGTTAGAAAGCATTTCCATAACTGATGTGGTGTACTTCCATTTTTTGCTGTAACCTAATCTGCATAATAGACCACGCAGAGATTAGATCTTATAATAGAGAGCTGTTCATAATCTGACATGCAGACAATGTATGCAGGTCTTAACCTCTTGCACTTATGTGGAGCTTGGCTGTCAATCATATTTCAGACCAATTTAAAGGTGTCTTCTTGTGGATTATGCTATGTATATCACTTTTACATTACAGTCCTGTATAATCCAGATATCATCAAAGGCACAGCATTGGCAGCTGATGTTCAGTTATGTCCTGAGAAAATGTTTTTAAGGTGCCTTACATTTGGTAGATTTAAAAAGTAGGTCCATTCTTGTGAGACGTTAAAGGGTTTTCCTGAGGATGTCCATATATGCTAATTTGTCTCATCTGTGAGTTGTATCAAGTGAGCAATTAAAGTACTGTACCTTGTAACTGCACCTCGCACCTCCAGGAATACATTGAATATTATCTCATTAATACTCTTACTAATATTATCTCATTAATACTCTTACTATTTTCTATTCAGGCACTGATATACAAACAAATTCAGATTACCTTTCTCCCCTTCAATAGGCTATGTTTTATCAGATATGTGGTGAAAAATTCCTTAAATTTTGTGGCAAGGAAATTGCAACCTATTCCATGTCTACCATATGGAACGTGTGCATGAAGCAACATCAGGCATCAGCAGGGTGCGAATTATACAATGACAATTGGGAGGGTCAAGTTTTTCTTCAGGGTGTAAAGGGAAACTAGTACATCACAGATGCATGCTTTAACTGAAGTCTTACAATCCTTACAGTGGCTTGCTTGCTTACTGTAATGTCTGGTGCATACCACACAGGGGTCATAAACAATATATTATAGGGCAAAATTACCAGATAGTCAATCCCACAAAAACAATACACAATACTCCTGGCTGCTACCTGTCATCTGATTTCTTGTCCTGAAAATTACATTCATATTCTACAGGATCTCTCCCACAGGAACCATGTGTTAATCAACTATGAATAAATAATAATAATTATGAACTACTCATCTGGGCAACTAATTCCTCACTTCTACAGCCACCAGATTATGAAGCTTTAAATTTTATGTTCACATTTTCCATTCCACCTTAATACATTTACCTTTCCACCTTTAAATGGTGCATATGTTACATTGAGTCTCAGTATATAAGTGTTTTATACATTTCTTTGCATGTTATGCAGACATTACAAACAGCCTTTTTAAAACTAAAACTGGATTCCAATTCGAATGTTCTGTTCCACCTTAAAAGCAGAAGATGGTAAGTTTAAAGTGCCTAAAAAGCACATCTTCAGACTGAAGCCTGGGTTGCCACAGCAGCATTTAAGGTGGAATGGTAAATTCAAAGAATCTAATTTAACATCTTCATGTGAGTGATTTAATTAAGGTAAGAACAGTTGATAGCAGCTACGTACACCCAGAGCTTTGGCTTCTGCAGCTTGTGCACCTTGGTGAAGACGCAAACAACGTGACCAATAATTAGCGCAAGACAGGCGGGCAAGAGGGATAATTACTAACAAGGAATGGTATGATCCAATTTAGGTGTGTGTGAAATCATATTACAAGATTCTCCCACGCATAGATCCTGTAAATGTATTGCAATATTTAACATTATAGGTTAGAGGGATATATAAATGTTTTGACCCCCTCAAAATATTGTTAATTATTTGGGGGTTAATCTTTCCCAATCTAATCTTAATTATTCCCAATCCCCACCATAATTCATGCCCTGGGCATCATTGCAAATCTATTTTACCATGCTAATATTCCTCTGTGGTACATAAGGTGGTAAACAAACTTTAGGAATTTTTATTGAAAGGCTATTCTCAAAATTATTAAAAGAAATAAAGTGTCAGGAACATGTCGATCTGTACAGTTTTTCAAGCTACTGGTCCTCTGCTGTTCAGTCCTATTAGTGGAAAGTGTGTGAGTGTGCTTGTGTGTGTGTGTGTGTGTGTGTGTGTGTGTGTGCGTGTGTGTATGTGTGTGTGTGTGTGTGTGTGTATGTGTGTATGTGTGAGTGTAAAGGGCTGAACTCTGTCCGCTGGGATGCTTGTCTCTGTTGAGGTCTGTCAGGGAACCAGCTACTTGGATGTGTCATGATTGCACTAATTACTGAGAGCCAGTGAAAGCTTTGACAAGGACGACCACAATGTGCGCGCGCACACACACACACACACACACACACACAATCTTTTACACTATTGTGGATCCCTGCCACTTCTAACCAATAATCAAAAACACATGGACAAAAAATATAGCATATTTCACTAAACACAAAATGTTAAAAAATAAATAAATAAATAAATAAATAAAAAACAAGCGCAGACTTCACCACATAGCACAACATGTGTTTTGTTTTCTGTTACGAAGTCTTTATTGAAACATTCTTGAAAGCCAGATTTATCTCAGCTTCTTCCAGATGTGGTTTCTGAGCCAGTTAGCAGAAAATAGTGGAACACAAGCAGCAGCCAAAGTGCAATAAGCGCACAAGACGCACCCTTAACCCTGTTAGCACAACACAGAGGGGACTCTTAACTCTGTGTGTGCCACCAGTGAACTGTTAATAATCTCATTACACGCCACTTAAAGAGATCACAATGTGCCAGTTACTGTTAACATCTCATAGCTTACCAATGGGACTGAGAACGGAGGACTACGCCTCTCCATATGTTAGAAAGATTAAAGGGAGTGAAAAAAATGGAGGTGTGAAAAGAAATGACCAGTGTTAAATGGAACGAGAAGTGACAGTTTACATCTCCACCTACAATTAACACATTTGTGTTTTATTTTTTGACTCTTTAGCACTAGACTAACCCCTTAGTCTCTCCCCCTTTTTCTCTCTATCTCTCACTCACACTCTCCCTCTCTCCTTCTCTGGCTGTGATAATGCATGTTGTCAGCTTTGTTTAGCAGGCCAGATCTGGGCGAGCGGTGGGCTGGTGCAGGCATTTGACAGATTGAAGGTTCAGCGATAGGGCTATCATGACAGATGGAAGCTGGCATCAATGTTCTGAGAGCGCCAATCACAGGGGACCTGCCCCCCTCATTCGTCAGGCCGCTTTTTTGAAACCCCCCCCCCCCCCCACACACCC
>JAOVVF010000047.1:15557465-15575430 GCA_028565595.1 Duopalatinus emarginatus
CCCCACACACACACACCCCCAAACACACTTATGACGGGAGGACAAGCGGGTGGGGAGTGTGTAGTGTGTGTGTGTGTGTGTGTGTGTGTGTGAGAGAGAGAGAGAGAGTCTGTGTGTAACTGAAAGATGGCATTGTTAAGCAGTGCATCTGTGAGACTGACTCTCTTTTGATGGAGGCATAAGGCAGAAGGAGGGGGTAGGGGAGAATGGAAGGAGGAGGTAGAGAGAGAGAAAGAGAGGGGGAAAGGGCCCAAAGCACAGGCCGGTCACTGGTGCAACGCCAATCTCTGATATGATAGCAGCCCTACTCCCGGGAATAACTGCAAAACTTTCAAACATCCTGAGCAGAGGGAAGACCCCGAGGGAAGAAGAAGAGATATGATAGACAGATATTTCCCCTCCCCTTTCAAGTATGCCAGCGATTTTTCATTAACACTGTATTAATTGTCGGCCACTGAGCAGTTGACAGTCCTTTACAAACAGCCAGTAATACGATAACATTCCGCTTTAACATCAAATATGGTTTTACCTTTTCTTTAAAGAGCCTGGTTTCAGTGATAAAGCAACGTCAGCACATAACTGAATCCTACTCTGACCTACTTAATGGTTGCTATTATGGACTAAAATCAATTACAAAAGAAACACGAATGGGGTTTTGAGTCCTCCTTAAAGCATTCTAAAGTGTGATGAGTTTTAATGAGACAAAGCAGACCGAAAGCTTGTTAGTGGTGCTCTGCTTTAATTACTTTGACTAATATAGATTATGTCTATACGCAGAATTGTTCTAAAGCAGGAACACTCCACCAGGACCTGTTCAGCAGGGAGATACATTAAAAAAGCTCAGCTTAGGCTTCTGCTCTAGCACAGATGATAATGATGGCTATGATAACAATGCAAACTTTTCACTCAGTACACACATCTGCTGTGCAAGTAGAAGCTGATTTGAATGCCATAAATCTTGTTTTGGATAGTTTACTAATGAAGTACAGTCTATGGGTATTTATGTACAAAGGTAAGGTCCTCTGTTTAATAAACCTGACGCGCATACACATTAATCAAACCACACTCCTCCACTACAATTCAACAGGCAAATCCACTGAGTCTTGTATGAAAGGATAAGAAACACATATAAGATACATTTAGTATCCCAGTCTCCTCCCTGTCCCTTCAGCTTTCAGGTACACACAAGTAACTTTCTGACATGGAGCAGTGTTGATGTGTGTATAAGTTGTTTTCTCCTTAAAAAGTGGGACCTCATTGTTTGTGTGTATGCTTAGAAGAACACATTGTGAATGCAGTGTTGTAGTGTTGGGGCCTTAGGGTGTCCTGTCTCAGGCATGGCTAGTTATCAGAGGCCCAGCTGACCACCCAGAGGACATCATACACGCACACACCCATATACACACACATACTCATGGCCGAGACCTTGACAGCACCGATGTGCTGACACACGCCATCTTCAGGAGGATGTGGATTCGGAAAACCATAATGGTTGTGTGAAACAACTGTGTGCCTCTGAAGAGCAAGTTAGACAGTAAAGCTTCACCTTTGCTCATTGATGGATTTGACTCTCTGTAAATTGGATATTTAAAAAAAATCATTTATATCATAGTGCTGATACATTCCTGTTAGTGAGAAGGCTTTGATTCATTTTCTATAACGGCAGCTGTGACAATAGTGCTGGCTGGAATTCTAATCACATGTTTGAATATGCTGTTATTATAGTACCAGGTAATTCTTGTATAGGGACGTGTCACATAATACAATCTTAATAATAAACAAAAAAATTAACAAAGTGCTTTAACAGTGAAAAATATATAATCCATGATCTGTAGAGGCTTTCTATTTATCTACCACTTGTGGAAAAATTCTCAGGTGGCAGTGCTTTCAGCACAGAAGACACAATGATCAGCTATAACATTAAAACCACTGACAGCAGAATAACTGATTATATCAATACAGTGGCACCTGTCATGGAAAAAGAAAATGGGCAGGTGTAAGTATCTGAGTGACTTTAAAAATATAGAGATAGTTTCTGCTAAGGAAACCTTTGGTTCCTGTGGATGTTATGTTGATACTTACCACATACCTAAATGTAGACATAGTTGTAGACCAAGTACATGATTTCATGGTAATACTATTCCTAATGGCAGTGGCCTCTTTTAACAGGATAATGCTTCCTGCCACATTACAAAAATTTTGTTTAGGAATGATTTAAGGAATCTGACAAGGAGATCATGGTGTTGCTTTAGCCTTCAAGCTCCCCAGATCTCGATCTGATCAAGGGGCATGTTAAACAAACAAGTCCTCTCCATGGAGGCCCCACTTCAAAACCTACAGGACTTCAGGGATCTGCTAACAGATACCAAGGCACACCTTTAGATTTAGGCGTTTTGATGGCACAAGTGGGACCTATACAAAATTAGGTGGTTGTAATGTTATGGCTGATGGGTGTATACTGTATACTATAAATGGTTATAAGTACGATGTGTTATATACTAATACATTAAAAATGGTAAACTTTGGCAAATCAGTGTAGTTATAGAGAAAAAATACTCGACCAGCTTTATTGTTTTCATATAAGGTGCCTCATTACCTTGTATTCCTTACTTGGATCATCTGACGTGGTAAACATATAAGACTCGGACACAGCAAATAAGAGTTTATCACAGTGGAGCTTTACTATGTGAAACAGTTATTCATTTTAAATTAAAGTAGTGTCTTAGGCAGTCACTTCCCTTAGTTACCTAAGCTGCTAAGTCCTCTTGTTTGGTTTCAGGCAGAAAAACCTAACAGGCGGGGTGCAGTGAAAAGCAGTCGACATTTCCAGTTCAAAAAAGTCTTTCCTTCTCCCCAGAGAGTCTGTCTCATCCCTATGATGGCCAATAATAGCCCATTGTAGTCAAATGCTCCCTCTCCTGTGCGTGACAGAATGGGGACGCCTTATTTACAGAGGAGGAGAAAAAGCTAACGCATTGGGCCCACTCCCCATGCGAAAATACTGCTGACAGAGAGAGAGGGAGAGAGAGATAGCAGCAAAGAGAGGAAGAACTTCCCAAGCAAAATCATAGCTTTCTCCTTCAAGGCGATGTTATACTTACTTATATTTATAGTTGCATTTAGGAACACAGAGGCCTGGTGACAGTGTTCTGCTGGCCTGCCTTTATAAACCTGCTCCTTGCTTGTTCTACTTCTGTGCCTGCCTGGCACCAGCTCAACCCTGCACACACAATCAATAATTCCATTCCTCTATTATACATTTTTCCTGCCTTATTTAAAACGTTTGGTCGCCACCAAAATAAACAGATAAAATAAATTATTATATTATATTTAGAAAGCTGGAGAGTTGAATATAGCTCGCACTAAGATGAGACAATTCAACATAATGCTTAGTCAAGCAGACTGAACATTAATTCAGAATTTCTTTATTCACACCAATTTATTCTACTTCAGAAAGAATAAAAATCTGTTTAATGTTTCACTCTCAGTTTAGTGAATAATAGTGTAGCATAGTGCAATGGATGTAAATGTAGCCTACATGTGATATAAAGCAGCTCTAATAATGCTCTAATAAAATTGTGTCTAAAGGAATTTGAAGATGAACGTGTCAGTATATTGCCACATGGCATTAGAGGAGGCAGTGGCACACTCTGTTTCATTATCGTACTCTATTCTGCTTCATTACAGCTTCCATGCATATTAATGAGGGCAAATAGAACATAAGACAGGCAGAAACACACACACACACACACAGACACACATGCACACACACTACTTGAAGACATCACACACATGGTATGCCTGAACACAACACAAAGCACAAAACAGCAAACACATGCGCAAGGCATTCACAGACACTCAACACAAACGAAACACGACACACATACACAGGCAAGTTGAACGGAGACTTGGGGGAAATAAGTCATGGTGTAAATTGCACTGGTGGTCACCTTGATGGCACCACACAGTTTTCCTCTACCAAGAATCCAACTGGTGCCTCAATTTAGCGAGGCTTTCATTATACTGTACACTACACCACACACACATGCACACACACACACACACGCACACACTATAATGGCTAATTATGGAGCATGTGAGTGTATTGAACTGCCTGGTCCTTCTCCATTACTGTCAGGGGAAAGGACACCACTGTAAGATAGGGTCTCTCTCTCTCTCTCTCTCTCTCTCTCTCTCTCTCTCTCTCTCTCTCTCTCCCCCCTCTCTATTCTATAGTAGCATGCAGACTGCATAATATCATAATAACACAATACTGAAACGAAATTGTGTAGAGACACAATAATTAGATAGTGAGTAAATCAAAGAGTGTTGCAGAGAAGTAAGAACTGACAGAGGATAAACATCACTCACTCACTCAGTGTGTATGTCCAAGAAGAAGCACAAGAATGAGGTGAGATGAGAGAAGGTTCTTTGGCAGTTCATCAGACTGTCAGGCTGCTGTGTGTGAAGAAGAGAGGAACTCTCTGCAGGTAGACGTGCTGTCAGTTCGAGTCGGCTTGTCTGAAGGGCTGGCCAGGTATTAACCTCTCAGGAAGAGAGCGAATGGGCACAAGTTAAAACATAAAAGACATACACAAGACCTATTCACATGTCAAATTTAGCATAGCTTTTAAATGTCAGCTGTGAGGAAATTACAAAATCGGAATGGAAACTAGAAATGAAAGAGCCCCAGTGATACAAATTTCCAAGCTTGTTTTGCTTACGACTGAAACCAGTGTTCTTATTTTTTGGAATTTCAGCTTAAATTGTTGACATTTTTTTCTCCTAGGCCTGTGCCTTAGACTCAGGCCATTCTTTAGGTGTCCCAAAGGTGAGTTCGCCCTGCACCTGTGCACCTGACACATTGCTAATCTTTCCCTGGTGACTATAGCTACGTCTGCATTTTAGCCCCTCTGGCCTAGTTTTTACAATTCCCAATCCTAAAGCTCATGGAGTCACAAGCATTGCTAAAAGTAGATGTACACAGGAAAGACACATAGATCATAATCTGTCAATTGCAAATTATTATCCTTTACCTAGATGGCAAGTCGCCGTAAAAAAAAAAGGAGCCAAAACCTTTAACCTTTGGAATAACTCCCAGCCAATGTTCTATTTTCAACCAAGCATTTGAGAATTTACCTAAGATCATCCATCTTCACCCCTGAGAGACTGTATACACATAATAGTTTATGTACTAAGTAAGTTCATAATGAAGAATTTCCAGTTTCTATTCAAGCATTAATCCAACCTCAAAATTTAAAGCACAATATCAGTTTCTCTATTACTCTTCCAAGTCATAAGTAATTCCCACGACTTCTTTAGAATTATATTAGCAGTGAGAATAGAGGAGAGAGGCTGGAAATAAATAAGTGCAGCGAGTTTGCTCTGGGATTGTGGAGCAGAGGCGGTTTGCTTGAGCATTATAGCGCTAATTAGCAGAAGATTACTATGCAGTGTGTGAGGCCGTGGTCCAGAAAGACATCATTAGGCCTGGTGATGGGGAGATGCCTGCAGCACATTGATCCTAGGGCTACAGGAACAATGCATACTGCAGACTTCCTAATTGGGCCTGAGGCACAAAGTGTGTGGCTAACTGTTGTATGTTGGTGTGCTTGTGAATATACATGTATTTTTGTGTATATAAAAAAGCATATATTTTATAAGGCTTCAGCCTACAAACTACAGTCTCAACTGAAACTAAGCTGCAAGGACATAAAAACAAAGACATTACAGATTGTTTATCATTACCAAATGTCTTGTGGCTATAATAGGGAAAGCAAGGACAAAAATGGAACTCATGAGCATATAGTGAAACACAGCAGCATGTGGATGTACGTACACCTGTCAGTGGAAATGATTTACTTTGATTGATGATGTGACTGCAGAAAAAATGTTCACAAGTGTCTTAACTGATCTGATGCACCTAACTGAGTCTCAAAAAGTTATTTTATGTGGATAAAATTTTACCATGTTGTAGTAACACTTACTTTGTGGTGGAAATCATAACACCATAATCAAATTGATGTCTATTACTAAGATCTTATAGTTATTAACATGTTTGACTGGTCACTTAAATTAAATTTTCAGATAGTAAAATTATCCTATTGTCAAGCGTTCACAGAAGAAAAGCACAAATTAAGCTATAAAAATTACACACACTATACACACTTGAATAATGGACCTAATATTTGAATATCACATAAAATAAATCTGTACTCAAAGGCCAGTGTATTTTTTTTTTTTTTTACACCTAATGGGCTCCCTGGCTGCAAAAAGTTCCAGAGAACCTCTGGACTGTGGGACTATCAGCCAAGTGTTAAACATAATATTAAACTATGCATAATGCTAGATATGTTAATTTGTTCCCTTTTTGCTCCTTCAAACCTAAAATTTAGAAAATGTGTGCAGTAAGAGGTGTGACTCATGTGGTTCATTAAATTGTAAAATCATATCCTGAATTCAGGACAGTATTCTATATCTTCATAATCATCCAAGGTGCAGATAGATAACCACAACTTTTAATCAATAATTATCACACTGTCCAATTACTTATAGACAGTCTTGTATTGTTATGGCTCTGTAATTCAGGCCCAGACTCATCCAAATCCTACACAGTAATGATGAAGAGTGTGACCCTGAACCCAAAATCAGGCCTCTCGTCACTGCCCACTTATTCTGGCAGTGATTTATGTGCTTTTCATTTGTCCTGCTCATATGTTTTGAATTTCATTTACTCATTTTGCATATCGCACCGTATGCTCATAAGGAGGAGGAATGGGGGTGTCGATCGGCTTGTCCTCATCCTGTCTCTCTCCTTCTCTCACTCCCTTCCCTGTCTCACTTAGAGTCAGAGTTATGATAATCAGCTGATTAGTTGCTGAAGTCCTTTTCCCTCAGGCTCCTTTGTGTGTAAAATCCTCTCACTGAATTGACATGTGGACATCATCAGGCTGATGAAATTCAGTAGTAATGAACAAGTGGGATGGGGCATCTGCACGGGGACCCCAAACCCTCCATGCTAATGCAGAGATCTGCTGCTTTCCACGTGCTGTCCCTGTGGAACGCCTGATGGAAGTGTGCAGAGATGCATATTCAAACCAGCACCTTCACAGAAGCACACCGCGTGAACAGAGAGAGTGCAAGAGAGAGAATCAGAGAGAGAGAGAGAGAGAGAGAGAGAGAGGAGACTGAGAAGAAGAAGAAGAGAGCCAGAGAGAAAGGAAGCTGAGTGGCCTGACCCATGCTAATTTGGAGGCAGATTATTTTGCATCAGCCACAGTAATGATGTGACAGTTCATTTGTGAACAGGCAGAGGAAGAGAGGAATGGAGGATGAGAAGAGGAGAGCAAAGAGGGATGGGGGTGGTGATGCTTGGCTGGACGCAGGTGTTGGTCCGTTCTGCTCGGAGCTGTCAGTGGGGGCTGCTGTCAAATTATCTCCTTTAAAAAGGGCTTAGACACACAAAAATCTAAGAGACATTTAAGGAATTAATGCATTCTTATTTAACACATATTGTGAGCAGCGTTTCATTAGAGGTGAGCTAGTTGTATTAAAACTGACAGCTGACCTTTCACATTTACCCTCCCAGCTCACAGAAATGTCCTTATTACATACATGTTTGAGTCAAAGAGAAGTTAACGGGATAACTAGTCATAATTAAGCACACAGGCTTATTCAGTTCCCATGGTTCTTCTTTCCCCATGTCATTTAATTCTAAAGACCTACTGTTTTAGGAAGGGAATTAGGAATATACTTTATNNNNGAATGCGTAAAAGTGGTCTACAAGAAAGTTAGCTTGTCACATGCAATGCAAGGACATGTCTAATAATAATTTCCATCTGATTTTCTGTCTCATCTTTACTACTTAATGATATTCTTGTTGCTGTACAGCATAATGTTGCTCTAGTTATGGAGAATATTCATAACGGAAATTTCACGAATGAATTAATTTGCATCACATAATAATTCTTACTTCCTTGTATGCAAATTAGCCACACATGTTTATACTCCATATACACAAATAAGAACAACTAGGGGTGTAATCTTAAATGTGATCAGGATGTAAACTAGGATTTAGGAGTTAGAGGGACCCCACGTCTCTCATGGGTTCCATTTATGTAGGAAGAGTACAATTTTAATTTATGTTATTATAAGGAGTTTCCAACATCCATATAATGGAAATGTGATTGAAATGAGTTCCGCTTGGATGCCGAGATGAGCGTTCCTCATTTGTCAGCATTGGCATCAAAAATTATATTGAAGTATCTTTTGATTATTTTCTGTCAAAAATATACTATGCAGTCAACTTAGCAACAAACACATTTAGTTGCAATCAAATATGTATAAACTACAAATAACCATAGCTTTCAATGAATGATTATGATTCACAGTTTTGAAATGAGAGTCTACTATAGTAGAAAACAAATGTCAAATCTAAACTTACAGCAAGATCCCGGCAACACATGAGAAACCCTGTTAGGAAGAATTTAGTAAAATTAAAGCTATAATATTGTACTGGAACTTAGCTCCACATTGACTGTCTGTATGGAAAAATCCTGTTTCCTTTGTTAATTCCAGGTTAGACTAGCATTATTTGCAGTAGCTCACATAAATTGTCTATGTTACAAGAAAAACCCTAGTTTTATAATTTACTTATTACAAATTCATTAGCAAACTACACAAAGATTTTCATATTATTTGTAAATGCTGTTTAGAGTAAAAATGGCACAGTTGTTTTAAAACAACATTTGTCCTTCTACCAAGCTTAGATAATTAATGAGTTACACATAAAAACGTGACAATAACCTAATTTTATCAGTAAAGCAGCATTTTCTTACTTTTACATGAGTTCATAGCTGGATAACCAAGTACGAAATACATACTTTCGCTTTCACTTTTCTAACAGTGAATGAATGCATTCAGTATCTAAGATCCGAATGTCTTAGGACACATGGCTGTTTTAAGGCACAGACTATGTTAATGACAGGAATACATGAAATTGTGGGAATATCAGGGGTTAAATAAACCAGTCATAATCTTTCTGTCAGTGCTGCTCCACAGCAGACATGGCCTGTTGAAGCTGGCCCTAAAACAGGCTCACAGATGGGCCTGAAGGTGTGGCTCATAGTGTGGAGCCTCTTGTTCAGGTGGGCCTGTTCAGGCACTGAGGTGAGAAAGTTCGGCCCTAAATGCCCCCCTGAGTCCTGCAGGTTTTTTTCTCTCACCTGGGGCAAAAGTGTCCCGGTGTGTGAGGTCTACCAGGTGTGTTGTGTGGCACATTTGTCCTCTGGGCTTCACTGCGCCTCTGGTTGCACGACACACACACACACACACACACACACACACACACACACCCACACACACACACAACTGCTCTGAGCCACAGGTCAAACACAAAGGTATGCAAGACCAGCTGGCAACTCCCTGTTCCTCCAAGAACTAAGGCCAGCAAGGCTTAAACAGCTTTCACCCTCTCTTTCCTTCTTTCTCTCCCTCCCTTTTGGCCAAAACCACATATCAGAGCAATACTGGAGTTCAACAAATGGTATATTACCATCCATACCTCTCGCACCTTTTTAAACAGTGTGTGCTAACTTAAAACATTGAAACAAACTGCTTAATGCTACAGTACCTCAACGACTGACAACGAAAAAGAAACATGGCTGCAGTTTTACCCACATTATCCAGATCCAAATCCAGATGATGGGTTCATGCATTTTGCTCAAACCAGTGTACTTGACAGTGACCACTTGACTTTCAGCTATTGTGTATTAAAAATGAATATGATTCATTTTAAGCTTCAATTTCCATTATATAATTTGTAAACTGTAAGTTCACCAGTAAGATGAATAACTAATATCTCTCTTACTCTTTGCTGGGTAGCATGAGACCTGAGTTACCAGCTCTGTAATTTGTTTCTGAGCTTTGGGCTATTTGTGACTTTTTTTTAAGCTTTG
The DNA here is from genome assembly GCA_028565595.1 of Duopalatinus emarginatus. NCBI lineage: Eukaryota > Metazoa > Chordata > Actinopteri > Siluriformes > Pimelodidae > Duopalatinus > Duopalatinus emarginatus. Next base: position 15,567,422 of record JAOVVF010000047.1, read on the forward strand.
GATATTTTGCATACATTAGATAACTTTTAGCAACAAGCCGAATAGCTGCATTGTTTTAGTATTTATTGCTTTCGGGCTAGATTAGAAAGGCCTGGGTTCAATCCCCACAGACAAGACATGCCTGTAGTGCCCTTGAGCAAGGCACCTAAATCCTTACACACTCTAGAATTATCGGCATTAAAGGACTAATGTGTGTGTGAGACAGCATAACAAAAGTGATAATCATTAAATATTTTAAAGACAACAATAATCATTGTTATAATTACAGACAGCTGCAGAATTGCACAAAACACAGATACAATTATGGAACCCTAGGCTATATCCATACTGATGACGGCTAACTCACAGTAAATGTAAGCAAGAAACATCATTCCAGTTGAGCAGAAATATATGCAGCCGGAAAAACAGATAGTCACCACCCACATTTCTCTTCCATTCCCATAGTTCCAACCGTTCTGAGTTGAAATGATCATGCACTTTGCTCATTATAGTACAAAAGCTTGTTGTCTACTCCAATTACTGATGTCAGAGGGCTGATTCTGAGGGTTGCGATCTCTTTGGCTTTTAATCTGTAAGATAAAATATCTCTGCTTCATTAGCATGTGTTTCTCCCTCTCCCTGTAGACTGTGCTACCCTCGCACACACACACACACACACACACACACACACTAGGGGCCATTAGGGCCTCACATTAATGATGCATAATTAGCATATGATGACAAATAATAACAATGCACTGTATTCAGTGTAATGGGGGCTGGGGCAATAACATGGCATCCTACTGTTCCCCCCTACATAACGCCCACTTTATTTATGTCTCAGAATGAGGCGGCTGTGGAGAAGATGAAATGGGATAAAACACCACCTACGTGCATAAATTATTCAAATGCACAGTTATTTATAAAATGCAACATTATAGCAACATTGTGAAGTCAATGTAATTTATGTTAGGTTAATCTAATCAAGAAATTGTTCCAACACCTGATAAAGATAATAATGAAAATAGGCCATACTAATTAAACATTTCTGAGACATTTCTGCTCTAAATTATCCCAGGTTATAAATCAATATGTAGGCTGATGAGGTATTAGTAAATCTGAAAACACTTTCATAACAGTGGAGCCTTTAAAGTTATATTTTATCCACTGAAATGTTACAATTCTTCTCACTGAATCTAACGTGTAGCCCACTGATCAATTACTGTGCAGACTTCTGACTAACCAATCTGAAATTGTGTCCTGTCCGTCCATTACTTTAACAAACAGGCTCAGCTGTGGTCATCATACAACAACAACAATAAAAAAAGACAATTACTGAGCCCAAGTGTGTTTACTCCACATTCATAATGCAGCACTTTCATACACACCTATACAGACAGTTAGAACTGTCTCAACTTCTCACTCTTATTGTCCATCACAACACAGACAAGCACATACAAACATCACCAATTACATTTAAACAAACACACTCTGTCTGAACTTTAGTTTGTTACCTCCTGTGTGGAAGATGGAGAAATGAGCAAGAAATGGACGGGGGGTAAATTAATGACAACACCTTAGGTAGAGGGAAGGAATAAATCCAGTAATAAAAATTGAGAAGAGTGAGTGCTGCTTTAGCACAATGCAAGACTAAAAGTATGATATGTTTTATAACAATAAGGGGAAAAAGTTTCAAAAATGTACAACTTTCAAAAATATTAGTGTCAAACTAGATATGGAATACTAATTAAAAAAAAACTTCAGTTTTTCAGTTAAAATTGCAGTCAAATATTTTTGCAACATTTTTGGAGAAAAATAACATCTGGAACTGCAATTAATGAATCACTCTACAAACTACTGTTTCATTACATCAACCCAAATATTAGCAATAACAGATTTTTTTATAGCTATAATAATGTTTACTTTTTTGCTATTAAATTGCTATTATGTTTCATTTAAATATAATACCTTCTGTACAACAGTCACAATGTTACACTAGACATCAATAAGAGGAAGTCACATACTGCTGTTTGCTATGTCTGGGTTAAAAGGCTGAGAGGGATTCTTAAAAGCACCTTAACCAACAGGACAGTCTTTGATCCTTTTGCGTGATTAGTTGGAGACTCAGTTGCAGGCGTGGAGCAGTGGAAAGCGGTAATTATAACTTTTTGGTCATAAGAACACTATATAACCTGTTCTCAATAGTTCCTTATTGTATTCTTATAGTCTGTTTATAAATAATTTATTTCATGAATGTATTTAAACACACTTGTCTATCGCAACACATAGTTAATTTAATGGACTGGTTAATAAAAAAACAACATGTATATAAAATCATAAAAATGTGAAATTTACTGTTCTTTAATTAAATCAGTAAACTGCTAATTTTATTACACTAACATTCAGACTCACACTCTTGGTCCTGGAGTACCCTCTAATTGCTCTAATGCTCCTAATTCAACTTGAGTGTGTTAGAGCAGTGAAAACTCTGAACTATGCAGGACAGGGGGTATCCAGGACCAGGGTTGGCAACCAGTGCACTAAAAAACCCAAGCTTTCTATCTTCATCAGATCCAATATTTGGACTTGTTTATTATGATGGAGTCATAATACTTAAAGACAAGTCAGTGGCTTCACACATCCCTAATTAATTCTATTATCACTTTTCTGACCCACACAACCTTTTATATTGGTGAAACGTTTTGATGGATGTCAAAATACCTTCCTCATGACCTTCATGTTGTCTTCTGATCATCAGCTGCTTCTGAAAAGTAGCAGTTTTTTATAAATTAATTAGGTTTATTTAATAGCTAATACTAACTGAAACCTGATTTCTAAATTAATGTCACTTGGTTATTGAAAGGTGCTTTTGTCCATTATTTCGTGCATGAATTTAATTTCTTTAAATGCTGTGCACATATTCTAGTTTAATTAAATTCTGAAATTGTATGTGTGCAAAACAACTTTCTTTGTTTCGAGTTCTCAAATTAATGATATCACCAAGCAGACATGTGCTCCAGCTTACCTGTCAGGGCTTGATAAGAAGAAAGAAATGGAAAGACATTTTAACAACATTTTAATGATAAATCTCAACACATCACATCAGATTTTTTATGAGTTTTATGTGACTGAGTGTTTATGGGTGTTCGTGATTAAAGTGCAATGTAAAAGTGTAATGTAAAATTACTGCTACCTCTCAATGATAAATAATGTTCTTATTGATTGAGGGATTTATTGCTCATTTATTTCATATGCTTTCATGTGCATTAACAACATAACAGCATGTGTCTTAACTCAATCTGACTGTGGAACTGGTCATGACATGGATATGCCTTATTATCTAAATAAGCCTGCAGGTATTTTGAAGTAAGGTGTAATTTGTCAATCAGTAACTAAACAAGGTGTTTTATTGCATTGTAGCCTGAGGTAAACTTACCACAGTTGTGTTTCCTACAAGGAGGCAAACATCAATCAAAACAAAAAGCCATGTATCAGTTCATTGGGCGTTAGTACTGAGAGAAACATTCGTGTGATCTTTAGAAGTGCATTTGGCTGCCTGCTTTGCTCTAGTTCTTTCTCCTTCTTTTACTTTCACTATACGATCCTTCACATGCCTGTTTATGGCCTCCATAGCTCAAATTGACTTGCTAATGTTAACTTTTATTCAGTTGCCATGGGTTACAGCGTGGTGCGGTTTGACAGTGGGGCTACAGACAGGGCTGATTAGTAGCAGGCAGCTCTGTCCATCTCTCGCGCATGGCTGAACCATCTGGCCATTTACTCGCTAATAAGCCCCTAATGGCCCAAATATTCACAGCCCTGTCACAGAGACATGGCAGAGTAGGCCTACATCTCTCAACTCCCTCTGACATGTTGCTTGTTTCACATCAAAACTCGTCATTTACAGGCAGAGAGCTCAGAGGAGGTAAAAAGTTGACCTAATCTACACGCTTAACACACACACAAGGCTTTGTTATGTGCCAGACAGTCCGACTGCATGGTAATGCATTCATCCCTTCACTGCCTCGCTCTCATCTTTCCTTCTGTCCTCCTTTCTCTCTTTTCTTTCTCTCTTTCTCTCCCTGTGCACTCATATGAATGCTGTCAACATGAGTTTGATTATGCACACATCGATTGCATTTTTCAAAAAGATTATGCATGGTGAGAAAAAAAAATGAGAAAAGAGAAAATTGAAGGCAATGGAGAAAAAGTGAGAGAGAGAAAAAAATAACAGAAAGAGGCAAAATATAAGGAAGGAATCTGTAAAGCATTCACGTCTGCTCCTGTCATTTGTCATGCAACCATTGACTTTTTGCCATAAACATTTCCAGATGAACAGATCCAGCTGGAATAGTAATTGGTGACATGCAACTTTAAGTTTAACCTTTGCTGAGACACTAGTGGCAACCAATTAACTAGCCACTGAATAAAAAATATCCCCAATTATCTGTCTCATTACTGCTCTATGGGCCTGCATGCCGAGGACCTGAAAAGATGTACACTGAAAACAAAACACTCCCCGTAGGCTTTTAATGACTCTAATCAAGTAATAAACTGATATCATCACACTCATATGTACTACAAAGTATAAATTCATGTGCATAAATTATATATTATAAAGAAACATGAAATATCTCCACTGTTAGAACTGGTAAAATAAAATAGAAAATAATCTTTCTGTATAGCATTCCATTGATTACAGATATAGGTGGTGATTTCACAGCTTGCCATTAAAATAGGTTATTGTCAGTGGATATTCAAGTCAATAGATTTTTCAGTCAAGGCCTAGAAAGCCGACACTCTAACTAGCTTTCCCAGACAGAGGGAATGTATGCTTAACTCCCTGCCTATCACTCTACCAACCCTCCAGCTGCCACCTTCAGCCCTCGTAAGGAACATGGAGAAATGCTGAGTCTTCCCCTAGAACATGGGATAAACCACCCTGGCTGAGTTTACCTGGGGAGAAGAGATGAGAGGTAAAGCAGGAAAAAAGGTAAAGAAAGGAGGTGAGTTTCATGTGTCTTATCATCTTTTTACCAGCAAGATGGTGGTATTAAAAAACTTGCTGTTTTGGCACGCACTCACACACAAACACACACACACACACACACACACACACACACACACACACACAAGCAGTGCAGGTTCTCTGTCTGGTAGCATAGTAGCACTAAGGGGTAATAATATACTTTCCATTATGTATGCTGTTACAGATTTGGCTAAGACTTTTCCCAAAATGAGACATGCTGCTGGCTCTCATTTGCTATTTTAAATTATAATCCCAAACTTTAAACACTGTAACAAAGGCTTTATAATGGTGATCTTAAGAACTACAGAGGAAGTTATGCTTAGCTAGCTGTGCTAAATAGCCTACCAAAACTATGCTATCTGCCAGATACAGTAATCCCTTTTTCCTTCCACTGCCTTAGCTCATGGCAGTGGCATTTTGGGAGTGTAGAAAGTCTGACTTGTATTCTACCACCTACCATCACTCCTATCAACCTTGATAGCACTGTGTCAGAGATTCCCTGGCAGCATTCCAGTGCTAGATGACTTACTGATATCAGAATGTTTTGAAGTTAAAATCACACCACTATAACTTATACCTGAAGTCTTTGAGTTAACAAAAATTGATGCACAAGGACAGATTGAAAGGATTTACTGTTGTGTTGTCCAGAGTCTGAAGCTCCTTGTGGAACTTGGTCTGTTCATATAATATCAATGCAATCTCTGATAACCAGACCATGCCTCCAAATCTACAGACACGTTTAATTAAAATGTCACTTACTATTAAGCAGTCATATCAGATTCACAATATTCCATGTTGTCCACAATAAGGATGAAATTCTCAGTGGTGTACCTCAATTCTCGGTTTCCTTTAACTTTCTTTGTATATGCTGCAGCTGGGTCTGATTGTTAAGTAGCATGAAGTCAACAATTGCTATATTCGATATATGATGATATTATTACACTTGATCAGTTGATCGCCTACATTGCTGTACACTGCTAAGACATCCTACTAATACAACATACAATGTGTGCAAAAGAAGCATAGAAATTAACACTGAAACAAAATCATATTAGGCCAGTTTCTGTAATACTTCACTGCAGTGGAGGCTCGTCTACAGGGGCAGGTAAGAGAGACCCATTTATATGAGCTGCACAAATAAAAATTAATCTTCCTAAAGTCCTCATTCCCCAATCCACACATTTTAATTACCTTTAAAATACTTATTAGGTTTTTTTTTTGTTTAGTTTTTTTGTTTTTTGTGAGTGACCAACAGTTAAAAATAATGTTGCTATTTGATAGAAGGAAGCCAATTTTCTGTTGATTTCTTGGCTTTCTAGATTAGCAAGCTGACTGCCCCACTTAGCTTCCAAAAAGTTATTATTGCACCTAGTGGTCAAAAAATAGGAACTGTAACAAGCTAATAGATGTCCACTGGGACAGGATTCTCTCTGCGCTGTGTTCACTTTTTAGTGAAGGAGAAGCAGGCAGGAGAGTTAATAACAGGGTTGCCACATCAGGCTAGTTATAATCCTCATTCCCTAATTATAATGTAATATATTTCCACAGAATGCCGTAAAATTGGTGTGTCTATAATAGATAGAAACATTTCTATTGTACTGCAAAGACTGAGAAAGGGAGAAGTAAGCATGGACTAGGTAAAGACTGTATATAATATATACATATGATATAGTTGTTTACCGATGAAAAGGCTGAGGAAATTACCAAATCTAGTTTAATGTCTTCTGTTTGGTTTTTGAGACATAGTTTTCAAATTGTTCAGAAGTCTTTCAACCCTGATTAATGATAATAATAGACATACATCTTAAACCGCTCAAAACGAGCTGCTAGACTGCAGCTCACTCTAAAAATTCACTAAATAGTAAGTCAAGTGTGATAGGCTCTCTTGTCTAAGGCTATGTCATTATTAAAATATGTATGTTGTCCTGCTCTACCAAAAATTATGGTCCTGAGCCACAGGAAATTATTATTATTATTATTATTATTATTATTATTATTATTATTATTATTATTGTTCTTATTAAGCCCACCAGTGCAATTAGACCTGCCTTCATATTGGTTAAAACACTGCTTAGATATCTACAGAATAATTTTACAGGCAAAAGTCAAAAACAAAATACTTTAAAATGCTGAGCAGGGTTCTTTCTGCCCTTACAAATTTATTTGGTTCTCATACAAAATACATGTGCACATTCAAATTGCTTCTGCACAGATTTGCTTTACTCATGCATATTTGAATGTGCAACTATGTGCATATTTGAAATAATGCCACCCTCACATGAATGTTCTCTTTTCACATTTTATAAGTGTTCATATTTAATTCCTTTTGCTCTCAGATTTTCAGCATAACAACTCTCAGAATGAATTCCAGGGTTTCAGTGAAATTGTCACTATTTACTACACTGTGTAGATGTATCAAAAAGCTTATATTCCTTTATAATATTCTGGGCAATTCTAGAATTTATGAGGCTTCCTCATACAGGGCAGAAGAGGTTAATTTTGTGCCACTTCCATCCCATCCTGAAATATAATTTATAAGATGTAAAATAAAATGAATTAATCTAGCCACCCCATCACATAGCCTCATAACATATAAAAATATAGGGAGTGACCAGTACTTGGCAGATATTTAATCTGCTCCTTCAGTGTTGGTAAAGGTCTATTGGCAGCCTCATCGGTAAAATCAACTTAACATTTTATTAGTTTTGGAGGGATGTCCTGTGAGGCCACATGTTCTCCACTGTAGCCATCATGCTGTTTCATGATACATATAACTTTTTATAAAATTTTCTGTGCCCCTCTCCTAACCAGTCCTTTCAACAATGAGATGAGAAGTTCAATTCAATTCAATTCAATTTTATTTGTATAGCGCTTTTGACAATGAACATTGTCTCAAAGCAGCTTTACAGAAAAGAATGAAAAGGGTTATACATTTATAGAATTATTAGAAATTTTATCCCTAATGAGCAAGCCGGTGGCGACAGTGGCAAGGAAAAACTCC
>JAOVVF010000047.1:15587260-15610796 GCA_028565595.1 Duopalatinus emarginatus
GACTGGCTGCCCAGACCAGGAATCAAACCCAGGTCTCTCACATGGGAGCCAATGATGTTACCACTGTACCACACCAAGAATGGTATGTTTTAATGAAACATTACAATGAGCAAAGGTACAAAGCCAACCTGAGATAATCCAGGCCCAGGCTGAGCGATGGTCCTTACACAGAGCTTACCTCAATGCTCTTCAACACACTGACCATGTGTGTAATCATTAGTGGTGTGCTTTTTTGCGTATGTCATTATCAGGGGACTGCAGCCAGCTCTGTGGGTGTAATCATGTGATTTGATGAGATGACACACTAACCACTGGATTGTATAGCATCCCCCTGCTGGACACCACTATAGCATTATCTCTCTCTCTCTCTCTCTCTCTCTCTCTCTCTCTCTCTCTCTCTCTCTTTGCCTTTACCTTTCTCTTCCTTTCTCTTTCCTTCTCTCTCTGGGCCTCTGTGGTGAAATCAAGAGTAATAGCTGTGCAGGGGGACACTCTTAATGTCTGCACTCAGCTATATTTCATTTAATGAGGTGCATTAATGGTAATTAAACTACTTAGAACTATAATCCGGTTTTTACTACCTCCCTGTTTCTTGCTGACTATATCTGTCTGTCTATCTATCTGTCTCTGCCTCTGAGGAATCCTTAAACTTTTAGGAAAACGAAGAAAGATATGGCTGTTTTTCTGTGCCATCATAATCTGTGTTAAATCTTTCTGGCGACCATAAAATCCCAGTCCCACACGGACACCACACACACCAGCAATTGCCTTTTGCAGTTTCCACATTAGTAAGGCTGTATGAGGTCTAGACTGGGCAGTAATTGCTCATCATTAAGATATAGCACTAACGGAAAACCAGCGAGATAATTCTTTTTGGTTGCAAGCTTCGACAGCATAACTTGTGTGCTAAGGGTTGTAAAATAAATAACTTTGCTTGAAAACATAGAGGTGTTTCCTGTTTGTTGTCCACTAAAATCTTGGGTTTTGCTAATCTGCTATAGCATAAAGCAAAAAAAAAAAACAAAAAACCCATTATACTTCCTTTTAAAGACAGCTTATACAGACACATGATGGTAAGTAGGCATATAATTTTATCTCACCCCCTAATAGGAAACTAATATCAGTTACCTGGTTGGTTAGAAATAATAATAGTGTATTGTGTTTTTATTTTATGAAAGTAAACATACATGTATTTAATGTGTATAATGGAATTGTAGCTCCATATGTCTTGTTGGTGATGTAAAGTCTGTATTTGTATGTCTGTATATGACAAATGTAGGTTTACTGTCAGGTGCATTGGATTATATAATCATGTATTGGTATTGTTGTACGGCCATTATCCTATCGTGATGCAGTCAGAAGTGAAGTGCTGGTTTGGCTGGAGGCATGCTGTTAGGTCTATATCCTTGTTGGCCCACACTGGTGGTGGGGCAGCAGGGGCCTCAGGCACCACTGGAATTAATTACAGACAAAAGCAATGCTGTTTGGAATTGTCATACCAAATTTATCACTGGCTTTTTAATGTGCCTCATCTGAGGCTCTCCAAACTAGTCTGCTGCCTGGGGGCAAAGACGTCTTTCTCTTCCATGTTTTGTGAGTCTTTTTCCAAGTAAGGGACCCACATGTGCTGGAGGCTAGCTTAAATCTGGGATGGGAGGCTGTAAGAGCTAACAATGCTCCTATCAAATTCAAATATCCACCAGAGCCTGCTACCCCCAGGCGTGCCGGGAAAGACAAGGCCCCCCTTAGGGAGCGAGATACAAATCCTCCTCTGCCTTCTTTAATTCTGTCATTTTGGTGATGATAATTCTTTATTTGGTTTGATAGGATGGAATCTATGAAAGAATTAGAAACTCCAATAAAAGTAATAGTCTAAAAATGCCACTGGCTTTGGATTTGGATATGAAGTGCAAATTGCAAAATATCTCAAATTCACAATTTCATAGCTTTTATTCTGTCCCAAAGTGCATCATTGGTGGCATTCTTAAAACAACAAAGAATTTTTTTTGCTGAAGGAGTTCCTCAGAGGGACATTGTTAGTCAGCTCTTTTAGAGAAAACTAAGTCAGGATGATATAAGGTTAATTCGGGTGTGCTCTGGCCAGAGCCAGCAGAGCATGAACATATTTAAAGACATTTAGATGTTCTCCTTAATGCTACTGTTATGACTCCTTATATCAGAGAAACACAGATTTCCCAAATGTATACCCCTGCATAAGCCACCATTATATTACTGCTTCACCAGCACAAAGCCTAATGCCTTAGTTCAATAATAATACAGAGGGGACAGCTTATGTAAGGTGACACATCTATTGGTTTTGAGGCAACTGCATAAGACTGGGCCATTTTCCTGACCTCATAGAAAAGGGTTTTCAAAGATAAAATAGAAAAGTGACTGCCATATTACCAAAGAAACCACTGACTAGGGCTACACTAAGGGGTCTATTTTTGTGGTGTAACACTGGTGTATTGTTAATTTGATTGGGTGCATGTCATTTTATTTTTATTTTTGCCTAGTTGCTATTTTAATGACTAAATATGAACATACCTGCACAACAGGGGTGTGACATTCGAGATCTCCTGGCACAGGCATTTTCAAAACCACTTGATTTAGCTAGCAAGCAATTTCATTTGGCTATGCAAACTGGGCTAGCTAGCATATTTTGTTTATAAAGTAAAGGATTATTAACTAATTTATGAAATACTATGAAACAGCAGGAAGGACTGGATGTGTACTTGCATAACTATGAAAATCAGCAGGATGATTTTCAGGAAGAAGCCTAGATGAACATGCAGCACTAAAATTCAGGTACTTGAATGATAACTGAATGCTAAAAGGAGAGGGATTAGTTAGTGTAGCCAGGAGATGTCTAAAGAATGTTAGCATGATTTATTGCATCAAATAATCAAATGGATTTTTTTTATTCATATTTAAATGTAATAATTAAATGGCAACAATTATTTAATTGTTAAGGTATAGGCATTATTATTATTAGTATTATTATTACTATTATTATTAATAATAATAATAGTAATGATAATAATAATAATAATAATAATAATTATTATTATTATTATTATTATTATTATTATTATTATACTTTTCTTAAATGTGATATGTGACTGATTCACTTGGTACAAAAGCAGATAAAACAAAAATATATGAGAGGTATGTCCTAAAAGTTCTTTCATTCAGCGACACTTTCACCACTAACATATCCACCATATGACAAATACACATAAACAACATAAACGCATAATTTTACTGTTGTTTTATGCTGTAAAAATATTTTATTTGGTAGGCCTCAAAAACAGAACAAATTTGCCCTGAAGGAAAGGAAAGATCCGCTGCTGGCCTGATAAGTTTGTATTATTTCTTCAGGATGTAGCTAACAAAAGAGTGTAACAAAGGAGTGCAAGAAAGGGGGAAAAAGTGTGTGAGGGGCACAGCAGGCTTCTCTCAGTGGACCCGCCTTTCCTCCTATGATTGTCATGCAAGCTGGGTTGTATGTAATAATGTGGCCTTTAATGACAGAATGATAGACCTGCCAAACAGTAGCTGTGCTTCCATACACAGCCTCTTGCTCTCTCTCCCTCACACACACACACACACAAACACAATGCTCACACATATCCCAGCAGGGACACATTAGCATATCCTCCTCAATTCTCAGTCCACGTTAACATAATCCATATTTGTTGGGTAAAGTCCAACAGTGAGGCTCCCCGTACAGAGAGTTTATGCTGCTATGACACTCTTCAAAGGCAGCCCATCCCATCACAGAGAACATGCTTGACCAGCTAAGCAATTCAGAAATGCAAATGGCAGGGCTGACTCCCCTGCACCTCACACTCACATGGACAAATCCTTTTTGGCGCCGCATCTTTCTGTCTGTCTGACGTATTATTCTTCAATACATCATAGGTAGATAACATGTGAACTTTATTCTAAATGCTGAAAAGTACTGAGAAGGATAAGTAAATACAAATAACTATTGTGTTATATAAAGTGCAGTTTAGTGTTAGGATAAACCAGCACACATCAGTTCTTAAGACAAGTAAGGCTTTCTTTATAAGATATTAGTTTCAATAAGATTGTACCAATAACTGCACCACCAGTGTTCATTTACTTATTTACTGATACGATTTCCCCTTGACCTCCTAAAGCACTGTCTTAATATTGAATTCATTCCACTAGTAAGTGTATACGTCCATAACAGTCCAACCCCATCACTTATCAAACACCTCATTTCTGGTGAGTGGTCAGGTGGTTTTAACTGTCTGTTCTTGTCCAAAAAATATTTGAATGGATCAGGTCTGCAGCTATACACAGGTAACCTCTCAACGGTTGTCTTTATGACAAAACTACACAATGCATTCATTGGCGCCTCTACATGTATCGTGAAAATCAAACAAGTTTCATCTAGACTGGTTGCTACAACATGTGCCCATTAAAGTGCAATATTAAAAGGTACATTAGTGAACTTCAAAGACCTAAATTAGACAGTAACAGGGAGAGATTATATTTACTACTTTACCCCAAGGGGGGCTAGTAAATATTTGACGAGACCATAAACATGAACATACAGTAGATCCTAATCTACACTCTGAGTTTTATCAGTAGAAAGGCCTTTTACATCACTGACATGCTCTTTCATGTCCTCTGCTCTGTTTACGGAATGAAACAGGAGGCACCAAATTCTTCAGAGCAGACATTCATAAAACCAGAGCACGGTTTTATAGGGACCATAAGCAATAGTTGGGTGGAACAAGCTTATTGCTTAAATGTTCATAATGACCAATTACATTTTTTTTAAATTAATGAATAAGTCCAGCTGATGCACTCAGTGGATTCTAGTCAAAACACACCAGCAACTAAGTGTACTCTATAAGGTAATAAATTCCAAAAGAATCTCAGAATATTGTTTTATTAAAAAAGGCATTTAAAAGTTAACCATTACGCATATATTTTGCCACTGAATATTTCACAGTTAGTGAGCCATTCTTGTCCCTCAAATAGTTAACATAAAAGTAAGCAATATTTACAACATTTAAAATATTTAAACATTTAAAATCTTATGCTCAAAACATACTTTTCCCTGAGGCATCAAGTACAATTTAGTGTCCCACACAATCCACTCAACTGTATTACCTGAAAAGATTAATTCCTATGAAATACTTGGAATGTTCAAATATGTGCCAGTGCAGACCACTTTCCTGTATTTTTCATCTACTGTGCAATTACCTGGTGAGGACTATGAAGCAAACTGTCTCCACACAAGCACATACACACATCCAATTTGTAGTGTTTTGGGAGAGTTGGGACCACCCTCTGTATGGCTTCTACCTGGGCTCACTGCCCAGAGACAGAGAGATAGAGTTAGATACCCAACATACAATATTACTTCAGTAAAAGTCCCACTTTAGTGCATTTTAGTACAAGTACAAAATTATTTCCCCGTCAAATGTTAAATATCCAAAGTAAAAGTACCATGATTTATTATGGCTTTAAAGTCCTATTATCCTTTTTGTAACAAGACTGTGTAATCAAATCATTCATGTAAAAAGACACTAGTGTCACGCCAATCTTTTAATAAAATGCCATTACGTAGTCTGACTGTAATGTTTATTAGAATTAATATAAGTGCAAAACAATGAATGCAAGCAGTTTCCAAGTGGCTATAAAACAACTTTTTACAGTTTCAGTTTAAGGTTTATCTGCAACTTTAGTTGCAAGTTTTGAGCTTTGTAATGTAAAAAAAATAATAATAATAATGCAATGCAAAATCTCTTATAGATGTACAACTGGTTGAAGATCTTGAGTGTGAAGGCCATAGATTATTATCATTTTTTTATCAAAACCATTCAGTGAGCCTTCAAGCCCTGTGAACTGGAGCAATGTCATTCTGACATGCCCATAAGGATAGAAATGTTTCACTATAGAATAAAAGTGAAGAGGCAGTCAGAAGAATGTTGTATAGAATTGCAGTGGTTTAAGGCAAACCATAGCAGCAAATTCCCCCCCCCAATAAAATAAAATAAAATAAATAAATAAATAGGAATAGAATTAACAGAGGGAATGGATTTGTCACACACACACACACACACACACACACACAAATACAATTTTATGCAAAGCTATGTGTTATCAGGTGGCTAAATTGCACTGGCAGCAGTGGAGCAGCAGGGGTCACAGGGAGTCTTGTACGGGAAGTAGCCATGTGGGTGCATGCATGTGCAACTGTGTAACGCATGGAAGCACACACTAACTCAATAAACACACACACACATTTCGTAATCAAACTTATATATAACCTTCATATAATCAAGCTTGCCTTTATCCCATGCTCAGTGGTGAGCCACCGTATTGTGGTGGCTGTCATTACCTATTAGACATCATGATATATAAACCTACATCTGTTTGCTTTTATTTTGGCTGCTTTTAAAAAGAAGGTGTCACTCTGCTATTACCACCCCTCCTGTGAGAGCAGACAGTAGAGGGAGTTAACACAACTAATTAAGTGTGCGTGACATGTTAAAGAGAGCAAGGGCCCTACCACATATGTTAGTGTGGCGGCGGCTGGAGCTGCTCTTTGTTTGGGAATTGATGGCGTTTCGCTTGGCCGTGTCTTTGGGGAGATTCACTGACCTGAGAAGGTCCCAGCAGAGGGAAAAACCCCCCACTATTACAGTTTCACTCGTTTCAGTTCACCCCCTTGTCCTCCCACTCTCACTCTCATCCTTTTCCCCCTGTCTCTCTTTACCACCTTTGGTCTTCTCTTTGCTCAGTCCTGTTTTGTTCTTACAATATTCTCACCTCTCCAGTTTGTCCTTAACTTCCAACTCCTGCTGTCTGTGTCCCCTTTCATTCTGTCTACAGCTCAGTAAAGATTGCCAACAACTGTAAAATGATAGACATCGCCTCATTCACTCCTCCCACCGATCCCTACTATACCCTTCTGACATACACCTCCGTCTGTCAGCACTCTCGCTTGTCTTTATGCCCCCAACCCTCTGTCTTTGCCCTGTGAAACTACCATACAACACATCCCACTGCACCATCAGGGCAGCTCACTCATTTGCCCCTGTGTGTCGGCCCTGGTGCCCACCCGCCAGGCTGGCCTGCAGAGCCTGCAGCTTAAACGCTCATTTTGTGCCTCTCAGCACGGGACTTATTGATATAAATAGCTGTGCACAAAGTGCACACTCTGTTCTCTCCTGGACTGTGTGTGTGTGTGTGTGTGTGTGTTTGGGGGTAAAGATGAAAGATGACCGCACTGGACACAAGCTAAATGACACTTTTCATTATCATCACAGAAGGTAATTATTGTCTAACTTTTTGGAGGGCATAAAAATAAACTAGAACTAAGGTTCAGGAATCATTTCTAAAGGGATTAAATTATTATACTGTCCATCCTAAACCAACCCATACAAAACGTTCAACTAGTAAACTATTAGAGGTACATTTTCAGCTAAACACATACACACACACTCACTGAACTAAGAATCAGCCATCAAAACAACCTTTCAAAGACACAGGCTTTGTCAGTTTGTTTTGTTAATTTTACCATGGCTACAGAGACTCCCTGGGATTTAAAGAGTTAACCAGGTTTATTGGTGTGTAAACAAAAGCATGGGAGAAAAGTCCATCTCTTTCAGTCACCTAAACCTATGTGACATCAGATTAATCTTTCCCCATTAAGATGACAACACAATTTGCTGAGAAGTTGAGTGTAAATAAATACGCAGAGGGAAGATAATACATCAGAAGGCTGGCTAGTGAGCCACCATTACAGGGGGGCATTTATTTCCATCCACACGCACAGAAATGGGCAGGTGGGGGTGTGCTATCTGATTTACAATGAGCCGCACCAAAACTTCCAAACCCTGCAAGTGAAATAAGGATGTTTAGGTGCTGAAAAATTAACTTTCATTATGCTAGTCATTCCGAATTTGCACATGCACATGCCATGTTTTGCCACACAGATTCTTTCTAGCATATTCATAAAGAACTGGCAGTAATACACAGTCGCTTAGCACATAACAGTAGTTTTGTCACCATTAGCTATTATTGAGGATGCAACACCAAAAGCCCATCTGGTGTGTGAGTTTGTGTTGTGTGTGCCTTTTAAATCATAAGATTATTTTATTGTGTGTGTGGGTGTGTGTGTGTGTGTGTGTGTGTGTGTGTAAGAGAGCATGAAATGCCAAAAAAAAAGCTGTCTTTCTATGATGTTCTTTTAAAAGGAGATTTTCACCAATAAAACAGCAATCTGTGCTACCTCTGCCGACTCGGCCCGATACAGAACAGCCCACATTACTTCATTGTGGTTTGTATTGATTGAGCTGTAATTGATCTGATGGCTCTGTGTGATAATTGACAATTATCCGTGATTACAGACGGCAGCTTAGAGGCCGATTCACACAGTGACCGGCATTATGGGAAAGAGCACAATGGATGAACAAACACAATCAATACAGCAAAGACAACAGCTGAGAAACAACACCCCACTGTCAGTCGGTGGCTCTGCATGCACAGCAGGAGTGCTGCCAAAGACATCACATCATTTTCTGATTAAAACGAACAAACCGTCGTTAGTCCAAAAAACTAATTCCATGAGCCTGTTTGTGTAGCTGTGCAAGATTTAAGCTGTGTTAGTTACACACACACTGTGTGTGCAGGGCGATAAGTGTGTGTCGATGGAGCGTACTGGTGCGTGTCTGACCCTGGTTGATAGGTCCCCTTGATTCTGTTCAGACAGATGCAACTCATTGCAGCTTAATAAATCGCTCGGCCCAAGGGAGCGCAGCTAAATGCTTCTATTAACTCTGAAACATGTCAGCCAATATAAAAAGCTCCTGACCCCTGCAAAGGTCAACTGTGACATGCATGTTTACTCAGAGAAACAAGATCAGATTGGAGAGCCCTGTTTTATGAGGAAGCTTAAAATGGAGGGGGAGAGGGGGGGCAGAGAGAGAGAGAGAGAGAGAGAGAGAGAGACTTTGTTCCTGTAGAGGACTCTGTCTAAATACCATCTCTCTCTCTCTACAAAAATCCAGCTTGTTGTAGCATCAAAGGCAAAGGTACACAGATATAAAAGCTACAGTGAACCAAACCTTTCCTGGGCGCTTTTACGTAAGAGTATTATCTAAGGGCTTTTTGTAGTGACTACTAGACAATTTAGGGGTTTTGCATGGTTACATCCTAGTAAAGTAGAAGACATAAAGGGTGTCGTATGTTTATGAGAGTGCAACTGCACTAGACGAGCTATATGCACTATTTTAAGCATTTATAAATATTGTCACCTGAACTGTAAATTATTCTCACATTATTCACATTTGATCTAGCCTATAATATATGTGCATAGAGGAGAAAATAAACTGTGGATCAGGGTAAAAATGTCCTAGGTCATGTAATACTGTAAGATCTATATTCTCTTGTGTTTTGTACCAAGAGATTCTGGTGTACTGGTGTACAATTTAAAATCCCTTTTCACTACTTTCTCCTCTATAATGCATACATCCTCCGAACACCCAATTCTTATTTCCCATTACTAATCCCTCCATCTCTCCCAGCAGCAGTCTTAAAAAAAACCAGTTCCATGTTCCCTATCTTTTCTCCTTGTTCCCTATGTTAACTCCCCAGACCCCTGCTATAGCTTCATCAGAGTAATACCCGCATCCTGATGTGTGAACAGGCAGCAGCAGAACTAACAGCCTGATCCACAGAGCACCCACACGGCCCACATATTAAGGACGCACTCACAGCATTAACTAGCATTAATGAACTGTTTGCTTATGCTGTAATAATTAACTTCCATTACATTACTTTGTGTGATTACTTTCTTAATTGCCTGAATTATGCATCAATTTAATATCTAATAAGCAGCCTCAGACATTAGACAGTGTTCAGAAACAAATTGCAGGCGGTTTCTGCGGCTTTAATTAAAGGCAGCAGAATAAATGAAACAGTACAGGATAGATGTCTCACAGTGATTTCCTGCAAGCTTAAATATGCTATTTATTATAAGTGCGTATAAAACCCACTCTCTCCTCAGGACGGCAAACCACAAGATGCCAATTACAGCATGTCAGCAGTGGTACTACTGCTTTTTACTATTCAGATTAACACATGCATTCAAGGGGATTCAATTTTGCATTATGCAAATTCTCTTGCATGTCATTTTTAAATTTCTATGTTTCGTGTGTTTAATGGTTATGAATCAGAAGCCTGCTTTCCCAAAAGGCAGATTCTGATTATGAGGGAGAACAACCACTGATATGCAAAGTGTTATTGTGCCACGCTCCAGAACACTCACTCTTTGGGGTAAAGCTAGAAAAATTCATTGGTGTGTGGTGATCATATTAAACAGATGAAGTGTTATTATAGCAACAAAGAGGCTGACCACAAAACTTAAATATTAACTTAAACAAGCAAGCAAAAAAAGAAACAAAACCTCAGTTTGATTTATTTAGCTTTCTGGATTCTACAGACCAGTAACCTCTATTCATTAACGAAAGAAAGTAAGCAAATTATTGATTTTCTTCTACGTTTGTTCACATTTCTTGTCATACATGCTGTGACCTTGTGCTGTCACTTTGCCATGCTACATTAATTACACATTTAGGCTCAGACTCACCCGTCTCAATTACGCCAAGCTCAGTACACAGACAGTGATCTGATCTGAGGCGTTTACACTGCCTTTTAAACAGCTTATTAGAACCACCCCCCCTTCTCAACACAAAATCGTTATAAGCTCTGACACACACTCCTTTCTCCCTGCCTCTGTGTCTTAATTTTATCCTGAATTCAAAAAGTGATATGTTTACATTATTGTAGAGATCAATACTATCACCAGAATCACAACAGTGAGAGCTGCACATGTATGGGCATTTAAGCTCCAGGCCCTGTAATCTCAATAATAAATGTATAGGATGAAAAAGACCTGCTGAAGGACAAGGAAGAGAGTGAGGTGTGTGAAGCGGGCTATGCCAGGTTAGATACAAAATGATGTCAGCAAGCAGACGCTTCACAGAACTCATCATATTTTCTGACTGCTAGTATTTATGTCTGAATACACGTGTCATGTCAGTTACCCAGAGAGTGGCCTCATCTAAAAACAAAATCTCTCTCTTTCCCTCTCTCTCTCTCTCTCTCTCTCTCTCTCACCCCCCCCCCCCAAATAATAAAAAAAAAACACCGGAAAATGCTATTTTTTTTACCTGCTTCAGTACACATAGGTGAAGTCTACTCCTCGACCCCCCCATCCCCACCCCTTCCTCTTCAGCAAATACATGCCCACACCCACACACATACACACGTCTTAAAATCAAAGACAGATCTTGCGGCTGTTATTAAGCATTTAAGCATGCTTGCGCTCTAAAGGAGAGAGCTGACACAAAACAGACCATTCCACACACCGTCTACATGTGTGAAGACTGTGCAGTGTGTGAGATGAGAATTTTAAGTAGTGTGCACCGCAGAATTTAAATACAATACGCCAGAGAGGAGGCAGAGAATGTACGATAATCCATTATCACTTAAAAAAAATCTTATTTTATAAAAGACTAATTGTCTGTGTTGACTATTATTCTATTTTTTTTTCTACAAAATATGTCATTTATTGATAAGAAAAATATTCTGTAAAAAGTCATACATATATATGGCTAAATAGTGGCTATATGTAATTACAATTATACACCATTAATGCTATATTTTTCAAAGCTATAAAATTTTTGCCCATAAAGATTAAAATAAGGAAATGCTACCAAGATATAAAGCACAAAATAAACAGTAAATCAGCCTCTGCTTCACTTTCTTTCCATAACTCTTTATGTGTGTGTGTGTGTGTGTGTGTGTGTGTGTGTGTGTGTGTGTGTGTGTGTGTGTTCTTGGCATCGATGAGTGGGCTCTAATAGGCCTGCTTAGCCTCTGAGTGACCCAGTAAGGCAGACTGTGGTAGCCTGATGTGTCTGGGCCTTCTGTTCCCTGCTGGGAGTGCAGGCCTGCTGGAGGTCACCATTACTGCTGCTTCTTTTAGCTATGCTGTCTCTGCCAAGAAAATCCTTCTATTACACATTATCAAACATGCTACAATACTGTGATTATCTTTGAAAACATCTGGGATTAGAATGTACTGGCCATTGTCAATGGACAATGATGTGTACCCTTGTGTAGTATATACCTTAAAGTGGAATGACAACCACCCAAATCGATATTATACACAGAAACATGTCAATTATAATAATCATTCTTTTTATTAGTGCTGTAAACCTTAGTTGAGTAGTTCTGACTGTAATTCAGATATTAGCTATAACGGCTCATTAACATTGCCCTGGAGGGCATTTAACAAAGAAACACGAAAATTTTTTATATGAAGTTTTCTGTAAGAAGATGTTTATTGAAACAGTTTGTAAGGGCATGGGCAGGTCACCAGGATTAAGGATAGTGCTCTTTCTAGTTTCTTTAAATAAGAGTTTTTAACAATTTTTTGACATTCGGCAAACTTAAATCTAATAATGTAATATTGCTATTAATATAAATTCAATATTAAAATTCCTAAATAGAGCAATAAAACAGTTTGAGCATGCTGTTATTGGAAAATTAGGCATCACACCAACTAGCTTATAACTTTTTTTATAACGCCATATGCGTTCAAATTCAGTAAAAAATTCTTCATTCCATCGCCACAAACCTAAAATACTGCCTATCTCCACACCGTCCACTTAAAAGGAAGAAAAAAGTAATGGGAGTATTTAAAAATACTCACAATATCAAAATCATTCATATTTCAGTACATACTAAAGGTGATCATTTCTCGACTCACATACAGAAAGACCATTTATTTAAAAAACGAAAATGTCTGTCCTAGATAATTCCTCAAGACTGCAGTGTTGCTACTGGGACAGTAAACACTAAGCACTGTATTGTGCATGTGTCCATTTTTGCTGACAGCACAGAAGCCCAGGCACGCTTCAGCACCATTACTGATCCCAGATCAGGCCAGAGAGCTGATGAGCTCCCTGACATTTTATACACACAATATAAGACATGGATCATCTTAAGGGTCTCAAATAATGGAGGATATTTGTGTCACTGGTGTGATGAATGCAGTAATGAATTAAGAAATGCATCCCTCTGGAGCTAAAAAGGTTATTCTGTATGTCTAGAATAGTTTTTGTCTGACACACCTGATCATAAACATAATTCAGCAGGGTGGAATGGCTAAGGTCTGAGGAGAAGTATGCATCAGCGGCATCCTGTGCGCATCCGCACCGAAGAACCACTATCCAGGCCTAATTAATCTAGCAAAAGTTGATGGAAATAAAGTGAATGTATCTGACAATAGATTTTAAAAATTGTCATGCTTTCATGATGAACCTACTAAAGAATTAAAGTGACATTGAAACAATTATATTTAACTAGCAATATACTGAAAAATAATTTGCAATCAAAGAAAATATGATAAAAAGCGTATTAAATTGCATACGTGAAAGCAATCTATATACAAATAAGAGTGTTGTCTTATTCAGCCAGCACACAATAAACCAGACACAAAAATTCCCATATACATGTTACAGGTATTTTTTATATGAACAGTGTTTCTGAAGGTAATTTTTTGCCTCTAAAATAAACAATCCAAACCGCAGATCAGTTGCGGCTTCTTGTCTCTTTGTATAAAATGTGCCAAACTGTCTGCCCTGTGTTATGTCGGCCTAATGGACACTGTAGCTTCTATTTTACTCACATAAACAGACAGAACAGTTGAATGGGCAATGAATAGGGCATATGAATTATGCATATTATATTACCATACCTCTCTGCTATCATGCTTTCCAAAAGCACAGGCTGAGGAATTGGCCCCAACAAAGATATTGAACAATTTCCTACATGGTTCACACCCAACATAAATATAAAAGTCAATTTAGCTTGTTCAGTAAAAGGATAAGCTGTACGAATGTCTCTGGTTGGCAACACTTTTCCAGGGACTCAAATGTAAACTGGATAATTGAAAAGAAACACACTGAGCCAGGAGTCCAATGGCTTATCAGTGATATGGATGGGGAAAAGGCAGAGAGAAAGAAGGAAAATGGAACGAATTGTTCCATTGATTTTCCTTTACAAATCAAAGGCAGATAAATCAAACAGTTTTTTTTTTCTCGGCTGCAACTCTAGAGCTCTTAACACAGCCCACATAACATGTCACAAACTATTATTTGCAATCATGCCACCCTTATTAATCTGGTGTGCAAATGAATAAATTGTTGGACAAGAGTCGCAAAGGGATTCATTGAAATGCAGCACACAAGCTGGCTGTATTATGTCTCAAACACCGAGCAGAGTGCTAGTCGATGCACTGCCCTTTCACATTGAATTCCGCTTCACTAATTCATATTCAAGTTGAAATGTTTTGGAGAAGAATAATAAGGAAAGAAATTAAAATAACAATTGTACATGTATTTCTCTGCATACGCATGACAGAGAGAGAGAAAGCGAGAGAGAGAGAGAGAGAGAGAGAGAAAGAGAGAGAGAGAGGGAAAGAGATAGCCAGAGTTAGTTAGAGGTCACCACAGCCCAGTCATTTGTTCTCTTGACTCTGTGAGAGTTTTAAAAAAATGCATGCATGCATGTCGACAAGTGTATTTTGCTTTAGGATGTGACAATTTGGAATTAAGTGAAAAATGTGCATGGTTAAAACACTGCACCTTTTCATTGTCTTTGGTGTTGACTTAATCTTGGTTTTATTGGAAAGAACCAGCTAGCCAGTATTCTTTCCAGTATTCAAATTAATTTCAAGCTCAAATTAATTAAGACCACTGGCAAATTATTGAATATAAGATGACATGTTCAGTGTTAGTAGATCTCTCTTAAGGCTGTTGAAGAGTTTGCCATTGTATGCTCCGTAACCACCTCCCTTCTGGCCTTGTAATAGTTACTATTATCCCTCCTGCCCTTTGTAGCTTGCACCCTCCCACTAAACAAGCAGAGCCTTACAGCTGATCTTTTCATAATATTTTAAAGAGGGCATCCCTGCTGGAGAGGCGTGGTGAAGAGGGACAAATTAGAGCTGACAATCTCCACTTAAATCAGAACAATCACAACTCCTAGGGGAGCATGGTCTCACAGGGCACAGGGCCGTGTTAAGAGCCCTCCACATCCACATCCCCCTTCATACACAGACAGACACACACACACACACACCCCTTTTAACAGGCTGCAGAATGTCAACAAGCCTACTCTGAATGAACCAATAAAGCCACAAAGGAAAGAGGATTTAACAGTTAATATCCCACAGTGTTATAAAGTTAGATACAGGGGTTGCTTCACTATATTTTTTGGCAAATTGTTTGATTGGCAATCCAGTTTGGTCCTTGCCCAAATGTATTTACATTATTATTCCGTTGATTTTTTTTTTTTAGGTTTAATTGATAGCAACCGTTTTTTTAAATGAATGCTTATATCTACATGGTAACACTGCAGATACAGTGTTATACAGTGATACAGACTGTTCTGAATTATATTTGTGCCTGACTTGATTGTGAATAAGCTTAATTTATTAATCCTTTATGAGCTTACAGCATCTGATGTCTTATTCTGGTGTCTTGCATGAGTTGTTGTGCTTTTTACTGTACGTTTACTGAAGTTTAGTTAAGGTGCTAAATCAGACTGGGCAACCTACAGTAGTGATTACGCCACATCAGCCTCTCTAAATCTTACATTATCTTTCCAAGTCTTGATGGAGGGCCCTCAACCAATTAAAGTAAGGAAGTCTAAGAGCAGGAAAAGTCACAAGCCACTGTTTTATTACACAAATGACCCTTAAAAGAATAGTGCTATGGATGACTTACTTGCAGGGGATTACACTGAAAAAAGAGAGAAATGCAAAATAAACGTAAATACCACTGAATAAGCCAAAATGAAATGTATTGTAATCACACATTCTTGCATAATATACAGCTACAAATAAAATGCAATGCTTAGGCACCTACAGTAGGCACCTAAACAAAGCTTATGTACTGAATGTATACTTAACAAAATAACTTAAAGCATGAAGCCTCTAGCCTCTGACATTACATACCGGTATACCCTAACATCAACTCTAGTGTTTATTGCATAACATAAAAATAAAAACATTTTAGTGTCATTAAAGTATTGTACAGCTTGGGACAGTATAATGCCTTTAATGCCTTTAAGGCATATAAATGACAGAATTGTAGTGTTTGGAACATTTCAAAATACATGTATAAGAAAAGGCCAACACAGCATATTGTTATAAATGAATCATTTCTCATTAAGTATTACATGTCTGGATTCTGTAAGAAATCAGGACAAGATTTCAACAGAAAGGAAATTAAGACCATATAAAAGATTGACCACACAGAGAAAACATAGAGAACAGTGTGCATTGATTGCTTAAATACTAAATAAATTATATAACCCTGTAAACCACCAGTAGTGGTTCCTTATTTATAAAAATAAATGTATAAATGATTGAACAATGCAGACAGTTATTATATGTGCCCTGTACAAGTGGGTACAAATACAAATGCATGGTGTGTAGTGAAGTGTCACTGGGATACAATAAATATTATTTTTATATCCTTTCTAGTTCTTAACTAATAATTTGCAAACATTACATCATTGAAGACAACAAAGCCAGATGGGTACATGTGCTTTTTAAAATGACACATTTTCCTGAAATGAAATGGTACAACACTTCAGAATACAGATTACAACAGCTTAATTAATTTACACAATAAACTGTCGTATTCATGCATTTATGAGTAATTTTACTAGTAAGCTTATAATGTCACTGGTCAGGAAACAACAAAATAGTATGTATTATTCTTTGTACTATAGCATTATTTATACAGTTGTAGTCCAGTAGAAGGCATTAAACTGCACTTATGGTTAGTTCATTACAGACTCTTGCAGTGGCTAATAAAGGGTATAATGGCCAAGCTACTGTGTCAGTAACACAAGTGATGTTAATTGAATTATTCATACTTTTACTCTATTGAAACATTAGATCCAAATGCATATCAATTTTACCATTTACAGGCAGACAGACCTTCTGTCATGTACTGAAATCACATAAAGGCAGGAATCTGGGCAGATTTGAACTTCAAACTTATCCCACTCCACATCTTAGCCTGTGCAGCAGAAAGGAGAGCAAATTTATGAGCTGTGACTAAAGCAGTTTACCGCTTCTGATATGACCTTGAGTCTGCCTTCATCCAAATGCAAACTCAATTGCTTCAGTTACTTACATTCTCCCTCACCACCATTACAGGGATCTCATTTATATGTGTCGTAGAGTGTTGTAGAGAACCAGGAGGGTTTAGTTGCACCATTACAAAGATGTTGGTTAAGATAACATAAAAAATAATGTTACATTGTGCAGTCTTACAACGGTAGGCTAATGTCATAGAGAAAAAGAGAAGCAGAATGGTGGATACAGAAGAAAGACTTCAATATGGTCTATTTAAACTATACAGTTACACTCCATAATTTCATTGAAATGTTTTATTCAGTATCAGCAGTTTGCTTCTACAGATCAATTTTGCCATAAGTTCTGCTTGCATTGTGACAAGCCATTGGACAGGCAAGTCCTGCCATCTGAAATCTGTGCCTAATTTACTATTGAAAACATGCGGGTACAACATGGCATTTTCTTTTAATCACATCTCATAGGAATGCATGCACTGGGCCAATACCCTGATGTGTTTCCTCTCTAAAAAGGCAAGAAAAATAAACTGGCAGTTAAGCTTCACCCTAATTCCTAGGAAACCATGGGACTGGGCTCCAAGCATGAAATCATTTACATCTGTGAAAAGTTCATTTTTCCTCATCTATTAACTCAGAATAAAACTACCATCACTTACCATGGATCTTTTCATTTATAAGGGCTCTGCCTCGTAAGAGAGAGATCTGAGTCCAAATTCTGCACTCACGCTCTGCTAATCAGAGAGGGAAAAAGCCAGTCAAAATGGCTCCCCTTGCAGAATTAAAAATCCGGACCTCAAAGAGACCCATTTTGCCTGCAGCTAAAGTGCCTGTTTATCAGATGAGACTAACATGGGTTTGAAATAAAAAACCTTTGCCATAAATCTAGCAGTCTTTTATGTGCTGGGGAGACGCTCTGGCTCCCTATGTATTAGCATTTTGGCTGAGTACAGTCAGAACAGCAACTGTGAGCAAGCATCGCGTGATAGAAACAGAAATGCATGAGGAATTAGTGATAGCTCTAATCTTAATGGGCTCAGGTGAAGATATATATATATACATATACACACACAGGTGCAGGTCATAAAATTAAAACATCATGAAAAAGTTGGTTTCTTTCAGTAATTCCATTCAAAAGGTGAAACTTGTATATTATACTCATTCATTACACACAGACTGATAAATTCCAAGTGTTTATTTCTTTTAATTTGATGATTATAACTGACTACAAACGAAAACCCCAAATTCAATATATCAGAAAATTTGAATATTTCCACAGTCAGTGATGGTTTGGGGTTCCATGCCATCTGCTGGTGTTGGTCCCATGTGTTTTCTGTGGTCCAAGGTCAACGCAGCCGTCTACCAGGACGTTTTAGAGTACTTCATGCTTCCTGCTGCTAACCAACTTTATGGAGATGTAGATTTCATTTTCTAACAGGACTTGGCACCTGCACACAGTGCCAAAGCTACCAGTACCTGGTTTGAGGATCATGGTATCCCTGTTCTTAATTAGCCAGCAAACTAGCCTGACCTTAACTCTATACTCCTAAATCTATGGTGTATTGTGAAGAGGAAGATGCGATACGCCAGAAACAACAATGCAAAAGAGCTGCAGGCCACTATCAGAGCAACCTTGGCTCTCATAACACCTGAGCAGTGCCACAGACTGATCCAATCCATGCCATGCCACAATAGTAATTCAGTCAAAAGGAGCCCCAACTAAGTATTGAGTGCTGTACATGCTCACACTTTTCATGGTCATACTTTTCAGTCAGCCAGCATTTCTAAAAATCCTTTTTTTTTGTATCGGTCTAAAGTAATATTCTATTTTTCTGAGATACTGAATTTGGGGTTTTAATTAGTTGTCAGTTATAATCATCAAATTGAAAGAAATAAACACTTGAAATATATTACACAGTCTCTGTGTAATAAATAAGTATAATATACAAGTTTCACCTTTTGAATGGAATTACTGAAATAAATCAACATGTTCATGATATTCTAATTTGTGATGCCGAAAAAATCGTTCTTCAAAGGATCTTCTAAAATGTGTTTAAGTTTTATTTTTTGCCGCTCCCACTCTCGAGTGTACTGCATATCGCATTACGTGTCCGCTCAGCCACCGTAGAAGAGAACCGCCACCGAACGGCAAGCTAGTAAACCAGCTCTGTTGCTAGCGGACGCCCTTCCGACAAAATGATACAAAATATAAATGAAGTAATGCATTATGACTTTAAAGCCTGTGTTTTATTTTACATTTAAAGGTGAATACACTGTGGTAGATCAAAGTCTATGTTTACTTTTGTATTAATATATTTTGAGTTGTTTGTTTTTTATTTAAGAAAAAACTAGGCAGCTACGCTAACCTAATACTAGTCATTTAAATTACAGAATGTTATGCACAATCCTATTTTTGGTATAAATATGAAATGATGCAAAAAGACTGGATACAGTAAGGAACCTAAAAGTAAAAAATCGATTCAAAATCAATTCTTAATCGAACCGTGACCCCCCCAAAAATCTGAAACAGGACTAGACTAAAGGTTAGCTTACATACAGTATATAATAAAACTCAGATGTCCAGGCAGCAATTAAATGAATGTAGGAGGCACAAATTTCTGCCAAGTTTTGTACGATATAGCCACATACCCATATAGCCATGTGGGACACAGTCATGAACCTGGATGAGTGCATCACACATGGCTATATGATCATGTTTATTTATTTGGCAGCATCTGATATTAGATGATTAACAAATGGACAGCAAGAGTCCATATTAGTTTATTCCTGGAGAACTGACCGCCATGTAATACCCTGTAAATAAATAAATGACTTTATGTCTGTAGGCCTATGTATATGATGCTTTTTTTTCCTGTTAATGAGCTCTCACTGTAGGCAGTATGTTAACTTAAATAAGTACAGTGGTTACAAGGCCCTTTCCTATGTGTTCGTCTTGTTGCAGTTCAGGAAGTGGCTATGTGTGTTAATTAAATGACTAAATGCAGTGAGTAACAGCATCTACCTTAAAAATCATCAGTGTATCTATTTGAATAGGACTAAATTACCAGTCAGCTGAAGAGGTGGACAAAAACAGTAATCTGGTATGTAATTTTCTCGGGAGAAATACAGGAAAAAAAAACACAGACGCAGCTAATCTGGAGTCAGATAAAATCACACAGGAGCACCTGTAAATAATGGACATACTGCAGGACTAAACGTAGATTTGATCCTGTCTAAAACATGATTCTGTCCAAAAGTAATCATGTCAAACATGACACCCACAGACTGCAGCGCATCATCAGGTCTGCAGAGAGGACCATTGGTGTGAAGCTACCCACCTTGCCAGATCTGCACATGGCCAGAACCAGGAAGCGTGCAGAGAACATCGTCTCTGATCCTTCACACCCTGGACGTCACCTGTTCCAGCGTCTTCACTCAGGTCGGCGTTTCAGCCAGTTGAGGATCAAGACCACCAGACTACAGAGAAGCTTCTTCCCACACGCCATCACACTCATGAACAGCTGAACGCTACCACAGAACATTCTGGACGCAGTCTGTTACTAACATGACTATTATATAGATTCCATATCCAGGACATTCTCCCTCACTTTATTCTTCTGTAACTGCACCTCTAATTCAGACTGCACTGTCCTTTACTGATGCACCCGGCACTTTACTGTAAATATATAACTCTGCACATTCTAAGTTTACAGGTGTGTGTGTGTGTGTGTGTGTGTGTGTGTGTGTGTGCACATGCGTGCGTGTGTGGAAGTGGATGGCTAGGTTGGATGTTTTTTGTTTTTGTTACTTTGTGATGTCAGTTATCATGCACTGTGAGCTACTGTAACCAAACACAAATTCCTTGTATGTGTGAGCATACTTGGCCAATAAAGTTCGATTCTGATTCTGATTCTGAAATCTGTTCTACTAAAACATTGTACGAACATTCTTAGAAATATATCTCGTCTAAAATGCTTTTCCGAATATTCGTCACATGTCCAGCCTTATAAGACATCCACTATAACATTTCTTTTTTGACAACACCGAACAAATACCCTCGGTCTGCTTCGTTGTAATCTTTCTGTTCAGAGTGACAATGTGTCAGCACAACATAAATGAGGCATCCTACTTTGACAGTCAGGTGAATCGGTCACAGCGGGGGTCTTACCTGCAAAATAAAAGAGAAAGAGAAACAAAAAACAAAGATGAGCGAGAGAGAAAAAAAAACAATCTAGCCAAACTGAAATCATCTTCAGATGACAGTGAAAGATGAGGGAGGTGACAGAGTTGCCGCGAGGCTTGACACAAGCTGTAATGGTTATTTAATCAGTTTACTTCAGTCTGATAATGTGAGTCGTCTCCTCCTTTTTCTAATTAAACACACATCACCTTTTTCCTCCCAATCCCCTTCAATGCACACACCCAAACAGTCGCTTGATACTTGGCAACACAATTACAGGGAAATTAATTGCAATAATGGCTTCCCTGGCTGCCAGAAATACGGCAGCGCATTCATAACCACAGGCTCCTGAGAGGCCGACCCGCGCACTGCTCTTGAAACAGAGAGGTCACTCGTTCGTTTTGCACTCATTCGTCTTGTCCCAGGAGGAGCCGTGCTGCGTGAGGAGGCCACGCACATCTGCTTTGTGTGGCTTCACACAGCTGCTCGCTGACTGAGAATGATGTGGGTGGGCCAGGAAGTCGTGTTCAGGTCAGACCTGGGATGCTAGGTCTGCAAAACTAGCATGAAGGAACGTACCTGATCTGAGATTTCGTGTCGAGGCACGATGAGAGAAAAAGAACAAATAAAAGCAGTGAAACTGTGAAACTTTGAACCCGTACCTGCCCCTACGAAGGCTGCTTTTTGTCAAAGTGATGGTCAAATGATCAGTGCACATAAAGGCCACTGCTAAGTGCTTTACGATATGTGTAAGGATCACATATTTACATATGCATTTTATTACAGTGTATATAATTTACTTTCTCAAAGGAAGAACATTACATAAGAACAGTATCTGGATGCAATACGGTTTTTGATCCAACTGCATGACTGAGGACTGAGAGTTGATCATGATCTGTCCTCTGAGAAGCCAGAAATAAATAACTCCAAGTTTAATAAAACTGTCCTGGTATAACTGTGTATATCCAGCACACTGGACATAAACACCCAGACACATAAATCTGATGAAATATAGTCTATAATCATGCAACCATCAATCTTCAAAAGTTAAAAAGGTGTAGGTGTAGATAAAGGCTACTCAGACACCAAAGGTCACACTTCAGACTCTGCTCAAAGGAGATGGTCATTATAGGATGTTGAGGACCTACTGTAAATCTCATCCCTTTCCTGGCCTTGGATTTGAGGCATTAAGGGCCTAATAATGCAGTAAGCTCTCAGCAGTGTTCTTTAGTCTCCACACCTTGGCTCCAGTAATGGAGAATTAGCTGTGTGATAAATGAGATTGCTTTCCATTCAGCCTTCCTCACCTCATTTGGTGACTTTTCACACCTGACTTATCAGGGGATGATAATAAACTTATGATAGTTGAGGCCATCTCGAAAATGACGATCATTTCATCTCGGTAAGAGAGCCGAGATAAAATCCTTCCTCTCATAAACTCCTGACATGCTCATGCTTAATATGAGTGATTTTCTGTCAATAACTCCATCAAAAAAGGCCATTTTTAACAAAGATTTTCACTGAATTGAAAGCGCTGACCTCAGGTCACTCTCCTGTCTTTCAACTCCTAATGAATTCTATTGTAAGCAAATGGATAAAAGCTGATTCCGGATCAGCACTTTTACTCTTCGACATTTGCATGGGCCCAGGAATAAAGCTTTACCTGCGGAAGATAAGGGATGGAGCGCTGAGAGATAGGGGCCGCTCTGAATTTGAAACAATCCCTTGACTGCGATAAATGAGAGCACTTTATCTGTCAGTTGGAGTGGATGGATCTTTATTCATTAGACAGGTTTATCCAGCAGAAGCTTGCATCGCCTCATCCGACCCTGCCATTACTGTGCCCTTTTCCTGATTTCTTTTCTAAAGCATAGTAATGATAAAGAAAAACGGCGATCATATCGGTTGCTTCTGTCGGCAAAAAAACAGAACTGCCATCGATAAAACCGATTAGGACTAAAAACACTAAACGAGAGCAAAATGTAATACAAATTATGCTTAAATGTAGCCATTAGGACATATGGAAGGATACACAGGTATCAGCATAACCTCTGAAGACTCAGCACATTTATTTAATATAGATCTATTTATAAGCTATGATAATATTATTAAGCCATTATATTCCCAATA
>JAOVVF010000047.1:15616629-15643550 GCA_028565595.1 Duopalatinus emarginatus
CTAAATACCTATACAAGACATAGGCCTTCATATTTTGTCACAATGCTAAAGGCCCAAGTATTCTCCGCCATTCCTGCCAATCACTTCAGCACGATTTAAAGCACAGCATAGGTAGAATCTTTCATAAGCCTCCTTCGTGTCACAGGGTTTCATTCTGCATAAAACACGCTGGTGGATATGCAGATATGCATTGTCAGATTTGCCCTCGAGGGGAAATGCTGCATGTCCATTTGGTGGAGCAGCTCTCCCCTGCTGAGCCGAGCTCAGTTCAGGACACTCCAACCACAAAGCACAGGGACCTCGTTGCCCTGCTCAGACATGACACACCACCTCCGCATACTACATGCAGAGAGTGTTCACGAGAAGGTCACACACACGCACACACGTAAGTCTCCATGCCAGCTGAACACACTGTTACAGGCAGAAGATGATAGTGATCTGATAATACAGGCTGAGATCTCAGACATGCAGCATGACCTCGTGCTCTGTTACAGCAAAAGGACATTCAGCCTGCTTTAGATCTGTTCTTCTCAGAGAGTAATTACACAGGCTTAATGGCAAGCCATGTTCACAGAGAAGACAAAGAAGGGGGAAGGGAACAAGGGGAATGAACGTCATTTTAATATTAGATGCATATTATTTGAAATAGCCAAGACAAGTATTGCTGTGGAGATCTAAGATAGTGTAAGACACCGTATTTTCAGCTATGGATAATATTTGTAGGTCTATTTCAAACCACCATAATTCATTTTTAAAAATTCAGCCTTGTTTATTATCACAAAAAAACTACTCATAAAACTATGCTGGTTTGTTCTGTACCATTTTATTTTATTTCATTATAATAAACTAGTGGGAAAAGTGGGTTATTCTCGAGTTCTTGTTTTCAAGTCATCCAAAATGTTCCCAATCTAGTTCACATTCATAGCAAAATGGTTTGCTTCTTTCCATAGTATGTAAGTTCATATAGAAAGAGTGGAGTGGATAGCTAGGTATTTTTTTTATACCAGGTTAAATTCCATACCATAATAAATAAAAATAGGAAAGCTATTTAAAAGTATTGCAATATTTCCTTAAGCAAACATCCTCCGTCACAAATTACAAACACAGGGCAGTGTTTGGATGCAGTACATATCTCATATTTTCTTGCGATAGACAAATAAATGGGAAGTACGACTGCAGCCTGAGCAGCCGCTTCATATGGAACACTGGGCTGTGAAATAGAGAATTTTATTGGTTTATAGAGAATGCAATAAAGGTGGAGAGAAAACTTTGCAGAATGAAAATATCTTTCTCCTTTTGAATGTCTATGCATTTCTTCACACTCAAGATATATGTGTCAGGAATTGCATTAACTTTATTTTTTGATGATTTTTTAAACACCACAGTGAGATGAAACACAGTGATTTCAGTTTGACCTCCATTCAGAAAGAAGACACTGCGTGCAATATATCAGGCTCATCGTTTGGCCCACCACCCTTCTTCCACTGAGTGCAGCTGTGTGTGGCAGTAGAAGAGCAGGTTTACTACAGCTGGGCCAAGCCTCTGGCCCTCAAAAGCCAGTCCTCTGGGGCCCACTACTCCTCAAAGACTCTGACATGTACACCGCTTGTCATATGGTCCAATTTGGTCAATACGGTCACACTGCTGCCACACTACAATAGATTAACCAGACACTCTTAAAAAAGCACATTATTTAAGTTAGTGGTTATTTCAGAGTGTTGGCCCAAGACTGGAATATATTGGACAGTATAGGGAGACAATTTCCATTTTGTGTTCAGTCCTCTGTGGCCTGCTGAAGTAGCAGTTATATATCCAATTCTAGTATTATTGAACAAATTAACTTTTGTGTATTTGACCATGGGATCTGTCTGTTAATGATGCAGAATATATTGAATAACATGATATAATCCACCTCCTTTGATTAATTACACAAAGCAAAACAAAACTTTCTGTTCACCAAAGATGCAGACTGAGCCAAAAAGAGGAAAGGGTGTCAATTAATATGTCATTTACACTCCTATTCATCCTCCAAGAGCATGTTTAAATTTGATTAAAGCCCGTCTGTTTAAATGTTAGTTCTAATAAAAGGCGGCGTAATGGTAGAAGAGGATTAGTGCCTGTGACACAAAGCCGGTCCCTGAAGTGCTCTTTAACTCAGCTGTTGTTACGGTTACGGCCGGGGTCTGCATGAGGCCACTCTTGATTGGAAGGCCCAGAGGGGCGGTACCAACCAGTCACCAGGGCATTGTTAGTGCCGTCAAAATGGCCGACAAAGAATGGCTGATTATGCGACTACATCCAACAGCACTAACAGGGAGAGTATTTGAATTTCTAACACAGCAGATGTTTGCTAGGCACCTCCATGCAGTGTGCATACACTGTTATGCTAATTTGCCAGTGTTTCCCTTCAACTTAGCTCAGAGTCATTAGAGCACACACTTAGCTTGGATCCTTCTGTCAAACTAATAATTGGCCATTATTGATATTAATTAACATTTTTTGCACCCCATCTCCATTCCTTGACCCAGTATCTGTTAGTAAATCTTGTTAGTGTGGGCCATTAGAAGCTGTAAAATCCAAGGGACCTCACGCTAGTCACAAGCCATTTATCAGAAAGGAACACAGCCCAATTAGCACCAAGGGGAGACAGTAGTCTTGATTCGCTGCTGACTACTTCTTGATCACCATTATAAATTGCTAATAGGGCAGCGAGTGCTATGCACCAGTCTGTAGGGGGCTGGTGCAGGCGGCTGAGTGTGACAGGTGAGGGAGGTGGTGACGGCCGCCAGGATGAGACTGGCCCATCAGCCAGTATTTATTACTGAAGCCTGTGATGTCACAGCTGATCCCTCTCTCCTGTAAGTCAATCAAACTAATTAGGCCCTGAGCATTGTAAGAAAAGGCCACAGAGGGTTATTCTGCTTTCTGACAAAACAATACTTTGAAAAATCCTAAATTGCAACAGCGCTTGATATTGAATAGTCTAACCCATTATTTTGCAATAAGGGCCACCGCTTAAGGTTTTTATGGCCACAGATCAAGAGATCATAATAGGAGCATATTGAGAGAAATTTTTCTTGCAAAGTTCCAAGGGACCTACTACAGCAGGAAAATATATCAAAAGCCTATCATGAGTGCTTGGATCTTCTGTGTAAAATCAATAGTGAGCCACAGAAGGCTGGAGTTTTCACTGTTCCCCTCCGTCATTTAAGAAGACTGTGCCGTATAGTGCAAGGCCCCTGGAGAGACAGTAGCTTAGCAACCATGCAGTTTCTGCGATTAACTATACAGTACCATGATGCTATTGTTGTCACTTTGGCCTTTGTTGCAAATATTGATGTGAAACTCATAAAAATAAAATAACCTTCAAAGTATCCTAATTTATGTCCTGGAATTAGTCAACATTAAGATTATATGCCTCTTCACAAAGATTTGTTCAAAATATCCAGTGGTTTTCACAGTAAATTACACAGGCATTCTTCAAAATCCCATCTTTAAAAAAAAAAACAGAAGGCCATAACAGCACAATTTCACTTTAGCTAGTTTATTCACCTGCCTTCTTCCTTTCACAAGTGAAAAATATGATACCACAGGTTCTTACAGAAGCCCTACAGGTCTATATCTCGCTGTCCTTGAGGCACATATATGGTTTCTAAAGTAACTCATCGCTGATGAGGAGTGATGTTGTCGATAAGAGGCATTCCAAGTGAAGAGGTTTAAGGATCACAGTCCACCAATAGACTGAGCAACAGACTGCACTTATTGTCAGTAGGCTTTCTGTCATTTCATTTGGCAGTCAGCTGTGTAGTTTTTATGTATTATAGCCTTAAATATCCAACATGTATTAAAAAAAGGAAAGAGGAAGAAAAAAGTGGTTTTCAGTGGTTTTCCTTCCCACTTATTCCACAGCATATAAATGTATTATCACAATAAGTATTTGAAAAGAACACAGAGCTCTCTAGCTAATCTGACCCCCTTTGACCCAGCAATGGGTAAGTCTATAAGTAAACAGTTGAAACACACTGATTAACGTAAAACTAAAACACAGAGAATTGATAAACATGATAAACGTGATAAACAAATTATGACTCAGGTTGTCATTCAGTTCAGGTTTATTTATCCCAAAATAAATCTAACAATATTTATTTCTGTATATTAAAATGATCACTTACCAATGGTGAAGCATACAATAATGACTTGTATTGGTAATACACTTTTGAGTGACTTAACTGAGTACTGTGTTGCTGCATTTCTCTGTAAGTGGAACAACAGTACTTTTGATCAAACCGTGTTATCTTATCTGAGGTCTACCCTCTGCAAGCATAACAGAAAAATTCCTTATTCTACTGCGTTACTCCTGTAACAGTGGTTTTCTCTCCCTAAGATGCTTTCCCCCAGAGAATCGCTCTCAGAGCCCAATTACAAGTTTCATCATCAATCATCAGTGTTATTTATTCAGTAAAACGAATTTCTAATTAATAACTGATGAGCATTATGGCCTTGTAGACTGGAAAGCTATTAATTATACCCAGCCATGGAGAATTTGCCAGCACAAGAAAGGGCTACCTGGAGAATATTCTCCACCATTAGTATGTGGTGAATGTTTACATCCTCCACAACTAGAGCATTTAGCTTGTTGCCACTGAAGGATTATTGTGCTAATGAGTGGCATATGCTGTCACTAGCTACTACACAACCAGTCACATATATTTCGAAATGGTAAATGAAAAGACCAAAAATAGATGCTTGTTTTGTTATAAAACCGTTTTTTTTTTACAACCTAATTGTATCTTTTGAACTAATTTTTACAGACTGAAAGAGCTACAGTCTACCATTTTAGGAGTCAAGGACGGGACAAACAGTGCTGACGTGTTTTACTGGATGTGGGCTACCTGAGCTCCGGCCTTGTGGATAACAGATCATATAAGAGGTGAAATGAGCACAACATGCTGCAGCTGTACTGTGGTCTCACACCATCAGCTCCCTTTCCACCCAGAGCAGCAGCCCATGCCCAGTGTAGCAATAATAATGACTTAGAGACTGCTTTCAGACACAACACTTTTTGTCGGTTAGTAATAAAAAAATAGAAGAAATTGAAAGACCAACATTTTTTTATACTATAGCACATTATACATTTTCCCTATTTAAGGCTGTTCTTGGACAAATCATAGACTAGGATGAAGGACACTGTTCTATACTCAATGGCAATACACTTATGAAGCAACAAACTGATGCAAATGTTTGCTTAAAAGAACATTCCAAACCTACCAATCATATAATACATGCTTATGTGGTGTGGAAAACTCTAAATGGTTACTTCCCTGGATGTGTGCCTAGATTTTGTAGAATATTTATCTACTCAGAATATTAAGGTGAATATGCAGATGGGAGCTTTAATTGAGGTGGGAGATCAATACAGAGATTTTCAAGACAGGTACTCGCTCTTTCAAGCAACAGCTATAGCCCCCTTTCCACTCTTAACGTCAATGTTGTTGCTTCTTTATCTGGTTTTAGCCTCATTCCAGGATTATGTGCATCTCAGATTAATAAAGATAATTGTGTCATTTGTTTACTGGCAGATATTCAAAATGGTGTAATGAGAGAGACAGGGAAGAAGACAAACATGTTATATAAAAAATGTAATCTTTATATTTTGGTAATGAAAACCAGTCAAGCAATACTTTAATTTAGCCATTGTTACAATTCAGCACAATTTATGCACAATTCTGACACTTTTTTTTCTCTTTTTTTTATGTTTCTCATCTCCTGCACAAAACAGAGATGGATGGAGTTATGCATGGATGTATTAGATACCCAGAGTCAATGTAATAAATGTGTATGACCATAATGCTGAATCGCAGCTCCGTGCTGTAATCACATCTCTAGTTGGAATAGGGGGCTATAGCCAGGCTTGGTATTCACTACCAGCACCGTTTGTCTGCATGCGTGTGTGTGACTGAAGAGCAGACCCTTACTCACACTACTGTTTGTGCCATACTCTCAACTGAGGGCAACAGCCTGGACTATTTTTGTTGTTGATATATGAACCAATAGATGGTGAGAATACAGAGCAGTTCACTTGTTATTCTCTTCATCGCCTTGTCTAGATAAACAATGGGAAGACGTTTTTAGATTGCATAGCAATTTAGAACTTGAAATTGCAAATGAATTTTAATATGAAGCTGCTTACAATGTAATGCTGAAATAAAACTGAATATTTTATCATATCACGCAAGTACATAATTAATGTACGTTTCACCATTTGACCAAACATACTTCAAAGAACTAATGTCATGAGATGAGAACTGCCACCAAAGCACTAAAAGCCTATAAGCCATTGAATGGCTTTAAGAGGATGTTACTAAAAGTATAGATTAATTTTATTTGTAAGGACCTGCCATTGACATAATTACCATTGCAATACATAAATTCCTACACCTAGGAACCCAGAAACTAAAAAATAGTTACACATTTTTAGTTTTCAAAATAAAATCTTTTTTAGATTAAATAGATTAATAAAAGATTTTTGTAAAAGCATTTTTTTTGTATGTGAGAGAGATGTATGTGTGTTTTGATTATTTGGTTATTTTTTTCTAAGCTGTGTCATGATTGATTTGTAGATATACTTGCTTTTTGCAAACTCTTCCTGCCCATTTAAGAGAAATAATATATGGAAGCAATCAAGCTACAGACATTTTGGAAAATCTATCTGAAATCATTTCAGCTGAGGCCCTAGCAGTTCGTCTTCAGAGCGAGCGCAGCAAAGCATAATTGTCTGCAGTCTAGTAAAACACAGAATAACTGCCACCACACTTGAGTGAGCTTATATCCAGCGACTCCCAGGGCCTCAGGAAGATAGAGCAGTTAATGTTCCCTTTTATTTTAGAGGATGTGTCACTTGTATCTCAGGTTTATACCATGATGCAGCAATTTCAGCCAAACGGATGGATAATGGTGTCAACTAGGGGAGGAAGAAAAAGCTGTGTTTTTATTGAGTTGAAACACAGATTGCTTGTGTTTTACCAGTCTTGACTGCTCTCCTTCTCTTAATCTCTGTAATCTCAGCAGCATTAAGTTTGATGATTTTTGTTTGAAGGAGAGGTACAGCTCAGTAATAGCCAGAGCTGGGGACACAAATCCAGAGACCCTGTTTTCTGCCATGCCTCCATAAGCACTGCTGATTTATTGCGCTCTTTATGACAGAAAGGAAAATGATGTGCTGCAGGTATATATCAGCGTAGGGGGAGGAAATTGAACTTAGATATCATCTTGTCAGATGCTTAATGCTCTTCCTCCTGTCACATTCGATAGGGCCAATTTAGAGAATCCTGCGGAGGTAAAAAGAAGACAATTAACAATGACAGAGTGGTAATAGATGAAGCCATAAAATGGGGCCGAAGCATTCAGGATGCTTCATATGATTTCTACAAGATATACTAAGCGTGTATGCTGGCCCATGCCAACACCACTATCAGTTGCATGTTACAGCATGTGGGCAGTGTGTGCATTGCGTTAGAGTAGCCATAGAGTATTTAACTCAAAATGCTCAGCTATTTCGTCATCAAATTCACAATGAATCCTTGTAACAGAGCTTGGTAATTGTCATAATTATTGAATATATATGGTATATATATGGTAGGTATATCTGTTTTATTACACTGTTTTTTATATATATATTTTCAAACAATATTACAGAGTCAGTCAATAATTTCAATTACAGTGTGGGTGTAGGATAAAACAATATATTATGTGTAGAAGCTTAACCTTGTGCATGTTCTCAACAGCAGATAATATAAACGCAAAGATAATAGTTTGTTTAAAAAAAGACAAATTTGGTAGACAATTATGCTCTGTAATTATGCTATCCTTTTTAAAGAATTGGGTAAATAATTATTCATACAAAAAAACACAATAGAGCGTTCATTAAATGCAAGTTCACATTAGCATATTTAGACATTTCTAACCATATTGTATCAGGTTTGTCTACTGTTGTTGGTTAGTGAAGCTTTTTTAAAAAAAATAATAATAATAAGGATAATAAGACACCTTTGCCTAAATAAACAGCTATAAAGATGAATACAGAATGTAAATACACTTTATTGTATTGTATCAAGTTTTCTAAAAAAAGAGTGTACTATTCAGTAATTCCAAAGTGCAGAGAGATAATAAAACTCACAGTTCTCATCAAGATTGGCGCCCTTTTGGAGGTAAATTTACCAAATGTTTATAAACATTGTGGGTGATAAGGTGCTGACATTTCTAAACGTTATGATGCCTCTAAATATATTTGAAGAGCGAATTTCAATTTGAGCTAAAGCATCATGTTGAATGGGTTTTCTGCTCCAGAGAAGCTTATTGTTCCTGTTTAACGATTTATGACAGGCCCCAGTGAGCAGGGAGAGATGGGAATCAGCTTGGCTAAATGTGGTTTGTGGTTTAAACGGTAAATCCATTCAAATCAACATATTTTTGGCACCTCATGACCTTTTCGCAAAATGAATTCATGGCACTCAACTTTGTCTTGTGGCATTTAAAGACCACAGAGCCAAGAACTAATCGCTAGATATCAACTGCTTCAAGAGTGTCTCCTCATTTAAGGCCATAGCAGCAGCATATGCCTGTATAACTCTCTAATTTGATTTTAATGCCTCCCAGGGCCACTATTGCACTGTGATGGCTTTGATAATGATGCAGTTGTCATCATCCAATGGTGAACTCTAATATTCAGGGAATGTTAATTGCTTTTGTGACACTCATCTCATTATTTTATATTATTCTCTTATATCCTCCTCAAGGAAACAGCACATGCTCTGCTGATAGGCAATGCTAAATGATAAATCAACAGATGTACATGTAGCTGTCTGGAGCTGAGAACAGCAACACTAAGTGAGCCTGCAGTCTTCTGCATAGACTTGCTTTAGATTTCAGTACATAAATAAAGATAACGACAAGGTCTTCGTTTTTTTTAACACAGGGTAAAGTTGGCCATATTCTCTTTCAAAAGCAGCAAATGGAAAAGTGACATGCAGGCTGCTCTTGTCTGTTTTACTTATTCTATGCTTCAGGGTTTCATATTCTGTCTGGACCAGGGCTGTTATTTTCCTCAAGGGTTCACAAGGCCATGCTCTTTCATTTCGACAGAAAATTGTTTCCCAGGATTTCAATCTTTGGCTGCTAGATATGACAAAACACAATATCAAGAACACTTATGTTTCTTATTTGCCATTCTTTCAAGGTATAAATAAAAGATCAGTATAAATTTGAGTCAAGTAGAATGGACTGTACATGTAACAAATAAACATTTCAGTGAGCTTGGGACACTAGACGCTCGTCTGATGTATTCTCCCATTCGTGACTGAATTACCTCAGCTTCACTGACCACTGCATCGTTTGTCATCCTTGAAAATCAATTAGTGGCTATGTGATAGCACATTGCTGATGGAATCCCTCTGCTGAATGGACAAACAGGGCCTTGGATAGCCAAACATGATGTATTCACCAAGGTGTTTAGTTTTTTTTTTTCTCTCCAACACTTCACATATATCTCTGTAGTGATGTCTGATAACATTTATGATAGCTGCCTGCAGGCTGCATGGGCCAAAACATCCTCTGATAGGAAAGAAAAGGTGGAGTGACCACAGAACATGTCAAAATAACAGCTCTAACCAGCTCTATTCTACAAATGCACAAAAGTTACATTTGTTCAAAGATTGAACAACCTATAAGACAAGGATAGAAAAAAAAACCTTATATTTTACCTCTGTGAGTTTTTGAAAGAGAATACTTTTTAACTAGAAAATGAAAAATTAACAGGAAAAATAAAGAAAAAAATCAAAGAGAAATATGCAAGAGCATCATGCAAGATGCATTAAATTACTCCATCTACATCTGACAGAAATCTATGAAAAAATAATCCATTACATAAAATAAAAAAAATAACAAAAAGTGAGAAACATGTTCTCTGTAAATTATATGCGATTTAAAACATGATTTTACTAATAATGCACTACCAAAATTGCCAAATGCAGTCAGTGCCATTGTATAGCATAATAGAATGCTTATTGAGGCATTCCATTTTGATATAAAACCAAAAAGCCCCCAACAGTGATTATTCACAAACACATGATCTACATCAAATTTGCTGGTAAACGTTCAAACGTCCTATTGATAGGCTGCGCCTGTGCTGTGCAACTGTCAGGGGTCAAGCTGAGATGGAGTGCGCTGGAATCAGGTGCTACTGTCCTGCTGACAGTGATGCATTGCCATGCTCAGGGGGTCATGTCTCTGTAAACATGCATTATCAAAACCCAAAGACAAATGTGGGAGGATGACCTGAGAACTAGTGTGTGAGTGAGAAAGAGAAGAGGGTGTGTTTGTCAGCAGGGGCAATATGGGTAGAGATAGTTCTCTTGTTGCAAATGAAGAGGGCCAAGCAATCAAGCTGGGTTGGGCTTGGGTGTCAGTCCCATTATCTAACACTGTCTGAAATGATCAATGAGATAAAATAAAATGATCACAAGCCAAAATAGACCAGCTAATGAAAATGGACTGTGTTTTAACGGATTCCTTTCAATGTCCTTCCATATCAGGATAGCTGGAACACAGACAGGAAGGGGAGTAAGCAATAAAGCAGCCCACTAACAGCCCTAACAACCAATTTCTTTAGAGGACACATGCTTTTTCCTTTCCAAAATTTGCAGGTTCAGTTAACTATTGAGCTGGGCAGAGTGACTAACCCCTAATCTCCAACAACAAAACACACATCTCTTAGTAAGCTTAAGAATACCCCCTGTGAAAATAAGAAAAATAAGTGCTCAATAGTGATATATACAAAGGGTACAGAAAAGTTATTTAAAGTCATTTGAAGGTTACAGTAATGCTTTCGTTAAATGTAGCTATAAAGAACAAAATTGAGCATATTTAAAAATCATTTTATTTGTGAAAAGGGAAAAATTCATAATTAATAATTAAATAACTCATTTATCATTATCAATTTATTTTTTAAAGAAATCATAACTAGTAAGGCACATACAAATATAATACTGGTCTACCTTCAGATTCTATTATTAAATAAATAGCTGTGGATTTTCCAATGACAAGTTTAATCTATGTAAACATGAAACCCATCTTAATGCAGATGTGTAGGAAATGATAAACCAACATTAATACCCTCTAAAAAGGCACTATAATAAAGTGAATATAGGTGTAAACATCTATAAATACCAAACATCTCTCATATGACACATTTTGTACATGCTGGAAAAACATACATTAAATACAATCAGTTAAACAGTACTTTGAATATTTCTGAAATAAAGGACTACTGTTAAGTTTTTCTGCTTTGTAAGTAATGGATGGAAGTGCATTCTAAACTAAAATATGTAAACGATCAAAATGCTGCAAAATTAAGATTACTTCAACATAAAACACAAATGTACCTTTGAACACAAATAGGTTTTAGCACTTAATTACTGGCATTTCTGTCTTTCAACTAGTCCAGATTATTATAGTTAAAAAAAGTATACCTTAACTAGTCTAAATCAAAACTACATATTTTCTACACTACAAGTTCCCCAAAGCACATGCAATATACACTGCACAA
Source organism: Duopalatinus emarginatus (assembly GCA_028565595.1). Lineage (NCBI taxonomy): Eukaryota > Metazoa > Chordata > Actinopteri > Siluriformes > Pimelodidae > Duopalatinus > Duopalatinus emarginatus. Next base: position 15,628,232 of record JAOVVF010000047.1, read on the forward strand.
TTCACACCGTTCCAGGAAATCTGGTTACATTTGTAGTTATTCTTTATTCCACCTCCATAGCAGATACATCTTGTTCATTGTCTGATTTGTTAGTGAGATCCAGGAGAGTAGTGGCCGGTTCTAGAGGTCCTTGTTTCTCTGTTTGGATTTCTGCCTGATGCTCACTTGATGACAACTCCTCTACAAGGCTCAAGGACTCAGATTTAACTTCATCTGAAGAAACAAGACAATTGACGCAGATTAAGATTATGTAACTAAATAGAGTATAGTGCAACCTTATAATTAATATAGCAGGGTATGCTTAGCATTATATTAGCCTATTAGTAATTTTCGCACAAATGGTCCTCAAATTTCCCCAAAAAGATATGAAGTCATTGTTCTGTTACTACCATCTTAAAAGACACACCACTTCTGCATTACCTTGCATAAAAAGGAGGCCCACCATGTACCCCCTATAGGATAATCACTACAAAGTTGGAAGACAAAGGGGCAAGAGGCTAACTCCTCAACAAACTATGTAGCACTGATGTAGAGCATCACAAAAATATTCAAATGCTTTGAATAATGCAGTAGATGTGCTCTAATATTTAACAGCAGATCAAGGTAAAGCACCCTTAGGGACAATAAGCTAATGGGATTTAATCATGTTATTGCAGGTCAGTATGACCAAACATTTGTCTCACAGTATTTTGATTTCATGATTTGATGGTGGTCCCCGAACCACCATGATTTGGCCTTTATATAGGATTATGATGTTTTAGTCCATAATACAGCAGCCAGAATCCTTACTAAAACAAGAAAATATGAACATATATCACCCCTGTCCTATCCACACTGCACTGGTTCCAAGAGCAAATTTTGTACTGACTATAAAATACTACGACTGACATATAAAGCAGTGAACGGTCTTGCACCACAGTACCTGAGTGAGCTATTAGTCTCTCTTGATCCGGCATGCCTACTTCGATCAAAAGTTGCAGGCTATTTGCTGATACCTTAAATTATGAAGGATACATCAGGGGCAGACCCTTCTCTTACAGCGCTCCACATCTATGGAACATCCTTCTAATTAGTGTTCGGGACTCAGACACAATCACACTCCAAGTCTAGGCTGAAAACATTTTTGTTTAGGGAAGCATATCCTTCATAGTTTTTCATAGTTCAAGGCACAGAGCTGGAGGGTTCATGGTCATAGTGTTTTGGTAAACAGAGATGTTTCCTGTTTCCTAAACCTGCCTGACCCCCTATATCATCTTGGAGTATCATCTGAACCCACATGCATCAGTCATCACTGGGTGGCTACGAATGAACAGATTTACTTTGTCAGTCAGTTAATTTATGTCCATCAGTGAACAGTTGACAAAATCAGATTACAGACTTAAGTATAATTAATTCTCTGGTTAACTGTGCTTTTCATTTATAATTGCACTATGTGTATCACCCAAATGAGAATGGGGTGATCATGGACAAAAGCTCTATAAACATATAACCCGTTCCATTATTTCTGTAACGCTGCTTTGGGACAGTATCCATTGTTAAAAGCTTTATACAAATATAAATATGAAATAAATTGAATTCAATTGTTTGTAGGAGAAACTATCCAAATCAGGTGGGCTCATATACATAAAAGAGGGCAGACAGCACTTTTCTTAGAGCATGTTAAACTGCCCTGTAATACAGCAGAAAAGATGCACCTGGATGGCTTCAGCTGTTAGCCTGCATCATCCCAGGCTGGCAACTGTCACATTATATGGGAGAGCCGTTTGGTGAGCAAGAACTGGCAAGTGACCCAATAAAGTAGAAACTGAGCAGTGATGTCTAAAATGTGCTTCCGTTTCAAAAGTCTTGAAAACACTGGGCCTCATTTATCAAGCTGGACAAACACACAAATTGTTTGAAGGAGAATTTCATGAGATCTTTGAAATTCTGAAAACTTTAATATCCTACTCCTGCCCCCAAGTGTGTAAACTTGCATATGAGAAAAACAACTAATATAAAATTCAGTTGCTCAATTTGTGATAATGCTTAAAAAATTGAAATAAATTAGCCATTTGAACTTGATAGCAAAAGTTATTTCAAATACACAAACAAATAAAATAGGATTGACCTATTGTTTTATATAAGCAAGTGATAGAAGTGATAGTATTTGTAAGGAGTTGGCACGATAACCCTCAGAAGGCAAACGATATTGAGAGATCAGTGTATTTTGTATCTCTCTGAAGATCAGCTAGTTGGGTAGTTTTACTTTCTATGGCATCGGGTAAATTTCAAAATGCTCCGTCATCGTTTGAGGCTCATTTTTGGTAGCTTGGTAGCAATCAATAAAAAGGCTATGACAGATGCTGCTATAATCCAGCCTATAATATGTGACAGGGTTAGTAAGCAGGTAGTCCTTCATGTGAGGTTATACCGACTGATGCGGCAGACAACCAAACACAAAACTTTTTCCTTAAATAACTATTATGGACATGGGACAATACACTTTTTTTTTAATCCAAATACACTGAAAAGCAGTGAGCAGTGAATTTTTACGATCCTAAGATAGCAGATATAGGCAGAGAGTCTGAGACTGCAACTAAATAGCACATACCTGCGGAAGATGTGGGTGCACCTTGGTCTGTCTCCAAGGCAACAGCAGATGGTCCCAAGCTTGTCTTGCCTTCACTAAATTCAGGGAGATGTGGAGCCTGGGGGCGTGTCTTCCGGGCAGGATTCAGGAAGTAACAGTAAGCACATCTAAATGCTGAAACAGCAGCCATAACACACTGCTGATCAAAATTATACATGGTCACATTGATATATTATGAAAATAAAGCATGCACTTATGGAAGTACATATGGCAAAAGGAACATAACAGATTAAATATGCAAACAAGTGAGCACTGTTATCACATTCAAAATGCTAAATTTGAAATGCAAGAGAAGGCTTAGCAATTTATGAGGTCCATGATATACTGAGCTGCCAAGTGTCAGAGACACCATGTTTGATGAAGACTGACAAATTGTTTCATGTTCCTCTAAATCTTACCAACGTATTCGAATTCTTCTTTTAATGCCATGCCGTTATGAGACAGACACTGTTGGCATATTAAAGCATATCTGTAAAATAATACAAAAATGTGAATTTATTAGAAAAGGGTCAAGACATTTGCTCATTGTCTAAAATACTAAACCATACTTCGTAAACAAATCTATAAAATTGGTTGAAGGAGAATACCAGCTGCTCAATTCTGTATGCATGGCCCACTACATATATAACTTACTAGCGTATATTGACAAAGAGCAAATTAGTGAATTATCTTAACCCCTAAGAATCCAGATTAGTTTAATAGTCTGACACTAAAAATTCTTTATAATAATAATGAAAAATGCAAATGAACCACTTCCCTAACTCCCACTGATGGCAAAATAATCAAAAAAGCATGTATACATTATAAAGAAAAATCTACAAGAAAGACAGTGATGGTCATGCAAATCACTTTAGCCTGGTTTCTAGTGGGTGTGCTGATCATCAGTTTGCTGCCTGCCATGGTTGCATTGTTAGTGTAAGCTAGGGATATCTTGCACAAACAAGACCAGTACAAGTTAGCTTATAGAACACACACAAAACCACGGATATGACCAACTAATTGTCCCCAGGTTATAAGTCACTTTGTACTTCAGATAGACCTTAAACAATTATATGCTCTTCACAATTTGGACTGGTTTAAATGTTTTTACAGAAATTTTGAATAAATGAAACCTTTTATTTTCTAAACCAAATGGTAAACTGGCACAGGAGCTACAGATATAATTATAGACCTAAAAAAACACACCACATGTTTCAGTGTGTGGGAAAGAAACACACTGTAAATCCTGTAAGTAATTTCCAAATCCTTTCAGAAAGTTCAACAATGCCGCAGCATTGTTTGACCAACCCAGTTTTGCATCAATAACAAATCCTTCACTGGCTGCTGGTTATTGAAAAGCTACTTGCAATGCTGTCTGTGTGAATGTGTGCCTACTAGAATAGCTGTAAGATTTCTTTTACCTATTCTGAGGCCCATCACCTACTAGGTATTCAATAAACTTGTCCAAAGCTCCTCTGTCTCGAGGGAGGACAGGCCGTGCTAGGGGTGGGCCAGGAGGATGCATTCCTGTAAATACACACAGATACGATTCTTAACAAACCAGACAAGAATATACACACAGGTCTTTCAAACCATGATCAAGTTGACAGATAGACATGCAGTCCATTGCAGCAGGCAGGTGGCCATGATAAATGGATGGCAATGATTGATTTTAATAATGGCTCCAAAATAGTCCTCCCTATAGATAACTGTGAACCTGCTGTGATCCTCATCTCTAATTAATATAATTTAACATGAAGAGCGATCATAGCAAGATGACTGGTCATTTCTACCAGACTTGGCAAAGTCCCGATATCCTGCTGCTTATTAATTTACAAGCATATGGAATCGCTGTGGTGACTCTTTCGTATCAAATTGCTTTTCAGTAGCAATTCCTTACAAAAATGGTCTTGCTTGGATTGGTACACCCTCAAGTACGGATGATAATTCTCTTACTGCATTAAGAAAAAAAAAATATTGCTGTTAGCAAAGTGTCAATCATTTCTGGCAGACAATGACAAAAATAACAATGAAGAGCCACTGGAAGTATGCATGTTTTAAGGATAAGTAAAGATGTGCCTACCTTATGGTGTATCTAATATTTTTTTTTAATTATTGATGTGATGAATATATAAATTAAGTTTCAAACATGCTATTTTGAGTTTTAAACATTAACAAAATGCATGGTATAATCTGGTATATTAGATTCCCATGGCAAATTAACAAGCTACATTCTATTAAGAGCTCTACAGACTCTACTAACGGTTGTGCTAGAAAAGCCCAAGACATTAGCAGGTTCTGAAATACTGAAACCAACCTGTCCTGCACCAACAACTATACCACTTTAAAAGTTTGAAAAGCATTTGCATTTAACTTACTCTGAAGTTAATATTAACTAAAGCTCTTAGTGTACTGCAATATTTTTAAGCATTAAGCTGTTCATACACAATATTCAGTAAGTGGCCAATAAGAGCAGTCACATTTTAATTAAACGCAACTAATATAAGAAGGAAAGGTTTTTAAATAAAGAAAAACCTTAACATACACAGACACAAATATATAAACACCAGTGTAATAAATATATGTATATACTCACACACACACACACACACATAGATACACACACACACACACACACATAGATACACACATAGATACACACATAGATACACACATAGATACACACATACACACTCCACTGAAACCTTATGATATCACAAAAAGTAAAAACAATAAGTGTGCATCACTCATCCATACCAGGGGCTGGGGAGCCTGTGGGGGTAGCATTTCTCCTCAGCAGGTTATGGTGCTGGGCAGAAGTAGACAGGTTCCTCTCTGGAGGCCCACCAGGGGCTGAGATCAGGGCAGAAGGAGCAGTTGGACCAGGAGGAGGACGTGCTGCTACTGCTAGGTTTGGAGTCATAGAAACAGGAGGGCGAGGAGTCACATGCCTCTGACGGAGCTCTGAGGGGATAAAAAAAAAATACCAGTGTGTATGCGTATTGAAGCAGATAATCAAATGTTTTTTTTCTTAAAAACTCAGTACATATACATTTTCTTCTAACCTTGACCTTGGCGAGGAGTTACAGGATGTCTGATGGGTGTAGCATCCAGCTCCTACAAAGATTAAATTAAATTAAAAATTCTGCAATCATCCCTTTTGTTAGCATATGGCTATATTCATGAAATACTTACAATCTTTTTCTTAGAATCTGGATCAAACCTTTCCAGTATCAATTTAGCATTTTTGTATGTTTCTGTCTCCATCACATGCTCAAGCTGAAAAATATTTGAAATCATGCCAAACTGAATATAAACATGATGATTATATATTTATACAAACATTACACAGCAATCTAGAGAAACAGAGTTTTTTTTTGTTTTGTTTTTTTTAATTGACAAATCGGGAAATTGCTTCCGAGTACAAATATGCTGCCAAAGCAGTCGCTTAGGGAGAAAAATCTTCAGGCAGTTTTTACATTTTGTTCCATTAACTTCATTTTAAAACTCATTTTAGAAAAAGAGCAAATAGTGCTAATTATTTAGATTTAATGAAAAGAATAATTACAAGATCTATTCTGATAATGGAGAGTGTAAAAATCCATCAACTGTAATTATTGAAAGTTATTAGACATGACAGCAGATGACAAGCAATTTCTCAGATTTATTTCCTCCGAGCACTAAACACTATTAATTTAAAGACAAGCCGTTGCCCAAGCATTATACCAAGTCAAGTCTGTGCAATTAACCGCTGTCTGCATTGATTTTAGATTATTTATTTGAAGAAGACATTTCTCCCCTTCTAAGAGCATAAGCTCAATAACTGTGGAGAGCAGGAATACTCCTGTTTTAACATTAGCATGGTGCTAGCCTACTGTCAAATAAAGCTGAATGGCCTACAAGGGCAAAGCCAGCACATTAGCATTTAAGGTTAACGTTCACATTACAGGTGCAAAGATGTCTGACATTTCTGAGAAGGTGTGCACTCTGGTTTGACCCCTCATGAAATAACTAGATATTAAGTGTTCTACACGGGTATGGGGGTGCAACTTGCCACAAGATCAACGGCTTCCCTGGCCAAATAGACTACAATTATCATCAGAATGCACTATTCAGAGAAAATGGACAACACAGGGGATTATACTTACTATTTTCTTTTTTTCAGCTTTCAATTCTTCTAATTTTTCAGCTGCAAATATATCATATACAGTGTCAAAATGAGAAAACTGACATTTTATGTATACAAGATATTGTATGTATACATTTGTAAAGATGGGTAGATGTGAAAGATGAAAGTAATTATTTTACCATTTCTTTCTGTCCTTCTTAAATATAACATAATTAACAGTTTTCTCAGAAGCCATACACTGTAGACATAAGATACATAACATTACAAGATAGATAAGGTCAGACATTGCGTTAAGAGTGAATGTATGAGGTGTAAAAGACATCAATAAATAAATAAATAAATAAATAAATAAATAAATAAATAAATAAATAGGTGGCAAAAATGGTAGCCAAATATGGTTTTGACCATGGTGGCTCTGGCATGAAGAGACTGGGTGTGGTCTGTGGTTCAGCATAACCCTAAATCAAATTTAACATGCCCCTCTCACAATGTACCCTTCAACTCAAACTAGCAAGAAAAAAAATGGGAGAAACCACTTCTCTGATCAAACACCAGCAGCTCTTTTATTGCAGCTAATAAATAAAACGCACAAAGAAACTATAAATAGTAGGGACCTAATTATTTTTTTTAAAAAAAGGGCTGACCAGGACTAAAGCATTAAACCAAATTTTGGGGGTTTGCTGTATAGCCCTTACTCATATAACAAAAAATTAAATAGAATACTTACAGTGGTGGAAATATTAAAAATGGTGAGGACAAAATTAGTTTCCCCATTAGCTGTTCAGGGATGTACCACATGTAGACAACCACACAGGCTAACATGTATAGAAGAGTTGAATATAGAAGTAATCTGTAGACCCATAACTTCAGTTGTTTCTGATTCTTTTCTCTGTGTTCCTCAAGCATTTGAATATTCTGAAAAATCAAGGTGGAAAAACTAAGTTTTCTAAGAACCAAATAGCACTGTGCTGAACGGCAATGTTTAATAATAATTATAGACGAAACGGTTACCAGTTTCACGGTAAACTGAGGTTAGATTAATGACAATCCATTTGAAAGTTTTAAGTATCGTTAAAACCATGGCCAGTTACTGCGGTGTGAAAAACTTGATGTACAGAGTCAAACAGACAGAATCATTCTCTCAGATGCACACATCAGACCTTACGAGTCATCTTTGTGACCACCAGATGCTAGTTTATAGAGAATGTAAGGGAACTTTAACATACAGGTCTGTGGGTGTGTGCGTGGTTTAACTTGTGCTTATTGTTCGTTAATAATATAAACTAAAGCTTTTAACACATTTGTGTGGAGCCATGTCTCCAAAATGAGCTGTAAATGAGTTTACAGTCAAACAAGCACAGCTCCGCTTCTGAGAAGAGAATAACACTGTCTCAAATCACTCAATGTCCCCTACATAGTGCACTACTTTTCAAACAAACAATCATCATTAACCAGCAGCTGAGTTTTAAGTAGGGGATTTGTAACCCATTGTTAACGTTGATTATAGATGACATTGTCAAACATTTCATGCACACTTTGGGTGAGGGATTTGCTATTTCTTGACCCAGGAAGTGCACAACATATGGAAGATAGTGTGCTTCGAGATGGGACCTTGCTGTTAAAGTTTCAGAGATTAAACTTTAGGAGTGTTTTAGTCACAGCTCAGATACATGTTAATTTAAGTTATGTATTAGTTTTAAAACGCTTTTAAAAAATGTTTCAGTTTTACAGCCCTGATGCTCTGTACTGATTAGGGCAGATAACGCAGCAACTACTGTCAGGACAGAATTCCCCCCTACTTACATGGAGTCATTTTACATTAAATCAGTTAGTCGAGATTTAATTCTCTATGCAGGGAAATCCCTAGTTACTGTAATTAAAATAATAATAATAACAACAACAACAATAAAATACTTTATTTATGCATTTAATTAACTTTAACACATTTGAACAATATCGCAATAATACTGATAATTTGTCATGATAATCGTGATATGAAATGTTAATATTATTTCATCTGTAATACAACTACTACTAATAATAATAATTTCAGAACTAATTAGTAACTTACTTACTTCCTGAAACACGTTAATATACTAATGCTCATGCCGAAAGCAAAACTACAAAGGCTTTTAATTACGTAGCTATCTTGTTATTGAATTTTAATCAAGTAATTTACATCGCAAAAGAAACCACGGCTAATATTAAATATTGGCAAGGCAATGGTTTAACGTAGGCACAAAGCCAATGGTGAAGAGCCAAAGCTAATCACAGCTGTTGATATTCAAGACAACTGCAAATGTAATATACTCACCAGTTCTAAAAACAAGAAATTAATATAGAATAACTGACAATTCAACCACAATATGGCCAAACATTATTGTTCATTTTTGCTCTGCTAGCTGATATATACCCCAAAGAACCTACATCTCACTTTATAGCCCATTGCCTAGCTGGTTAGCTAGCTCACATTAATTTCTACATTCCTATTATATGCGCTTCTGGTGAAACTGGCTTCCTCAATCCTTTTTTAAGTTTATTTGATAAGCTTTTGTATTTTAATTAAAAAGTTATATTCCTGAAAAGTATTGTTTATCGTGTCACAAACATCACTATAATAACCATTTTAAAATTTTATGCATCACACACATTCTTGAAATGGCACTTGTCAACTCAAATTAGTGGACCAGAACTAATTGTTCTATAATAGGAGTTTTTTTTTAGTCAAGTATGATTTTATACAGACCATAAGCAGTTCAGTTGATTTAAATGCTTCAAAGGGTCTTTCTTGGTGAGCCAATTCTCAAGGACCATCGTAAGTGGTTTTAAATAACCTCATTCCAAAAATATCCAGGAACGATGCCAAAGAGTCTTAGCCAAAGCAGTTCTCTAAAGACAGCAAAGGCAAATATACCAACACGTGCCTATCAGTCTAATAATAATAACTGCAAGACTGATTCTGCCAATGACTCTAGTCTACTGCAGTGCACTGTCTAATGCTAGAAGCTTAAAACTACCTTCATTTTGAAAACTGTCCTTTACATCTTTTTGGTGCCATGTATATAATCTATAAGAACAAACATGGTATCAGGAAAACTGATGTCAATAACAGCAGTACCTTATCAAGCCCCTCCAAAACCTCCACAGTTGTTGGCTTGGTCTGAAAGACAAATCAGACTATGGTAAATCTGCATAAATGCAAATGAAAAATCATACTCTTCACAAAAAATATTTCTGGCAAATAGACTTCCACATTGCTTTAAGTGCTAGCTTGGTTAGTTCTCTTACTCTTCAAACAGACATTCTGCAGAAATGTTAGCTAGCTACCTGATGCCTATGCCTATTTTTAGGAAAGTATAAACAAGCCTAAAATAATAAGTTAAATGTATAAAAATTTCTAATTACTATTTAAGCATAACATACAGTAAGTGTTACACAGTACATACCCTCCAACGAGAAAACAAAGCTCCCATCTTGAGAGGCAAATTCACACTTCTACCCAGCTGACAACTTCAACACCTACCAAAAAAAGAGAAATCCTTGCTGCGTCATGTTTCTCTTTTTGTCCTATCTGTTGTTAAATACAAAACATGAATACTGTCAGAGGAGAAAAAGTACTCTATAATCTTTTGTTTCTGAGCTGCTGTTTGTCACCCTACTGAAAAGTAATAGTTAACAAACCACAGGCAAGGTAAAACCAGCAGATAATCTTTACTGGCTGGGAAATGTTGGTAGAACGGTTTTGAAATTTTTCCTACTAATGCCACGCAGTAGACCAAATATTATAAGAAGATAACAAAACAATTACAAAAGATAACAATTGGCAAGTTTAATTTATTGAGCTTGAGAAGCAAATTCACAGTTCTACCCAGCTGACAACTTCACCAACTACCAAAAGAAAAACAAGTTATGAGCTGATGCTTCAATCTTAATCATGTACTCAACATATAACCTGAAGACAACAAGCTTGCAATACTGGGGCACAATACAAGAATACTTTTAGACACAAAAGTTAGTCGTACTCATCATTAACTTTACCACTGCAGCATGTGCGAGTCCCAAAATACCAGTGTAATCATGAGATGTCTAACTGTAAACCCCACAACCTGATACCTCTCTCTATTTTAAACACCAGGACACACCAATGATAAGTAAGCTACTAAAAAGGTCCTTCAGAGCTAATATACACCATAATATCCACAACATATACACCATCATTCAGGAATAAGGGTCATTTAGGCTATGTTTTACTAAATAATTATTATCTTTTCATAAGGTAAAGCAGCATGTTTATATCACCAGGAAATATACCACTATCAGCTAGCTACGTGTACGGGGCTGAGGTCCACAATCGTGGGTCTTCATGTCCATTTAGTTCGTTAAGATTGACGAGAAATCTTAATCTACCACAGGAGAAGATCTCCTTAATGATAGTGATGATATAATAACTAACTATTATTACGGGTACGAGAACACTCACAGACATAAAACAGACATATTCAACCTCAACAAGACTTGAAGCAGCGGGCAGATCTGATAAATAACCTAATAATGATTGAATTTCAATTAACTGAAATTAATTAATTGTCTGTTAAAGATAAGCTAACTAACCTCCTAACTATCCTCAGGCACCAATCGAGCTAAACTCGGAAACATACCCAGTAGACAAGACACACAACGGCGATAACTTTTACAGTACAACAACCCTCTAAACTCTGCTGTGTAATCAATTAAAAGTCAAAAAGTCAGAGGGGAAAAAGGATATATTTATGATACTTTACCCAACAAACTTCAGGCGAGGCTTCAGTCTAGTAACTTGCTTAAGAAAAGTCATCGAATACCCATAAGTCCCTGCGGTACTCTGTTGCGTCGTTTGGGTCGTCACGTGATATGAACTTCCACAAAGGGCGGGAAAACAAAGGCTGTATTCGAAATGCCACACTACTATACTGCATACTGCATACTACTGCAGTATATACTATACTGCCTACCGTCTGTAGATTGTAGTAGAGTCAGAAAAGTCGACGTACGTGTAGCATACTACACAGTCACGTGAGCTGCGAATTCGTCCGAGAGAATTTAAAGAGCCAGAACGTTAAAAATGTCCAAAACCTGTCTGTTATTGTAACTAATCAGTGTGTGTGCGGGAGGAGGAAGGGGAGGAGGAGGAGATCCGCACTGCTATTTAAAACAGCTGTAATTGCTTTTTACTTTTTGTACTGAAATGTATGTACACTGACAGCGATGATAAAAACCAGTTAGCATTTTTACCTGGTAAAAGTAACTACAATTTTACCAAGACTGTTTAAAATATATTTAAATAAATGACTTTCATATTAAATAATGATGGAATAACTTAGCATTAGTGAAGCAGACAGAGCCGGTGAGGCCACGGTGCATGCCGGGATGCAGTACACCACAAATCTCCCTCAGTATACTTTTGGTCGCATACTGCATACTACATACTACATACTACTTTTAGACTAGTATGCCATTTCGAATACTGCCAAAGTCTTTGTGCTAGGCTTTGTTTTCTTATAACAGGTTTTATTACAGCCACAGCGTGTGGGAGTTTTGCTCTTTTCTGTTTTTCTTAAATAAAAAAAGTACTGTATAATCAGATTTTTCTGAGCTGCTGTTAGTCACCCTTCTGAAAAGAAATAGTTAGCAAACCACAGGCTGAGCTGGTAAAACTGGCAGATCATCTTTGCTAACTGGTAAATGCTGGTAAAAGGTTATTAACAATTAGAAAATGTAATTTATTGATGAATTATTAAGAAAGGTCAAACATATATTACCAACTGGCAAAGATGGGCTACTGCTTTAACCATTGTTGTTGTTTTTCTAGCACCTAATACCATGTCCTTCCAAGCGGTATTTGTCAGCAGTAAATTCTCACTCAGTGCAGTGTAAGGGATGTTGGCTCCCAAATATGTCCTCATACATCATACAGCATCTCAGATATGTCAAATGCCTGATGCCCCAGCTGAAAAAGTCCAGCTGCATGGAGACTGGCAGAAGCTGCAGCCAATCATTAAAGAGCTTATGAGAAAGATGAAAATGACAACAAACAAAAAAGAGAGTGATGGAGTCTAATAATATACCTCAAGAAGAAAAAAAATTAGGTGTAGTGGACAGGTAGGGCATTTATCTTTTGTCTAATTTGGTGGAGAGCTATATGATAAATGGTTTTATCTAGCAAATTAACATAAGATGGCCAGTGAGTAACCAAATAGTTTTTGGTTTGTTTTCTGTACTTTCTGTATCCATTTAAAACTGATGTATCTATCAGGAATCTGGTCACTGTTTCTCTGAACTCTTATCAAATGTGCATTAGCATATTTGCAGCCATTACATTAATTCTTATGGTGGAGAAGGTCACAGTGCTACATTTCTCTTGCCTCACAAAAGAGGCAATACTAAAATCTTTAACCAAGACTTAATTAACCATACTTTGCAAAATTTGCACTGACTTGTAAGAAGAGTGTTGTCTAAAGATTGCTGTTTTTAAATCAAAGATGCAGTTTAAGGTGACTGTACGATCTGCAGTCTAGTGATATTTTCTTGATGTGGCTGTGCAGTCAGATTTGTATACCACCTTAGAATTTTTCATCAAGGATAAAACTTGTGACATCCCTTATGACAATTCTATGCTGAAGCTTAATTTATGCAGATTGTTGATGATACTAGTGTACAAAACAAATTTCCTGTCTGGAAATCCCTGGATACTGCTGTGCCATATACACATCTAGAAACCGGAGATTTCAAGCCATGTCTGGAATTTTAGGTACTTATCTACAGCTATTTTTACACTTGTTAATAGTGCAGGTTTTTATATACTTTTACAGAAACATAATGTAGTTTACTTTTTTATTTTTACTTAATGATTTTATATTATACAGATGTTAAAGAGTACTTATAAACAATGACATTATGCAGTGTCACTTAATTGAGGCTATATTCTCTTTTGAGTTAGTTCCTTTACCATAACTTTTCATGGTGTTTTTACTTGCCACTCTTGCCTCTGCTTTTCTCATTAGGGATTTTATAGAACCATACTAAAGACAGTGTCAGGACTATATTTAAAGGAATAATGGTCTAATAGAAATGAAATGCTTTTATGCTGGTAACTGTGATATTTGTTTATTAAAACAATATCAGAGTATGTATAATGTAATTAATAGTCAACTGTTACTCATTTTATTGGCAGCTGGTGGTTGTAAAAGTTGGGGAAGAAGAAAGTTAAGTATGGTGAACTGGGGGAGGAGGTTAGTGAGGGCATATGCAGGTATGTGATCCCCAGATAAATTTAAAAGTAGCAATAATGACTTTTGACTTTTGTTTGTTTTTGGGGATACAATTAGCACTGTTGTGCACTGAAAGCTGTCAGGCATTTATTTTTTTATTAATTGGTTGGCTGATTGATTAATGCATTCATCCATTCTTTTTTATTTAAATTACAGCAACACTGGATGTTTAACATAAAATACAGTAACTTTAAGGAACATTTGACAAGGACCATAACCTTCTCACTGCAATTTAGTGTGAAATGGTTTATGGACAACTTCTTATTTTTTCTTTGTTGCTTTATTAGCAATAATCAACTAAATTACTTAAAAACACTTCTCTAGTAAACAAGACATTCTGTAAATAATGACAGAAGATTTTTGCACAATATCATTAATAATCCCCTCACTTAAAAGTCTCAATAGGAATTATATTCACCAGTACTGCCAGCTCCGCTAATTGATGTTAGGTGCCTATCCACAAAACTGGGTATTTAACAGCACAGTCACCAAATGCCTGTACCCAGTTTCTAAAATCTCATGCACACCTATCAGTAAAAAAAAGCTACAAGGAAGAGAAGGCCAAAAAACTAATTCAAGTTTGCTTAGATTTTGTTTTGCCAGTACAAACAAAACACTGTTTATATTGTGAATCCAAGGCGAAAGTTTATAGTTTCATTTGATGAACAAAATCACAAATTATTAAAACCATAACATTTCACTGCCTCTGCTAAGCAGAGCAAAGAGACTTAAATGACCATTACTTTATTGTATTAATTTTACATCTTCTCAAATGCACTAGAATCGGCATTCGGGAAAATCTGGTCCTGATCTTTATTTTGTTCTGTCTAAAAAAAGTTTTTTCATTCTCAAAAGAACGGTGATTTAAGCCCAAAATGGTGTGTATTTATATAGGTCAATTTGTTGATGAATAAATTAGTTGATGAATCTTTCTGACAACTTTAGCTACTGAGTTTTTCATGTTGACCTCATGTCTACAAGTGTTTCCTCTGGGTTAAGGATCTGTCTCTGCAGAGGAAAAGCAGTGGAAACAAGAGGTCAGTTCTCTTTTGCAGATTCAATGGCTCACTTCCTAGATAAATACAGCTGGTGGACATTGTGCAAAGGTTAACACACAAAAGTGTGAGGAGGATGGACATGGGAAGAAGTAAAGAAGACTGTTTGAATCTTGTTTGAAGTAAAGAAGACTGTTTGAATCTTGCCAGGAAAAGAGCCACACATTAGGTCTTAGTAAATTTGGCATTACAGATAGTATTAAAAATTAAAAACATTTTA
>JAOVVF010000047.1:15667006-15681195 GCA_028565595.1 Duopalatinus emarginatus
TATTGGGTTATATAGTGGGTTACAAAAACAATTGCTGTAATAATCTCTGAAAAAATCTGTCTGTTTATGTAGTTCTCCTGCTTTTAGTTTCAAAACCAAACTAAAACAAAACAAAACAAAACGAAACAAAAACAGTGCAAATTAATATCTAAGCCGTGTATGGGAGATGAGTTTCCAGATCGAGTGTACACTGGAGTGAGTGGATTGAGTACACGACTTGTGAACGTGAGGTTAAGTGACAGAACGACGTGCTTTCTTTTACTTTAGTGGAAGACGTTGTGGCCACAGAAGCGCTTTCTCGTTCTTTGGCGCCCCCAGCAGCTTCGTTCTAGCGCAACGAGCATAGCCTACTAGAGAAATAGGTAAAATTTGAAAACACCAACATAATATTAAAGTGAAATATTCAGTATTTATTGCAAATAAATGAATGCTCAAAAACTCCTAGAAATTCAGATGCAAAGACCAAATATTTTTGATATAAATAAAATATTTTTATTTCGTTTAAGTAATAAAGTTACATCTAATTAACATATACGGGCATAATAACGTTAGCTACGTTAACAACTTTTATACAGCATAAGCGTTTAAAAACGAAGCATTTAGCCTAAAATAACATATATAGAAAATATTACTATTATATATTGTAATACATTTTTATATTAATATAGATGTGATATTCTGTATATATCTGCATATTTATATTTATGTGTGTGGATACATCTATTTCTAAAATACCATTTTCTATTTTTTTCTCAAAGAGAATTTCCCAACGAATACATTTTAGTTACATTGCAAAAATACTCAGTAACCCATCTGCTGGGTTATTTGTTATTTCCTGGTTTTATAGTCCAAACAAGGCCTCTGATTTTATTTCGTTTATCTGTCAGAAAAGCGATTATACTTAACCACAGCGTTGTTCATGTGGTTTTAGGGTTATGACGATGGCGTCGTCAAATCAGTTCTAGGAAGAGGGTTTGAACAGGCTTGACCTCATCTATCTATCTATCTATCTATCTATCTATCTATCTATCTATCTATCTATCTATCTATCTATCTAGTTTAGCTGTTTCAGCTAAGTTCATGCATTATACGCTAAGCATCCATTCTCTAGGAAACCAGAGGAAGCATAAAATGGTAATGGTTCCCTACCGCCACCTTTCGCCTCAAAGAGTACTTTAAACACGGCTTATGAAAGCAGGTCCAACACAACTGCCTTTGCATGAACACAAAATTAATTTAGCCATGAAGACTACTTTAGATTTTAGACCATAAATAACTATGGCTAAATAATAGCTTGAAAATGTGTAACAAAAATGTTAGAATCTATTCACATATTCTGGTGGCTCGGCATTCTGGTAGATTTTTTTCTGGTTGACGATTTCTGTAAAATCGGATCACTAAAAATGACCAATGTTGCCCGATAATGAATTGGGCAAGGCTGATTTCTATTGTTTGTAATGGAAAATCAGGGAATATTGTTTTCAGTGATGAATGGCCACTATGTGGGCTGATATCGCCATCTAGTGATACAACTTAATTTCTGCATGTCTGTTGGGCGGTCTAAGACTACAATGCGCGAGCGGGTTTGTGTATGTATGTATGTATGTATATATGTATCTATCTATCTATCTATCTATCTATCTATCTATCTATCTATCTATCTATCTATCTATCTATCTATCTGTCTGTCTGTCGGTCTGTCTGTCTGTCTCTCTGTCTGTCAGCTTGTCTGTCTGTTTATCTAAACCTTTGTCAAGTATGTTTACTGCGAGAAAACAAACGAACAGACAGCAAGTCAGACAGTCAGTCAGACAGATAGATAAACAGACAGAAATAAACAAATAGTACACAGTTGGAAAGACATGAATAATGCATCAGTCTGAAAACAGCTAAATTGTATGGTACAGGATATCTTGACAACGTATTGTTAAAATGACATCGGTCCACTTAATCGTTCGACTGCTTAGTTGGGGACGTAGGGCGCAGAACTGTGCTTTAGAGGGGCCAGTAAAACGTATATACCTGGTTTAGGTGTATATTAATTTAACATGCTTAACAATTCAGCAATTTTGCTTTGTAGAACGTTGTTATACCATAGAATCAAAATGTCTTGAGAACTGCGTCAGGACTAGTGACTTCATTAAAACGATTAGGCATACTAGTTATTAAGACCATTCAGATAAATTTAAATGCATACAAGTATGTATTTATAGACACCACTGGGATGAGACACCACTGGGATTGTGTACACTTTTGAATATATCTGCAAAAACAGTAAGTCAGTAACAATAAGTCAGGTTTCTAGTATTCTGAACGACTTTCTGAACCACTTAAAAGTAACATATTATCCAAGGTCAACCTAGTTATTTGCATGTCACGTGGTTAGTATTAACCAATCATGTTTCAGGCTGTCAAGGTCCCGTAATTAGTCCAGAAAATATAAAAAGCCTTGCTGTCAACTGATTTATTTTTTTATTTTTTGCTCTACTTAACTGGACTGGGGTTAACACAGGAGCATGGTTTTAATCATTGTCAGGTTGTCTGCATTGGTTGTCATATAGAAATATGGAGAGGCAAGAGTTAGGCGGGGAGAAAGCCAGCAGAAGTTTTTACACGTCTACTTTTGGAGCGCACTCGAGTCGATCTTCGTCTTATCTGCTGTCGGATTCACCGAGCTCTCTGAGCCCCGAGCCCTTGTCTCCTTACGTATCCTGTCCCAATACAGCGTCTTGTACCAATTCTCAAGTTAGTTTTGGGTGCCACTTCGCCAATAGTTTCTACAGTTGCAAAGCTCCTCCAAGCGCAGCGTTTCAACAACGAGTCATGAATCACCACAGTGTTAATGGGAAAGTATACGGACACTTGGTTGATAAACAAGATGTGGTGGATTTCAGTAGAGCCGCAATGCACTGCGGTGAAGGTCCGACTCGGGTTCGGGACGTTGGTGTGTATCAGGGCTATGCAGGACCCTATAGGATCCCTGGATATATTGATGTCCCTATAGTTCAGCGCGCCAAGACCAGAGATCACAAACATGAAAATCCTTTCGTAACGCAGGACTTCGAGCCCTGGAACTGGTCGACCAGTTGGAACAACCATATTTATTGTCCGAAAGAGCAAACGGCCAGTCCGCATATCTGGAAGTCGTCACTAACAGGTAAGATGCATATTGTAGGCCATATTTCGTGTCCCTCCGCACCTATAAAAGTCTGGCAAGTCTACGTATGATCGCTGTATGCTTGAAATAATAATTTAAGCAATTAGTATAAGCTTGTGGAGCTGATTAAAAACTTCCGGCCGAAATGTTTTTCCATATGCTTTTCCACATGCTTCCGAAGTAGGGAAGTACATTTCAGTTACACATTGGAATTATAGATATGTATATTGTACATATGTAAAACTTTTGTGTGATACATTAGTAAAAATGTATACACAATATCAACAATGTTTATACGTAAAACATATATGAAAAGTGTGAAAACGTGTCAGCATTGTATTATGTGTTACTTTTTATTTTATTAATTGTGTGTCATTAGCAGTAGGCTACTATATTGTTTTAGTATATATTTACAGAAGACGCAACGCTTGATGCCGGCTCTTTTCTTCGGCGCGGGAGGAAGAAACGGGTTCCATATACGAAATTGCAGCTGAAGGAACTTGAGCATGAATACACCATTACAAAGTTTATTACCAAAGAGAGGCGACGACGGATAGCCTCCTCCACTAACCTATCAGAGAGACAAGTCACAATATGGTTTCAGAATCGTCGTGTCAAGGACAAGAAAATAATTTCAAAAATATCTAAAGATTTTGAAGCTTTTTAATTAATTTTCACAAAAACAAAATTTATTCTCTGTTCAACGTCGTTAATGGTCGGAAGCTCCCTATTTACAGAAGTGTGTACTAACGTGCTGTAAGTTTTATGAGTGTATCGATTTTAACAGATTTAATTATTTTTTTGAATAACTAATTTTGTTCTGCGAACACCTATAGTGTTCTTAGACACAGTCTCAAGGGTTAAGGCTACTGACACGACATAATATATAAACGCTATATAGTAATACAAAGATATTAGCATATTATATGGCGAGGTCAGTTCAACGTCGTTATGAAGACTTCGGTTTTGTTCATACAGATGTAAACAATGATTTGCCAATAAAATGTTGCCAATAAAGACACTTGATACAGTCCACGGCCCAGATTAAACCACGTATAGAAATTAAATGACTTGTCTTTATTTTGTAAAAGCAAAAATAATAAATGACAGATTTGCAGAGATTTGAAAAGTCACAGTATAAAGTCACAGTGTCTAGGTTTGGCACTGTCATGGTACAGTCAATCCTAAAGGGTCATTGTACAATCATTTCAAGTTTTTTGCTCCGAACATACCTGATCCAACTTCAAAAAACAGTTAAGAAACAATGTGTAATGTGATTGTCAATGCTATATGAATAATGTCAAGTAGCATGTTACTATGGCTATACACTAGGGGGAAACTCGTGTTTATATTATTACATTTAACTACTGATTAAAAATAGTCAATCACATTCTTTGTGTATGTTTTTATTAGCATTTTTTTTTTTTTTTTTGCGTTTTGTACATTTTTCACTCAAAAAAGGAGTACTGTCTTTACCGTTGACCTTGGCACGCATTCTCGGCGGCGACCTTGACTGAAACGTCTGCGTGCCACAACAACCGAATACCCCTAAATTTGAAGTTTGTTTCCATCTACTGGCTATGTACCGTAATTACAGCGCAGTGTTGGTTCAACAAAAATGCCATATTAAGATTAATTTAATAAAGGGGACAAGGGGCGTTGAATTGAGGAAATGTTCTGTCACTTTCCACCTACAAGCCTTAATGGCCAAATGAAGGCTGGGCTGCGAAAACACCTAACAACTGCGGCTTAAATCTATGGCCTAATGTATAACAATTCACTGCTTTACTGTTCTCTTTTTGAATCAATAACACGATAAAAAATTTTTTATTCATTTCTGTCTAACATAGACTGTATTGTTCTATTTAAAAATAAATGTTGTTGAAAATTGCGATCGAATGCGCGTTTTTTTTTTTTTTTTTTTTTTTTTTTTTTTTTGCTAAATATTCCTCTGGACATTGACCTTAAAGTTAAAGTTTTGTATTGTCTGCCTCGTTTTTCATTTAATAAAAACAAGACCTTGTGCCATTCTTTGGAATCTGAACGAAAACGAAACGAGTCTTGTTTTAATGCTGTTTGTCTAATTGCTAGACTTGTAAAGGCTGAGAGGCTGAACCGTCTCTTCTTTTTCCGGCGCGTTTACTATTCGTTCCTTGTGCAAGAGGTAGCGAAAATCTATTTACATAATTCCTTCTTATTCTAAATAGCCTATTTGAAATATTAGATACTCAGTTGTGCACTGTTCAGGAAGTAATCTTAGGGCGTTAGGTATCGGAAACTGCTGAAACTGCTCTAATTTAGTTGATTAAAATTTTGTCACCACACTGGCCTAAATACGTTTTTCTGTTTCAGATACTTAAAATATAAATTACACAGTAGTCTGTGGACATGTTATCGTTATATCAGATATTTCAAATAGATGCTGTATTTCGTGACTTAAATGTACATCACGATTATTGTATTAAATTTATGAATACTAAAAATTCGTTCCAATTTGATTTTAAACTAAATGCTAAATGTTTAAATCGTATGTAGTAATTGTAGTGTTCCAGAAAAGTTGAAAGATGAAAATAAATGATGGGGTTTTTTTTCTGTTACAGGTGTTTAGTTTCTTTAATGGGTTGGTTGTCTTTGATGTGTTTTCGAATGGAAACGTTGAATGGTGTTAAAAAAATACACATCATACTTAAGTCTGTGGAAGAGGAAAAATATTGTGCTAAAATATGGCAGACAAAAAGAAAACAAAATTAGGTCTCTGCAAAAAATGAATGATGAACTAGAGCAAAGGACGCTTATAAAAGGCATTCAGGGTGTCTGATGATAATGCTAATAATATAGGAAATGCGGTGTTTTAAATCTTTATAAAAAGGATCAACAACAGTAACAACAACAACAATACTACTACTACTACTACTACTACTACTACTACTACTACTACTAATAATAATAATAATAATAATAATAGGTAGAAGAGGTCATAGAAAGACGTTATCATTTCTGCATTTACATTAGGATTCAACGTAAATTGGTTAGTAAAATAGTAAATAAAATAGTGTGTTATAAAAAAATGTGTTTTTTAATAACAAAAAAAACTGGTTTTCAACAAATGGCTATTTAACAATTTAACCATTTACAGTCACAGGGTATGTATACATATATATTGAAATCAGTCTGACTGTTTATCTTTGTTCAAGAGCATTTACACAGACAAGAAAACGGTCAATTGCCTACTTAAATAGGCAAAAAATAATAATTAAAGACGAAGCTCGTGTATTATGTTGTGCAGAAAGCTGGGGTAAGGGCGGGGCCAGACTTCGTTGGTTTGCATATCACGTGACGGTGCATTACCAAATCAACAATTACGGACTATTCTTTTAGGGGTAAAATAAAATCGCTTGTAAGAATTGTGTGGTTAGCTTCTTAGAAATGTGTGAGCACAGTTTTCCTAGTTCTGGCTATGTTAGTCCTATGTTAAATTATTCGGCTGCGAATTCGTTGCCTTTCTCCAACTGGCCCAATGGCGCCAATCCGTCCGGACTTGGACAGCTCTACGGCAGAAGAGAGGTGTGTTCACTCCCGTGGACTTCCCCAAGTTCGTGCACAAGCCCGCCACAGAGCCTCGCCTTTAGTGGCTATTCTCAGCCATTTATTACTAACTCGGTGTCTGTGACTAGCCATGGCAAAGGAGACTCCAGTAAATACTACGACCAAGATGCGGCCCCCAAAGCAGAGTTGCCGGACAAACACATGACAGCGTTTACCGATGAGCAAGGGATAACAGCAACTGCAAGTTTTAGCAAATGTGACTTGGAAAAACGATTGCAAAACTCGGTGGCACAGGCTGGGGTGAATTCCAATAGCCATGCGATAATCGATGGCACTGAACAGCTTGCACACTCCACTGTCCCAGAACAGCCTACATCGAACACCAGTGCAGCTTTCACGGACGGTACGCAACTAGTTCTCTAACTGTTATGGGAGTTATGGTCTTATGGTCTGTCTATATCAAATTGTTCTTTTACATGTAAACACAATATACGTTTTCAGTAGACGGTTTTTTAGTTAAATAGGAAATGCAATTAGTACTTTTGGTTTAGAATGTTGCTTTATGTATAACATATGTTCTATTAAATATTTGAAGGAGCAATTTGTTCTTTTCATAAGGAATAGATGATATGAAAATACTGAAACACATTCAAGATAAAAAGCGTCCATAAACAGTTTGGAAAAGCAAAAATTATGCCTTCTTTACTTTCTAGGATTTCCCTGGTGTCCTGCACAAGTGCGAGCCAGAAAGAAGAGGAAACCTTACACAAAGCCACAGCTGGCTGAACTTGAGAATGAATTTATGATCAATGAATTCATAAACCGGCAGAAACGGAAAGAGCTGTCGGACAGACTGGACTTGAGTGATCAACAAGTAAAAATCTGGTTTCAAAACCGAAGAATGAAAAAGAAGCGTTTGTTAATGCGCGAACATGCTTTCTCCGTGCACTGAAGAAAAATCAGTGTCTGTTATTGCTGAACCCAGCGTACAAGTTGTTCCTCGCCTTGGCAATTATTTACCAAGTGGTTTAAGGAGTTTAATACACCTGTATTTTTATGATAGGAGAAATGTACAAAACTTACAATATTTATTTACGACAGATAATACTTTAGCTGACCACTAGAATAAGTGTAATATTACTCCCTATCCTTTTTGATGTAAGCTGCAATACAAAACATTTTACAGGACTACATTAATTAAAAGTAAAATTAAAATACAGCATTGCCTGTAATGTT
Source organism: Duopalatinus emarginatus (assembly GCA_028565595.1). NCBI lineage: Eukaryota > Metazoa > Chordata > Actinopteri > Siluriformes > Pimelodidae > Duopalatinus > Duopalatinus emarginatus. The sequence continues at coordinate 15,674,946 of JAOVVF010000047.1, forward strand.
ATGTAATCTTTTGTTTCTGTCTTTTCTCTAAAGATTCTGCTTATTTGTATAATTGTAATTTAAACTTTCCCATTGCACTGTAAACTCACATAATAAGTGTGTCTTCTGTTGTCTAATAAAAAATCTGTAGGGAGAATTGTAGGGCGAGCAAGTATGTACGTAAGTAGGTAAACGCTCAGATGAATTCTAAGTCTGGTTGGTAAGCAACTGTCATCACACAAATGACAGCATACGTTTCATGAGTGAGCGGGCTAATTATATCGAAATACACTGCACGTAAGTAACACCAATTTTAATACGTGTAGAGCTTAAATACTATTTAAATTTAAATTAATAATTTGTATTTTGTAATACATTCATCCAAAAGAAATATGTGTGCCTGATATTTCCTAACTAGGTCTTTTTATGATCTTATAAAACAACAACAACAATAATAATAATAATAATAATAATAATAATAATAATAATAATAATAATAATAATAATAATAATAATAATAACAATAATTTATATATATATATATATATATTATTGTTGTTGCTGTTGTTATTATTATTGTTGTTGTTGTTATTATTACTTATTATTACTTTAAGACTATTTTATAACCTATTAAACAAATATGGTCTGCGTGTCAGAGTTAAGTGCATATAATTTAGTGGACTAATATATAACTATTATGCTACATAAGTGCAGTACGAATATACAGTATGGAAATTGTATTATTGTTTGATTGGCCGGAAGATTATAGAAGAAAAAGGTGTATATTGTGGTATTAGTAGTACCAAACTGTGTAAATGTGGACGTAGTCGTAGTTTGGGTTTTGTTATGAAATCTCAACATTGCAAAAAGGTTTGTTAAAAGCGTGTTTCCTTTAAAATTAATATGCTAAAACTTGTAGGTTTCCGATTCACCATACTGGAGCATTACTTTAAGGATATCATAAGAACATGAATAAATAATGCACTACTAATATAAATACCATTCATATATAGAGGCAATGCATGCAACATTGATTAAACTGCGCTGTTCGTTTGATTTGATAAGACCCAAGCTTTAAAGACCTAAGCTGGATATTATGTATTATTTTATTCTTTCAGCGAGTCGAGTCAGACTAAGTCTCTGCTGGCGCGCGGAAGATAAGTGGACGCCATAACAAAGTTAAGGTCAAGTTACTTTTCAGCCCTGTACCAAAAACACACGTTATTTCAAAATAATCCTTTTGGGAGGCGATATTAAAACTGTATTTAGAAAAACATTATTTATTACCTTTATTATTACAACAGTTGTATTATTATTATTATTATTCTTATTCTTCTTATTATTATTATTATTATTATTATTATTATTATTATTATTATTATTATTATTAGTAGTAGTAGTAGTAGTAGTAGCAGTAGTGGCGCGTTTAGAATAAAAAAAAATCTAGATCTGTGAGATCTTAGCGCAGTGAATCTGAATTAATCTGAGTGACTGTGATTATAATATGGTGATTTTTTTATTATCAGTTCAGCTGAATTGTTATCGTTCGTATAGTTTTAATGACTTTACAGTCAGGTAAACCACCTTAATTTCGCTTCTCCATAACAGCAAAACTGTGGTGAATATAACGTATAACTTATTCTAGGATAATTAAGTATAGCATAGTTCTGTGTACTCAAATGCTCCCACTGATGGTAGGTTTGTTATGAAAATTATTTTGTTACCGAGATAGCTTTCTTGCCTGATATTTTTCCTCCAGGCAGTTCTTGTTGAAAACAAAATTGCATATACGTGTCATAAATTTTCTTTTGTAAGCATATGATTTGTCTAGCTTGGAAATTACAAGCCATCTTAATTAGGACGGAAGCTACACGCTTTCTGCAAGCTACGTACTCGTACGACTTAAATGTTTGACTCGGTAAAAATGAAATAATTAACATTTTTTTGCAATAAAACATTTCTAGACATTCTGTAACTCCTGGTAATAGTAGCAATTGTATGAAATATTCGAATTATGCATCTGTCTTTCTTGGCTCCAGTGTAAGCAACCAATACAACTCACAAGACAGTAAACCGGAGCTCATCCTTTTGTCTGAGCAATAAAATGATTTAAGTGCTGGCGGTTTTTGTAGATTGCCGGCTGCCTTTCAGGCCTCAGACGTTCAAAGCCAGAAGAGTTGTTTTGGACTTGGCAGTGTGAATCCAGCATAGCTCCTGTTTTAGCATATTTTTTGTGTTTGTTTAATTGCTACAATGCAACGTTCAACAAAAAAAAAATCATCAGACGGTGCTTAGATTTGCTACAAAATCTCTAAAGTAAGTGCAACCCAGATACAGTATTTCTATTACTATTGTTACTACTACTATTATAATTAGGTTCGTCGTCGTCGTAGTAATAGTGGAAGTAGTAGTAGTAGTAGTTGTAGTAGTTTTGGTGTTGTTGGTATTAGTAAATTCTTCGGCGATATAGGCTGTACACTAAGTAATTATTTTTTGGTTTTAGGAATAAATCTAAATTAGCCTGTGAGTGACTTTTTTTTTTGTAACTGTAAACTTTAAATAACCTGTAGATAAGGAGTAGCCTGTAAACAAAGAGCAACCTGCTTTCGTCTTTAAAACAGAATTTAGCGCTTGCTTAAAATGCTTTTCTAAAGACAAAGTGTTTGGAGAACAGTGTATTAGCCAGAGCCCGATGCGAAAAAATACGCGAAGGACCGTTCATATTAACTACTGTAATGGTCGAAAAGAGAACAAAAGATCAGTTTAATTAAAATCATATTAATTGTAAATCCCTATGTTAATTCAAATCTACAACAGAACGACTAGAATATGTTATCTTTTTATTTTTAAATGCCACAGACGCTCAAGTGTAAAGCGTAAGTACCTGAAAAAACAGAACAGATATTTCTGAAAGTCACCCAACTGAGCCTTACTGAGTTCTGCGCAATGTGGATATAATAATCTGGCTAAAATTCCATAATGTATTGTAATCTGTAATGTTTAGTTCTGGAGCAAAGTCTCTTTGGTAACACAGCGACTGTTTAGCCTACTAATGCCTTGTTTGTGCACATGGGGAGTTTCAGAATATGAAGGCAACCAATAATTTGCGGCGTGCATTTTGCCTATGAGCTGCTCGAGACAGTTCCTAATGACTGATATTGATATATGGTAATTTCTTTACCGGATCACATGACACAGTTACCTCAAGAATCGATCAAGATGAATTGCACGTCAGCCTACGTTTCCGATTTTTTTTCTCCCTCACGACTCCACACGCCTATGGTGCAATAGATGTACAAAGTTTAACACAGTCGAGTTGCCTGTTCGTGCTCTCTAACGCCAAACCAAGATATGACGGACTACGATGATCGCGGTAACTGCGCGTCCAATATGTATTTACCGAACTGCACCTACTATGTGTCGGCACCTGATTTTTCAACGGTGTCGTCGTTTTTACCGCAGACCACATCGTGTCAAGTTAATTTTCCATACTCTTCCAATATAGCTCAAGTGCAACCTGTTCGAGAAGTGGCTTTCAGAGACTATGGACTGGATCACCCAAGCAAATGGCATTACAGAGGCAATTACGCTTCCTACTATTCAACGGACGAGATAATGCATCGAGATCTGCTTCAGTCATCAAACAGAGCGGAAATGATATTTAAAAATGAGGCTGTGTACAGCCATCACGGTGGCACAAACTCCGCGTGCAATTTTTTCACCAACGTCGGTCGAAACGGAGTACTTCCTCAAGGCTTTGACCAGTTTTTCGAAACTGTTAATGCTGGAAAGCCCAACCCCGAGTCTTCCAGACAAAAGACTGAGCCTACTGTCCCCGGAGATGCCGCATGTAATAAAGTGTCCTCAGATAGCGCGGATCAGTCGAAAACAGACGCTGAAACCACAGAGGAAGAATCTCCGCTATCAACATGCGAACAAGACGAGAAGAACAACGGCTCAGGTAGGTACACACATTAAACGGTACTTAAAGCAGCTAGACCACTTTGTCGGTTTGGTTTTATGTGCAGCTTTATAAGCATGCAAAGGATTTTACATACCCAGTACGACTTGCTTAGCTGTTGTAAAACATTTTTTATGATGGAAGAGCAGTTCTGAGGGCATTTGGCAATAATGGTGGCGAAATGGGTATTTCTGAAATTAATTACAAACTTACATGCATATAACAACGACTACACTGTTGTCATATACCCCGTCGGCCCAGTACATAGTATTTTGTGCTGCAACTAAACAAGTGTCTATTTCTGGACTTCCGTGTTTCATGAGTTTGGAAGAGTAATTAGCTTTAATAAAATACTAGACTAACCAGGCATATTTTAATAAACAATTGCGCCCTACTCGTAGAAACAACAACAAAAAATAGCTTGCTGGCACGTTTTTGAGTGCGCGCGCACGAGCATGTTCTTGTCCGTACAATATAACTGTGTTGTCATTTGTGTATATTCTTAGATTCTTCAGTTGTCTGGATCTATTAAGACTAACTCTAAATAAAATCAAAAACTGTAGCCTATATGTTTCTTGAATTATATGTGGCTAACGCAGACAACGTATAGCTACAATTGATCTTAATGCATTTAATGCCAGCCAGTTATGTCATTAAGCACAGTTACTTCTGAATTGCATTGTTAAATAAACTATGTTTCTTTCTGTAGGTACAAAGTCCAGAAAAAAGAGGTGCCCATATTCAAAATATCAGATCCGAGAACTTGAACGAGAATTCTTTTTCAACGTGTACATAAATAAAGAGAAGCGCCTCCAGTTGTCAAGAATGCTAAACCTCACAGACCGACAAGTGAAGATCTGGTTCCAGAACCGAAGAATGAAAGAAAAAAAGCTCAACCGAGACCGTCTTCAATACTTTACTGGAAACCCTTTATTCTGAAATCATTAGATTGCATATTTTATCAGACCACGTTCAAGGCTTTCACTGAGTCATGATTATGTATGTTATTGGGACATTATGCATTCAACCGAGGCAGATATGCAAGCTAAACTGTTAGGTTTGATGTATACTTTAACTATGCAAATATTTTGGTAGCATATTAAAAACACTGAACTCTTACCTCTGTGAAAATAACATCCACAACAAGTAAACATTCTAAAAAAGAATGGTACCGAACGATCGACAATCTTTTTATGTTCTGTTGTTTAATTGTGATTGCTACAGAAACATAATCGTATTGTATCTTTTTTATTTATTATGATTTTCCCGGTACAAAGATGCTTAAATCACTACAATTGCAGTAAGCAAAGCAAATGCTGACTACAATTATAGTACGTGTTTCTATTAGTGTAGAATTGTATATGCATTTGTTTCGGTAGCATGCAGTGTATTGGTGTAGTAAATAAATATGATTATTCCAGAATTCTTTAAACTTCTTCTTACGTAATAGCTTGTATTTTGTCGGAAAGAATGTTCTTGCTATTATTTTTTATTAAAAATATTAGTTAAAAAAAGAAAGAAAAAACACTTCAAACACATTAAAAGTAGAAATATGGATGTAAATTACTAAACATATTCTTTAAATAAACATCTTTACACTTTTAATGATTTTAATGGTATAATATTTCAGTCTGTCGACGCTAAAGGGTGGAGAAACAAAATCATGATGTAAACTTAAACGCGTGAAAATCTATCTAGGCCTAACTAAGGCCAGACGCCTCGAGTTTTTTGTTCTTTTACACTAAGGGTGTTTACCAAACCTTGAACCGCGTCTAGACAGTTCAATAAAGTCTAGCTGTAAATGTCTAAATTGGGGGCTATTGTACCCTCTGGCCGGTCCAAATGCGATGTTGGGCCTAACCCTTTCATATTGTATGGATTTTCTTTTTTAGTTCGAGATGTAAACGTACACAAGACATAAAGACTTAGACAAAAATAGCGTTCTCAGAATTAATTAACAACGAACGTGAAAACTGAACACTTAAATTGGTAAGTTTTGAAACACTGCCTGATTGTTGCAATAGTGACATTTGCCTCAAATTTTGAGGACCTCAATGCTGAAAACATAGGGATCTTGGTATTTTATGGGTTAGTACGCAAAACTTGGATACAAAAATGAAAAAATCGTGTTTGAACTTCCGTGTCAAGGTCGCCACCCTTAACCCGTTTGTAAAATATAGGTGCCGTTTTCGTTGTGTTCTCCTTGAGAAGCTACGCCCTCCGAGAAATAAAACACTGCAGCATAAGCCAACATGGCCGCGTCTCACTACGCTTCCTTCTTTTCAAGACCAGCATTTCTGCATAGCTCGT
>JAOVVF010000047.1:15702159-15720708 GCA_028565595.1 Duopalatinus emarginatus
AGATAGATAGATAGATAGATAGATAGATAGATAGATAGATAGATAGATAGAAAGAAAGAAAGAAAGAAAGAAAGAAAGAAAGAAAGAAAGAAAGAAAGAAAGAAAGAAAGAAAATTGTCACCTTATGTGTAAGGTTGGGGGGAGAGAGAAAGAGAAAAGGCTGCATGGGTGTTAGTGTTGTATATCATTCACTCCGGCAATCACTTTCATTGTCAGGTGAAACAAGGAGATTTTTTTTAAATTTGCAATAGTCCTAGCTATAATTTAAAGTAGTACTACAGTGTCTGAATTAAATCAGTGTTTCTATTCAAATATAGTTAGCCTATCCAGAACGATGTGAAGATATCTTATTCCAAAGCATTTTCTATAAAACTGCAGTTGCATTTCAAATTCACCAACTGTCTAAAGCTACAAACAGAAACTGCGCAGTTGCTTTGAATGAATTCGCACAGCGTTTAAACACCGATCTGTATGTCTTAATACAATAAATGGAAGCCATAGGCAGTACCATTTGCAGTGACACTGCCCTGACTACTAGCGTCGCTCCCTCAATGGTGTTCAAACGGCCATATTTGATTTCCAGCTGTTCGCAGAAAATGTCTTCGCCAAGCGAGACAGCCCTTTAAGATATATTAAACTGCGCTGTCGACATCCGAAGATAGAACTCGGTGACTATATGGTTCCGTTCTATATCCTTTTTTTCCCTGTTTGATCACGTGACTGCCTAAATAATTAATGCAGCACGTCCCCTTAGAAACACGGCGTCGTCATTAATCGCAAGGACTCTATCAGACTTGAAAACTGAAGAGATCCAAGAAAATAATATCCAAACGGTTCGGTACCCTCGGCAACTATAACCAGCACTGTTGTACAGCAGTTCAACCAATGGAAGCTTGGTAGGTACACATTTAATGTTCTTTTATTATTAAGAAGGTAAGGTGAACATATCTGTCAGAATTATGACAAATAGCGCCCACTGATAAATGCACGAAGCTTCCTTGAGGACAGACAGGAGTCGTAATACAAGCATGCCATTGACTTTTTGCTGTAATCACCTCGCGATTTAAACCTACATTGCAGACCACGAAAGCTGTTAAGTCGTATTTCTGGTTATTTTATGATATAATAATTATTGAAGATTATTTTAAAACAGCGTCAACGCAAATTTCAGCCACATTTATAAATAAGAAATTTCGGCACACGTACAGGCATCGTTAAAACAAATCGGCCAGTTTGTGATTTATAATCCATCGAAGATGTTTTCCAAGGTTTACCGGTGGCTAGCTATTTGTTGGGATATGTTTAGGATTGTAAAAGGGCTATAATGTATGGCAATGAAAACCACCCTCGAGTTTGGGCTTTATGTGTTTATTGATAGGAAAGAAGAGTGGCTTTCAGGACATTATTAACCAAATAAAACCTTTAAAAATAATTGTTAAAAAATGAATTTTCACGGTCAGTGACAAACACATACACAGAGAGACACAGACACACACACAATAGCAGTCCAAGACAAATTACATTTTGCATTTGGCATTTGCAAAGATACGAGGAAATTGTAGATTATTTCGTGAAGTATGCCAGTGGTTAGAAAGGGATGACAGAATAGTACATTGCTGTAAATCATGGTCAGTAATTCCTGAAAGGGTGAGAGGCTGTTGGGGGCCGGCCGAGGACCGTAAATCTTTCACTTTTATTGCTCCATGAACATATGCTGCAAACGGAGACCGCTCGCATTCTCTCCTCAGGACAAGCGTGTTCGGCCACGTTCCCATGTCGCTTCATCTTCATCCTTGCTTTGACTAATTCACTCTAAAAAAAATATCAAGGCAGCAGTTAAAAAATAGTGACAGCATGAAAATTCCCCCCCAAAAATGTAAACTGAATTATTATCTTATTTGGAGCTTATTACAGCTCATTTTAGCTGTTTTTACTACGCCAAAATATTGTAAACTTGTTTTCCGTGACCATACCAAGAAAAAAAACAAAGAAAAAAAACATATTCCTCAGATTATTATTATTATTATTATTATTATTATTATTATTATTATTATTATTATTATTATTATTGTTGTTGTTGTTGTTGTTGTTGTTGTTGTTGTTGTTGTTAAATGCACGCTACATTATACATGAGACTGTATGAGAAAAACGGAATGGGTTGTAATGATTTTGATGAATCTCCCCGGCTGACGGGGTCATACATTGCTGTCAATGCTTGAGCCTTAATCGTCAAACAATATTTCGAGGGTTCCTTATTAACTATTATAAATACATTTAAAAAGGACAAATGTAGGACTGATTACTCCCACAATATAGAAACGATCCAAACTATACTATTAAATAAAAGTTTAATATTCCAAATACGATATTTGATATTGTGACATTTACATAAGAAATATGCTAGTTACTATTGTAGCATGTTTTTACTCTCATATTTGAAAAAACCTATATCCAACGGTATATTTTTTCTATGAATTTGTCTTATTTACCCTAACAGACGTGCCTGTAATATAAGGACAAATTTAGTATTAAAATTATTTTCATAATATATTTTTAGAAGTACTTTTACTGAAAGTTGGGTGAACTAACTGTAGTAAGGGGTTACACGAAACAGTAGCGATCCTGCTTTTAAAATGAGTTTGTGAGGTATAGCTTGGTTGGAGTAGCACCCTCAATCAGGACAATCTACTATCCAGATCACGTGAACAAATATGCTCGTATTTTAAGGCAGAGCCTTTATTTGTCATGATAACGGTTTCTGAAACGCCAATATCGCAATGTTGACTCGAACGATGTTCCAGCTTCTGTAAACGTTTATTTTTTTTCCAGTGGGAGGTCTGCCAGCAATATTTCGTTTTTGGAATAAGGATACCTGCTTGGCTTTTTATTGGTAGTTGAGTGAGTGGCTTCCATTCTATCGGGAATACTGTCTGCATTGGTATATGGAAATGTTTGGAAAAGCGCAAGATCGGGTTTAGGACTGTGTCGTGCACAGACAAAGGGTGAAGGATATATCCAAGGTGCTACAGGGATAGGTATTGAAACTGAGAAGCAAGATTCCATGATGAATTGATTCCCAGGTAAGCAATTGCATGGCAAAATGCAACCTTTAACCATGGACTACCAGGCACAAATATGATTTATTCCATTCAGAGCAGATGATGTTTATTAACGTCTCCGGATTTTTTTAACTAAGCAAGTACAATTTATAGACATCGGGGAAATTTGCAGAACTAGTTTACAGTTTTGAGCATCCATGAGCACTTTTCAAAGGTTAGCTTGGACACTTGTCTCATTTATACAACAGAAGTTGGATTTTATAAATTTTATAATAAAAAATTAAACCAAAAAGGGGAAATTACAGCCTCTCCTTCTGGCGCAAAGCTTGTAAGATCGTAAATCACTTTATTTTGTCGTCTTATACTTAGAGTAATTTTAGACGTGATATATTTGGTTTAGATAATATATGCATTGTTAAGCTGAAACGTTACCTATTCAAATCAATTCAATATAAGATATATTTCGACCTTTGAGATTTTTGTCGAGATTTCGAGTTAAGAGCAAATTATATTTCAGATCACCTGAAATATAAATGAACTTTACATATGAACTTTATATACATAAGTTATTTTATATTTATAAATTATATAATAATAATAATAATAATAATAATAATAATAATAATAATAATAATAATAATAATAATAGATACCACCAAGAAATTATAGTTATTTTTGTTAATATTATTATTCCTATTATTGTGCATACTATATATACAACGCGCCGTATTTTACCTTTTACTATAGGATAGCTAGACAGTAACCTTTACGCCACCAGATTAATTTTCAACAAAATTAGAGATGAACATAAAATTTACTACAATGGCCGACACAGAATTGTAGACATATGTAAGCTCTAGTTCATAGTTCATCATTTTAACAAGCCTTTGTGCCATTATTTCTACTAAACTTACCGTAACAATGCGTAGGCGAAAACATTGTAGTCAGATAAAAGCAAACGATGTTAAGCAACAAAGACTGCTGGATTTATCCCATTAAGCAAAACTTTCAATATAAAGCTCCACCAAAAGTGTACCAGACTTACAAATCTGTTAATATGCAGTTAGATGCTGCAGCCTTGTATTGACAGCGTAGATAAGAGTCCCTTATTTTTCTTGGTTCCGACAAGCTTTACGAATGCACTAAATGGCAGCGCATCTAGCTTGAAGACAGAGATCTGGAGAAGTGTTTAAATATCTCATCTTCGCAGGCTCTTTGGGTTTAAAAACACAGGAGGAAAAACTTGTGCGGTGTGGATTTCATTGTGACTTACTTGAGCACCTTCCGCCCGTTGTTCATTAATCAGTGAGTTATGGCTGGAGAAGCCAAAGGTCATCCAAAAGGCTTATGAGTGCTAAATATTTTGGCCAGCTACTCTTTGTGTAGAATCGCTTGTGTCAGATTTTTTTTTCAACCTGCGTTTTAACATACATTACTGTTGCTTACGCTTAAGTAAGTTAAATGATCTTATTTTTTAAATAAATATATAAATATGAATAACATAGAAAACGATTTAATTAAACACACATTCATATTTAGTGACTTCATATCTTGTCCTTCTATATGTTTTGTGTGTGTGTGTGTGTGTGTGTGTGTGTGTGTGTGTGTGTATATATATGTATATATATATGTATAGATAGATAGATAGATAGAGAGAGAGAGAGAGAGAGAGAGAGAGAGAGAGAGTATGACAAATATAGAAATGGTACTTTGAGATGCTTAGGCCCTTTTGTTTAGTGCCATTTTTATGGAGTCCTTAAAGACAGAAGCAAAAACACAGTTAACACAGCGATATCAATAAATTATTTTGATCCTCCAGGTCCTGGACCAAATAATGAGAAGTGCTTGAGTGAAAACAGAAAACAGTGCAATAAAGGCCACGGTAAGTAACTTATTTCTTTAATAAAAACAAATTATTATTATTTTAATTGACGGAACATTTTACTTTGTTCTAAAGTTTCTCTGCAAAAATTTTACATTTAAAACTGCATAAACTTATACAAAGTCACACCGTAAAGAATCATATCACGGCTTGACAATCTAGAGGTTACAGCACTAAGAGTAATTTTACACACGGCACACGGGGCCTACCAAACACAATAAATCAGTATACATGCTATACGAATTGTTATTTAAACATTGCTTTAAATGTATCTCTTTTAAGCTAATAATAATAATTGCACGCGAATTCTACAACAAGGAGGATATTAGCCACATATATCCCAGACCAGAGTATACCCGCCTCCATGAAGTCTTCCATGATTTCAGTGCATTTATTTCCGTCCAGTATCCTCTTCATCAAATGACGCTGCATTACTTTATTTCAAGACCGATTTCATACAATGCGTGGAGCAGACTGGAGTAGCTGTATTTATATTGACTGCCTGTTAGGGTATACAAGCAGAGTAAGGCATTCTTTCACCGGGGCATCCTCCTACGCTTGGAGTTTTACACTACCGACCGTAACCCGTCTTTAGATATACACGCGTGTTAGACATAACAGATATAGTTAAACATGCATATATTTTGTAGGCTTCTTTCGTGACATGTGCATTTGAAATGCGTGCCGTGGATCTCCAGCTCCTTTAATACTGTATTAAGCTGTTCTGACAAGTTAAGAGAAATACTTCTTCAAGAAATAAAATAGGGAAGAGTGAGATATTTTAGTGTGGCTGACCGTAATCAACGCCTCACTTGGTCGCTTTAGAGAGCTAAAGCAGTCAGATTGCATGCGTGCATCTACTACGAATTTGTGATGTGATTAACGTAGTTTGATAACTCTCCCGGCCACCACAAATTTCCATAACGGCAGTCATTGCTAGAAAACAGAAGTCACATACTGCACCTTTAATCAGTTATGAGCGATATATTATAAGGTAAAAGTCAAACAGAACAGTAAGTACTGACATTTATTTTTTATTAAATCAAATAGGCATGCAGATTCATGAACAGCAATTGCTTATCATCCAGATACCATCAAGGCTACCGCGTGTGTGTGTTTGTGTATCTGTGTGTGTGTGTGTGTGTGTGTGTGTGTGTGTGTGTGTGTGTTCTTTTATATATTATTTTCTGTTAAGGAATGATAACAACTAGATGTCCATCGCTCAGGACTAGCCATTAAGTGGTAAAGAAAGGGATATTGTTCTGGACAAAAGTGCTGAATCGCCTTCTGTCGTCTTTACGTTTGACTCAGTAGGGAACTTTCAGAACAAGTTAAAGTTTAACTCTCTTGTTGCGTTTTTACTTAGGCTTCAGAAAATGAAAGGCTAGAAATGCTGTTGAGGAAAGAGAAGCTTTCACTATTGACCGATTTAAAAGGGCGATCAGGTGCATTATGACAAGTGCACTTATAATGGGAAGACTGTTATCTAAAAGACAAACAATAAACACTCAAATGTGGGAAAATCTGGCTTGAAATATTTTTTTATATCTGATGTGTATACTCAGTCAATTAATGTCTAGGATACTGTATAGGCCTTGATAATAAATAAGTCTAAACAAAGTTTGAATGAATGAATGAATGAATGAATGAATGACTATGCTCAGGTTCAATAGAACATATAGTAACCTATAACTTGAAACCACTTTCTGGCATGTGTTTAAGTTACCGTTGGAGTTCAAGGTTAAGAAAGATTCAGTTAGGTTAATGGCAGTTTATGTATAAGCACGGCTAATATCAAAAGGGTACATTTTCGTTATAATAGTAATTTTTTATTCCTTGTATAATAAAAAGTATATGTAGCTACTAGGTTGAATGAAGCATATACACATTAATGCAAATTGTGAATTATGTTTTGTTAAAGATACATTTGAACTTGAAAATAAACGCATCAAACCTGACAGATTATATGTAACTATTTTAAGAAAGTGTGCTTTTATAAAACAAACAACACAATCTGCTGTACTCAAATCAGAATGTACTGTTCAGATAAATCGAGCTAATTCGTGAATTTGCTTCTTTCTTTGCAGAACAAATTTTAAAGAACCTGTGGGAAGTCCCATTTACATGACGCCGGAGCCCATGCCATTGGACAAACATACAAAAATAGCATAAATCTTCAGAATGCAGAAAGCCACTTATTATGATAACTCTGGACTTTTTGGAGGCTACTCGTACTCAAAGTCAGACTCATATGCGTATGGGCCCGCCCATCAGACCTACCCCACCTCCAGCATAGAAAATGACTACCAGGGTCCCATCTGTTCCGTACAATCTGCAACGGTCCGGCCGCCAGTGCACAAAAACAGCGACATCAATGGCAGCTGTATGCGACCAAATGGCAGCCAGAGCAGCCAACCAGAGAGTGTTAGTGACCAACAACAAGCGCCTCCTTTAGCAGCCACCTCACCCAACTCAAGCAGCACCACCACCCAGAAAAAGAAATCTCCTAACAATGGCTCCAACTCTGCCACCTCAGTCATCACCAAACAAATATTTCCATGGATGAAGGAGACGCGTCAGAACTCAAAACAGAAAAGTACCAACTGCACAACCCCAGGTATAGCCTACGTGAACGTATATTAGTCCGTGTGCATATATACTACGGGATGGTTGTTTGGAGTAAGGAAGAAATTGGTCTAGTGCCTTAACGGGTGTCTGTGCAGGTGGTAGTAATTTTTTTTACTGAGAATGAGTAAAAAAATAGTTCAACAGATTGCAAGACACTACTTCCCCAAGTAGGCTATTAAGCTTCATATACTTTATAGGCTGCACAGAATATATTACAATGTCATTATAGTTTGCTTGATGTGTTTCCTTTTTTATATCTTTAAAACATTGAATGTTAAAACTATCCATTTTCAGGAGAGACCTGCGATGACAAAAGCCCACCCGGTCCGGCCTCCAAGCGGGTGCGCACTGCTTACACCAGCGCCCAGCTCGTGGAGCTCGAGAAAGAATTCCATTTTAATCGCTATTTATGCCGACCGCGAAGAGTCGAGATGGCCAATCTGCTCAATCTCACCGAGCGCCAAATAAAGATCTGGTTTCAAAACAGGAGAATGAAGTACAAAAAGGATCAGAAATCCAAGGGAATAATGCACTCTCCCTTAGGACACTCTCCGGACAGAAGTCCGCCGCTAAGTGGGCCCAATCACGTTGGATATTCTGGTCAGCTTCCAAATGTAAACAGTCTGAACTATGATGCGCCGTCTCCTCCATCATTTGCCAAACCTCAGCAAAATATGTACGGCTTGGCTGCTTACACGGCACCGTTGGGAGGCTGTATACCGCAGCAAAAAAGATACCCGGGCGCAGAGTATGAGCACCACGGTATGCAAGGGAACGGAAGCTTTGCCAATGCTAATTTGCAAGGCAGTCCTGTTTATGTCGGGGGGAATTTTGTTGATTCGATGCCAGCTTCGGGCCCTATGTTCAACCTCGGTCATCTTCCTCATCCTTCATCCGCCAGTGTGGACTACAGTTGTGCCGCTCAGATTCCGGGCAACCACCATCACGGACCGTGTGACCCTCACCCCACATACACAGACCTCAGCTCTCACCACGCTTCTCAGGGAAGGCTGCAAGAAGCGCCGAAACTTACTCATTTGTAAGGATGCCCAAGCGAAGTGTCGCTTTTTATTACCTCATGAGTTAAAAGTAATTTATATAACTACACTTCAAGAAAGACACAATGTATTACTCCTGTATTATTATTGATAGTACTATTACTGCTATGACTGTAACATTTTTTAAGCTGTGGTCCATATCTCTTGATTGTTGAAAATGGGACAGGGTGTTTTGGCAGTCGTCAGATCTTGAAAAAGCAGTGATTAACACGAACAAAATTTCATATCTTATTACTTGAAGGTAAGTTCTGTAGATTTTACAATACTAGGCTCCCATCTTTATAGAGATGGTGTTTGTAGAAAAAAGTCGTCTGTTAGTCATTGGTACCTATGAATCAGTTCACACTAAAAGTGTCATTATTTATTATTTTCATCTGAGATGTTATGGCAGACATTTATCACTATTGCATATTTATTATTTATGACTTTTGTAACACATTATTTATCTTCTCATGTAGACTATTTATATGGATTACAATAAAAAAATATGCAACTTAATTGGGAAGATTGCGTACGGCATTAACACAAACAAAACGATAACGTAACTGATGCATTTCTTTCTTTCTTTCTTTCTTTCTTTCTTTCTTTCTTTCTTTCTTTTGCTGCATCAGCTCGAAAGCGGACGGATTTATGTGTTGTGTTGTTTTGAAAATCTGGCACATTTGTTCTTGCCCTAATCAACCATAACAAATTTTATTTTGTGAGTGAACAGTCCACGGGCAAATTGACAAAATGGTAACGATATGGAAATGTTATATTTTATTGTGTTATAGATTTTGTAAATAAAGTGCTTAAACTGAATGTGTGAAATCATATTTTGTGTAATCATGCATTTATTTTATTCAGAAAATAATAAAGTGGTCATACAGAACTGTATGTTTAATGGACCTAACCATATTACTTAATTCCCTCCCAGGATATCTCATAACGTAACCTATAAGACCAAGACGCCATTTTGAAATTTTACCGACAGTAAACAAAGAAGGCAGGACCATATTTCTGCGCGCACCTTCCCAGCACGCATCCTTGGCTGCCATTCAGAAATAATAAAATAGACTAAATAGCATAAAAATATCAAACGCAGGGCGTATTTATGCGAGAAGCCTATTATTTTGCGATTACATCTATTTTCACACGGAACATGGTCTAATCATCTACTAATTACGAAGTATAATATTTAATGGTTAGTAAGTGCATCGATATTGCAATTAATAGACTTTTACATAACCAGCTTAAGGTCGCAGCTTACACATTAGGTCCTTAAAAATAACAACAGTAGTTGATTTTCATTATAGTAACACAACAGCTGGGCTACTGAAGAACAGGCTACTTATTGTAAACGCGTATTCATATGAAATCAAATACCCTACAACAATTTAAAGTTAAATATTATGTCTCGTAAATATTATACCAGCAATAACTTTTACATTTGCAATTATTTAAATCCACCTTATAACCTGGCAATGAAATAGCACTGCGAACAGAAGCATTTCTATACATTGCTAGTTTTATAGGCATGGCAGTCCTTCTCTGACTGAATGGCTCTCTCACCCGCCTCCCTCTAGCGAGGTATTTCAAAGCTCATTAATCAAAAACTCTCCGCTTTCAGCCTCGCCGCTGATTCCACCTCCTTATGAACAAAGCTTTTGCATACCCAACTCTAGAAACACATTTCAAACTGCGAGAGGCCAAACTTTGTCCCAAGAAAAGGAATATGACAGCAGGCTTGCGGTGCAATCGGCACTGCTCAGAGAAGGCTGAAGACGTTAAAGCTACATGTTGTAGATGAGACGCTCACTGCACTACGGTAGGTACAACCTATTTACAGTAAAATACGTTTTGGTCTATTTGTTTAATAACGTAACAAAGTATTTATACTAAATTGCTCGATGGTAATTACTGTTCTTTACCCTATGCTACTGTACAAAAACGCTTTGGTAGAAAGAATTTTAAACGGAATGTTACAGAAAATGCTTTTGTATGAATGTTGGCAATTCTCACAGGTTTTTGTTTCCCACGGCCCTATCGTTTTGGTCGATGCACAATAATGGCAGCCATTTTCCTACATCATTATAATGAATTGGTGGTTCTAAATTGCCTTATCCAGATAGCCTTGGCTAAGAAAATTACCCTGCCAGCCTTTTGACATCGGAAGTGATCAGAATGAAATGCGACAGACTGGTCTTTCACACAGACAGAAAAAATATAATGTAAAAAAAGGCATGTGTAAAATCTGCAGTGGTTTATAGTTAGGCCAGACGACATGAGAGTATAGTGCTGTATAAACTCTGTCCCAGTCTGAGCCTCCATCTGAAACACTATGGTTTATCTCAGTGAGCCATAGATTAGCTGGAATAAGTAAGCAGTTAAATAGGACTAAGAGTAAATAACTGAATAAATTAAGTCGGATTTAAAATAAAAAAAGTTGTTATGTATGCCAAAACTGTATCTTTGTGATTTTTAGTTATTTTAACTTTGATTAGCTTAACCTTTTCAGAGCTCAAATTACGGGAGTGTTACAGCAATAAGAGATTTAATCACAAAAGGGGGGGAAATGACACTTGCAAGCTCTCATATTCCAGGCACAACAGTATGGAAACAGTAGTGTTTTCTGACTCCTTGAGCTAGCTACAGTAACACAGGCCCTGTGCAATACTGTGCGGAAACTAAATTCAACACAATGTGGAATAAAGTTGGTGAAAATAGTAATGCACACTCGTTCTACTAATAATACATGTGATATTTTAATTAAATGCCATTTTAGCACTTACAAAGCCAAAACTATTATTTCTACGTAAAATAGGCTACCCCACATTGCTGCCTATTATTATTATTATTATTATTATTATTATTATTATTATTATTATTATTATTATAAACACACCATCATGCATGATAAGCCACATCATTATGTTCTATAGAATGAAATATAAATGTGGTAAATGCTAAATTAAAAAAAAAAAAGAACGTCTGAAAATAGGCTTACTAAGCTGGGTTGTGCCTCGCGTAAATGAAGATAGACAATATATACCAATATATACTAATCATCTCATATTATAGCTAAACTGCCTCAACTATACTAAGCCTAAGCTACTAGCCAATGGATTTTACAGCCCACTACAACCGTATTGGGTCGCTTAACACCATCAGCAATAGTGCGTATTTTTTATCCGACCAAGTTACACAATGTGGCTTAAGTTGGAACGTTGAAAGTGACAGAGCAAAGAACTTCTCACGATTTAAGGAAAACATTAACCCAGATGAACAGCTTATGCTTTTGAGTGGGAACGGTGAAGGCTAGTTTAATCTAACTTGCCTGATTAATGAGCTACTAAAACCTACAGAGCATCAGGCATGCAATTCTATAAGGAAACAGCAGTGATAATGAAGAACATAAGGATGAATATAAGTTAAATTTGACAAAAATAGTAAAATTTAGTGAAGTATTCAGTCTATGATGGCTGTAGATCAATAGGCTAAATGTTACAGTTTAGAACCAGTGTAAAAGGCAGAGTAAGGATCTGTGCTTTTATTGGCTGGGAGGGTGGGACCACGCCCCTCTCAGTAGCGGGCATTATTTACATGTCGAGCCTTAAAATACAGTAAGACATGACGACATACACCCTTTGAACCTACCACGTAAGAATAGCAATGTTCTCGTATTCAGACTTAGAAGGAGGCATGTCTCTCAGATCTAAATTCTGTCAGGTGGAGCAGCAGGGAGACATCCAGGACAGGCTAGCCACAGGTACTGTCGACAATGTTATTCATATACCTCTGACATCGGATGTGCAATATAGCGCGAGTGGGCTTGAGGCGCCTTGACCAAGTAATGATAGATCCTGAGGATCCTACGCTGAAACCGAGGACTGTATTGTACGCTCTCAGTGTATGAGCTCAGTATACTTAAAAGCGCGTCGTTCTGCCTTATGGAGTCTTGTCTCAATAGTACAGACGAACATGCCTACACGCAGAACCGGTTTACTCGCGTACGAACGGGCGTGGTTTATCTGACAGAACATAATGCTTTTAATGCTTTCAAATATGCCCTACAGGTTATTTACGGTCTAATGTGTTTACAGGATGTTCACTATCTTGCGGCAAGACTACTGCAAAAGCTCGCACCAGCTTCAATACCATACAGATGACTGAACCGAAGAAAGAGTTTAATAAGTACATTGGCAGGCACAGAAGAGCTGAGATGGCGAGCGCGCTGAATCTAAGCGAGTCGCAAGTGAAGATCTGGTTCCAGAACAGAAGAATGAAACAGAAGAAGCGGGAGAAGGAGGAGGGCCTTATTCCGATTACGCGCGCTACAGAGCTGCACTGTTCCTCCACGGGCTCCCAGTCTGCTCACTCATACTATCTTAAAAGTGCCTCTACGCGAAAACTCACATAGAATATCTGTGCCAGATACCCAGTCAGCTGACTGTATGCACTGTTCGTTATTTGCTTATACTATTTATAAGTCAACTTATTTATAATAATTTACTATTTAATTTTTTATTAACATAATGTTAATGTAATAAGAAAATAACATGTCAACTGTAAATTTTAAAGCCCATATTTCTTAATATTTTACTTTTTAAGATTACTAATGTATTTTTAGTTATGTAATTATGTTATGTTCATAATACAACTACAATATTTAAGAAAAGTTTGTCTATGTTTTAATTAATATGCAGTGTATATCTAACACCTGTAGAGACCAGTATATGACTAACACCTTTCTCATAAAAAACAAACAAACTATACTTCTATTTATGGTACAGAAATGCTGCTCATCACCCCCAGATTAAGACTATGTAATACATATGGTTTCAGCCTAGAGCATTGATTTCCATTTAATTAATCTTATGTACAGGTGCAAAAATTTGCATGTAATATACTGCAAAAGAGAAATCTCCCAGATAATAGTTAGTGGTATACATTTCAATAAGTGAAAAATCTGCCTAACACTTACATTTAATACAGGAATAGCTACCTGTCAACTATGCTTAAACATAAAAAGCACATCAGCAAATGAGTAGGTGATCCAAACACAATGGTTTTGTAAGTTAACACAATAATACACATAGTTTTCCTATGTTTACTAATAAGGAAATTATTTGTATTTTGGCATGCATTTTTAAAATAAAAATAAATAACCGTAAAACAATATAGCTTACATAAAGCTTTGGTTTAAGCAAGCCTATTTTGATTTATGTTATATTTTGAATTGGTTTTCATTTTACTTACACCAACATATAAGGAATTCTCATTTTAATGCTAATGTTAATCAACTGGGTAGTTGATTTTATCAGTTAACTCAACTCTTTCAATGCTTATGTCATGAAGAAGAGAAATTTGTCACTACACTGAATCTGACATTCCTATCATTTTGTTTCGAGATACACAACACCTCTGGAATCTATTTAGCTCTGTAGTATTTGATGATTTATACTTATCATTAGAAGATTTAACCTAGCTAAGATTATGTAGCTGCTCATTTCTTTTTCTAAGGCTGCAGCCCCATCCCTCTCATTCCACCTCCTTCAAACTGACAGACAAACTGATCACACAGGAAAGCTGCCATTAATTACTGCAGCAACGTCTATACAACTCCACACACACAAATACCTCACACGCATCCCTCTGTCTCACCCCTATCCAGATGGACATCCTTTAGAGCATTTCCCAGGGAAATTATGATGGAATAAAACACATCTTCATTCATCTTTACCATGAAATGAGAGACATCTAGTCTCTTTGGGTTTTACAGCACATCATCATATTAGCCTTCCCCATACAGAGAATGGATTATTTTGGAGAACGATCTTGGCTTTACTATAAATTTCTATAAATTCTGAGAACTAGCTTACTTTGTTTAAAATAGTCTCTAACACAATTAAGCTTCTAATTTATGTAAAATCAAAAGTGTGCCTAAAAGTAACAGGGTTTAGAATTTAATCTGTCCACAGGATAAAGAATGATTCCCTGTGCTTTTCATTTGTAATCCCAGACACATTATTCCAGTAAAGTAGCCTATGACCATTAAATATGAAAAATGGCTAGCTGACAGCTCAGCCTGCGAGTTTGGGTTTAAAAGTTAACAGTTCCCTTACAAGCATAAGCTTAAAATGAGTAATTAAGCAACTTATCATAAGTCAGCGACATTATAAGCATATAATATCACCCTCTACTGCTTGACCTCCAATCACTCACATAGCCCAATACACCAACAATTGCTTAAAATGGCAGAAAATAAGTCAAACACATTATTTAAAAATTTAAATTTATTTAACATTTATGTAAACCATTACACTTGATGTTGGTCTTACACTACTACACATAAGAATTCTAATAGCACTAGTAAGGTTACTGATTATGTTATGTCTCATATTAGTAAGATTATGGCATTAGTCTACTTAAAAAAATCCTACATACTTGTTTTTAAAATAAGCCTAGTAAAGAAAGTTTAGATATCTTGGGCAGGAGTTTTTGTACCCTCTACTCTTTGAACTCTCCTAACAGCATATTTAACCTAATGTCACCCCAAGAGCCCACTGAAAACTGACAGTTGTTTTTTAAAGACTGAGTCTATTAAATACACATGCCTTCAAATTCACATTATGACTTTCTTGCCTCTTCCAGGTTATATGAGATCATGAAAACACCCAGTGATGTTAGGTTGTATAAGAATACACATCACAGGGAGCAGTAAATGGGCAATTACCCATGGCAAGTCCATTATGATGTATGCTCGGGTCTTACAAAAATGCTGATGGAAAGCTGAATCTCTGTAGTTTCATACAATTAGTAGAAATGGATACATACTATGAATATAAATTGATATAGTTTATTCTATTTTGATAAATGTCTATTAAATATTATGAGTGTCATTTTTAGAGTCACAAAAAAGTATTTATTACAGTGTGAAAAATAGTTTCTATAAGATCTATTTTTTAGAAATGTGTCTATCTAGCAAGCCATCCAGATATTCTGATTAGCAGCTGATCAATGACACATGTTCATAAGCACGTATCATAACCATGTTGTGACAATTTAGCAGTCCTTTTAGATTAGAGTGCAAAATAATGGCTTTATGATTAGCCTAATAGATGGTTGTGTGGTCAGTTAGGTGCAGAGACATGATATCCTTGATTCATTAGAAGAGAAAGACTTGAGACAGATTACACTTGAGGCACACTAAAGGTGTTCTGCATTTTTTAAAATAATAGAAAAGAAAGAGAGTGTAGCCACCTGCCACTAAAATTATCTAAATGAATGTTTGTTGATCTTTATTTTACTTTTCTGTATCACAGTCAGCTTTTGTCATTACTTTTTTTAGTGTGCATCATAAAACACTTGGATATATGCAGGAAATATGCAAGAATACATGAATGTACATCAGACCCAGACACACACATAAACACACAAATCAATATTTGGTGGCTAGGTCAAAATAACAGTGTTTTTTTATGAGTGTATGATTATGTTGGGTTTATGCAGCAGGTTGATTATTAGATAAAATGAGATTGATTGAAGATAAGTTAACAGATTATGAATTCATAAAAATACAATGCTTGACGTTAGTCATTATGTGTTTGTTCCAGGTTATTAAGTCCTAATGCTTATAAAATTAAACAGTACAATGAAATAAAGAGTTCTTGCAGGAGTGGTCTACTGCACACAGAACTAAAACGACATTGATTTTGAACTCAGTGCTCTACATCAGGCATAATTTCTTGTGTCATATATGTACTGTAGTGATAAATTCACAATGTACCCTAGTGATGAATTCACACAGTTACAGTAGGTTGTATTTTAATCACAGTGCTTACAGGCACACACACACACACACACACACACACACACACACACACAAACACACACACACACACACACACACACAGAGACAAAGAGCGAGAGATAGATAGAGAGACAGAGAAAGAGAACACAGACAGAGTCTGTTTGCAGGGTTAAATTATTCTCCACAGCAGCAGCAGCCATTTGATTTCATTTGTAGTGTGTCTAGTGGGCAGCGGAGGTGAGAGCACCTTTGGCTGCGGAGGGACTGGAGCAGCACACATATCTAGTAAGTGGAGACACAGAATTGACAATGCATTTATCTTTGAATAATGTAAATGTCGGGAGAATGCAGTGGCTGTGGAGGAGAGAGACGGGTGCTGGGCATGGTGGGGTGGGGTGGGGATGCACGGAGTCCCAGCTCTCCTCCTCCTCATCTATGCCCCTGTCATCCATAGCACTTCTCCTATGCTGTTCCTTTGCTCAGCCAAGGCCTGCTATATCTTCCCAGAGTGAAATAATTTCTGCCAGAGGCCAACAGGGAATTTATACACAACACAAACCACTATCAATTGGCCAATTGTTTTTCAGTAGTCTTGTTTCATAGACTGTATTGTAGCTTGCCTGCTCTTTAATGACAAAACATGAATGGCAAATTGTTAAATCTTATTTATATCGACAACAATAAGGGAGATAGTTATACTTTTGTAGAGTGTTCATTTTCTCTGTGCATATTCATTTTTGTTAGTTATTACATATGTTATTATATACATACTTATATTTAATACTTATATGTATATTTAACCCAATGCCCATCAAACAGCTGTACAGTGGATGTGTAAGTCAAAATGATCTTTTTTCTTTTCAGGCTGAACTGATAACAACATATGAATGAAAACATTAACTAATTAATTGCATTGTGTGAGTAGTATACCTACATCGTTTTGCCTGTATTATATGTGCTTGTGTATCTGTGTTTGTTACTACATCTAGAGAATAATAAAATGGATAGCTACTGGCAGGCAGCAGGACTGCTTATTGAGGCAAAGTGCCAGTAAATTGTTTGTCTTCTGCTGTGCAACCCTATAATTCTTATGGGAGTAAATTATATTGTGTTTGCCAAAGAGAATGATAATAAATGAGCCATAATCAAGTAGGGAAATTTTGAGAAGCATTCTGAGAGACAGGCATGGTCTAAATGTATTGCCAGGTTGAGGCATTCAGTTTTGTTTCTGTCTCAAAAAGCATCTGACCTGCCGTTAAACACACTACCTAAGGACACTAACAACAGTGCAAATATTTACATTACATATCTATGCCATTAATCAGGATACAGAACAAAGTGTATTGTTTCTAGACAGGTACAGAAACACTACTGAACACACTGTATTCTGTTCATCTTCCTCTCTTTGCAGCAGGAGATGTGCTGTCTGACTGTATGAGTGGTCTCTTTCTGCAGCAAAGCTCTGTTTGAATGCATGTGAGAAAGGCCATCTGTTTGGTTGTGGCAACATGGTTCCACCTTGCTGCTAGAAAGAGAGCTTGTGTGTTGCTTGGCTAGCAGAGGGCTATTGTTAGCTTGAGCAGGACTGATTAGACCATTTTATTTATTAAATTTCTAAATTTATTTATGAAAAATAAATGTGAGTACAGCTTGGCTTTTAGACAAGATATTAGAGGGACTTGACCTGTTTCGTCACATGTCATGTCTACTCGGAAATGCAGACTCACTGAGCCATGTCCAGCAAGTTTCCTTATACAAAAGGAGATGCCTTGGGCACTACACTGATCAGCATAGCACAATCCACTAAGTGCACAAATGTAGCCACATAGCCCTAGATTATGGATCAAGCTAAGCATAGTCCAATACCAATTAATAAAAATCTTTGAAAAATATAAGATTTGGTATAATGCATAATGTCAGTGAAGATCAGAAATACAAAAGTATTTGAGTTTTTAGCAAGGTAAATTTACAAAATTTAATTATAGTTGCTACAAACAAAATTTAAAACACAGCGAATGCATTGAAAATATTTTAAACATTATATGATGGTTGTTTACAAGTTGTTGTCTCTAAATAGCTCTACGTCTATACAAAATAATAAGAGAATTATAACACTTTCATATTTTGATA
>JAOVVF010000047.1:15725048-15745418 GCA_028565595.1 Duopalatinus emarginatus
CTCTCTCTCTCTCTCTCTCTCTCTCTCTCTTTCTCTCTCTTTCTCTCTCTCTCTCTCTCTCTCTCTCTCTCTCTCTCGGCTCTGATTCTTTACATTTTACTGTCTATCTAAACAAACTTGCATTTGTGTGTATGTGTGTGTGTGTGTGTATGTCCATTGTGTTTGGATCAGTGATGCAGATACAGCTGGAGGTGAGTGTTGTCCCTCCATTTGTCTTAATTAATCTTTAATGAACCCCCTTTCTCTCTCCTCTCTCTCATAGCGAGTGTGGCCACATAAATGAAACATGAAGCTCAGCAGTATTAGTCTCAGTGTGTTCATTTGGGGTGAGCAGCGCATATATCCTCCACCTCAGCCTGTCACACTCTCTTAGTGCCCTTTTTATTGCTCTGCCACACGCTCCTATTTAATATTTCATAATGTGCTTATTCTCCTAGCTCTTCTAATCAAACACATTCAACACGACATGTATATTTCTAGTGTACTCTGCTATATGCATGTAAACCGGCCAGATATATTTTAGGAGGGATAAGGTAATAAAAGCCTCAAATATTGAACTGTTGTTTTGTGGAGTAGGGTTGAAAATAAAGTTTGAGAGTTGCAGAGTGTTCTGTCGTGCTGAGAGCAGGTCACCTCCATGCTTAAAAAGACCTAATAAAACTATATTTCTGTGCAGGCAGAAAGTATCCCAGAGCGTGTCTAGCTTCTGGTGACCTATGAGAACATTGCTCAGTGTGCAAGCTTGGGCTCAGCAGAGGCAAAGAGCCCCCGGCATTGCAAAAGTAGCTGAGACACAGCCAAATTCCTTGCAATGTACCACATGTTCCCCTGAGCCACTTCCACACAGGTGTTCTGCTCTCCTTTGCTCTCACACTTTCTACTCATAACACTCTCACTCTGCTTCTCTTTTTTTCATTCTTTACATCCTTTGAGGATGCAAGCCTCTTTCTTGTTCTTGCCCCCCCCCCCACACACACACACACTTTTTTACTTTCTCTCTTTCTTTTTTTGTTTCAAAACTAAGGATCTAAGCCAGTTCTGTCAAACAGTTTCTGTCCTTGTTTGAGAGTAGTGTAGGGGAGAAAAATCAGTCACTAACTCACTAAAAGACACAGCATCAAACATAACAGCCACTACAGTAAATCTAAATGTATCAGTCACTTTGGTCTAGCAGATGAGGCTTATGGCTAAGAACAGCCATCAAATCAGCACATAGCTTTCAACGAATTTCAAAGACAACACTAGGGCATCACTTACACTTGAATGCTAGTAAGTGAGAAGTGTCTGTAATGCTTTTTTGTTTAAAAATAGGACACATGCACTGATGATTAAATGTCTTAAGTACTTGGTTACAAGGATTTTTGAGCAGCACAGTGAGCTGATGTCATTACCAAAATGCAGCAGTAAAAGTTTTTAATTGAGAAGAGGATTTATGTTTTGCAGTGTACAACTATACATACTGTAAACACTATTCTACACTGAAACATAAGTACAGCCCTACTTGCTCCAAGGGAACCAATTAGACAGCTAATGCACTTAAGTTGATATAAATTCACTAGGTTTACAAAACAATAAACAGAGGTAAATAAAATGTGAGGTAGGTTATTTATTTCACTATCAATATCAAATATTGGTATCAAGAAGTACTCAGAACATGTATGCATTGTTGTCCTCGGTCTGTAAGTATTGATGCAACCCTAGCTTAATTAGATTTCTTGTTAGTAAAAGCTATTTAATGTAGCTGAGATATTCTAATGCTGTGTAACAGTTAGAGCTGGGCAATACATGTCAAACTATTGGTGATTTATACTTTTCCCTGTAGAATCTGCCACCTAGTTTGTAGTCAGTGTGAGGTATATTATGATGCCATTTCAGATATGTGGTATGGAGATGAGGGAGAAAAAGAGACACTCTGCTCTGCAATTTCAGTATGCTTAGGTCATAGTGGGTGAGTTGTTGAAGTTACTGTAGGTGAGGCAGAGGACACATCTCCAGTCCTCTCTGCTCTTTGATAGCACTGTCAGGGGCAATTCTATGTATTTGGGCTGTGACACAGAAGCTGAGGCAGGGCAAAAGATCTATTTCAGCTCTGAAAGGGCTGCAGGGAAGGAGAGAGGACAATGAATGGCAAAACATAAGAGATGAAAAGGGTGGCATTAGGAGTGATTAATAGAAATATAGAAATAGGATTTGTATTACAAAACACAATTCTGTGTACAGTGACTTAAAGGAGTACTTCACTTCAAACATGTATCTCTACAAAAGAAATGAAGAGAAATAAGTTATGGAGGAATCGCAAATACATGGAACAGTTTGCGAGGAGGCCAGAATTTGTTTAAACTGTGCTAGAACACTAGAAAGGATGCATAATATCCACTGTTTTAGCTTATATGTGCTAAGGTATTTTGCTTGCTAAACCTTGAATCAAACATTATTATTGTACCCACAACCTGCACACACACAGACACTCACTCACGCTGTGTACACACTCCCTTACAGTCTTAGTGCACACACAGGGGGAAATTATAATTAATCTGTTAATGACAGTTGGATCTGTCATTAGCTGGGGGAGTGTATAATAAATTGCGGTAATAAAAATTAAGATTGCATGCATCATTGAGGCCTTCCGAGGGTTTGTTTAATGTAGTTACAAAAATGCCAGTAGCTGATGTGGCCTCCACCACTGCACCCAGAGAACTCTCCATTATGCTTCTCACTTAACCCACCAGTACTCGCACTATGCTGGACAAACCTTCAGTAATTACTGTATTTGCTCACATGGTTATAGAATTATATATAGAATTATATATATTCAAGTCAAGTAGTTTTTATTGTCATTTCAACCATATACAATGTTGTACAGTACACAGTAAAACATAACAACGTTCCTCCAGGACCAAGGTGCTACATAGAACAATAAACTACACAATACAACGTAAAGTGCACGAGTGCTGAAGCATGTGCAACAAATACACAAGACAAAATACAATAAACACACTAGACATTAACACTAGATATAGGGAGGGGATAGTGGAGAGAGCCCACTGGTAGTGGGCGCAGTAAGGTGCAGTTATGTCCATTTCTTGTAAACATAAACATTCTGTTTTTTAGCAGCATTGTTGTCCATTTTTGGTAATTGTTTTGTTTTGTATTTTTAAGATTGTGTGTGTGTGTGTGTGTGTGTGTGTGTGTGTGTGTGTTTAGTCCAGTCACTGAAATGTGTGCAGTTTATCAGACCAGACTCTGATTGTTCAGGAGTCTGATAGCTTGCGGAAAGAAACTGTTGCACAGTCTGTATGTGAGGGCTGTATGCTTTGGTACCTTTTTCCAGGCAGTAGGGGGGTGAAGAGTGTGTGTGAGGGCTGTGTATGGTCATCCACAATGCTGGTTGCTTTGCGGATGCAACATGTGGTATAAATGTCTGTTATGGTGGGGAGAGACACCCCGATGATCTTCTTAGCCATTCTCACTACCCGCTGCAGGGACTTGTGGTCCGATACAGTGCAGTTCCCAAACCAGGTGGTGATGCAGCTGCTCAGGGTGCTCTCGATGGTTCCTCTGTAGAATGTTGTGAGGATGGGAGGTGGGAGATGTGCCTTCCTCAGCCTTCGCAGAAAGTAGAGACGCTGCTGGGCTTTCTTGGTTATTGTGCTGGTGTTGAGGGACCAGGTGAGATCCTCTACCAGGTGAACTCCAAGGAACTTGGTGCTCTTGACGATCTCCACAGCAGAGCTGGACGATGTGAATAGGAGTGTGATCACACCTTGTCCTCCTGAAGTCAACAACCATCTCCTTGGTCTTGTCATTCTTGCTGATGAGACCCACCACAGTCGTGTCATCTGTAAACTTTATGACGTGATTCAAGCTGTGCATTGCTGCACAGTCGTGAGTCAGCAAAGTGAACAACAATGGACTGAGCACGCAGCTTTGCTGGGCCCCAGTGCTCAGCGTGGTGGTGCTGGAGGTGTGCCTTCCGATTCAGACTGACTGAGGTCTCCCAGTCAGGAAGTCCAGGAACCAGTTACAGAGGGAAGTGTTCAGGCCCAGTACGTTCAGCTTCCTGATCAGGTGCTGAGGAATGATTGTGTTAAACGCTGAATTAAAGTCTATGAACAGCATTCGAACATAAGTGTCTTATTGTCTAAGTGAGTGAGTGAGTGCCAGGTGAATGGTGGTGGATATGGCGTTGTTCGTTGAGCGATTGCGATGATACACAAACTGCATGGGATCTAGTGAAGGAGGCAGCAGGGTCTTGATGTGCCTCATGACAAGCCTCTCGAAGCACTTCATGAGGATGGGTGTGAGTGCAACAGGACGGTAGACTTTTTTGGCAGGGGTATGATGGTGGTTGCTTTGAGACATATTGGGACGGTGGCGCTGCTCAGGGAGATGTTGAAAATGTCAGTAAAGACGTCTGTCAGCTGGTCTGCACATTCCCTGAGCACCCTACCAGGAATGTTGTCTGGTCCAGCAGCTTTCTGTGAGTTCACTCTACGTAGAGTTTTCCTCATGTCAGCTGGTCATCAGGAGGAAGGGTTGTATTCCTTGCTGCCACGCCATTCTGTGTCTCGAACAAAGCCTAGAAGTCGTTCAGAGCATCTGGAAGGGAGGCATCACTGTCACAGGCAGGTGGTGTTGTCCTTTAGTTGGTGATAGCCTGGATGCCCTGCCACATGCACTGTGTGTCACCGCTGTTCTTGAAGTGGCTGTGGATGCTCTGTCCATTTAAGCACTTCGCCTTTCTGATGGCCCGGGACTGTTTTGCCCTTGGTTTTTTAGGGTCTCTCCTGCTTTGAAGGCAGATTCTCGAGCCTTCATCAGAGCACACACCTCTGCAGTCATCCACGTCTTCTGGTTTGGACATGTGGTGATGGTCTTGAAGACAGTCACATCATCTATGCACTTGCCGATGTAGCTAGTCACAGATGAAGTGTACTCCTCCAAGTCTGTGGTGTTGCTGTAGGTTGCAGCCTCTCTAAACATTTGCCAGTCAGTGTGTTCAAAACAGTCCTGAAGAGCAGAGATGGCTCCTGATGGCCAGGTTCTCACCTGCTTTTCGAACTAGATTGTTATATAATTAAATATAAGAATTTGGACAAACACAACTACATTTAAAACAGATGTTGAACTAGAGACTGATTATAATGAAATAGACAGACCTGTAACTACAATTCTTTCTGCTATTCTGTTTTCCTCCAGCTGAGCTGTTGTAAATTTGTCTCCAATACTATACATGAAGAAGAAGAGAAAAACACTCAACTAAACTCTCATGTTCCAATCTCAAAAAGCCATGTGAGGGTCAACCATTACTACAACCAACAGGCCTGGAGCGCTGACTGATTGGACATCATCATCTAAAAGTGGTTTAACACAGACAAATGAGTATGAACTGAGCTGGGGTTAAAGGAGCACAGTCTACATTGTCTCCTCTTCCGCCTTCAGATTAGCAAAGGGGCCTAGCAATGTTCAAGCAGTGAAGTGGGGAAGTTTATGAACTTCCTTTGCTTTGATGTAGTACAAAGAATCTTGTGTGGCATACAATGTGGAAAAATACAGAGAGACATTTTGATATTTTAGAAATATAGCTTTCCACTCCTTTCCGCTCATGTTATAATGTTGGATTAAGCTAGTGTGCCATGTAGCAAGCTCATTGTGATTTGATTTCTCACAATGGCACAGCTATGACATTGTAAGTGGATGACCATTAACATGTGAGCCTCTGTTGCTAGTGATCAGGGGTCCTTATCTCCATCTCTGGGAGGGTATTTGGGACAAAGAGCTCTGGGTTCAGAGTTTGGAGTTCAGGTCTAGCCTACAGGCAAGGCTGCTGCACATGTATCCTGACACTACTTAACCCTGAAGGCTGTAGCAGGTCATGCTGCCACAACATTGCCCTCCGCGTGACACCAGCCAGAGTTGCCCACAGGACAAAGCCTGGCCTGTGGGTTTTAGAGAGCCTATCCACAAACTTGGCTCAATTACCAATTGCTCATATTTACCCATAAGCTGTGAAGTCATTACAGGGTCTGACTGACCAGAGCCTCAACCCTGCAGAGGTCATTCCCTAGGCCAGACAAAAAGGGTCAGAGCAAAACCCAACTATGGCTGCCCACAATGGCTCCCATCAGTCGTCAGATGGAGGCCCCAGCCAATCAAAACAGGACAGAGGCAAAGTATGAAGAAAGATTATGATTAATTTGAACAAGGTGAACTGTGTGTTTATGTGATAGTCAGTGACAGACAGAAAAATGTTAAGAAAAAAAAATAAGAGAGAACCTAACACCATAAACAGACATTCTGCTAAATGCTAGTCAAATGAAAAATATGGGAAACGCTCAGGGCAAAACAAACTATCACAGATAGCCAGGAACACTAATTTATGTTTGCTATAAATATGCTGTATATAAAAAGTGGTTTGTTGTGCTATAATTCTGTCTCTTTATATGTGTGTCAGGGTTTAAAAGGGCAATAAAAGATAAGAAAGGGCTGTGTGAGTGTAGTGGTGTGTAATGAACTCTCAGAGGACACACAAAGACAGAAACATAGGTGAAAAAAGCAAGACTTTAGGATGCTCCAGTCAGGTTTTATACACTTTTTTTCTTTTAGGTTCAGTTTCCATGGTATATACAACAATTATCCCTCAATTGTCAGCCAGTTGTGCTGCTCTATTAAAGTTTGTTTGCTATTGCTCACTCACTGTATTAATCATAACAGGGACAGGTATTTATCACCTGAATATTTATCACCTGAGAGAAAGACCAGCATTTTCCCTCATCTATGTGCTGTAGGTAAGCATTATATTAATTATTGTTGTTGTGTATGTAATTGCTATGGGAAATTGGTGACAAATTTTAGTCAACTTTTTGTTAAACAAACAAACAAACAAACAAATAAATAAATAAATAGACTATAATTTAAGCCTAAAGAAGGTGCCACCAGAGTGAATCCTTTCTCTTTTACAAATTTTGATAAAAAACATAATCATTCTTTTTAATTAGTGCCTCCAGCCACTCTATTAAAATTATAATTTTCTTCCTGTGCTTCGATTGATCTGGTCAGGATAGTTTTTTTATACAGTGTGTTTCTGTGTGTCTGTGTGTGTGTGTGTGTGTGTGTGTGTGTGTGTGTGTGTGCTGCAGTGCATGGCTGGTTTTGTGGTTTGCGGTGTGGAGCAGGCTCTGGAACTGATGAGGTGAGGAGCATGGTTCCCCAGTACCGCTCTGGTAATCACACTACTGTAGAAACTCATACATCACACAGATGCATTTCTAGCAGTGCCACTCACACACCACCACCTCACACTCTGCACTGGACAAATGACGGTCAGATGCTTCCCTGTCTACACACAGATGGCTCTGCATCTTTATGCAGAAAGAGCTGAGTGTGCCACTTTCACACACACTCAAGTCCACCACCCCCCACCCTCCACCCCCCACCTCCCCCAAAAACACCACCACCAATAATTTTTCCTTTTCCTTCCCCTCATTCAATCAGTCTTCTCCTCCCTGGCTCCCTGCTTGTCTTTCCCTTCTCTTGTGTAGTAGGTGAAAAATGGGCGTGATTGTAATAGCGTAAGGAAAATGACTGAAGTTATTTGTTGGGTGGTTGACACATGTGGAGCATTGTCCTTGCAATAATCATCAGCCCACTGCTGGTTTTCACAATGAGAGCTGTCATAGCCTCTTTACATCTCACCGAGGGAAAACGAGAGATCTTTTTCAGCTATTTCTATACATGAGCACAAACACACACATGCTGCTTTCACTATCTCTGTCAGGACTTTCCATTTTCCTTTTTTTAGTTTTTGAAATAAAAATGTTTAAAAAAAAAGTCAGGACAGGCCTTTTTCCTAACATTTCACCTACAGTGTAAACTTGTTCATACATTGCATGTGTTGTCCATACATTGTAAGTGTTCTGATATTTCACATAAATCTGCACACACACACACACACACACACACACACACACACACATCCATGACATCTGTCCCTTGCTCACCAAATGTTCTTCCTTAAACCTCTTTTGGTAGGTACTGACCACTCTAGCCTGGGTTGACTAGTTAGCACAATTTGGCTAATTTCTGCTTCCAACACATCAACTTTGAGAAGTAACTATTCCCTTGCTGTCTGTCATTTGCCAGTGTAATAATAACCAATGTTATTCCCTTCACCTGTCAATGGTTTTTGTTGCAGTTAAGAAACTTTCAAACAACAGCCTTGCCCAAGGCCCAGAATCAACCCCAGGTCTCTCAGATGGGAGCCAATGGTGTTACCACTGCACCACCCAGTAGCTGATCACATTTTTGACTATTAAAAGCACAGCACACCTGCAATGACCTTGTTAGCAGCACAGAGGTGCATCTAAATTACATGTGGTAGAAATTACCTGTATGCCTGATGGCAGTTATAAATGACATGCTTTTCTTAACCATGCTAATAGAAAACAAATTGTCAGTGTCTGAATACACACACAATTGTGCACTGATAGCATGAGTAACATTTATATACAGCGTAGGAAAGTAAATCCTGTGCATTCTCCTAAAACTAGAAGGAGTGGACTGTTACTGGTATAGAAAGTATTCTAATAATACAGAAAAATCCTATACAATTTAGACACTACACACTAACTATAATAGTTAAAGCTCATATGCTCTTTACATGCTATTTTGTATGATTCATCTGTGTGCTTTTGAAAGGTAATTTCTGAAGCTTTTGAATAACAGAGATCTTCAAGTATGGATCCCTGTCAGTCAACAAACACACACACACACACACACACACACACGCACGCACGCACTGACGTACACACACTAACACACTCACTCAATTGACAGTATTGCCTCTGGCATCACATTAACAACCCACTCAAGCTGTCAACACAAAGATATACAGTCTGCACAATCATTCAAACCATCACAAAGTGTTATTCATATAATAAACAAACATTTTATTCAACTGAATGCTATAGTACCACCACAAAATAAAAATACAAAAAGAGGCACAGCCCTAGCCAAATCAATCCATAAGATCTGCAGTTCAGTTACATGCTTGGCTAAAATTTCCAAATCAGTAATTTGATTAATTAGGCAGCATTTCATAACCCCTCAGGTGTTACGTTCCATTTGATCACATTTCCCAGTCAAAACAATTTCAGTGACACATGAGCTCATATCATGCTAAGTAGTGGGAAAAAACATACAAATACAATTTGGAGGCCTTTGGATATCATAACAGACAACCAAAAAACAAAAATGTGTGCATATCTGTATGGTAGGAAAAAAACATAAATGTGATCAAGCATGGCTGATATGTTTGCTGCACCTAACAGAACTGCCTGTGTGTTTAGTTGTGTTTACCCTTGTGAAGGTTCAATGCTGCCACCACAGGTAAAGCTTATTTAAGCTGGTCAGCAGCCCATGTAATGATACAGAGATGGTGTTCTAATTAGACAGTTTAATAATATGAGGAAATGGTGTTGAGCATGGCTGGATGTGTAAAGTACCACAGGAATGTAGCCATGAATATACATGAAGCATAGGATTGAATCAGGAAGCTCTGAATAAGGAAAGGAAAGACAGAGGTGTAGGATATGGCACAAAATGTGTAGTGATAACTTACAGTAAAAGGATAAGAAAAGGTGAAAAGGGATACAGAAATACATACACTGTTGATTTTAATTAAATTGAAATAGACCAGGTAAAATGTTTGGAAACTACATTTTTATTTCCTTGTTATAAAATGAGGAAGGAAAATGAACCAGCTTTCAGAGTGAGGGAGTACAGTTGCTGCCTGTATAAATAATTATCCTAAATAAGTGAGGTTTGCCCCAGTAGGAAGTGTTGAGCATGACAGGGTGAATGCATGAAAGGAAACTGAGCAGAATGTATGGCTCAGATAAACATTATCGATGACAACGGTTTCACTGTGTCTAGATACCAAGAGATACTGTCAGCCAGCCAGGCAAGTGGCAACAATGCATACAGGCACCATGCTCCCAGATCGAGCTACTCCATAATTCCTGCACTACAAAGAAAGAGGAGCTTCATATTTCAAAACTTCACTAACGCCCTAGTTCTAAAAATCACATTCACACCCCACTGTTCTTTTCACATCAAGTACATATTAATCACATTAACTCAGCATTTACATACATGGCTCTCAGCTCTTTATTATAATACTCATTTCTCTCTCTCTCTCTCTCTCTCTCTCTCTCGCTCTCTCTCTCTCTCTCTCTCACACACACACACACACACACACACACAGTCTCAAGGCCTGGCTGGAGTAAAGTGTGTGAAATGGTGAGTTAAGAAAACCCCTCAGTGTAGAGGAAGTGAAGGGCAGTACGTTAGCAGCATGGCAGGCCAGTTCCTTCGAGCAGTATAATTAATGTATGCCTCCCAACCATGCAGCAATACACACCTCTCTACAGCTGAGAAACAAGCTCCTCTGTGATTTCTTTAACTGTGGTGCTGTAACATAGGCTTATTTTTAGGTCACACATATTTCAACATCTTGTACCAGCTTAGGCAGAGTTTAGAGATATACGAATTAGTAAAAAGGAGTGCAACTGGACATAATTACAAACAAATTAATACACAATTTTCTTTATTATTATTATTATTATTATTATTATTATTATTATTATTACTTATCAGTTGACTGCACAAAGCACTCTTCTCTATCCTTTAAATTCATCCGTCAGGAGCCAGAGAAGCAGAACCTTTCCTGACTGCTTTTAAGATTGATCACAACCATTTATTTAGAGCAATGTTACTATATGCATTTTTTGATGTGCCCTCCAAAGCTTCCTTGGAGTTTCGTCATGAATCAGCAGAAGAAAAAGTGCCATGGCGATCATGGGCGGCAGAATGACATAAATCATGTAATTATGTTGTCAGTGTGGTGTTTATCCTCCTCCATGTTATTGCTTGATGAGAGAGATAAAACTCCTTTTCATCTTTGTACTTAGCTCAGAGTGTTTATATGGGGAGATTCTTCACCCAGACACACATACACACCTGTCTGTCAGCATAATACTCTTTGCTAGGATTTTGTATTTTGGGGTGTAAACTGTCAAAATTTCACACAGGATCATTATAGACGAAGTTTAAACCTGTGGGTATTGAACAGATTTTATGCAAGAGCCTATGGATTTATGGACAGTGAGGTTAGATTTTGTTTGATTTCATAAAAATAAAGTCAGAAAAGTGAGAAATGATTAAACCCTATCTTTAAACCTCCACTCAACCACTATCTACAGCATCTACAATTTATATATGATTTTCTTACTGTTACTGGGTTGTGCGGAATGCTGGATGCTATCCCGGTGCTCATAGGGCAAAAGGTGGGGAAACACCCTGGACAGTTACCCGGTCCATCGCAGAGCAGCAAGTTTTAGCAAACTAAAAGTTAAAGTATAATGTTTGTCTTTTGAACTGGATAGACATCAGGTTGAAAAGGATGTTGTTTAACCTTTATTAAATTTAATCCTGAAAATTCAAGTCAAGCTTGGGACCATGTTGTGGTGTATGTACCTGTCTACATATCTGTTCGTGAATGACTGGATTTGAATATGAGGTATATTTGACAGCAAAGGTGAGGCTAAATTTAGAATAGGATGTTTAAAAAAGGTTTTGGATAGTTCAGTTTAAAGTAAATTTAAGTGACCAGTCAAATAGTCTACTAGCTATAAGAATTAAGTAATAAATGTTATACCTTTAATAATAGTGAAAAGTATTTCCATAGATGCCTGGAGGTCCCCAGAATTCAGTACATTCTCTATTCTCTACAGACAGTCTATATTGGGAGCACTGTATTTTAAGGAGTGCTAATTATTATTATTTTCATTATTTTTTCTTTATTGCCAGATATCTAACCAGTCTGTATTTTAATCAGTAGTCAGTAGTCACTGTTTAGACAATTTATATAAACTTCATAAACAATCAGTTATTTTCTTTCAATTATTATTTATTTGGATGGTTTAGTTGGTAGTTCTGATGTTTAGTAGATAAAGTGGAGATTGTCTTTGGTATTTTTCTTTTATTTTAGATTTAGTTACCAAAAAAAAAAAAATCATGCTCAAAGATAGCCAGGTGACATTGCTGTTGAGAAATCAGTTGATAATCTGCTTCACAGTGTACAGATGGTTTGTAGGTTGTCTACATGGAATTTTAAATAAATTGTTACCTAAAAGGCTAAGAAAAGTAGCCCAGAAGAGAATAACAGGCAGAAGGTGACGACATAAAAGACCATTAGACGAAGAGTGTGGGAGGAAGTGCAGGACCAATAGTGAAAGTGTATCAGCAGGTGACCCCCTGCAGATCATCATCTCTAAGGTGCAAGAAGAAGAGGGAAATGCTGTAATGAAGATGGATCATGGCAATGTCTTTAGTCTTCATTCTGTTAACAGCCAGCATATGGTTATATTACCACCAGAGCTCACCTCATTCCTCCCCCTACCTGCAACACACTCACACACACACACACACACACACACACACACACACACACACACACACACACACACACACACACTATTTGCCTTGTTTGTCTGCCAGGTTAATATATGCTGAGAAAATGTGCCAGTGTAGTAGTTCTGCCCTAACAGCCATCCCCTGTGGGACAAAAACATAGCAGCCCTACCCTACACACTTCCACACAATTGAGATATGGTGAGCATGTGTGTCAAGCAGGGTCTGAGAGTCTCCTGTGATGTGATGTCCTCTATGAAGAGTAATGTCATTGTGTATGCTTGCTGCTATTCCTTGTTCTACAGGACTACACACACACACACACACACACACACACACACATACACACAGATACACACACACAAAGGGGGCTGGGGTGGTCCTTTCACATTTTTCCAATTAATCTGTTCCTTCCTAGTTTCTATGGTGCTATTATCTGCATTGTGAAATCCGCTGGTGAGATGCAGACATATGATATGAGACCCGTAAACAAGAAATGTTATATTCTTGTCCCCCTTATTTTTAACTGTGGCATGTGCACCATATTTATCTTAAGAAGATAATACGAGAAATAATATTATGATGAAAAATCTACTTAAGTCCATAAATGTTCAGTTTATTATTCATTTATTTATTTTAAATTATTTAGTCAGGATACGCTGATGAAAGCTGGGTGTTCAATCGAGTAATAAAATAAATTTAATTTAGTGACGGTTTAAACATTGTTTAGTGCAACTTGGAGTTTATTTTATACATGAATTGTAAATATTCTTCATAAAGCACATACTAGGCAATGTTGTTTTTTCAAATACTCCAAACTACTGTCATGGCTGCATTACTACAAGGTCAAGGTTACTGCAGTCCACAAGGTGTTGTTTTGAAGATAGCCAAGAGATGAGCTATAGTCAAGAGGATGCTTCATGGCCTATCAGAGTAAAAGGAATGTGTGTGGGTCTTGTCACAGTGATCCAAAAGTCATCCATCTGAGTCGTCCATCTGATTGAAGTCCCACTGGCTTTTCTTCACCAGCTGTTGTTGTGGGTTCGGTGACATCAGCCATTGGCCTTCACACCAAAGGCCTAGTCTGGGGCTAAAAATAGCTAAGTGGCTATGTAAGCTAAGCCATGTGTTAACTCCTGTACCAGCTGAGACCTACTCCAAACTGATTGGTGTTAATACCAAACAGCATGTAAATCTGCACATCAGCTCATCCTGGTCAGAATCATTAAATATGAATAAATATTCCTTTCCTTTACTTATTGTTACAAAATCATGTATTTACAGTTAATTGTGTTACTACTGGGTGGGCCCTGAGTAGCAGGCTGTACGTGAGGCAGAGGAGTACTTAATGATTGAGTTATAGAGAAGGAAAGAGGTCAACTTTCAGGACCTAGGTATGTCTGAGGTTCAGCAGAATAAATGCAGCCCCAGGCTAACAGGTTCACCCTTTTTTCACCTTAGAGTATTACATACATGCACAGACACTCACAGACAGTGACTGAACTCTGAAAATAGTAAACACAACTATTACCTATGCCAAACAGGTAAGATTGGCACACTGTGCAGTTTATTATAGTTCTACATACACATAATAAAATGATTTTGGTTTACATAACAAATATCCTGATGGTTATAAGAATTCGAAAGTTGTTTCTAATAGCAGACTGGCTTTGGCCATTTTACTGTTAATTTGTAACCTACATACTGCATGTCAGCATGAGAGCATAGGAGAACACATAGGCTCTTCTCTTCATGCAGCTGGATCCTCTCATTCTGAATTAGCATAATCAACAACACATAATAGACAGACAGCAGAAAGTAAATACATCCTAAAGCTTGTAGACCAGTTATTCTGTAAACAGTAAAAAACATGCAAACTGTTGTCATTTCAATGCCTAATTACTAATGCTGAATCTTTTTGTACTGTGCTCTAAAATTCTAAATCCAGTTTCCTATACCAAGATAGGCAAACTTGAGCATTATAAGGCATCAGGGTGCATATGGGAAAGCAGGGGTTAATAGCGTGCTGAATGGAGCTGAACGGCCTGCGGGTCATGGCACCAGGCGGCTCCCTCAGTGCAGAGCGCTGCTTCACGAGACGAATAATGGCAGGAAGAGCAAGCCTCCACTAAATCATGCCAGCCAGGGAGGAGGGGGCCAGGAACTTGACCATTTGCCCATGATGTGCAAGCTCCTGTTTCCTTTCTTCTCCCCCATCCATCCCCAGTGGAGCAGAGAAGAGTGCAGCAGGCTCCAGGAGAGGTGTTATGGACCAGTGATCTGCCTGGTGTCAGCTGGTGAAAGAAAAAACTAATTTTACAAAGAATCACAACCTTGTAATAAAATATACAAAAGTAGATCCACTGTGAGTCACATTTACAAGTGGGAAAAGACTGAGAAAGCCAGATGTTCAAAAAAAAAAATCATCTTAGTCCTTTCAACACTTGACCTGGTTTTTAAGTGATGAGATTTTTTTTGGCCTCTTATGGTTAAACTTGGACATCCTTCTCTCGAGTGTGAAAGGTTGAAACAAGAGAGAATATAGTTTGCCAGAGGGTGTTTCCTGTGTTGGCTGAAGAAACCTTTAACACATGGTCCGGAGTGTTTTGATACAGCAGTAAACTAGCAAAAACTGAGCAGGCCACCTAGAGGTGAACCAGTGGGTATGGAAATATAAGCTGATTTCCATAGACATGTGCGCTTCACTTGGTGGTCTAGATTATTCTTATTTTTATGAGTTTTTTTCTTCATTTCAGGCCTATTATAAAGGCCAGATAATTCAACAGTGAATGCACGGGCACATGGTGTAGTTTAATTGCTTGGCCTTTTCCTCATAATTTTAGAGTAGGTAGGAGATAGACAGGCAGGGATTATATAAAAGGATTTTAGTGGATATATGTGTGTCTCTCTTCATCTTTCCAGTCTTAGACAAATCCATAGCTTTGGGTAAAATGGAGGCAGCTTTTTCAGGCTTGCAGCGATGGGAGACAATGACCTTTTACTGTCAGTGTGCAACATGACAAACGAGCAGTGCTGCTTGACCAAGTTGTTCACAAGCGTGTGAGAGTTCAGTGGCTGGTCAGTGAGGGCAGCATGCTGCACAGCACCCTACGCAGGATGCACACACACACTTTAATTGATAGATAATGGTCAGAGATATATCGATGCAGAGCTGAAGATATGGTCTGTTGTAATGTGATAGCTGGGGGAGACTTTCAGGGTCATGTGTGTCTAAGTCTGTGAACAGCAGCACATAGATTCTGTTACATTTTAGATGAGTACAGCGAGAATAGCAGATAGTGTGTGTGTGTGTGTGTGTGTGTGTGTGTGTGTGTGTGTGTGTAGACACAGGAAGTTTAAAGCAGTGCTGGTTCTGATTTGGCTTCAGGCTGGACACACTGTCTGATTCTTAGAGTCAGCTCTAAAATCAATCATTTGTCATTTCAGGCCATGGCCACAGCACCCCTGAGAGGTATGTGTGTGTGTATATCCTGTGATCCACTTTTGGCTCTGTTCCTAATTGCAATTTTACTGCCTAGACTGAATGAAAGTAATTAAATCTGGACTTAGTGAGCAAATTGTTCTTTGTCAAAATTTGCTTTCTTAATCCCGCCCTCAAACAGATTGAATAATTCGGCTCTTACAGCCAAAGACTCTTTCCTGTGTTAAAGCAATTTCCACAGGCTCCTTATGATTGCAGTACAGATTTCTTTTATGAACACATTTTATTCCTGAATATTCTATCCACAGACACCAAATCAATTGTACATTGTACTAAAAATGTTAAAATTCACATCATTTTAAATGCATTTTTAAAAATTTTAATATTTATCTAAAACATATTAGTGTGACTGGCATTTTTAACTCATTCAATACAAGTGACCAGTTAACTGGGCTTATAACTATAATACCTGAATAGAAACTATAATAACAATGACAAGTTTGATAGTAGTTACTATCCAACAAATGCCATCAAAAATAATAATAACCATAGCAAATGGATGGATACACACATAATATATGCAAATAGTGTATTCAGATATACTTTTACATTTAGTTAAGAAGGCATTGATCGTATCATATAAACCACTATATTCAACATTAATGTGCAAATGTTCTTCCCTGCTGGAAGCTTAACCACAAGGGAAAGTCTGAGATCATTCTACACCGAATTGTCTCCAAGTGTAGTTAGCATCATAGCCATTTGAGGAAGGTTCGGCTTGTTTCTGCTTTCCATTGGCAGATTCACTAAACTGAAGTGACTCTGTCCTCTGCTCATTTTGGCTGTGCACATGATCGAACATATGGCTAATACAGACCCAATCCTAGGAGCAAATCATGAACCAGAACAAAATCTAACATACTGGCTCTATATGCAGCTTAATTCATGCTCCACTGCTGTACTCCAGTGGAGATATGTAATAAATCAATAATGCTTCAGACATACACATTAAATGGGGCACTGAGTTAATCTGATGCTATTATAAGCATGCACAGTATGTTAAATGCTACCATTAAAGCATGTATGTATATATCATATGTGTAGGAATTTGTATGTACATGAGTATGTAACCACATGCATGATTTGGGTGACATTGGTACAGACATCTAAGACTAAGTCTCTCTCTCTCTTTCTTACACACACAGAAAGAGAGAGAGAGAGAGAGTGAGAGAGAGAGAGAGAGAGAGAGAGAGAGAGAGAGAGAGAGAGATATGCATTTTCATCCAGCGAATCACAGAGAAAAAAGAATTGTGCATCATGTTACACAGATCCTAAAAAAAGGAAATGTCATATTGAATTGGTCAGGATGGAGTTTGATAATACAGCACACTGACACTTATTGTTGTATTTTGTCAAGCAAGCTTTAGCCCAACCCCACATAACTGCTCAAGTGGGACTCCTAAAGCAAATGTTTTGACAATAATGGACGCAAACCTATGACCATAAAAAAGAACCAAGAGCACAAGATTATCACACTTCAATATCAATCAGGCCTCTCAAAAGTAAATTTTATAAATTGCATATTTTTGCTATAATAGCTTAACTACTTAATTCAATAGCTTTAATGTTGGCAGTAAAATCTTGAACACTGCATTAATCAGCAGAAATGACCTCAGTAGTGGTGTTTATACTCTCCAAGTCTGAGAGTTTGATGATATGCTATACTTGGCTGCATATAGGCAACCATGGTGAGTGTCTCTCTCTCTCTCTCTCTCTCTCTCTCTTTGTGTGTGTGTGTGTGTGTGTGTGTGTGTGTGTGTGTGTGTGTGTGTGCTGAAGAAAAATCCCCTTTTGTCCCAGTACATGAATGTACATTGCTGTACACCACTTAACTCTGCTAAGCCGCAGAATTTCTGACGATTGGTCTGTAAGTACTGTATTCCCTCTAAAGTGCCCTGAATAGTGCATGGTTTAAGGCTTACTCACAGCCTCAAGCGTGTTTGCGCTGCCAAAGCTAAGGAGCATGGAAACAGCATGAGCTGTAGACTTTGATATAACCAGAAATTAAACATTCTAAAAATTACACACTTTTGGTTTTTCAAGTTCATTTTCAAAGTTGCCCAAATTGATTATGGCTGAAATATGCATCGGTGAAGTCCAAGGGAAAACATGAATTTGTAGTGCTGACAGATATATATATAAAAAGCTTCACATTGTGCCTTATTGGACTAAGAGATGAGCAGAGACTCCCTCCAATGGAGAGCAGAGAAACTACAGCACATCCCCCTACACCCACACAAAGGCCCTCACAGAGATAGCAGCTTCCTATAGCCTGCCATCTTACAAATGGCAGTGCATCATACACCAGAAAATAAACTTGATGCATAGACATTAAGCTTGTAAATATTCCTCCATTACTTAAGCAAAAAGGGTCAGAAAAATCTATGCCAATTTGATTGCATGTTGTAAAGAAAAGCTGTTTAGCATAGGTATATAAATAAGGTATATGCATAAAATGCTAATCAAATTCAAGGAGACAGTAGAAATGGATGTAATGAACAGCTGAACCTATATAAGCAAAGTCAATATGAATCTATGCTACCTTCACATGCAACAACCTGAAACTTCCAACACACAATCCCTCATACACTCCAAACCTATAATGACAATGTCATGTCCAGCTGTCTATATAAATATATAGCAGGTAAAAACATATGCTCTAGTGTTATACATTAAAGCATAATGCACTAATGAATTACTAGGAACCCAAAGCAACATTATTAACTTTTATATAATTATTTTATATGCTTTATATTACGGAAACAGGGTTATGTTAACATATTAATATTATGAAATTTTAAAAGGTGAATTTGAAATTAAACTTTGTTTTATTTAACTGTCATCATTTCTTAAATTACTTCATAAAATTACTGTGTATGCATGTGTGTGCATTACCTGACTGGTTGTCTGGTCTGATAGCAGTGGAATGTGAGCAGTCCCATGGCATTGATGTAAAGCAGAGAGAAGCTGAAACATTCATCCCTAATGACAATAAAGATAAGAGAATTCCTCACTGCACACAGCCATAGGCAATAAGAGAGAGAGAGAGAGAGAGAGAGAGAGAGAGAGAGAGAGAGAAAGTAACAGGTAGCTCATAAAGCTGCTTATGCCCTTTAACCATCAGACTGGAGGCTTTCAGTCCTTTAAGTGTGTGCTTAAAAAAATAGCAACTGTGCGTGCATCACTGCTGTAAACTGAAAACTCTGTCACTCCAGTAGATTTATAATTCTGTTACTGGGGGAAATTAGTGTGTGTTACTCTGTTTCCACTGACACGACCAGCAAACCAATTCAACACATTGCTCATTCCTACATGTGAAGAATCAAACTGTGGGAACTTTGTAGATTTAATGTAAACGCAACATTTTAATCATTTATTTGGTGTGTCTAGTTGCTTGGATAAAGATTGTTAGCATTTTACAATGTTACTACTTATTTAATTTGTTTGGAATTGGTAGTAAAACAGTAATTTCTTTCTTGGACATATTTACCCACAACATCCACAAACTACACAAATCTATTTGTTAACCCCATAAACAGTCACTCACTCATTATCTAAGCTGCTTATCCTACTGCTAGATTGCACTGGGTGCTGCAGTCTTTCCCAGTACTCATTGGAAAGTAGACGCCCTGGGCAGCTTGGTCCTGTCATTCTCAAGGCAGGCACACAGACAGATGCATTTACAGGGGTAGTGCAGCATGCTCTTAGACTGTCCAGTCATTGTCCTTTAGACATGATGTCCCTAAGACATGATTTTGAACATACTACATATTTAAGAATTTATTTTGTGTGTCTAGTTGCTTGAATATAGATTGTAAGCATACAACAATGTAACTATATATATATTTAATAATAATTTAATGAATTTCTTTCTTGGACCAATAAAATTTAACCCATACATTTAATTTGTAGCTTTGGTTTGCGAGAGTTGTTGTCATGGTTACAAAATGACACAACCAGTTTCAGACCGGAAACATTCTGGTGCTCAAATTGAATGGTTATTTTCTGCTTGAGAACCAGAACCTATTTAGCAATAGAAAGAATTGGAACATTAATTCATTTGGCAGATTGATTTGTAATTGATATAAATACAGTCCAACTAAGTGGGGGCCAACAGTACTG
The DNA here is from genome assembly GCA_028565595.1 of Duopalatinus emarginatus. Taxonomy (NCBI): domain Eukaryota; kingdom Metazoa; phylum Chordata; class Actinopteri; order Siluriformes; family Pimelodidae; genus Duopalatinus; species Duopalatinus emarginatus. The sequence goes on from JAOVVF010000047.1 coordinate 15,745,144, forward strand.
GATTCAAACTAACAATCATCCAATTATTTTGCCATTGGCACAGAAGGAAGGAGCATCAGCTATAGGCTGTGGGACAAGGCTATTTTGTTTGGTTGTATTGGGGGAGTTAGTAGGCCAAATGCAATGGAAACACATGTCATCTTTGGCATTTTGGGGGCAGTTAAAAGGTTTCCTTTTTTTAATGTTAGTTTAAGTTGTAGGCAGATAGATAGATAGATAGATAGATAGATAGATAGATAGATAGATAGATAGATAGATAGATAGATAGATAGATA
>JAOVVF010000047.1:15751226-15766795 GCA_028565595.1 Duopalatinus emarginatus
AGATAGATAGATAGATAGATAGATAGATAGATAGATAGATAGATAGATAGATAGAGAGAGAGAGAGAGAGAGAGAGAGAGAAATTACCAACAGCAGAAAAGCAGAAAATCATGCCAAAAGAACACTTCCAGAGCAGCTCCACTGGCAGCTGTTACTGAGAGTATCTTTCACTTTACAAAACTATCCATTAAACACACACACACACACACACACACACACACACACACACACACACACTACACCGATCCAGTCATCACTCATGAGTTAGCACAGGTAAACACAGTACAATGGATGAGGTTGTTCTAGTGATGCCCCCCTTGGGTTAGTGAATAAGAGGATGGCAGAAGAAAGAGATGGAAGGGGGGTTTCCGTGTTGTGCCTGTGGGATCTGGCAGGACATAGGCATCTTTTAACAGTCTGACTCTCCGATCTGAAACTACAAAGAGCTGCACTCATTACTCTTTCTCTCATACAAGCACATATGTGCACACATATTACGTTCAAAAAAAAGAGAGAAAAAAACACTTCATGCTGTCATCAGATAAAAACAGTGAGTGATAAGTGAGCTATTAGGATCACTTTAGCTGCTGTGTACTATTTTGTCATGCCTCAAATTCCACAATGAGTTATAACCCTTTACACACACAAACATTTCTTCTCCATTTTCTGAAGCATGTCAACTGCTGTAAAGTGTCTGTACCTGTCATTCTGACTGTCATGACACTGAAGAGACTAGAAGAAAGACAGTAGTGTTACTCTAATTCTGTGTGACATATGCTTCTCAACCACTAACATTTACCAGGAGTGTCTCCTTTTCAACAAAATACACTTTAAACCTCAACACCCAAATATACACATATACAAGTACACAAATCTATTTGTTAACCCAGAAATAGTCACTCACTGTTTATCTAAGCTGGTTATCCTACTGCTAGGTAGCAGCGGGTGCTGGAGTCTATCCCAGCACTCACTGGACAGAAGACAGCCTGGACAGCTAGGTCCTGTCATTTGCAAGGCACACAGACAGATGCATTCACACCTAGGTGTATTTTAATACAGGATGCCCTTGGACTGTAGGGGATACCCACACAGACACAGAGAGACCCTGCCCACCCAGCTGGGGAATCAAACCCTTCTTGCTGTAAAGTTATATACCTATCCTGAAACAAGTGACACAATTAATTTTATCTTTTCCTTTTCCTGCATTCAGTACCAGTAGCAATGAACAGCTGCCATTCAAAGTCTCAGACAATCTCACAGAAATAAGACCACCAGAAATATCTTCACATTAGTGCTGGAAATCATGCATGGCAGTAAGTTTTAGTTTAGTCCTTCTATCTCATAACTATGCAAAAATAATTGTTTAATGCATTGTTTAATGAACGTTTACGATTCCAAATGGTATTGCGGCCAAAAATGAAAGCCAGATAACTGTGACTGTGTATTATTCATTTATTTATTTTATTATAATTTTTTTTATCCACAAAAATGGTTTGTGTGGAGCCATTAAATACAAAATTTTTAAGTCCAATAAGTTACATATTCCTGCTATCAACACAGGAGATCCTCAGATTACTAAGACCTGACAAAACCTATTTAAAATTTCTATCTGAAAAATAATGTACTGTAATATATCTTAATGTGATACATTAATATCATATCAAATTGTACAGTCATTTTCCTTTAAAACTCAGGTTTACAGCAGCATTGCCTTATTTCCTGGTATAGTATTGTATCATTCTAACTGAGCTGTTCTTGGTCTGAGTGCAATATGATTTATCAGTCTGTGGTCAATGCAGATCACTCACAGTAATCAAATTCAGTCTCTTTATTCAGTGTGTATGTGTGTGTGTGTGTATGGGTGTGAGAGAGAGAGAGAAGAGAGAGAGAGACAGACAGAGAGATAGATAGATAGAGAGAGAGAGAAGAGAGAGAGACAGATAGACAGAGAGAGAGAGAGAGAGAGAGAGAGAGAGAGAGTTTGTGTGTTTTGGGAAGATGATCACTGGCAGTCTGCACAATGGCTCTGATTTATGAAATATGACGATACTGCAGCATTCATGAGTATTGATTAGTATTGTTAGCAGCAATAAAGCAGCCATATGTCTTCATCTGCAGAAAGACACACATTAAACTAATAAGCTGAGAGCATGGAGACCAGAGCTGGAGAAAAAGAAAAGCAAAGAGGAAAGACAAGAAGACGCACTGCTGTTTTTGGGAGGAGCCGTGGCATAGGGCGCTGAGAAAAAAATATACTGAACTGGACTCATTAGTACTTAGAACAATTAAAGAAACATAAGCAAATATCCAATATGTTCTTTCTTCCTTCTTTGTTAAAAAAAACCCTCAACAAATCATATTTTAAATTGAGCAATTATCTACATTTCAATGAAGCAGCAATATATAGCAAATATAATTAATCATTATTTGATTCCAAACTCATGTGTCTAGGTAAATGCCATTTAACTTCAGGGCACAAGTTTAGAGCTGTGCAGTACTGCTATAGCATTTCTAGCTAGGTTAATATACAATATTAATGTGCTTGCTAACAATAATCTATTGCTGTCATTATTTATTTATCAAATGCATCTCATACTGCAGATCATTTATTGCTATAACAGAGACTGTCTTTTGTAGCATTAGAACCAATAAATATATATTCAGACATAATTAAAAGCTTGACTGAAACCCAAATTAAAGTTAGGTAATTTTGTACATCATGCATAGTGAGCAATTTTAGTATGCTGCTGTAAAGTACAGTCCTAATGTTCAAAAACATTAAATGTTCATGTGTCACTGTTTACTTAGTTATTACTGACAACTCCCTGTCACAGCACCACTCTGTACTGTCTGATCTTCTTTAACCAGCTGGTCCCCCTCTCTCCTGCTCTCTGGTTCAGGAGTTCAACTTCTCCTCCAGGGTCTCATCACATTCACACCACATCTCTCTCTTCAAAGCCAGTGTCCGGGGCACTGCTGTCAGCAGAGATAGCGCAGAATAGCCCTGACACACAGCAGAGAAAGAAGAAGGGACAAGGAGACAGAACCAGACATCTCTCCTCCTCAAGCCTAGAGCTGCTGGCCACCTAGAGAGCTTTCTAGACTGAGTAATAAAAGAGCAAATCCCTGTAGGGTGGAGGAGAAAGAGAAGAAATTGATTATTCTGGAAACTGATGAGGGTTCAGGCACAATTACATTGCAGGCCACAGCTAAGAGGTGTATAGCTTTGCTATGTCTGACAAAGATTGTGTGTGTGTGTGTGTGTGTGTGTGTGTGTGTGTGTGTGTGTGAGTGTAAGACACACACACACAGAGAGAGAGAGAGAGAGAGAGAGAGAGCAGGGGGAATGAGTGTGCGGGTGAAAGAAATGTTGAGTGATGGCAAAATCATAGCTGTAGTGTATTAAGTATTAAGTACAGCGGGTTCAGCAGTGGGTTATGGTAAGCTGAAAAAAAAAAACAGACAGTTATTAGATTGCAACTAGAAGCCTTCCAGTATGTGAGGTGTGGGAGAAAGCCAAGAAGATAAGTGTGTGTGTGTGTGTGTGTGTGTGTGTGTGTGTGTGTGTGTGTGTGTGTGTGTGTGTGTGTTTAAATCACAGGTAGATTCTGTCAGCAGCATTGACAAAGTGCTGGGCAGTAGAGGTCATAAGATCATCAATGAGGTCTGAATCTTTTTCTATACCCCCCACCCCCATCTCTCTCCCAGGCTGGGGACTATTCATCCTCCATCATTCATGTTCAAAGCATTCTAGTGGAGTTTTTCACGTGTTACGTTTCCTGTGGCCTGTAACAGTGTATTTTAGAGCACTCACTGCAAGTAATGCAAAAAAGCTGCTCTATCTTCTCTCCTTTAAATAGAAACATCAAGCCTCTTTCCAATCTACAGTAACACAGGAGGTGCAGACATCTTCTGGATATCACTCTGCCTTAATTTGACATTCAGAGTGCAAGTGTGTGGGTGTATGCGTGTCAAGATGGGATTGGCAAGGTGAATGTGTCGAGAGGTGTATCGCTGTTGTAGGACCTGTACACATTTATCTCCATTTCAGGCTCCCAGGCTGCAGTAGCACTGCAGTAACACTGAATGCAGTAGACATGCGCTTTATTAGGGGGTTGACTACACATCGCTCAGCACTGCAGAAAGCACATCTCACATTACATTAATGATAAATCTCCACACCAAACTCAGGAGGATCAGCCAATTAAGATAATTCTCTATCACTGAGATCAGGCTGTGCCGGGAAGGGAAACTGGACATTGAAGAGACTGCTCCTCGCTAGTCTCAGGTTTGAATACAACAGAGAACAGCTATAGAGAGGTGCTTTAACCCCCTAGTGGTCAGCAGAAGTACTGAGGATTTGATAACAGTCTAATAATGATGCAAAATATAGAAGGGGGAATAAGTATGCCTGAAAATGTAATTTTCCACTAAACCACTAAACATATATTTAACATTTTCTAAAAACTAAAACTACTACAATGTTGTACCAGCATCTCTTTATCTTTACTTTTATTTATTTTAAATGTAATCTGGAAACACTCCTATGACCTCCTGTTATATAAAATCTTAATTTGTATTATCATATTTTTATATCATATCATATTCTTAGTGTTTTCACAGGAGTCAAAACTCTCAAAAAGCATAATAACCTCAATTTTGTTCATCACTAGTTAATTAGCTAGTTAATTAGCTTAGGTTAGCTGAATTTATTGTAATGATTTTTTTGTTTTTCTATAACATTATTATATAAATGTGCAAATAAGATTGCACGGGTTGTACTTTTTTCCACATTTTTAAGATACCTGTTATATAGTCGTGCAATCCAGAAAATAGCTGAGAAGTTGTTGAGCTAAAGAAGTCATGATAGCCAGTAGCGACAAATAAGAAACCTAACCATTGTCTGACTATGCCAGTGTGTGACTGGGACTTCAGATGCCATTATATCACTGAGTATTAACTCCACCATGCAGTGTATAATAAATTATTCTATAAACTACTTCTGGAATAAAGCTTTATTTGATCATTTTTAGAGTTAAACTATATTCTATACTATAAATGAATGTAATTTAAATTACATTTGGTTACTTATGTAAATTTAGAACACATGGCTTAGTGGCTCTTTAGTGCTCTAGATTATAACTATAATCGTAAAATTTCAGTTTTGTTTACATTTTTTTTTTTGGTAAATGCAGTATCACTGATCCTCATTATAAACCGCATGCCGTATTTTGTAGTAATCTGAGATCTTGTAGCACATATGAGGAGACGAGTGCCTCTCTCATGATTTGGCTCTCTGTATTAAAATTATTCAGAACCAGTGTAAATAAAACACTGTTTTACTGCCAAAAAAAAGAAATGTAGAAAGAGTTTGATAAGTGGTTCACAGATTCTAATATAAACATATTTTGAGGTCCCTGGTTTAATTTTAAGAAACAAAATAGAGCATTGTGAAATTTATACTCAGGACTTTCAGTTCAGTTTTTGACAGAACAACAGCATTCCTCTTTGACTTATCTTAAAGGTCTGATGCAAGCTGGAGAAACAGTCATTGTTCTGGACTAATTGTGAGACTCAAGTTGCCCTCAGTGGAGTCTAAAAAAAGACAGTGTTCCAAATGTTCCAGAAGTTATGTAAGCTACAGACGAGTCAAACTGTGAGTGCTAAAGAGGCAAGCAGAAGCCTCAGCGGTACAGAGAGATGCAAAGCATCTCTCTGTGAGCTTCAGCTTATTAAAGCCCAGTCAGAATCTGAGGAAATAGTGTGAGTTTGTTGTTATGGAGTTTATAGGCATGGCAAACTTTTAATCTTTTTCTTTTTTACATTTTGTTGTTGCAGTAATAAAGAGATGTTAGCAATTCTTTGTGTAGCTTTAAAAGTTCTCAAAGGCAGCTGGTTGTTACAACTAAGCACTGTGTGTGTGTGTGTGTGTGTGTGTGTGTGTGTGTGTGTGTGTGTGTGTGTGTGCGCGCATGTGCACACACTTTAATTTCAAACTATTTTACTGGGTTTTTCAAAATTCTAATCCTTTGGATTTTTTAATTCAACTTTCTAGTTCCTGTCTGTATATCCGGATGGGTTTCCTCTAGGTACCCTGTTCTCCGAATATGCAGGATTGGCTATGCTAAATTGCATGTAATATGTGTGAAGGTGTGATAGCCGGGCATTCAGTCCAGGGTGTATTCCTACCTTACACCCCATATCATCAGGGCATGTTCCAGATCCACTGCAGCTCAGCCCAGGATAAAATGAAATGAAAATAGTATAAGGGTGAAGAACTAGGGAGTTGGTGGGCAATGTTTGTGAACATGTACACTTCTGGTCCTCTGCTGTTAACATCCAACCATCTAAATGACAAGAATAATCTATTTCAAAAGAGCAAAAGAGGCTTTTAAAACATTAAGTGTATTTTTATGGGACATTTCATAAAGCAACTTTATCTTAGTAATGCAAGCCAAAGGCCCCTGTGTATGTGCTGTCAACATGCATGAAATAAATGGTTTTCTAAAAATGTCATATGTCTAGAGCAGCAGGACAAGTTCTTAATGCTTGTGTTTATTATGGTAACTTAATTGCTTGGGAATAAAACTTCATAAATTTGTTCAAAAAGACAGCATCTCCCGTCAGAATAGTTGGATTCTAGACAGAGCAAATATAGCACCTCATTAATGAACAAAAAATAAAACTAAAGGAAACCAAATTTTCAACATAATAGAGTTCCAGTACACTTGTCTACATATTCATAGCTTCACATTTCCACAAGGACATGTTTATATATCTGTGGACCGTTTTGGTTTGGATTTTCCAATCCCTATGCTGCCATAATGAGTGACCGGGGAGAAATTCAGTGGCGCTGACTTTCTCACAGAAAGGACATTTCACTTTTCAAGTATCTTATTGCAAATACTGCAGGTCAAACAAGAGAAACATTTTGTTTTTGCTTTTTGGCAAAACATCAAAGCAGATATTTCACACAAAGACAGCAGCAAAGGTATCATGTGATTATAGAGCTAAAAGCAATAATATCCTGATCAGGTTAATAGGAATATACTGTATACCAGGGTAGTGTTTATCTATTCCGGTGTGATGAGGGGGTACCTTGTAGCTACATTAAGAAAGACACAAAATTCCCTCTACTCCATATTATCCAAAACACACACAAACGCAATTCCCAAATAAAACCATAAACACCCCACCTACACTCGAAGAAATAATCACATTACAGAACATACACAAAAACCAAACATGCTCAAATCTAGCACCCAAAATGGAGCAGCAAAAAAAAGTAATTTAGCTTAGTAATTTTAACCAGCAGCACAGCATTAATAAGCTTTTAATGATTAAGCTAAGCAGGTGAATTTGCCCACTATTTAAATGACCTCACAGGGGGAATCTGTAAAGTGTGGACTGGAGCACAGGACTGGACTTTAATAGTCTGGACCCCTGGAAAACCTGATATAGACTTCACACCAGCAACTCTGAGAGAAAGAACAATCAATAAGCATACAGGATACAAAACATGTAATGTTAATGTATTACTATTACATTTAATATTTATAAAATTATACAAGTTATGCAATTGCAAAAAGTTTCTAGAGAAAAGGCTAGAGAGAATAATGTGTATGTGTAAATAATAGCACTGTAATTTACTAGTTCCACTGCCCGCCATTGACATAAACAGCACAGTTGTCTGTAGTCTAAAGAGCGTCTGTAGTCTAAAGATTAAGACAACAGCAGGCAGTCTAAACCATAGTCCTCCCTTTCTAGTTAGCTCAAGTCTGACTGTTACATGTGGCCAGCATGAATTCTGCACTTTGACCTTTAAGATGACTTCTGATCAGTGGGCAAGTTCACAGCAGGGTCAGAAAATCTGCACCCCCAGCTTCCCCTCAGACACACACACACAAACAGACTCATGACTCATTCTACAGTATTTTGATTCAGTGCTTTATTCAGTGTGTGTTATTGAAGCTAGGGTAAAGGTTAGGTTTAGTATAAATAAATATAACCACACACACACACACACACACACACACACACTGATTAGTAAAGAAAAGTCCATATTAATTTCTGTTTCTTGAGCTGATGTGCCCACAGCTCTGGCAAAAATGTAGCTCATGTCGTAGATGAAAAATTATTAATACGGTTTAATATCCGAGGGAAGGTGTCAGCACTAGCTGACTAGCAGCTATCTGTACATATAAATGACAAGTAGAATGATTGATATTATAGTAATAATTCACTTAAGTAAAGGTAAAATTAGTAATCAAAAGACTTACACTAGTAAGAGTAAATAAGTCACCTGACTATTTTTGTGTGTCTACAAGTAACAAGTATCTAATCAAAAATGTTCTATATCTGCATATTAATTAACATATTTTGCGTAGAATAAGTAAGTTTATTATTATTCATACTGTAAAAATATCTCAATATCTTGCATAGCTTACTTGTGCATGTTTCTGTAGGTTTCATGCATTGGCCAGATAATTTCGGCCAGAGATTATCATCTGTCTCTATTTTCTCAAATATTTCCGCTGCTGCTGAACAAGAAACTGGCTTATAAATTGCTTTATTTTGATCTTTAAAATTTGCACACAAAAAAATTGCACAAAATTTGTCTTTTAATTGTCTTCCAGGGTTAATATTTATATGTTATATAATCTATCTGAAATTGTGCTCAAAAATCAATGTAGTAAAAATGTATTCAATGTAAAATGCAATGTCCGTAAAGGCATGGCTGTATGCGTTTGCTGTGGAAGAACTTGACTGGCCCTTACAGAGCCCTGACCTAAACATTAGTGTTTGACCTCACAAATGCTCTTTTGGGGAAATAGTCTCACAGACACACTTCAAAATGTTGTAGAAAGCCTTCCTATAAGAGTTGAAGCTGTTATAGCTGTAAAAGAGGTACCAACACTATACTACTGCCTGTGGATTTTGAATGAGATGTCATAAAAGCTCCGGTAGGTGTGTTGTCGGTGTTACAGTTTATTCAATAGCCCGTGCATCAATAAGACCTGTCGCTGGTTCACTGGTTGTCCGTCCTTCCACCGCTTTTGGTAGGCTGTAATTACTGCACTCCAGGAACACACCACAATACCTGTCATTTTAGACATTATCTGACCCAGTCGTTTAGCCATTACAATTTATAGTTTTCCAAAATTAAAGTAAAACAGTGGATGAAGTGTCACTGAAACTCAGTACAACATTCTTCTGGCTGATAACTTTTCTTTTATAATGAAATTTTTTACCCTGATGGGAGTGGTCACTTCCAGGATGACGATGCCCCATACCTTTGGCAAGAGAAATCACTAAATGATTTGATAGGTACACTTGAAAAAAAAAAAGATTTTTGGACTTTGTAACTAGAATGAAGATTATTAAAGTACTATGTACAAGGACAATCTATTACAGTCTTGCTTCTTAAGAATTTCACATAAAATTCTGTGCAGTACTTGGTGTTTCTTTGTAATTTGTCATTAAATACATTTGTTTTAGTTTTAGTAAAGTAAAATATACAACGTTTTTGTATTTTTTTCTACTGATGGGAAGCAAAACTGCAAGTAAAAGGTCGCTTACAGGATCTACGTTATAAAATTTTCTCTAAAAGTTCATTCCTTGCAGAGTGTGACCAACCAACCCCCCACCCACACACACATGCTACACTGATACCTCATATCAGTGGCTTTTGTATATTTATTATTAATGCTATAATAATAAGCATTACTAACAAACTTCTAAATTACTACTACTGTAAATGTAATATGTCAATTTGAAACTTATATGGTTATATATATATATATAAAACTTATATACTTATATGGTTTTCTTTAATTTGTTGTTTGTCTGTATATTTTCTATATACAATCAAATTACTGTAAAAAAGAAGAGAAGAAATATGTAAGAATTTAGGCTAGGATGGTCTGAGATTTCTCATTTGTCTAGGACGTCTTTGACAGGACCCTTTGTTCTCTCCTTGGACTGTAGCTGTTCCAATTATTTATTTAGGTGCACCATCATGTGAAGTTGAGTAGAGCCTGGATAAGGTACACTGTACTTTGATGTACAGTAATGGCAGTCGTCCAGCTATGGTCACCTGTCTTTGGGTAATAGAGGATGAAAATACAGATTTGACTAATGACATGATGTAATTCGACACACAATAGCATTTCTACATGGTAAGAAAAGGGATTGATTTGTATTAATATTTTGTATTTTCTGTGGGTTTTCTGGTCCACAGAAACAAGGTAGTTGGTAACCAAGGGCACATTGCTAATGTGCTAGTTCAGTGGATGACTGATTAAGTGAGCTCTGGCCGCACTTTGGACAAATGAAATAATAACTTTAGTCATACTGGTTGCTGCTGCAATAGGACATTAAGAATCTTCCAATCTTTATTTAGATGTTCAAATCATTAGACTATGAATCAATGTTCCAATGCTACTAAAATGCTTTCCAAACCCTCTTTCTAACACAATGTGTTTTGGTAACCTGTAGTGTTTGAAGACCTCACTGAAGATAATCTTTTCCATAGCAGTGAAGTGAAAGTGAAAGTGAATTATTTGTCTACTGTGTTTACACACAGGAATGTGACCTCCGCATTTAACCCATGCGTGCAGTGAAACACACACACACACACACACCAGTGAACACTAGGGGGCAGTGAACACACTTGCTCAGAACAGGGGGTGCCTGGGGAGCAGTTGGGGGGAGTTGGGTGCCTTGCTTAAGGGCACCTCCGTCAAACCCAGGACCTTCCCATCACGACACCGGTTCCTTAACCACTAGGCCTTGGCTAGTAGGGAGCATTGGCAGGAGGATTTTATGACAGGACTTGAAAAAGAAACCAGTAATGACAAAACATAGAGTGTTTAGGAAACATAGAGTGTAACCTAGAGTGTAAACATGTAATGTAATCACTGGAGATTTGTGACCATGGGTGATGGTCTGGAGGGCAGGAGTCCCAGGAGCCTTGTGGATAGATTTCAAAGTAGTTTCAATATAGAGTGTGTACAGTTTGGACAGGCTTTGACATATAGTTCTCTGGACAAAGAAAACCACCAGGACTTAATTTTTGGTGCACTGAATTCCATCATGGCCAGAGCTGAACAATCTATCTACACTGACTTGTACTCACATAGCATGAGGAACAAAGATTTTTCAAGAGGGCATTCTGATGTGGATTTATTGTCTTGCATCCTTAAATGTTGTCCATGACCTTCCGTCCAATTAAAAGTACAATACATCCTTTAGCTGACTTAATATCATCAAGGTTTCTGTTGTCACTAGGAATCAGGAATGGTCAAATCACAGGGATACAGCTTGGAAAGACTTCCACAACACTGAGAACATACTGCTCCTACTCCTATTTCAGATCTATCTACTTCAACAAAGGTGGTGATGGATGGTGGAGTATAGGGGCACTGATAAAATTATTTTAGAGGTTTTGAAAGACCATGTTAGCTGCTTTATTCCACTGGCTCACTTTTACCTTTTAGACAGTTTACTATGTAGGCAGAAGGTAAGAGAATCTGACACAAAGATGAATACCCTGATAAACCTGATCCCCGAAAGAAACCACTGTAGCTCCTTGGTTCTACAAACCTTTGGAAAACTAAGGGAAATTTACCAGTGCAAGCAACTTGACAAATCATTTATACATGCAGTCTTTCATTTTTTACAGTGTTAAATGAGAATAAGGTTGTCTGAATATGTCCACCTTTATTTGTGTGCTGTTTTCTGTGAAGATCTTTGCTCCTTTCAGCTAGAGTACTAAAGTTACAAGTGGAAAGGAGTTATTAGAGTTTATCTTTTTTTTCTTTTTTTTTTGGCACGGGTGCCGAGATAAAAAAAAAAATCATGGCCGAAATACTGTGACAAATGAAGAAGTGTTAGAATTTGGGGGAGGAGGCCCTCTGGTGCTGTAGTGGTGAATTGTCTTTGACAGATGTGACAAGTGGCTAGTTTAAATCACAAGTTGCTTGTAGACTGACAAATTACAACTATAAAGTAACTTACTCACCACTAGTGAACAATCATTGTTTTTACAGTTGGATGGAAATGTGCATGTGAAGCATTTAAAAGCTATAGACAACTTCTAGACCAGCAGCAAAACACCAATGTTTTTTGTATTTATTTTCAAATATTGTATCAAAATATTTTCAATTACTTTAAATATACCTTGTAAGCTTATTATTTTGTTGACAGAAAACTTATTTTCTATTTTTTTATTTGGAAACAATAATAGCATTTGCATGGTTCCCAGATTTATATTCAATTATATAATAAAGCTCTGTATCCAAAGTGATTACCATCAGGCTATGATCATGGGAAGACATTTTTGGCTGGTGAAATCTCATAGCAAATGTCATAAGTTTTTGTACCTGTCAGGATTCAGCATGTTGCTGAGAACTGGCTTTAATGAAACAACGTGGTGCCATTTTTGTGCCTACACTGTGTTCTTCAGCTGTGAAGAATTTAACAGAGAAATCTGAGATGGCACTGTAGATGTATGGGAAAAACTGGATGGCAAGAAAAAAAGAAAGAAAAATGGGCCCTAGAGTTGCGCTAGTGTACCTGCTGAGCGTATCTCATATCAGGGAGCATGTGTGTGTGAGTGTGTGACCCCTGGATGAACTCGTAGATGAAAAATTCACTCACCTCAGGAGTGTGTGCGTGGGGGGAAAGATTGATGTGAACTGTGTAACTTCTGAGTAATGATGTCAACAGCTATCTCAGCAGTATGTATTATTGCCATTACAGCTATGCACACAGACAGACGAAGAGGATGTACTTTAATACACAGATATCTGGGTAATATTTCATAATTAAGTATCCAACAATATAAACAAGAAGTATTTTAAAATCTATTTAAGCTCTGATATCATCTATGTAACACATGTACAGAGTAGAATCTTGCAGCTGTCATTATTATATAGCAGTGCCAAGTTTGAGTTTTGATGACGTGTTGACATGTTACCACTAGTTTGCACTTGCTGTATATTTATTATGTTTTCTTACATCATGAAGTTATGAAATCTGCCTTCAGTGAACCCTTTAAACTAATAATAAAGCATAGTATTCCGTAACTATGAATTTAGTAAGTACAGCGAAACCAAGAAGACAAAATTACATGCCTAATCCTGTCAAAGGGTCCTAGAGCATAATTACATTTGTTTTTCCTGCATTAGTAAAATTACTTAAGGATGTCCAAAATTACTACCATATTATTGCTTGTGGAATAACCATGGGTTTTAGCTCATTTGAGTTGATGACATCAAAATAACAAATACCTTTTCATAGCACTTTAATGTGCTCCTAGTTGTGAATGTGTGTCTGTGATGTCATGTAATGGAGTGGCTTCCCATCTGGGGTGTATTCTTGCCTCAAGTGCATTGTTCCTGGTATAGGCTGCAGATTTAACACAACCCTTATAAGGATTAAACATGTCACAGTTTTCAGAAAAGCACACTAATGCATGTTGTGCTATCATTTAAAAAAATACACCATCTTTAGACTGTAAAACTACTATCAGTGGCATTTAGAAACTCGTTACTAAATAAGATAATGCATTTTGTATTTGTCAATTAAAAGTGAAGATCAATAGTCAAGTACAAAACAAGGTCAGGATTCTTTTTTATACATTGGATTACTTGATTACAACGTCTACTTCTTAGTTATCACTATTATTATTTATCAGTCATGGGCCAAAACAACCTAAATACCCCAGTGGTTAAACCCAAGCATAGCATGTACATCTAACATGTTTAGAAATTTCTGTTGTAGAAAATGACATGCTACATGTCATACCTGATATATTCTTCTTTCTGTACTGAGTACTTATAATATCCATCCATTTTAAAATCTTGCATCCAGATCTATGACTGCAACAGTATTCAGGTGATACAAAAGCACGTTCTGACTGTGTGACTATGATCAAACCCTAAAATAGAATAGAGGTATAACAATAAAAAAAAAGATTTCTCATTGTGGCCTGATTATAATTGGTCAAACAGCTGGCTAAATGCCTCTCTGCTTGAACAGCTGATATCTGGTGAGAGTACTGGCTCACACTTTGTACCAGCATCTGGAAGTGTGCTAAACTGGCAACATGCCTCTGACTGGCTGAGTCACTCACACCTGCTCCTGCTGGGTTGTGAGCATGTTCCTGAATTTTCAGGATAGAGGCAGGTTTCATGTCCTATCACTTATTCTTATTTGCTGTGTTTGTATGAAATTATTAAGATCAAAACATAAGTGATGGGAACGTGCATAAATTACTGGAATAGACAGAAATAATCTAATCACAAGTTACACAAGTTAGACTGTTGTAATGACAGTAGTTCAGTTGTAATTTTGTGCACTAGAATAACAGAATTTCATCCTGACATATACCTTTGTATATCAATATTCAGAACTGACTTACAGTCCCCAATGGCATCCAAGAGTTATTTTGTAACTTAAGTCCTGTTAACTCCATTCATCAAAAAGTAGATCTATTTTCACTATGCCCGATGAAGATGATCTTCTTTTGGCTGCTCCTATGACAGGTCAACACTGCTGATCATCTGTCTGCATATGTGATTTGGCACAGGTACTATGCTGGATGCCCCTGCTGATATACACTCTCATTCATCCAGGCTGAGTTGGTGACCGATGTGGGGCTCAAACCCTTGGGTGATGGTTTTCTATATTGCCTATATTTCCAATATACCAACCAAGATTGATGGTGCCCTATATTACACACATTGCTTTTTGAAGATCTGATTGTAGTGACACCAGTGGGTATTCATCTCTACCCAAAGAAAGTGATGCAGCAGTGCTTTAGTACTTATGGCTGTCCAGCACTCTAACCTCCTCATTCATACACTCAGCTCAAACAGACAAGGTTCCAAAACATTAACCTGCATGATAGTAATGCAGTCAGTGCCATGGTTCCTGTCATCATGTGGATCTCTAGCCAAGGTGAGTCTCTAATGTAATGCAGCACCACTACATCATATAGCTGTATTGCATTCTGGATCCATCTCTCCACTATATTTATGTTGGATTTTTTGATAATATGGCATTGAACATCACTAAAAGTGTCAAGTGACAAAAGAAACTCTTGCCCTTTCATATGAAGTTTGAGATCGCTTAATATATTTCTCCTATAAAAACCACTGTAATTATGCTGACATTGTCGCCTTATGGCATCAGTTTGACACACAAAGTCTATCTTTTCATGCAAATAATTAAAACACAGCACCAACCAACAAACTACACCATAAATCACTAAGCAAATCACAACCATTTCAACAGAAACCCATTTAATGTGTTGCAGGTTGCTGTTTCTTAACCTTACCAGCACAGATGTTGAATTTGTTACATGCTCACACACTAACATGGACAATGACCACTCATTTACACACTCACGCATATACATATATACAAAGAGAGAGAGAGAGAGAGAGAGAGAGAGAGAGAGAGAGAGAGAGAGAGAGAGAGAGAGAGAGATATACACACACACACAGAGAGAGACACACACAGAGAGAGAGAGAGAGAGAGAGACACTCTCTCACACACACACA
>JAOVVF010000047.1:15780811-15791371 GCA_028565595.1 Duopalatinus emarginatus
TCTCTCTCTCTCTCTCTCTCTCTCTCTCTCTCACACACACACACACACACACACACACACACACACACACACACAGGCATAAACAACTTAACTGAAGGGGCTTAGAAACATTCTTGATGGCATGATAACGCCAAACCTCTGAATAATTTCTGCCTGTTTATTTGCCTCAAATCAAGCTGGGTGGAGAGAGTATATGTTTGATGAAGGCTGTAAACATTGGAACATTCTGTACTGAAGTTCAAACCACACTGTCAAAAATAACTGTAGTACACACAAAAAAAAAACACCAATTCCAACCAAATAGAGGATTTAAACCACTAACACACACACACACACACACACACACACACACACACACACACACATCATACAAATTGCCTCTGAAATGAAAAGCCACATAATATTCATATGTTAATGCCGAAAGATAAGGTAAACAGAGACAAAGTACTTCATCTCATTACTGCAAATTTGTGCTAATATCAAAAATAATTATTTGAGAATTATATTCTGTTCCATCCTGTAACTAAATCTAGTATTTGTTTGTGAGAGTGTTTATATGTATGCTTCCTGTGAACCAGACCAGCCCTGTAAACATTACCACCCTGCAATAGTTAATCTCACAAACACACACACACACACACACACACACATTCATGATTTCTCTGATAGAAAATGGCAGGCCACAAGAATACACTGTGAAATGTGGGAAAGTATGTGCATGGGTGTGTTTTTGTTTAGAGCGATGCCAGTACTCTCTAGGTGAGACTGATGGAATAATAAGGCACATCCTGAGTGTTCTTTTCATTAGAGGGCTTTAATGTTTTTCATCAGCCTGCTGAGAGACCAGCAGAGAGCCTCCACTCCTGCCTCCGACAAATTACCCTTGCTCTGTGGGACAGGCAGCTGTATTCAATACATACACAATACTCTATGAATACACACTATATCTTATTATTTTCTTATCTGAAGGAGGGTTTCGGTTATGCTTGGTGAATTTTTATGCTTGGTGAATTACAGATCATTGGTAGGGTTACAATATTTTTTTTTTTGAAGATGTAAAATATGATACAGCTTATATTAACCTTCATATAGAGAACGGTGTGTAGATTTTCCTATCATGAGATTGTAATGGTTTTAATGTGAATCTGTGCAGAAAGGCTTCTGAACTGAACAGAAAACATCATTGTACCTTTTGGAGACAAACAATACATGTATTTCAGTTCTGTGTGTGTGTGTGTGTGTGTGTGTGTGTGTGTGTGTGTGTGTGTGTGTGTGTGTGTGTGTGTGAGTTTCTGAGTTCACACTAAGGGTTACTACGTTTCCTGTGGAAATAATAACTAACCATGAGCATGTTTTTGAGTGCAGTGCTGAATGTCAGGTCCTGTTCTGTGGATGTATGGCTAATAAGGGGCCAGGTAGCTGAGGACTGAGGACTCATTTCCTACTGGCATTTGACACAAACCATGTTTTCCATCTCCACACAGTACTGGCAGTTCAAACCTGTGACCTCTGAGTACAGATATCAATTGGTGGTTGTTTGAAAGATATTAGGTTATGCTGGCTGACAGTATGTAACATTATGGGTGATTCATGCAAGGTTTCAGCCCTATTAATCCTCCCATTACATACACCTGCAGATACAAACACACATAGTCATTTCACCAATTAATAATGTCATTAGTCCACGGAGGCCTTTAAAAAAGGCATCTTGTTCCTTTCGAGAGCTTTTTGAAATGCAGCCCAGCATGTGGAGCTGACTAGCATTAGTCTCACAACAGCTGGCTCTGCATGGCCTCCCCTGGGCCTAAAGACACACGTAGGTCTTGCGTTTGGTCTTCTGGGACAAATGACACACAGATGTGTCCATTTGCAGCCTTATGAAACTTTTGTAATAATTTTTTTGTATTTGCATTTACTTTACACAATGATTTTGTAATTAAAAAGAAAATATATGTACAAAATAAAAATTTATTTTCTTAGTGAGTATCATGTAGAAGTATAGTACAATACATATCTACATCTGTATCCATGTACATGCCTTAAATCCTGCTGTACAGTCATTAGTCCCAGGCCCGGATCATCGGATCATAACAGATTTTTTTTCAAAGTGAAAATAAAATGTTACCCAATACAAACTATTATATTTCACACGAGTTAAAACTATAAATGTTTCTATATATATAAATATATATATATATATATATATATTCAAAATTGTATACTAATTACAAATTTTACTGTTCAAATAACAGGATCAATCATCTAACATACAACTATTTACAATACAAGCAGCAATATTTCTACACTTTATAACTCTTTTATTTAAGTAGTATTCCACCCTACTATTTGACTTTTTGGTTAGTCATTTAGTCATTTAATTAATGAAAGGGTGGTGAAGACATATAAATAAAAATGTTTATTCCAAGCATGATTTAATATATCTTAAACCACTGTACAGCCACAGGAGTGATCAGAAATCAGTTTATGCCACTATTTTGTTATATGTCAACAATGACTAGTCCACATGCACTATATTTGATGTAAGGCCATTAGGAATGATAGCGGTTCCATGCATGCAGACCATCAAATGTAAATTGGCCCGGAATGGTGCAGTGAAATGAAACAGACTGCAGATGATGTGTGTGCTCAGTGACGACAGCTCTTAAATAAACAAAACTGCAGTTCTGGCACACACTATCAATTTCTATCCACAACAGGCAATGCAATGCTTCTCCATTAGAATCTCATGAAGCAGAATGATGTAGGCCATTTCCAGATGACAACTTTTCCTTTAATTATAACAAAACCTAAAGTTAGTTCTTGCAGGGTACGTATGTGATATCTAATTATTATGTGGAGAGCTGCCTTCCTGCACAGTCTACTCCTGATCGGTGTCTACAGTAAAATTGTGAGTTGTAGGTTGGTGCCTACAGCACTAATGATAAATGCTAAACAATAAACTACACAAATCTGTGACGTTTAATGAATAACTCACAAACAAACTTCACTTTGTGAATATATAAATGAAGATATACAATGTCAGTATTATTTGAGTTCATAATATTCAGTTCATTTTATGATAATGTGTAAGAATATGTGTAAGAATACTAATAATATGAGTTCATTATCCTGTTTTGGTGTGATGCCAGAGAACTTGCACAAAATCCACCCAGACTCAGGAAAACTGCACAGTAACCAGAGCTCAGGATTGAAGTGGGTACTGTGGAGATGTGAAGCAGCAATGCTACACCAGCAGTAGGCACTGACTCAGAAAAAAAAGATATACAACAGACAAAAAGATGATTACACACTCTTGAGCCACATTAAAATTAACTAAAAAACTGTTACTGACCATGTCTCTAGGCCCCATTTACTGAATTATTTTAGGCAAATGACCTTTTCACTCTACAGAGATCTAATACAAACAGAGCTGTTAAGTAGTTAAGTTTATTATGACACACTACAGAGAGAAAGACATAGCAGACGGAACAGCAGGAACAATGTATCCAGTTTAATAGTGTTTTACTTATCTGCATGGTAACAATATAACAAGTCACTGGAGACAAGCAAAGGTGTGAGATAGAGAGGAAAAGAGATGGAGACATGGTGTGAGCACGTATGAGGCGGAGTGTGGATGTCAGGATTTCTAGGTCATTTAGATGCAATAAAAATCCCACAACAATTAATATTAAAATAACCAGGGAAAAGAGCTGAATAAATAGATTTCTCACTGAGGTACTATCCACCCGACTATTCACTGCTACTTAACACTAGATTATATGCATGTGCTGCTTGAAAAAAGAAGATATAATATTTTATAAAGAATTACAGGTACGGTGGATAGCATTGCTGCCTCATAGCTTCAGGGTTCATTCTGATCTTAGGTTTGATACTGAGCTCTGATACTGTTTTGCATGTTGCCCCTGTGTTCATGGGGGCTCCCCCTGGTTCTCTGGTTCCACAGTCCCACTTTCTAAATAAATGCACATAGACAAATTGGCTGTACTTAATTGCCCATAGGAGTGAATGAATATATGGTTATGTGTGAAGTTTCCTTCCTTGTGCCCATTGTGCCCAGAATGGACTCTAGATCAGCTACAACCTTAACCAGGATAAAGTGATTACTGAAGATAAAAAGGTTTATTGCACTGCAGTTTGTATCCTTATTAAGACAGATTCCTGTGTATTCTGTACATTTGGAAAAACAGATACATTCTGGTTCTGGCCAAGGAAATATTTCACATTGTCTAGTAGTACATTTGGAAGCACAAATGCACAAAGTGTGTGAATATCTACACACAATAATATTGCATTCTGCAGAGATTATTGTCCTGTACTTAGACCCATCAAACAAAATATGGCCTAATATTTCAGATTTCACTCAGAGTCTGATTTTTGTAACAAAAATAGTGTAAAATATTGAAATAGTGTAAAAAAGTGTCTAGGTTACATTGGATGCCAGCAGCCTGGCTGGGTTTCAGCTAATATGTCAGCAGATGTATACAACATTATTTCATTTTTATAGCCCTGTCAAACGTAGGGTTAGGTTCCGGTGCTCAGGCTAGGCTGTCGCAGCAGATGCTTCACTTTTCATTATCCAGAGCAAGAAAATTATATATGTCAGTTGAAAGGAGGGAGCTAATTATAGGTATTTTAGCTCTTGTAAACAATTGAAGTTTTCTTGGTTTGTACCACATTAATGCTATTTAACTTGTTATTTTTGCTCAATAAGCCTCTATATTCCTGTCAATATTAAAATAAATTTAGGAAGTACACCAAATAAGAAAAACTATGTATATTTTTTACATAGTATAAAATATATATATACTGAGAGAGACACTTCATTAAATACATTCCATATACATTCAGTTCAATAGCTGACTTACCCCAAGCCCCGAATCTTATTTAGGAAATCATTCAGGAAAAAAAATTCAGGAAAAAAAGATGTAGAATTGGAGCAGCAGCAAATAGAAACAAGAGTGATGAGGACTTATCATTAAAAATCCCAGTGTAAACATACTTTTGTGCTTTGTGGTACAAGATTTATAAAATGTGGATTTAATGATCATAGACATGCTTCCGATGTTCCCAGGATTTTTTGTTTCAAAGGAAGTCCAAGCCCCTTGTTTTACAGGAACTATTTGTGCAAGAGAAGTATCCTGAAAAAATCAAGGAGACAAGATTACATCCCCTGGAGCAAATGCAAAGAAAAAAATGCAGCTCCACTGATATACACTGGCTTGGCACTGCCGACTTCAACAGATCCTATCTACTATGTTGGTAGGGAAGAGTGACATTTTGCTGATGTTATCATATTTGCAAATGCAAAACCTGTGTGCCCACACATCTACACTATCAGAGTGCATTTTCTCTACAGCAGACTAATACAGTAAGTCAGGCAAGAGTCATTAATTTAACAGAGGGAGAGCGAAGATATGCTAAGATATCTTAATATGTATATTTAAATCCTGAACTGCAATAGGTTGTTAAGGTGATTTGTGTAAGGATGTTGACTTTAATTTACTAACAATTTGTACCAACACAACTACAGCAATTGTTATATGCACTGTAAAACTAGGTAAAACTTTACAACTAATATTTTGTCAAGAAGTAAGAGATAAGAGGTAATGCAAGGAAATATAATTAATGTATATTTTTGGGCTACTGATAATTACACTGAGCCCTAATGCCAAAAGCTATCATGTTGAGTTCAGCACTTCACCCCTATTTACGAGTGAAATAAACATAATAAACTAAATGAACCTCCCATCTCAGAGGAAGGTTCATAATGATGGAACATGCTGCAGTTTTTAAAATCCACAAACTGTCAAAGTACCAAATCCGCCTTACCTCACACAGATAATGTGCATGCAATTATGCTCCTACAACTTTATAGGACTATAGAAGAATTAATCTTAAACCAGTTGGGGCTGGTGTGGGCAATCTCATATATTTCCATGTCTCTTTCCTAACCGATTCTCTGTGACCTAATTTACGAGACTAGTCAAAATTCAGGTGGTAGAAACTAATCCCGACCCAGCAAATAGGGCAAGCCCCCCCTCTGTGTCTGTGAGCGATATTGTATCGCTTTTCTGGTGCTCAGCAGGGGAGGAACGGTGGGCGGGGGCGAGGGAGCACTCTCTAAATCGTATTTTCTCCCTCATCAGGGGGTCTCAATCTGGCAACCTGAGTGAGGGCGGTGTCTCCAGCCCAGGCAGGGGGCTTATGGTGTTATATTATAATTAATACAGGAATCTAATTTCACCCACTCTGAGTCAGGCTAAGGTGATTATAGAAGAGCTGATGAGTGTCATCTGGCTCTCAGTGGGTGGCAGACAAAGAGAGAAAGATAGAGAGAAAGTGTGAGAGCAATGAGATATTTACAACAATGTTGATAAAATGTGGAGTCAAGATTGAAGTCAGTCAGGTGGAAACAGAACTAAAGCAGAACTTAAATAAAAAGTAAGTAATTGAAACTCAACTACTAGACAACGCCAGCTTGAGGATCTGTACATGCCTGAATGTGATGAGTAACTGCACGTCAAGGTGTGTCTAGTGAGTCTCCCAGGTATATTAGGTGTATATTAGTTTAGTTAAACTCCCATGTGATTGAAAGATCAGATACATTGCTCTGCCCTCTATGGGTGTCAGTGTGCTGTAACCTTGGTGAAACAGATGGTACCCTGTCCAGTGCTAATATATTCAACACACACTCTTCATTAGGTGTATTATAAAATGCCCTGCGGTGAAGTGACTCACAGCAGCCTGTCTGATGTCTGTCCTCAGCACCTCAAGAGAAGGACATGTTTCTGTTAGGACTTTGTTTGGTCAATACACAGCCTAAATAAAATGCAACCCTTTGACATTTACAATCTTACCTCCACACTAGTGACATCGAACTCCTAATCCTTCAAAGTAGTGACTGTTACTATAGTGTTGGCTGTAACTTATCAAAAAGTTATTAAACTTCATTTACAAAATACAGCCACACACAGCCTACACTGCACTATGTGTGTCTGCCACAGAGGGAGATAAATGTTTGATATATGCTGCTATAACTTTCACCCCCCCCCCCCAACAGATTTCATTTCCTGAGAATTTCTCTCGCTTTCTCTTTCTCTTCTGTCCCTGATAGTGTGCTTTATTAAAACAATAGTTGATATGCTGTGTGTGTGTGTGTGTGTGTGTGTGTGTGTGTGTGTGTGTGTGTGGTGGGGGGGGGGGGTTATAAGATGACGCTTCAGTATTTGAAATCTCAGAGAATAGGAAGTTTAAAATGATTAAGAGTTGGATTATGCGTTTCTGAATTTCACCCTAAGCCTAAACTCATTCTTAATTTTAATTATGATGTCGATATCTGACCAAGGTACAGTTTCAGATGTATAGTCAATGAATAATAAAGAGATATGAATTGTTTTGCTGAGAATTACTGAATATAGGGATACTATATGGAGCTGCATTTTTATAGGGAGTGTATTTGCTATTTCTTTTCAGAAAATCAGTGCAAATATCAGTGACCCAAACTAGAAATTTCATGAACCCTTCATTAGTTCATATTAAATAAATTAACATATATTTATGTAATGAACAGTATATGTGTCTGTGTGTGTGCGTGTGTGTGTGTGTGTGTGTGTGTGTGTGTGTGTGTGTGTGTGTGTGTGTGTGTAAAAAATATATATTTTTCTTGTATTGAGGTTTGGAATAAACCATTTAAATTTAAGTGACCTGTAAAAACACACAATAATAATTCCCTGACAGTCTCTTAATCTTAAGTTCTACATGGTTATATCAGATGAAAGCCAATCATACGGTGTATGAGTATGTGCACTAGGTTACATTTATAACAATTCTAACTATATTTCTATAATATAAGGGTAATAGTTAGGGAGCACAATGCCTTGATCCAGATGAGAGACAGTGAGCGAGATGATGCAAGTCTAAGTGTTGTGATTTTAAACAGACCTTCAAGACTTTCATTTACATTTACTGAGGTGTTCCCTATTCCCTAAGAAACCAGAATAACTGATCTCTACTTCTACTGGACATATCTATGTGTGTTAATGCAATATGGAGCAAAAGTATTACATCATAGGTCAGACCACCTAATTAGATAAGCTTGAAAGCTGTGTTTCAGTGGTCAGACAATAACTTTATTATGATGAGCCCTACTTCTGGCAAACTAACCGCAGCAGAGATTAATTCTAGCCATAATCTAACACACTTTTGATACATGTGAAAAGGCTGAACTGTAGCAGATCAGCTCTCCAGTATGGATGAAATGTTATCATATAAATATTCTTAGATTTGCATTTTTTTTTTTTTTTGCCTAAACCATACTCACTCAAAACATATGAAAGCAGGTGTTTATATATACTCTGTTGGAGAGTAATTTAATTAAAAACTGTAATATTCCAAATAGACTAGCTAGCCATCGTTGACATTTACAGTATGAAAGTTATACAATGCCACAATGTTTGATGGCCATTGTTTGTTGTGTTAAGTGCTGCTACTGTCTTATGATGGTAATGTTCAGGATAATGTATAAGGTAAATAATATCTTAAAATAATGTATATAATATCATTGCAAGACAAATAATTATGCATCTAGAAGCTGTAACATGAGTTAGCTAGCAAATTAACCCAGGAGCTAATGGCTGAGCTAACAAGCTAACTTTGTTCTCTTTATATATTACTAAAAATTGTGGTGGTTCACTTGGCATAGTTCACTTGGTTACTCATATGGTTAATAAATGCATTTACATTTAGTAATGTTAGTTATAGACAAAAAACATTTGTAAATTAATGCAAAAATAATTTGTAATTAAAAGTAATTACTCAAACACTTTTACCAGATGAATTATTGACTCTTACAGAAATAATTTCTCTAATCACTACCTCTACTTCTATTCTAGTAAATTATCAGTACAGTAGCAGTTAGTTTATTCGGAACTCTTTTAAACACTGTATATAATAAACTCAGTATTGTTCCTATATTTAAAGAATCAAAAGGTTTTCAGATAAATCTGCATTCATGGTGTAGGAAAGATATCATTACTACACAGTAATTTCTGAAAACACCCTTTTAGGTTTTTTTTATTTGTGTCTTTTAGCTTTTCAGTTGTTAGTCTAAATGCACATGTTTAGGTTATGCTTACAATATGCTGAAATGTTAGCTTTTTTGTGGATATTTATTTCTATCTTGCACCTTAAAATTAAAATCCTGGTTACTTAACTGGAAATGATTCCTCCAGAGGATCCAATGCAAAGGCAAAAATGTAAAAATGTGAATTAATTACTATGAACTATGAACACAACAAGTAATTTATTTTTGGAATTGTTTAATCTGTAAAGTATCTGTAATTAAAGTAGCATCACAAACTTTATCCTTAAAACAGCGTCGTTGCACAAAAATCTCTATACTAACAAAGCATAAATGTTAATTCCTGCCACCCCTCCATCTTCCTCTCTCTGTGTTGACTCAGATTTTTAGCATCAGATCTGCTGATGTAGATAATGCATGGAGGAGATCTTACCTCTCCATCATGCCTCTCATAGCACTTTGGCATTAATTATGCAGTAATCTGAATTACCCAGAGCTTTAATTATTTTCAGTCTGTGAGCTAATTCAGCATTTAGCTGTAAACTGGAAAACTGGTATCAGGTCAGCAATTCCCCCACAGCCATCACCTCTCACATTGCAGCCTTTTGGGAGAAGGCAGCTTTCTGAGGCGAGGAATTTGCTGTGTGAAAGCAAAGCAGCAAATTTGTATTCTCAGCTGCAGAAACATGGTGCATAGCAATCCCCAGAAGAAATTCTCCCAGCACTTTTCTGAGCCTATTTTATTTTTATGGCTATGTTGAGCTGACTCAGAATTGGCTGCTTCAGAAGGGGGTAATGTCAAACAAAATGGTGTATTTGTATATTTGAGAAGAGGAAAAACACAGCGTGAGGGTGTATATGCATGTGTGCACGCAACTCTGAGATCATGTTTATTTGTCCGATTGTTGCAATAAAACATTTACGAGCCGCAGTGGTGAAGCAGCATGACAAGATGAATGTAATTGGCTATCACAGCTCTATCTCTGAATGTTAATGAGAGAGGCAGGGCTTCAGCATGTCCTCCAGATGCAGATTAAAAACGCTACCAAACACAAACATGTAAACAGGTAGTGTGTAAACATTAGCCGACAAACCTTCTCAAAGCTTTGGCTTTTAAATATGCTGCGTGTCAAGAATTGTTCAAAAACCAGCTTTCATAAATGTGTTTGCATTATAAAGGTTTGTAGGAAGGATTGGAATATCTGACAATTTGATTGCATTAACTTGTGGTTATATTTAGCTGGTCCCCACAAATAAAACCGGTATTATTTAGACGCTAAATCTAGGGTTAGGTACATCATAACATTAATTAGTTGCATTAATAAATTTCTCCTCACATGGACAGTAATGTGTGTGTGTGTGTGTGTGATGCATTTGTTTGTTTGTTTGATTTTACTAGGGAGCAGTAATTAGCTGCATTAATAATGATGTCAGTCAAAGGACTTCACAAAGCAAGACAC
>JAOVVF010000047.1:15791471-15806614 GCA_028565595.1 Duopalatinus emarginatus
TATATGAGTGGGTGATTGTGTCTCTGTCTGTCTGTCAGTCTGTATGGGTTGATGTACTAGGCTATGACATCTGTACATGACTTCTTATGTGTAAATGTGAACATGACTATGCACATGTACATAAGATCAAATGTTGTTTGTTTGTGTGCAAACCCCAGTGATGAATGCAAGTAAATCTGTAGAATCAACACTTACATAAACACATGCAAACATCTCTATCTGTTAATTCCCAGCTCATCAAAGCTCATTTCTTTATGAATTGCTGAGCATCCTCACCACATCACAGGACACTGTAATAAGTGAAAAGTAGCAGGTCTCTGATGTTGTTTAGGAAACTTTAAAAAACTGATAAACAACCTGAGGTTAACCTAGCCTACACCCATTTAAATAGCACCATGCACAAGGAAAGAAGAAACACACACACACACAAATAAACACATATAGACATGCACAACCCTACACATTCCCATAAACACCCCCCCCACACACACACACACACACACACACACACACACACATACACAGACAAAGAGAGAAAGAGAGAGAGAGAGAGAGAGAGAAAGAGAGGGAGAGGGAGAGAAAGCTCTGTCTTAACCAAAGTTTCCCTCTCAGTAACTCTGCTGCCTGCAGGGCTCCGAAATGCTCCATTATTTTCCTCCCTGCTGTTTCCTGTTATTGATATCCCAAAGATTTTCTCTCGCTCCAGCAAGTCCAAGTCAACACAAAAGACCAAAGTAAACCACAATGTCTGATCAATAATATGAGCAATATTATGAGCAAAAGAAATCTACAGGTGTAACACCATCGCCCAAGGGCATTCCAAACCACTGAGTTACCAATAATTGAATGCACACAATAAAAGCTAGTCATAAGGGTTTATAAATATCAAAGTAATAAGTTACACAACAGCATAAGAGGACACAGAAGTACATGAAGACCAAAGTGCATAAAAATATCAAAAGCCCTGCAGACTTTCTATGATATACTGGACAATCAGCATGGAAAGAGTCCTGTTTAAAATGTTGATGTGGTAGCTGGCACCCATTGCTGGTCCATTAGAGGGATGGTGCAAAGCATTAGCCATAAGCTTTGCCCCATGGCAGGACAACAGAAATGCCATTTACAGAATGAGCAGCTCACGCCCCCAAATGTCTCCATTCATTAATAATGCGGATTTGGAGATCGAGCCTAATGAAGACTGGGGCTGGCAGCCAAAGGCAGTAGTAAAGAGCTGATCAGGCCAGCCAGGACCTCGTGTTCCTCTTCTCTGGAGCCCTGGAGCCATGCTCAGCTCACGCACAGCATTAAAAGAGGCTGGCATAATGAAAGAATGAGAGACTGGTCTCGCTACATTGGGCTGGGGGAACAGAACACAGGGCTGTCTATGAAAATAGACTAGTGTTACACTGTTTTTATGTAAGCAATCATTGTTGTTTCCATTTTGGGAATATTCTTAGGACTCAACTTATTATATTATAACATTTTTGTTTAGTGTTTTTTTTTTTTTTTTTTTGCTTCGCCTCTAGTATTATAGTCAGTAAAGAGGTTTGTATAAGTTCGATCAGTTTTGATCCAGATCATAAAAACTACTCCACAATACAAAATCGAAAAGTAAAGACTGATGCCACTTTATTAAAACAAAGTTGTAGTTTCGCAAACATAGCTTCTAACATAAAAAATGCTGTGTGTATTCAATTACTCTTGATGTGTTGTTAATGTTAATAAGATGCTTTGTCTTACCCAATGAGTTATAGCCTCAGCATGCTTTTCCTTTCCACCATAAATTTACAAACGTTAAGCCATAGCAGGGTGGTAAGACAACAAGCCACACAAAACAAAGCAATACATAAAAGATAATTAGAAAGTGAACATTTGTACCTTATCAACATTTTACTCTTCACTTCACTTGGCACTTATTGTACCCAAGGTTTATGTATCAATATAAATAAGCACATACCACATGAAAATTTCTGAAACAAACTGTGTGGATGACAAATTGCAAATCAGATGGGAGCAGTTTACTGAACTCGGAATTCTTGTCACATTTGTTGAGCTGCTAACATAGAGAGAGAGAGAGAGAGAGAGAGAGAGCAAAAGAGGGGGGCATTAAAACCCTTAACGAGAGGAGGGAAAGTAGAGATTTTTTTAATTGCTGAAAATTGTGGGGTGAGATATAAAAAAGGTAAAGCAACCTATACCTATAACGCTTGTCTTTGAATCCGACATTAATATAACTAGAAAGTTATTTTCAGTGTCACAAAATAAACCACAGACATATTTAACTAATGATTCTTCATGCTGTATCCCGGTGCATAAAAAATTGTTCATTTCTATGCCATCAGATATTCCAGAAATTCAAATAATTTTTGCTGTACAATTGCAAGTCCATGCTAAGAAGTAAAAACTCCACCAAAAAGTGAAGCCACACAGTTTATAGGTACCAGAGAAGTAGGACAGGAGTGAGGAAATAGAAAGGTGGAAAGCAGATTATAAAGATCTGCAGAAGGCTGGCTAGAGGACACAAAAGGTAAGAAAGTGTGTGTTCTGTCCTTCAGCAGTGTGTTCTCCCTGTTGCAGGGATATGTGCGTATGTGGGTATATGTGGGTGTCTGTCTATGTTCCCCATATGTGGGCTTTCCTCAAATTTTAGCAACAGTCTTTGAGTCATATAATGGTCTAGAAGGTCTTAGCATGCTTTAGCATAAAGTTATCTCGTTACTGGAACTAAGGGGCCCAAAGCTATTTCAGCATGACAATATTGTTTGCAGTGGAAGAATTCAAATGGCCTGCACAGATCCCTCACCTAAACGCCACTGAACAACTTTTTTGACTAATTTGCCACCAGATGTGCCAATTGGACACAGTGGGTCTCAGTACATCTGTGCACACTGGATATCCTGAGTATATACTAAACAATTTTAAAGGGCAAGGTCAATAATTCCCTTTTGATTATATGAGCATAATGAAATGATTATGGTGATTGGGTTTTTCTATTATTAATGTAATTTGGGTTGTCGTGAAACAGCTGTTTTGAGTGCAGTGAGCTCACCCATAATCTATTAATAATACCTACTTAATCCGTCTTACAATTTCTACACAATTCTATATCATGAGCATACAAGCATACAGCATTTGCCTTTATTGCTGTTTTTCCTGTCATAATATTATTAAAACTGTCAAAATATTTTCCCAGATTTTTGACAGTTTCATCTGTTCTAATGGATTGCTTTCTCACAACCTAAGCCAGAACACCATAGTGAAAAATGAGAGATTTATAGATATCAGCTTAAATGAATAATGTTTGTATATCTGTGCCATGTATGCATATCAAGTTATCATGGACAAAGAATAACAACTCTGCAATGAAACAACAAATACCTCAACACACACTATCCCTCTTTCTCCATCCTGACAAGCATTTGTCTTTAACTGAATTAGCACTATAAGGAACTATATGGAAGGAGTGCTTATCAAATCGGTGAGGTCTTTACAATAGCATTCAATATCCTCAATGAATTATTTTAATAGAATAAGTCGTATTTCAGGTAGCCTAGCTTTCAGATGCTATCACGCCTCGACATTTGTCACCTGTCAAATTATTTTCCTCTGTCTGTCATATTCATTTGTCAAAACGGAGCTACTCAGCGACACCAACTGCTTTAAGCCCAACAAAATCAGATTTAAATTTAGATTCAGATTTGGACCTCATATTTATAGTACTGTAAACTAATAAGATGCTGCAATTGTGATGGCCATTCATTAAAGTCCCAGTGTGTATTGGCCATGCATGTGTGAGTACCACCTTAAGAGAGAGAGAGAGTGTTTTTCACAGCAGCTGGAAAAGACAAATGGGCTACACTGATCCAATAGGCATTTCTTGTTGAATTTCATTACACTTAATTAATATGACTGTTAAACCCACAGCCAGGGAGCTGATTACTGTCACATACGCTGTACATTTGCCTCTATTTTCCCTTTATTAATATCATAAGCTCACAGTGAACAAACTCTTCTTAAGAGACAATCAGAGTAAGCAATAGTGGCCCTTAAATGCAGAAAGAGACAGAGGAGGGGGGGAGGAAAGTAAGATTCATGTTGTGAGAAGCATGTTACATCAATTTTTAAAAAGGATTTAACTCGCCTCGTAAACCAGGCAGACATTGGCTAGTCTCCAGCTGAAGCAAGCGAGACAGAGAGAAAGAGAGAGAGGATGTGAAAGAGGAAGAGCAGGTGAGAAAACCTGAAAGACAGAGTGAAAGTATGCAAGTAAAACAGATATAGAGAGGAAAGCACTTACATGCATTTACTGGCTTTAATATTTTTGCACAGTGTTCTGATCAATGCTGAAGGAAAGCATTTCTTATTATTCTTTCTGCTACTTAGAGGCATGCAGTGTGAGTTATAGCAGGCTAATGCAGCTCACATTTATTCTTAGAGCCTGAAGGCTTTATGAGGCTCATTATCTGTGTGAGATTGAGGCTAGATGCCTGGGATCCAGACTTTAGGTGTAGCCAACAACCAACACACTGACCATTCATAATTTATGTTCAGGGACAGAAAGAGAGAGAGAGAGAGAGAGAGAGAGAGAGAGAGAGGGAGAGGGAGAGAGAGCGAGCGTTTACATCTGGGGCAGAATAAAGGCCTCTGAACCTGTGTAAGCTTTTTATGCTTGAGAATTGATATCATTTTGCACTGCATGATGGGATCATTGCACCATTATGGGGGGGTTTGTTGTTTGTGTACACGCATACACAGACACAGCGAGAGCTTAAATAGATAAACCTGTTTTATTGAGGCTTACAAATGATTCAAAGAAGACGGAATTGTATCACAACCAGAGGGATGCTAAACATGGATAAATTTGTCTTACTGACAGTGTCGAATTACATATGCATATTTTGCCTCCTTTTACATTTCCAGGATTTTCTTTCACCTCTCATCTTATATGTTTTTTGTTTTGTTTTGTTTTTCCAGAGAAATTTTAAGCCATTTGAAATGTATGTATAGTTTATGAATGAACAGGTACAGGACCTGTAAATCTATCAGATGACAAGATATGTTAATGTATTAATGTTTGTCCTAATGTTAAAATAATCATATATGTTTAAGGATATGCTTCGTTTATTTACCATATCATAATCTCAATTTATCTATATTTAGGATTAAATAAGCATATATTAATAAAAAAGCACACAACATTTCATACATTTGACTTTTTACATTTCAAATTACATTACCTGTCGTGTAATAAATATAGCCTGGTATGATTCTACTTTTTCTATCAAAACCATGAAAGAGAACAGACTGAACACACACACACACACACACACACACACACACACACACACACACACACACACACACACACACACAGCCTTCTCAAACTTGCAGCGTCCCCTCCCTGTATTTATTGTTTATTGTTCATTTTATTGTAAATTGTCTGGTGTATTTATCGTATATATTATCTAACATATTTATTGTAAATTGTCTTGCGTCATTGAACATGCTACTGCACATGTGCACTTTATGTTGTATTGTGTAGTTTATTTTTCTAAGTAGCACATTGGTCCTGGAGGAACGTTGTTTCATTTCACTGTGTACTGTACACCACTGTATATGGTTGAAATGACAATAAAAACCACTTGTCTTGACTTGACTTGAGACACACTGTGGTTTACAGTCAAAACTTTGATAGTGTCAGACCTGTGAAAATTGCAGGCGGGAAACTTTTCTGTCTTACCTTCTATTTTTCAATTGTCATGCACTAATTCACAACATACTACATACATGCAATAAAATAACTGGGACTGTGATTGTGATTCAGGATACTAATGCCATTAGGGTGGGAACAAGTTAACATAGAGAGCAGAAAAGTATATTATACTAAATGTACTGTATATGATTTAACATTGTCTTGAAAATGTCTAGTTCATATCTTATTTTAAAAAAGGCATTTTGGTTGATAGTTGTTTTGGTTGACTTTGCATAGCCCAGTCAATACAACATGATTGAATGCAGTTGTTATCGTGATGCCAGAAAATGGCAATATAGTGTACAGAATACTGTTCCTATATGTTACGTCTGAAACTGCTTGTTAAATTTAGATTATAAAATCAGACTATATACTTAACCATGCCTGTCATGATGCTGATGCTGCTGTAGCAATGCAAAGGTTTCTGTGCGTAAAGATTCAGACACTCAGAACACAAAGTCTGTGTGAAAACTAATAGATTATCACCCTGTGTGACCCATACAAGGCATAAAAAACCTCTAACATTCTACATATGCTGTGTTATGTTTACAGGGTGGTTTGGGTCACGTTTTGAGCACATGGGTTATATACTCTTGTACATATCATGTACCCACATTGTGGCTCATGCCCCAGGACTCTCAGGTGGGTCTGCTCATTATATCCACAATAATGAGATACAGATGCAGCTCTGTGTATGTGTGCTTTTCTGTAAACCCTTATGCTAGTGAAGCCTGAGCAGGATGGAGGTGCATCTTGGGGGAGGGGTGTGTATAAGGCGGGTGTGACAGGCTGGCTAGTTCTGTGCAGTGATTGGTAGGTTGAGTCTGTAGGGACTAGGGCAGGCAATTTACGATGCTGCAGCAGCAGCACTTCCCAAGCCCTGAGGCTGCCCTGCACACTCAGCAAGCACCATTACACTGCTCTCACTGGGAACACCGGAAAAACATGGTTCAGTATCAGCCAACACACACACACAAACACAGTGGACACACACGCAGCTTAAACTGAACCTCTATTACACACAATGCACTAGCCACAGCTATAAATGTTGAAGCACTAGTCCCATAACACAAACTGAATCTCTTACACAAAATGAAACACATCACATTAGACACCAACAAGGCTGAAAGTGAACCCCTCTTAATTACATACCGCACAGTAGACACCAGTGTTGGGGGTAACGTGTTACTTTGTAATCTGATTATTTTTTCAGTAACAAACGCGATTAATGCAGCCACATACACAACAAAAGCTGGACATCAACTTCAACTTTAAATTACAGTAGATACATTGTTACTGTTAAACTTCCAATAAACTAAGTATTGGCAAAAATGGTTGTCATTTTTATGTTAAGGTGGGGGGGGGGTGTTGTCGGCAGCTGCTGAATGTAACAAATAAATTAACTTGTAATCTAACTTAGTTACTTTTAAAATCAAGTAATCAATAAAGTAACTAAGTTACTTCTTAAAGGAGTAATCAGTAATCAGAAATCAGATTACTTTTTCAAGGTAACTATGCCATCAATGCTTACACAGATTTCCTGAGCTGTTCTCTGTCTGGGCTGCAGCACCAGCAGGTTGCCAGGTTTGCAAATAATAAGTGACTCTGATCTCATTTTTCTGTCACTTCAAGTGTAAACATTAAAATCCATGGGTTGTATTTTTTTCTGGTGTGTATATGCTAAAATGCCTGTCTAATAAAGCTAAACTGCAAGTTTGTAGTGTTTCACAATCTGTCCACAATCCCTGTAACGCACAAAATAAATCTGCACCAATAATGCTTCAGAAGAGTTTTCAGCTAGATATCAAACATCATAGATTTAGTCAAATAGGGAAAAAAGTTTTAAAAAGACAAGCCACTTGACAAAAAGTGGTTATACTTTAACATTTAAAAAATACTTCTATAATGTTTTAATAATCTTTTTTAATGCTGGAAGTATTTTCTTTTTGGACTTTTAACAGTTTTATTTTTATAAATATTTAAAGCTGTAATAATATGTAAAAATGCATATTAGTTCATAATAATAATACCTTTATTCTAAATTTATTTTCTTTTTGATTATACCTGTAAATATAAACTCAAATGGAAATTGGATGTTAGCAAGTATATAATTTTCATTAGGCTTTATACAGAAACCGAATCTTAAATAATGACTTACTCTTTAATAATGTTGGTTTTATTCCAATTGCAGTATTAGGTTGTAATCTTAATCAACAGATCAGATCTGGTTTATCTTTTAGAAATGATTTTCATTATTGTACACTGGGTGTTTGGACTGATGAGGAATGTTGGGGAAAACATTATTGAGATCATTGTTATTTTACCCATCTAATGAACATTTCTAGCAGTTAAGTCAGTCACAATGACAAAGAGCCAGAGGAAACTTATCAACTGCACACAGTTGATTTTCTTGTAGATTACTGAAAATCTCTTCATAAACCACTATTCCTCAAGTAGTTACTCTGACAGTGGTCCTGAATATTGTTTCTCAACTATGTCAAATTTCCTAAGTGTTATACATCCATACAGTAAAAGACTGGACACATCTGATTTAAGATACCCAGATTTTCAGTTAATGGGTTGCATTTAATCGTGTGTAGTTTATGACTATCAATAACTATTGAGCTCATTAATCACAACTCTCTGAAGTCATTAAAATGCTGGTCTCTTGTGCTTTTACGCTCCCTGTAGTTTAATTGCCTGTGCCAGGAGCTGTGTGGCCCCACAGGGAGGAGCGTCTAGGTTCAAAACCCCAAGTCACAGTGATCATCACGGTCATGGTTCATGCTTCACTAATGACTCAAGCCACTCCCAGTGATATTCTGATGCTGATGCTTTGAAGCAGTGCTCTCTGTGTAAGACAAGACATCCCTGTCTAGTAATGATGCTTATAATATCCATTATTTTTGGTAGTAATCACTTTTGTATAAATGTATTTTTAAATGCAAAGTGTGTCCACTCACTTGTTTATTTTGGTTAAATTGAAAAAGGAGCTATTGTACATTGTTCTGTTTATTAAAATCTTGAATTCATGTGTTCGCTGGAATCTGGATTTGTTATACCAACTTGAACACACATCTATAATTTGTCTGCCACTGTTGTAGGAATACACAACAGCCATAATCATGCATCATGTAAATATTATCTAACAAACAGCAGATATAATTAGTTTTTATTTTCTCATATATCCTTTATCCGTATCAGACTCGGTCTTCTTGTCAGAGAAAAGAGTTTATGAGTCCATGTATACCTAGTTACCTAGTTAAAATAACTAGTTAAGATACCTAATAAACCTTTGTTGCTATAGTTTATTTCAAGTATTTTACAAGTCCCCTGTGTATCACTGGCTTGTTCTGTATTATTGCTACATGGCTTGTTAACATCTGTATTTACTAAAATAAATAGAAAGAAAAGAAACAGCATAATATGATTGCTCAAGTACTTTATTCTCTCAAATATGTGCATGGCTAATAGATGTCTAATTTTCCTTCTATCCCCCAATAACAGGACATACTTTCCAGCCAGCATGCCAATTCTAAGCTTTCACAACAATGCAGCAAGCCCATCCCAGGGTCGCCAGTTCTCCGCTTTACGGTTTAATGAGGTTGGCCTTCCCCCTGCTATTGAGGCAAATGTAGGCCATCAAACAAAACAATTTACGAGTCAGGCAAAATTTGACCTTGGGCCTAGTGAAATACCAGACAATCACTTTCTCAGAGTAGAGAAGCATACAGACTTTGGTGTGTGTGAACTCACAAAGGCTTAGATAATTTCATTCTTGGTGAACAATCACAATGTCTATCAACAACAACATAAAACTATGAGTATAAAAACTTTAAATGTAATAACTGAAAGTAGCAAAAAGAATAAATTGCAAAGTGTTTCAGATGAGATGGTACTGAAAAAAAATCAGTAAATAATACTGGGCGTCTGTGCAAACATATTAACTTGACTTCATTTGTTATGATAAATGAACATTTGTAAAACATCATTAAGAAAGAGAACAATAAGTGAAGCATGAAAGAGGGAGAAGGAGGGAAGAGGATCCATGAGAGAGATAGAAAGTGAGAGTGGAAAAGAAAAGAGATTGGGAAGTGCTTATAGCTGCTCTAGGCTCTGTTTCATGCTGTTTGGAGCTCAGCTCAGCTCTGAGGCTCAGAGAGCTCTTTAACCGAGTGTGTTGGAGGAGTATTTGGTTTTTTATTGCCCTCACACTCACCCACCCACATACAACTAGGCTTTTATACTTCCACCCTTTCCCCAGTTGGGTAGAGAATTTTAAATATGCAGTAGCTTTCCTCGGTCTTTCCTCAGTAGTGTATGTACAATTCAGTGAAATTTCTGCGCTGGAGTCTTCAGTAATCTCTTTCCTTTAGAGGGAACCCCACAGAGATGCATTAAAGAGATAAATTGGCAATGTCTTTGCGGTGACAGAGTCCTCATCTGTCTCTGCTTGCCTCCATTGATCACAATTTTTATTTCGGGTTGTTGGATTATTAGGGGGAAAAGAAGTGTTGCATTAATAAAGAGCCTGCTCATGAAGTTAAAACGGAAATGCAACACTATGTTACGTGCAAAACACTTCCTCATCCCATTATTGTCTTTATGACAGCACAACCACCTCCTAATCCATCTGTCCAAACAGCAAAGATGTCATTCAGTATAAACTGATTTTTATCTAGTTGGCTTTGTATTAGGCTAGAGGTTCGATTTTAGCAATTCAGCCTGATTTATGCAGCTATCAATGGCAGTGAAAAACTAATCATTAGCCCTGATGAGGCACTACAACAAGAATTTTATGACACAAATAAATCTAAAATCGATAGTGGAGAATTATTATATTATTAATTAATCCCCAATTACTTAATAAAACACTTAATTACTATGTAATTATTCAATTAGTGTAATTAACATTATTGAGCATTTGCTTGATTACTAGTAGTAAGGCTTGCAGTTCGATTACATTTTCAATTAACACATTTTTGTGAGTAGTTACTGACAAGGTAGTGGTGCCATTTAAAAAAATATATATAAATAAATACCACATAAATAAATGGCCACATCATTCACCTTTACACAAATACCTAAAACAACTTAAACACAAGAAAAATAGGAAAAAAAATCTAATAATTACCTGTCTGAATGTTTTTGCAGAAGTTTAGACTATTATTATAGGCTGGTGTTAATTCAATTCAAACAATTCAATGTCAATTCAAGCTTTACGGCTTTGGACCACATCCAAGACTACAGGAGGACATGGAACTGCAAACTACGATAATTTGATCAATAATTTCATTACCATCTGACCACACTGAACTTTATCAAGTGACTCAAAGCTTAAAGTCAATGTTTCACTGCACTCCAGATAATGAAGGTCCGCTTAAAAGAAACATAATGAGACAGTAAAAACTAGCACCTTGGTGTGATAATCATACACCCCTTAAAACAGACCACTTAATTATAACCTAAATGCAATCTAACTAAATTGGTAGTATTTAAAACTGCATGGAAGAAGCGCCTCCTGACCTACAGAAAAGCTTTTAATGCTGCTAGATCATATCCTCCACCCTAATATAAGATGGCAAAATGATACAAAATAATCATTGATTCTTATTTAAAACTTTTATGTTATCTTATTCAATTCCATTCAATTTTATTTATAAAGCGCTTTTAACAATGGACATTGTCCCAAAGCAGCTTTACAGAAATGTTAACTCATGTGTGTTAGCTCTCACAGGCCTTGCCAGAGTCTTGCACTCTGCAGACAAAGTACATTTTCTTTAACCAGTACATGACAAGAGCATACTAAACAATCTGTGTGCACCCCCTCTTTTCCATCTCCCCTCTTTTTCTGTCTCTGTATAGCTCCCAGGGGTAATGGTGGACCTTTCTAGCCAGGGCCCTTTTTGGGTGCAGGGCCATGTAGATGTATTTTGTTTTTAATGTATACACTCTGTTATTAGACAATATATAATACCGGAATAATACTTATCTTTCTGGCAAAATGCTGTTCACAGGGTCCCAGATTTGGTGCTATGCCCCTGTGAGCTACACATGCTACTTCTGAGATACCAGTGATCCTAACTTATGCTGCAATCACTGCTGTTGAGGATGGCTCAGCCTAAAAATAACCATGAGATTACATTTACATCATTGTAAACACAGTTGCATTTTTGACCAAATATTATACAGTTATAGAAGGAAAATGAAAGGTTTTACACAAATATAGATGTGTTCCTCTTTGAATAGTTTTTGGTGGTTTCAATGCTTCTGGGTTTTTCATTAGGTGAACATTTAAATTTTTTTATTTATATATGTATTTCTCTAAAGCTGCTTTGTGTGAATTGTAACACTATACACATGTGAATATATTATACACGTGAATAAATTAAACAGAATTTAACTGTAGCTTTGATTTTGACAGGTTTTGTTTTTATTAAGTAATTATCTGATTATTTAACAATGCAAAGTAATACTCATGTCAATCTGTGACAAGTGCAAGCTAATTTACTCACAGTTAACAAGCCAGATTGTAGTTAACTCATTGTATTTAGAACAGCAGTACAACATTTAATATGCTATGAACTGCATGCTGTATATTCATAGATGGTATTCTTAATTTTTTTTTTTTTTTTAATAATGCAAAGAAAAAAGTCACATTTGTTTAACATAGCTACCTTAATTTGACATATTTACTTAATATAATAAAAGACCATTATCTGTTATGCGAGACTTCAATCAATTAAAATAGATCAAATCTTGGATGTGCCATAAAAATGAAATGGCTTTTTCCTTTAAGTCTGTCCTCTAATATATTAGCCATTAATATCAGTTCATGTTTCTTCTTTTCCTTCCCAGCTATCAGCAAGTAAATACACTGAACCAGTTTCACTAGGTCACATTACAGACTGGCTTATGATTTTTCTTATAAAATACAATCAAACACACATCAGTTTGTTATGCTAAGTTGCAAGTTTACTGTTAAGGTGTCATTATCAAATTTCAGGGTGGATTCCAAACTAATGGTGTGCTTTCCTGTGAAAGCAATGGAGGCAGTTATATAGTTGTGAACCAGAGTCAGTTCTTAGGGACTACTGTCTGATTTTGTATTGTTTTTGTTCAATTGTTTTACTATAATAAAATGAATATACATTCTAAATCCAATTATTTTGATTAGTGTTGGTATGTAATTGGTCGAAGCAGTGCTATCCATCATAAATTCAGTGTGTAATAAGGCTATGAAGTGGCTTACTTGTAGCTTTGTAGTGGTAGTGTAGTAGTCTACATTCTATTTAAGGTTTTCAGACAACTGGGTAAATATGTTAACAATACTTAAAATGCTGCTTAAAGTATATTCAGTGTTATGATATTATGAATTCTTCTTCTTCTTATTATTATTATTATTATTGTTGTTGTTGTTGTTGTTGTTGTTGTTTTATTATTATTTGTTACAAACTGATAACTGACTTAATTTACTGTTTAATAAAGAGCACAATGCAAACAAATGGTTGCTTGTGAGGTATGTAGTTCATACCTACCCACTGTCATAACTCATAGTGGTGCAGTGTGTCACAGCTCTCAGATGAGCAGTTGATCACAGGTGCAGCCATGCGGTGTGTCCCTGCAGCTAAAACACTTTACCTAACTGACCCCAAAAGCACAGCTGTTTCAGTTCACACACGCACACACGCGCACACACACACACACACACACACACACACACACACACACACACACACACACCTAAACACAGATACACCTAAACATACATAGACCTATGGTCTATTTTAGGCACACACTTCTTTAACATACCTCTAGACTAACTCCATAAATAGAGCATGTAAATATTGATATAACCAATTACATCTATATATATGATGTACAGTCTAAATAAATTAGACATGCATGAAGCTTATTAGACAACTTATTAGACAACCTGTCTATTAATGCAAAGGTTTAGATCATATTTTTGTGCATATCTTGATATGCAGTTAAAAAGAAAAAATACTTAGATATTGTCCAGTTGCATTCTGTATGGTCTAGCATAAATAACCTAAGTAAGGAAAGGTAAGTAGAACCCCTGAGGCAGTTTAATGGTGTGTAATTAAATTAATTGCATGGGTTTTACTTTTTATTGGCTCATTCTTTTCCAGGTTCTTTTTACAAAAGATCAATATTATCTGAAATCTCTGGCAATTACGTGTTCGAACTCAAGGTAAGGCTTCGATTTGAGAACATTTCCTCCATGGAAAGCAGCCAAGCGCTCCTGCAGAGAGTTGCTGTCCAAACAGGAAGTGGCACAGGCATTTTCCAATTCCACAGGCTGTAAAACAAAGTCATTAGCATAGAGACAAACCAATGCGTGCTTCAGCACATGTCCAACATACTCTCCATCAAAAATCTCCACACAACCAAGAGTTTCTTCATGATGCTTTTTAGTCCTTCATAATCCTTTACTCTACTTTGTTCATGCAAAGAGGTGATTTTTTTTCTCCTGTGGGGACCAATTGGGCCATTTGCCGTACATAAATTTGAACCTATTGGCTAATAAAGAGTCTGCTTTTCTCTGCTCAGTATTCAGCAGGGATTTTCATACAAACAGAGTGCCCCACAAATATATTTCAAATCAATGTATTCTGTGTTTAGTCCAAGGGAACAGTTCTCATTATACTGTTCATGGTATGCCATTA
The DNA here is from genome assembly GCA_028565595.1 of Duopalatinus emarginatus. Classification (NCBI taxonomy): domain Eukaryota; kingdom Metazoa; phylum Chordata; class Actinopteri; order Siluriformes; family Pimelodidae; genus Duopalatinus; species Duopalatinus emarginatus. The sequence continues at coordinate 15,805,914 of JAOVVF010000047.1, forward strand.
CATATCCCACAGTATTTATGGTTCCCATTTAATATTATTATCATAGTAAGAATTAAATCTAAATCTTAGATTGGTATTTTGCAAATACCTGGAGTAGTCTCTTTCTGTGGTATGCATACAGCATACTTGTAATGCTAATAGGGTTCAGAGCTAAGTGTGAATTACCATACTATTACACAAATATATTCTTTAAGCACACACTTCAAGGTGACATTGGGTTCTCCACGTTATAGTCTGACAATATGCTGAATAAGATTTAACAGGATTTATTCAACTTGCCATTTATCACAAGGGTTAAACAAACATAGGAGGTTTCACGCATGACACACATTCAACATGAAAACAAAGGACTTTCCTTACTTCTTGACTTATTTCCTGGGCTTAAAGATGTGACATTATTTAGGGAGCCATGTTCCCACCAAGCTCGTGTAAATATTATTTATGACTCATCTTTTAATTCCAGATATGTATTTTAGGGATATCCAAAAGTCATGCTAATGCAGTGCACAAGCCTAGGGCCATTTTTCACATCCTTGATGAATATTCAAAAGATGTGCTTTAAAAAAAAAGGAGTTTAAAAAAATAGTAAGAGTGAGCGGGAGAAGAGGGGGTGCACTGGAGAGAGGGGGAGCGAGAGAGAGAGAGAGAGAGAGAGAGAGAGAGAGAGAGAGAGAGAGAGAGAGAGAGAGAGAGAGAGAGAG
>JAOVVF010000047.1:15810159-15821011 GCA_028565595.1 Duopalatinus emarginatus
TGTTTTGTTTTGTTTTGTTTTGTTTTGTTTTGTTTTGTTTTGTTTTGTTTTGTTTTGTTTTGTTTTGTTTTGTTTTTGTTTGGTTTGGTTTGGTTTGGTTTGTAAGAGGTTACAAATTTCCTTTGGCAAAGTCAGTCTTATTTTGTCTTGCTAAAACAATCAGTCTGTCTGACCTTCCTCCTGTCCCGTAAAGTGCAACACTGATAAAACCTGGGAGAGTGGCAGGTGAAACTAATGCTGTGGCGTTGCACAGCCCAAACTGACCGCTGGGTAAATACACGCTGACAGCTCTGACATAACCTAATCCTGGCCTGACAGTACACACACACAGCCATACATCAGTGTCAGACAGCTGCCAGACCTGCATACATCTCTACACAGATTTGATGAGGGAATTTACACATAACATGGCTTAGTCCATCTTATACTTTCATCCTACACAAAACATATAACAGCAGCAAAATGCATACAAAAATACATAAAAAGAGAAAAACAGTGCAAAACAAATCACAAACTAATAATTTATCACTGACATACATTAGGAATATCCATATAAATATCTGCATACATAACAAGGTGAGGTCAAAGGGTGTGATGTAGAAAGATATAAGTCATGCAAATCTTACACATTATAATGACTACATAATATCATTATACAAGCTTTGTTTTTATACACAACACACATGACCTAAAATCATCGGCAAAACTAATGTAATAAACAGAATTATAACACAATCATCACGCTTCCACTTTAAATACTACTCGCTCTTAGAGCAGCAAGACTGCCTCTATAAAAATAAGCGACTGTGCAGAGAGGGATATATGGCCAATCACTTTGATTCATTGCGTTGTAATAGCTTTAAAGATAGTGAAAATCAGATTGGTCAGATTTCACCACAGGATTTGCCACTATTAAGAATGAAAAATTACAACACTGTCTGATAATAGAATTGGCTGATGAAGATAAGAAGATTTTTCTATCCTGAAACTAATGAAGTCTACAATCATCTAAACGGGATGGTGCAATAATATTAGAACAATCAACTGAATCATTTGTCATTCTCCTGCTCATCTGCAGAACACAGAATAGCACCGAAGGCAAACTGTGTTGCATCTACACGTCTCCATTTAGATGCTGGCAACAAGTTTTAAAAGCAAATCAGAATATACAGTCAATTACAATGACACATTTAGAGGTCAGATAAAATTCCTTTTTGAGAAAAAGAATGGATATCATTTTTGCGTATTGTTTGCACAGAGCAGACAAGCTTCCTTGGTATAAATATGTGTCACTCATGGCTTTTGCCTTCCTTGTAAAATGTGTCTACCACAAGAAGAATCATATGTATTACATCACTATTACCGATTATAAATTGTGTAAATGAATAACAATGATATATTTTTAATGTCAAATACCATGCAGCAGAATAAAATATATTTGTTCTGCTGACGTTCAACATTTTACTTCACTGCATCATAAACTATACCAAACCTAACTAAATAAAACAGAAGATCCTTGTCTTTGAAAGAGTAATAATCTGTTGTAAAGTGTGTAACTGGTGATCAGTCATATGTGAGAGAATGATGCATAAACTTCAGCCTGTGCAAATGACATATTTATAGTAAACAATTACATTGTGACTTTATAATCTATACTGATGCTCTATTTGTTTTAGTCTTGAGTTAGGCTGTAATCCAAGTAAATTAATTGCAAATTTTGTGCTTTATTTTATTATACAATTGGGCATTACCACCTCAGACCAGTAATACATAAATCTAAAAGTATAATCAGTCATTAAAGGCTTTCCTTAATATGCTAATGTTTTAAATTAAATCGCTGTCCCCATTTCTGACGCTGAAACAATAAAGAAAATTGATATGGAGGCATTTCATCTAATCAGGGAAATTAACTATCATGGTGACTGTATTTCAGTCATGCTCAGCACCTAGCCTGGAGGACTGGAGTAAAAAAAGGACAGCCGGCTAAGTGGCATATTAAAAGAACTGAAAGGTCAGGATACAGAAACAGAAGAAAGTGCTCACTCAGTCTAATCACCACCTGATCAATGAGGTTTAGTCAACTGCCTATGCACATGTACACTAATGTAAACAGTTCAGTGTTAGTCACCTGCCATCTCCAGTGAACGGATGCTTAGTTAAACAATGCAGTGCATAAAACCCTAATGCATTTTAATCCCTACATCCCTCCACCTGCCCACCACCGTATACTCTAACCCTGTCCTCCGCACTCCTTCTGCATGTACACCCAAAGACACACCACCTTGCGCTTGGCCATGCTCTGAACCAAAGCCGCATTGCCATGGTAACCTTTGTCCCATTTAGAGGGGTCAGCAGACTCCTTTCTTTTTGATGAAAAAAGAGAGTCCTCTCTTAAAAAAAAAAAAACAAAGACACAAAGCGAAAGAAAAGGGAGAGAGAAACGGAGAAGGAATATAATGAATGTCTCCAGGAGAGAGCCCTACTGTACTCGATTACACCACACTTTGCTTTAAGGAAATGATTTGTGGTAGCAGCCAGGACTCAACCATGCCTGACATCACCGTTGCCATGGAGATGCAGAATTAGGTATTGATCGTCAAAGAGAGAGAGAGAGAGTGCAAGAGAGAGAGAGAGAGAGAGAGAGAGAGAGAGAAAGAGAGAGAGAGAAAGAGAGAGAGAGAGGCTGGCGCCTGCAAGAGGAACCGTTTCCAACATGGCAATTTACAGCACAGAGATTTCAACAAGAAGCAAACCTCACAGGAGCCAATTTACACACACACACACACACACACACACACACACACACACACACCTAGACCAGATCGTAACATACACAAATAGCCAGAACAGTCAATAATGAAAATTGCTTGCCTCTCTACAGTATCATGACAGCCACCTCATCAGCAAGCTTTAAGCACCTTGAAAAATGTGATCCATTCTGTGGGCCTGGGTAATAATAATAATAATAATAATAATAATAATAATAATAATAATAATAATAACTGTCAGTAAACTGACAATTCAAGGTGTTTTCATATACAAATATGTATAGCTGTGAATATATGCAATATACAATTGGTTTCTACTGATATACTGTGTATTAATATTCATTGCATACAATGAAAAGCTTGCAAACCTTTATAGATGGACTCTCAGCTATGTTTAGGAGACTTTATAAACTGCAACAGGCAGCACTAGGCAGCTGTTTGCTTCTCAAGCTTAAGCACACACTCCCACATACGAACACACAAAGTAGATATATATTCTGTCTAGAGCAAAATTCCAACAGCATACCACAACTCAGATCTCATGGAAATAACTGTCTGGTTTTATTAAAATCCACAGGACTCCACTCTGCATCTCCTTCAGTTGAAGTATAAAGGAAGAAGTTCAGAACAGCAGGTTAGTATTGGGATTCCCAGGGGACACATTCAATGCCTGCTGCTGTTTCAGAGTCAGGTTCTTCTATAAACAGTGATAGAGTTCACTGACAGCAAAGGAGCTGATCTTAGCTCAGCAATGTCTGCCCAAGATACAATTCTCATCCTACCCAGCTGATGTCACCAAATGTGGGCATTACTGTTAAATTATGGCACCATCATGGGCAAGGCAATGACAGCTTCATAAACTTTGATTTAATCAGACGGGGAAAATTGAAGCATTATATGAGATAACGTACGGCTGAGTGGTGATATATCTGCAGTCAGATGCACCAGTGACTCCCATCAGCATTCATCTCCCATTCTTTTACTGGCCATGATGCCACCACAGTTCAAATGCTCAGTCAACACTGTCCAACACATTCTATATGGTAAGAGACTGAGAGAGTAAAGGAGAATAGATAGCTAGACACAGATATTATAAGCACTGTATACAGAAGCTTTGTGCATTAATTAATCAAGGGTAAGATCAGTGCATGAATATTGCCTTGTGATAGTAAGCGTCCCCCTTGTGGCACCAGGGTCAATGTCATTTCTTTGTTTTTGTCTCCTAATGCAATCAATGGACCAGCTATTGAAAGTCAAAGTGGACATATCTGCGGTAGCGCTGAGAGACTCTGTCAGATAGAGGATTCAAGCCCATATTTCTTATAGTCATGTTGTGCTAGTAGTCATTCCTGTCTGAGGCGCATGCTCTTTTCCTAATATACAAAAGATATACTGAAATATGCATGAGGGCTGTGATGGCAGCTCTAAAAATACACTCAAATAGGGAATACATTGACAGCCCTGTCATTGGGCTCTCCTTGAGACATGCCACCAGCCTCACTTATCTCTCTTTTTCTCTCTCTGTCTCTCTTTTTCACTAGTTTTTCTAATCAAAAGCACACACTATTCAGCATGCACATACACCTATAATCTACAATAACATATTTTAAACAGGGGCATATAACTCAAACAGGAATAGTTGGATGATTATATAATGGTTTTATATTAAAAAAAAAAAATACGTTTTAAAAATCACTATATAAAAATCAAGTTGTGTTTTTGTTGTTTTTCTTGTTGGTTGTTTTTGATTTGTTTGTTTGTTTTTGGTTTGTTTTTCTACGAGAACTAGAATAAGAAATCATTTTGAGAGGCTACTTACAGCCTTCCCTATGTGTATAAAATTATATTGTAACTAAACATTTCTTTATATGGCAAATTAAATGTATTTCAGTTAATAGGGCAAAATTAGCAATTGAAAATAAAGTTTTCTAAAATTCTGCTGCATCAACAGCAATATGAAAAACCCACACATTTATCAATTGCCAATCTACAACCTCTTCAACTCATCATACTAATTTGAGTATTTTTACTGTCTGGCCAGTCCTGGATGACAGCAGATAATGCCTCATTATCCACTGATTAGCCGTGAGTAATAATACCTGGTGATGTGAAAAGGAGTTCATAGTACAGCTGACATACAGCCCATCATTACATACAGAACATGTCAGAACATGTGACTATGACCCCACATTTATGACCACACATACATTAAACTGTATTTACTGTTTCAGAAAAGCATGACTCAGCTGCTAAATATCTTTAAAATACTCACACAGATTCATATGCACATAAGACTAAAAGGACTGCATGCTCTAACAGACTCTACATGCTGTTTTATCATGGTGTATGGAGTGCATCTGAAGCTCTCCCACAGAGTATGCAAGCATGTTGACCTGGAAGACTCCAGCACCACTATCACCTCTGTAATTGGGTGGATTTTTCCAAGCCTGGTGTGAAATATGCCTGTGTGAGTTTAATAAGTTCCAGAGTGTCGGCCTGTGTGCTGCTAGTCCCCAGGTGATGCTGAGAGTTCACAAACATTTATCACCTAAAGATCCAGTAGCACTCAGGCTAAAGCAGACTAATGCCTTCCTGCTCCGGCTCTCCCACCACCACCCGCACATCCAAGCAACAAATACACCTTTAATAGTTATCTATGGAGCCCCTCGCATGCAATGAACAGCCACATTCATTTCGCTGCTCTCCTCCTCAGGATAAGTGGATCATTTAAGTCAGACTACATGTTCAGCAGCTTTACACATTGTATCAGTTGTAAAGCTAAACTTAAGCAGAGTGTCCTATTATCTGTGATGCAACATGTCTTTGCAGCCCCCAAAATGTTCCCCAGATTCATTATAGTATCTCTACCGAAAATACTACCTTGGCACAAGCCTGTGTGAGTTAATGGCCCTCAGATTGATTTTTAATTAGTACCACATTTGAATCAGGGCCAGTCAAACCACCTCTTTATGCATAACTAATCAGTCTTTTAGATACTGGAAAGTGATTATAATTGATCTCATCTTTAAGAGACAAAATGACCAAAGTTAAAGGCAATTTTCACCTCAAGTCTGGACAAAATCCAAAATAATAAAAAGGCATCACTAAATTATGCCGTCCATAATATTACATTTTAGCATGTTTTAGAAAAAGCCCATATAACAACTAATGAAATGGCAAGCAACAGTGAAATGTGTGTTAGCAAAAACAATAATTTCTTAAAGATTTTGAGATTATAGTAAATCATTCAGCTGGGAACTGAATACTGGCTATAAATGCTACTTCTTTGGTCATATATTTAGGCTCATCAGCTGCACAATGTATGATTTCATTGTTTAAAAGAAAGGATGTCTGCTTAACTTTACAACTAGTATCATGTTCATGGCAACTACAGGCCCATGAGTATGATGTTACACACTATGAGTGCATAAGTATTGACAGTGAATAAGGCAGTGGTGAGGATTCTAAGGGCATTCAATCTTTCATACATTCATTCATCTTTAGTAACTGCTTTATGCTGGTCATCTGGAGCTGATAAATCTGGAGCTTATTTTAGGAGCACTGGATATGAGACGAGAACACACTCTGGATGTGTGAGATGGATACATTATAAAATGCAACACACACACACACACACACAGGAGCACACTGAAAAAAAACTGTTGGACTTTTACATTCAAAATTACATTCACTGCTTGTACATATTAAGGTTATGTTCACTCAGAATAAATAGGCATGCTCTAAACATGATTACGTGAACACGTCATTTTTAATTAGCATAACTTTAATACGTGCAACTGATTTCCAACAGTTTTTTTTTCAGTGCAATTTAACACAAACACAGAGAGAACACAGAGCAGTAACCCAAACAGACCAGTGAGACCTAGCCCACTTTTACTCAGTGTGCCAACTGTGAGCATCTGTGGGTAAATTTCCTTTTTATAAGCAATGGCCTACTTATATAAACAAGATCATATTAATTATACTGTGTTGATATGCAGCCTATTTCCTCAAAGATTTGTAAGTTGTGTTTCTTTCCAATGCCATGTATTATTCGGTAGACCATTATGTATATGGATACAGCTTAGGGCATACTTTGGTTGAATTTCCAGCTGGGCCTCTCCTGCTGTGTCTCACAATGGCAGAAGAGATGCTGAAGTATGTGTGAGCTAAGTGTTTATGTTATTGTAATACTTTGATTTTTTTCATCAGTAATCATATTGAGACCAAATGGCTAGAAAGGCCAGATTGATATATATATATATATGTGTGTGTGTGTGTGTGTGTGTGTAAATGCTGTGTTATTTCTGTGCTTGATCAATTTTGTTGCATATGGCTTGAGCCACTGTGTTAATCGTTGTAATGCAGGCCATTCAGCTCATTTATCCAGCCACCTTCTATATAAATTATATTCAGTTAAGGATGATTCATGGCATCACTAGTCAGCTTGAGGCAGTAAACAAACACCCAGTGTTAGATACTGTTGCATGTTCAAACAGAACAGTGATGATTTCAGGAACACACAGCTGTTAGTCATTGACCTTTCAACTGTTTAATTAAAACATTTACAAACATTTGAATATGGGAATGATTATGCAGATTACAAACAATCAGCGTAATTAGTAATAGTTAAACCGCAGGCTTGTTTTAGAGTTTGATGTAAGGCCTCATTACATCTGAGTTATCTTAAAAAAAATCTAATGACAAGTGGTGTGGACTGGACAAGTCAACACTGACAACTGTGAGTTAAAATTAGTTTGTGACTTTTCCAGCAAGAAAGTGTAAGATTTATCCACCTTGTTCTCACTTAATACAGAATCACTTTTTTCTGCACTTATGTTATGTCATCTGATCTGGTAAATCTACCATAACAATGTTTTTACCAAAAAAAAAACATACTGCACTTTTACTTCTTACGTAAGATTTACATGTGCTAATTTAGACACTCGTTGAAATGGATACTTTCCATGAGTGATGAAAATTACACTCACAATGCCAAATCAAGTTAAGGATCATTAAGAACTTCATTTAGAAGTAGAACCTTTGTGCGTGTGTGAGACTGCGACATGAGATTTCTCTCTATGTCTTATTCTCTCTTAAAAAATAACTATTTAATTCTTCCCATGTATAGTATCTCTTGTTCTAGTAATTCTTCTCTGAATTTTGTGTGAACCTGCTGATCAGCACTGAATATGAGAATATGCTGACTGACATGGAGACAGAGATCTACATTGACCAGGGGGCCATGATGCAACACTAGAGAAGTAAGTACAGGATGGTAGAATGTCTCACTGCAATCAAACTCTGCATGGAGCTGTCTGCAAGCCAGCACTCAGTATATATAGCTGCCAGTTTGCTTAGGAATGCTTAGGAATGTTATGCATGGCATCATCACCTGCTAAGAACGGACATAGCATGCATAGCTCTCCTTTAGCAAGCAGAGTTTAAATGGCCAATATCAGGAAGTTAGAAAAGCTAACACTTATCCAATCTGAAACTTAAACGATTTGCATGGGAAACATGGACACACTGACTGGCCTCTATGGTGCCATTTAATGTTGTTTATATGCCCTTTAGGAAACCAGAGAAAGTGTTTAAAATGTGTATTTTATGTTAATATGACTAACGTTTTGTGGGAATGTACTCAGTTATTACAAGTACAAGTATATATACTTGTGTCGCCTGTTTGGAATCCAATAAAACACATTTGGGGCATTATACAGAGTAAGGTAGAGCAACACAACCCCAACAGCAAAAGAAATTGTCTCAGACGAAAATCTCCATAGCGAGGAAAATTCAAAAGGAAAAAAATATATAGGTGAATATAGGGGTTTTTTTTCGTTTGTAGCATTGAGTTCCTAGTATGGGGCTTGTATTTTTAATACAGTAAATCAAACTGTTAGTTTTGTTGGTGTTGTTGTTGCTTTTTGTTTTGTTTTGGGGTTTTTTTTACATAAGGGCAAATACCATACCCTACTGTTCAACTTAGAAATAATGAAATTACTGCTGGTGATAAAATTGTAAATGGTTTGACTTTTAAGCAAAATTACACAGGGGTGGACTCACTTCTGTTGTATAATGTACTGTAACACATTATACCTACCCCAACTCCCACATAATCCTTAGTAATTAAAAGCATTTCAAGTCTTTCAGTGAGTTTTTCAATAAAAGTCAACAATTAATTATTTAGCCATGCCTGAACATGCTAATCAACTTAACAGCAATTCATGTGTGTTATCCATAACATAATTATCATTATAAATTTTATTATGTTGGTTGTATTAGAAGTAACTGATTACACAGGAACTACTGTATGTCCTTTACCTCTGTCCTGTGCTGACGGTAGTAAATAGAGCATAACCAACACATCAATCTGTGCTCTCGGAAAAAAAGAGGTTCAATCCAGATCAGATGTTGTTGTTTTTTTTATCCCACTGGGAAAATCATCAGATTCATTGAAAAGCCCTGCAACTAAGTGTTTCACTATCAGAAAGAATGTTTTTTTAGACAAAAAACTTAGATAGACTTAGATAAAAAACACTCAAGAACAAGATACTCTCTGTTCACATACACACAGAGATTCACATCAATTTACACTTACACAAGCCCCCATAGGCATCTGTTGGTAGAATAGCTGGGCTAGTTTTTTCCTAATGCAGTTACGTTTCATAGTTTTTTGTACAATTTGTACATTTTTTAACCTAGTTTAAAATATTTTGTTCTTTTGATTATTAATGATTAATTATAGTTTTCATCATGTACTTTTGTCTTTGCACATTAAATCTGAATACAAAATAGCTTACAGTTACATGATTAATGGAAGATTCATCTCTGTACTTGTTGCACCCAAGAGGTAGAATGAACGCTGGCTGTCTTCAAAGCAAGACTGCAGATCTACCTTTTCACCATGATCTTAAATGAATACTAATCTGTATTGTTTTCTTTATTATTCCAATCCATTATAATAATTCTTCTCTAATTGGGTTTTAGGACACAATTCTTACTATTCTGTGCTAATATGAACAAGCATAAGGATATATTTATGATGAAGAATATAAAGTTACTCTGGATAGTGGCACCTGGCGAATGCAGTTAATGCATATTCAAATGTTAATGATTTAATCACATGATTTGTTCTGGCAGTGTCTGGTCTGAAACTTTGGACCAAAAGCTCATGGTGTGAATGCTGCTATAACATGCATGTAAAAAGTAAAATAATCCTCACTTCATTGCATAAAAGGACCATCAATAGAGAATCTTTAATATATCACTGCAGATATGAACAACTGATATATCTCACAGTCTGCCACAGAGCATAAACAAGAATTATTGGACTTACCTTATACACTAGGTATCAAACAGGGTTAACATTGTCCTTACAGCAGTGTAACCAGTACAGGTTACACCCTTTGCTTTCCCTATTGTAAGAAAAAAAAGAAAAGAAGATTATTATATCTGCAGAAAAGTAAAAAAATATTTTTAATGCTTTTTATCGAGTTGCTATCACAGAAACAATCCTATATCCACTATGACATTTTTATCACTTCAATAATAAACTGAAGCTGACCGTAATTTTATGGGATTTTTTAATTTCGTATCTACAAAGGATAAAAAATAATAATTTCAAATGATTTGTGTTTTGTGGCAGTTAGCCTGAATTTCTAAAGCCTGTAAGTCACTGAATGCTAAGTGATGAAAAACATTTTAGTGAGTGGATAGTCACAGCCCCAAAACCCTGCTAGATGTGTGTAAATTGTTCTGGCTAAAGCCCTTAGATATCAGTGCTCTCAGTAATGTCTTATTTTCTGTCTGCATTTCTCTTGATTTTGTAGACACTAGAGCTTTGCACTGTGAGGCTTTGTATATTGAGAATCAGATTAATGTCACCAGGGCTTAAGACCAGGAACCAACACCCCCCAAATCTGTGCCTGGCACTGTGTGTGAGCCTAGTGTTTATTTGGGTAATGAATTGCCGTAATTAATGCAGTCATCGATTCTTCAACGTGCCCAACAAAGGCTAGTCTAATTTTTTTAATTTAGAGTGTGTTTCAGGGAGTGGGAAGGGGGTGGGGGGTGGGGGGGGG
>JAOVVF010000047.1:15844741-15898776 GCA_028565595.1 Duopalatinus emarginatus
ATATTGATAGATAGATATATATACATAATATAAATATAATACTTGGTGTTATTATTAGTAATAGTATTAGCTACATTTTGTGTTTCATCTTGTGTAATTTAATTTTCTTTGTTTAGATCGTGGTGGTGGAGGAGGTAATTTTATGGGCAGAGGAGGCAATTTTGGAGGTGGCAACTTTGGTAGAGGTAGCAAAAAGAAAATTCCCTTGAAGTCATAACCATTCATTTGTGTTGTTTTTTTGTTTTTTTTTATCTTGAAGACTCCAGACACAAATCTCTGTCCTGTCTTTTCCCTATGTATAGGTGGCTATGGAGGGGCCCGAGGCAGCTATGGAGATGGCTATGATGGATTTGGTGGAGATGGTAAGCTATCCATCAGCATGATCATAGGAAAAGATGTGCTAAAGTACTGCTGTTAAAGTGCAATGAGCTCCAATTATAACTTGATAGATTTATTGTGAAGTAAAAATGCGTGTTGTTTTTGTGTTTAGGTGGAAACTATGGCAGTGGCCCAGGTTATGGTGGTGGGCGTGGAGGATTTGGTGGAGGTCCTGGTTATGGTCACCAGGGAGGTGGAGGAGGAGGAGGTTATGGAGGAGGATATGACAATTACAATGATGGACGAAGCTTTGGGGGTAAGATTTTCCAGGGCAGTTTATTGCACACAAGGTCAACAAAATTTTACACAATTATTATAATAATTATTATTATTCAGCAAGGGACATGTGTTTTTGTATCAGCTTTATGTAGAGCCTACGTTTTGCATATAAATTTGCTTTGTAAATTTATGTGGTTTTATTAGCTTCTTTAAAAAAGTCGCCTAAGCATCGTTTACATTGACTTTTAAGGGAACTTTGGTGGTGGAGGAGGCGGAGGTGGAAACTACAATGACTTTGGGAATTATGGGGGACAGCAATCAAATTATGGTCCCATGAAAGGAAATAATTATGGAGGGAGGAACACAAGTGGACCATATGGAGGTAAAAGATTCTTAGTCTGTGCTATACAATAGCATTTTATACAGGAGGTGGACAAAAATGTTAGGTTTTCCTTTTATCCTTCCAGGTGGTTATGGTTCAGGGGGCGGTGGTGGTGGTGGTGGCAGCTATGGTTCGAGACGATATTAATGTGTGTATATTTATGGTAAGTTTTCTTTTACAGTCTAATTAAGGACTTTTAGATGTATTGACATAGAATAATTATTTGTTTTATCCTGTATCTATTCAACAGGCTTCAGGTGGACAGTTAGCAGGAGATGAGATGAGTGGAGAGGAGATGAGAGGAGAGGTCAGGAAAGCAGCAGGTTACTGTGAGAAAGCAAGGACCTGCTAGTCAGAGCACTAAAAATGGAGACATAAAGAAGGACTGTTTCCACTAGCTACAATGAGCAAGGGTGTAGCCAGATACTCATGACCTAGTATGTGTCAGTGTATGTACATTCCTTTAATCTTTGCTAGATTTTTTACCCCTTCTAGTTTTTTTTGCTCATTTTCAAAACCCTTTGCTTTTTTCAGAGTGATATATTAAGTGTCGTAGATGTTGAATTAAGCTTTTGAATTATATGGTCTTAAATGATTTTCTCTTTAGACTATCAGATTAATAGGCATTTTGTTATTAAAAAGTCATAAACTAGCTGCCAACTATGGTATCATTTTATGGTTAATCATTATGGTTACCATAATGTTTTGGTTTCATGGAAGCAATGCTCATCAGTGTCAAGTGTAATTTTCTGTTAGTGTGTTTGTGCTGTCTTGCGCTGTATGCAAAAAAAAAAAGAAGTAAAAAGCAGTATAGTCTTGTCAGATTGGAGGGCATGTGTATCAGATCCATTTGTATAAACAGAAGTCTAGATTGTTAAACTACTTTGAAAAGTGAAAAAAGAAACCAGATTAAATAAAATCTAGAAAATCCCCTAATCAAAGTTTAGTGCATCATTGAGTCTGAAAGAAAGTGCAGTTTTGAGTGTTTGTTGAATGTGTCCTCATGGAAGGGTAGCCAATGAACCTAGACATGTCAACACTTTTTGGTGTTAATATACATGTTGCTCTTAAATATGAGCAAAGGGGTATCAAGATCTAGCCAAAGGCCAACAAACAGGTCTCAGTTGCCCAGTGTGGATGTAAGACAGAGCCTCAACTGGACCAGACAGCGAGTTGTGTCAGAAAAGAGGAGGGAGGAAAAAAAAACAAGGGAGCATCAAGAGCGAAGTCTGTGGAGCAAAGCCATCAGGTGTCACACCAGAAAGCTAGCATCTGTTTTTTTCCGAAACTAGCCTAACCTTCAAGAACAGCTGACGCTAGTGAAGAAAGGCTAGCGAGTACCTGGACCCAAGAGGTGTGGCAATGCTAGCCAGCAGAGGAAGGGGAGTGAGTATGAGGGCTTGAGACACAGGTGAATAAGAGACAGCAGAAGAAGGAGGAAATTACATGACTTAGGACCAGGTAAGAGTAACCATTCTGCTTAATTTACAGATTGAAAGTGAAGCGGCTGCTCAGCAAATCACGCATGACACATGTTCAGCGAAAGGTCTGTATGGGTAAGATTAATTCCTCAAAATATGTGTGGACAATTTTATAGTATCCTCTCATACACTTCATAGCTACATCTGTCAATGTATTTTAAGACTCGCAAAGAAAGAAGAGTTTTTTCACTCTTATTAGATAATTTTACAAAACAAATATTGATGGTCAATTTTGATTAAAAGGTATCTATCTCTAAAGATTAAATGCTTTACATAGATTGCATCTGAGTTTAAATTTCATTCATTAAAATAACTGGTTTTGAGAGAGATTAAATCATTTAAAATGTTCTTGCGATATTGTTTGAAAGTATTTGGTATGGTAAAGCATGTTAAAAACAATTAATTTACCCATTAAAGTAAAATCTAGCTCAGCAATCAGGCCAGTATGAAAGTAGAAAGTTTCAGAATTATCTAGACCGTTTCATTACACTTATTAAATGTTTTCCTGTTTATAGCTGGAGTAATTTACCAACTAATTTATAATGCAATAGTGCCCTGAGACCATGACAGAGAAACAGTGACTGTAGAAAATAAGAACAGTGAAATAAATAAATAAAATAAAATTACAGAATAAGATATTAAAGTGTGCAATACACTTTTAATTAATACTATAAATAGTCCTGCACATTAAAATAAGATATTCGTGTCCGCCAAATAGCCACATTCCCCAAGTCCTAAGCACTTTATTTTAAATTTTTTACTTAAGTTAACTCAGTATCGGGCACTATGGCTGATCCTTACCAACCCTGTCAAACCATGTCTTCAAGGAAAATCTTTAGACAGGGGCATTGTTATGCTGGACTAGGTTTAAACTTCTACGTTCCAGTTAAGGGAAATTGTAATGCTACAATACACAAAGGCAAAATTGGAAATTGACTGGAAATTTGGGGTAAAGTTTTGGGGAAGAATCACTTATTGGTTTGATGGTCTGGTCTCCACATATACTGTATAATATAAAGTGATAATAACCTATTTGGATAACTATTACTGTGGAGTGAGAATTTGCTAGTGACATCATTTCAATATTTTAAATACATTTGGTGTAGATATTATTAGGCATCTAAATTATTATATGTAGATTATAGTATATTAGAGTATTATTATAATTTGTGTGTTTCTTATATATTTGGGTATGGGAGGATATATTTTACCAAGGTAGAATATTAAATTCATAGAGTTTACACTGATTTTATTTTGTATGAAGTTTTGTTTTCTTGTAAATAAAAGTGTTTACAAAACCTCTGGGAGTCCTTGTTTTTTAGAATTTAACGTAAAACATGCTCAGTGCAAGTTTTTTTTTTTATGTGCAAGTGTTTATTATCAGCAAAGCTAGATTTGCTAGCCAGTGTAATTAATCATCCAGGATAGCTTAGAGGTCTGAAGCTTGCTCACCCACATGAACACAAACATTCAAAACACATAGTGCACACCTAGGAAAAAGGTCCAAAAGGGGAAACCATTACTGCATTCCGCTATATGGTGGCATTTTATATATTTTTGTACATTACACAGAGTCCTAAAATAGGTACAAAATTTAACTGTGATATTACTTAAAAACCAAAGACATAATGTGTGTGTGTATGTATAAAGTTATTTCTAAGCTATATAATCCTCAGTTCCAGGGAAGAACTAAAAGAAAAGTCAAAACTGACTTAAAGTTGTGTAAATCTGATCGAATGTGCCACATGTATTTCTTTATAGTTCCTTGAATTATAAAGGTATGTACTTGAACTAGATTAATGCAGATGAAATTTCACAGAATCAAATAATAAAATTAGTATAATGCTGGTACAGTTGCATAACTCAATTTATCAGAGGCAGTAGTACATTAGCTAAAGTGAATCAGTCAAGCATAAACCTGCTATTATTTGTATTAAAAGCAGTGATGTTCGTGGCACGTCCTTGAAGCGGCCACTCCTGTTTGTTCAGTTTAGTTAATGGCTTCTGAAGGGCTGCTGTGGGTTGGTTTTGATTTTCAAGGATAATGCTTGTAGGTGAAAGAGCCTGATGGTGCAAACACTACAGTGTGCAGTTTTGTGTTTCTTCAGTGTTTGTCCAGCAGGGCTGAGAAAAAACATATTGTAGGTTTCACACGGACAACAATCAAACAATAGAGGCTTGTCAGATAAGGTGTGCTTAGACTGCCAGTTTTGGAGCAGTTTGAACTGGTGTGTCTGGTAGGCATGTTACACACACACACACACACAATCTGTCCTTTCTGATGGTTTGTTAGGTAGATAAACCAGTTACTGTAAATTGTTTTAAATTTACCATTTAAACATACTCAGTCACAAAGCTGTAAACTTCAAGTAAAATTAAATGAATGGTTTATTTTTTTTTTACAAAGCACTAAGTCAAGAGATAACATTGCAATAGAATTTTAAATTAAGATATAAAAACAGACTTTGTTGAGTGCCAGTGATCGCAACACAATTAGTAGCATTCTAAAACAGTACAATACATTATGTTGTTTGATATTTCAATAGCAAATAAAGTATAAATGTATTTACAAACCATTAAGATAAAACATTCTCAGATAAAATATAAAGAAGTATAAAATATAGGAGATATTAAGAATATTAAGAAAGTAGAATAAGCAAAAACTATATAATAGTTCTGCCATCTTTACTGCTAAAGATTAAGCAAAAATGCCTATAAAGTTTTTTTTTCCTTCTTTTGCATAGTACTTAGCTACAGAATTATGTAGTACCAAAAAAGAGAAGAAGCGAAAAAAGTGCTAGTTGCTCTTCACGAGAGTCTTTTTAATGCGAGGAACAAGGAAGACACTGCCGTCCGATGTCTGCTGAAGGGAGTATTCGTTAGGGGAGTAGGGCTTTCCCTGCTCATCCTTAAGCATGCTGAACACCTCCAGATAAAGTGTGTTGAGCTGCTGCTTCATCTCTCTGAGACTGCTGCTGTTTTTGCTCTTTTCCTTTATCAGACGCTCTTTCTCCTCCTTGAGAGAGTCCAGCTCGTACTCTAGACCCATGATATTCTCCATCTTGCGCTTGCGGCAGTTTTGTGCTGCTACCTTGTTCTTGCCACGCCGGCGAATGTCACGCACAAGTGCGAGCTGTGCCTCGTTCAACTGGTGCTTAGCCATTACTTCGTTAAAGTCGTCCACTGGTAGGTTGATGATCAGGTCCACAGCGAATGGGATTTTCAAGGCTCTTGCTCTCTCCTCGTCACGTGAGAGCCGTGCCTCTGAGCGCTTTTTCTGCTTATCTTTGGTGAAGGGTGGCTTGGAATATCCACTTGCCTCTGCCTGCTCCGTCTTTGGCTGTTTAGCAGTCTCCTCCTGTGCCAGAATTACACCGGATTTTTCCAGAAGTGACTGTTGAGGGCTGTCACTCTGGAACAGCAGGGGAAACATATCAGCATAATCAGATTCCATGCTCCCAGGACCACTCTCCATCTCGTCCATGTCTGAGTCACTGAATCCGGCAGAGCCATCGCCATGCAGGGACTTTCCAGGAGAGCTCATGTTCGTACTGGCTTCAAGGGACAAACCGGAATCTGAATCTGGGAATTCAGCCATGTCTTCTGTTTTTTCTGTGCTGAAGTTTCCAGGAGACAGGCTGTGCAGGTCCATGGGTTTGAGCAAAGGAGCATTTGGGAGCTCATCCAGCTGTCCATCTGTGTTTCCCCCTTCACAAGGAAGAGATGCTCTGTTCACTTTAGCCTCCAGGTCTGGGTAGAACATATCGCAGAATTCCTCTGGTCCGAAGCTTTCGTTTATGTCTGGGGTTTTCAGGCTCATCTGATTAATGTTGCTAAAGGCCCCATCGTAGGTGTTCATGAAATCGGGAGGGCACATATCGGCAGTGCCAGTGGTGACATCATTTAGTTTAGGTAGATAGTGGCTGTAGTTGGACTCCTGGACGTTGACAGGTTGGGTTGTGTTTACGTATCCTGACATATCAAGGATCTCCTGAAGGTTCAGGCAGTGCTAAAAAAAAACAAATAAAGGGACATGACATTACAAAACAAAACCAAAGGTAAACAGTTAGTTTCTGGAAATGTTAGTTAGGAAGCTATATTTATGTGGGTCTTGGCATACAACACTGGCATTATTTATGGATAAAGCAGCATTTTAACCATGCTAATTTAAATCGTTTTGTCAAAAATATGAGGTAAAACAAAAACAAGTGAAGCAAATAGTCCCACAGCAGCTAGTAAACAGTATGACTATAAAGGTAGGGTTATGTGGTTGCTTACTATGGTAACAGGCAGGTTGAGGCCTCTCTACTCCACATGAGGTAGGAACTAGATCACACAGGGATGTGCTAAATAGCGGACATATAGCTCTCTTATTACATGTAGCCAAACAGTAAACTGAACTAATAGTGTTGAAACCCAACTGCTACCACTTTAGCCTGTCTTTAGGCCTATTCACAGAACAAAGGTTTCATGTGGGACTTTACGGTAATTTGGTCCTTTACAGGTGCTACTCTGTAATTTTAATTCTGTGCAGATCAGGAATGTCTTCAGATGTTTTTGTCCACATTCTGTTTACTAGTGCAATCTGGATAGATAAGCTGATGCTTCATTGTGCACTGGAAAATGTTCTTAGCTCACTAAATGCCACGTTACAGCTTCTTTACTTGTGTATCTAGAAGAAAAGATTTAAGACTGTGGCTGCAAAATTGCTACTTGACTCAAAAACTGTATCAGTGTCTACTACAGGGCCTGTTAGAAGGTTTGTAAGAGATTCAATGAGATATGGGTTTATATCATAAAAGATGTTCAAATATTCATCAAATATCACCACATAAAAGTAATACTGTCTGAATCTTGAGTGTGTGTGCTGGGCCATACTTGCAGATCCATCCAGGTCTGGTCCATGGGTCCTGGCAGCAGGGGATTCTGGGTAAGCATGGGCATTTCTCCAGGCATCATGAGATGGGTGCTGTCTGTGCAGGGAGGAATGGAGGGATCCAGGCAAGGAGGAGCAGACTGTAAAAGATATCCATTTTGATATATAATTTTAAAGCAACTGCTGGGATAACGACTTTATGGTGAGCGTCTGTGGCAATAAGAAGCTATAGTCCCGTCTTACCTGTGCTGGCTCCACTAGAGGAAACGTCTCTGCTAGCAGCTGCATGCACTCATCAAATGACATGGCGTCTCCATCCTCTTCTGTGAATGCCACATTCTGTATGCACAAAGCCGGAGGCATCCATATCAGACTGATATCACACCCAGAGTAAGAAAGGCATCACTTTAAATGCTATCTCACACCCTCATCTCTGCTCAATTTCCAATCAATAATTCAGCTGCGAAACACTGTAGCATTAACACAGACCTAAATAAATATTATAGTAGGGAAGCTGTTATTGGGAGGTGTTTCTCTGACACTGTAAGCCATCTCCTCTGAAACCTGAACCACCTGAGTTCCCGTAATTACACTATGGCAGCAGTAACCCAGCAACCAGGCAGCTGCACCTGACTGGGTTAACAGGAGGGTGGGGTCTTCCTAGAACCAAATCGTGGGGTGATTCGATGTCTGTGTGTATGAATTGCTGTGACACTATGTGTTTTGTGTAGGAGTGTCTGATATGGCAAAAATGTAATATCATGATATTTAAAGCGATATATAAAACTATTTAATGTGTTTCTAACAGCTATCAAAAATGAATGGAATGGAGATAGTTCTTGTTATAAGATCATTAAAAATCTGATCTGTATAAACTGTTTTATATGAAGACATTTTCAAGTTTTATTGGCTGATATTGCAAATTTTTTCCTATGTATTTCAAGCTTAAAATTAGTATAAATGTAGAAATTTTTAAATGTAGAAATGTTTAATAAATATATATTTGTTTTGTCATTTTATAATAAGAAATAAATACACATGAAGATATTTATTTATATAAGACATTAGTTATTAAACTAGGTCTTACCTAGAGTACCTGGGAGTAACAGTTATTCGGCATGGGTTATAAAAGTACTGAAAGTACTAGTGATATCTCAGAAAAGTATATAGTAATATAATTTATCACTATACTGATAAGCTATCGCTATCTTACTCAACCCTTTTTGTGTGTGTGTATGTGTGTATCCATGTGATGAAACCGTGTCATTGTTAGTTTGCATCAGAAGGTTATTTGAGTTTGTGTGTGTGCGCGAGCGTGTGTGTACCTGTGTGATCTCAGCAGGCACAGTGTCAGCCTGCGTCAGAGCATTGTTGGTAGGCGTGGGCCGAGGCACAAACTCTCCAGTCTCCTCGTCGAGCTGTAGCTGGGCGAGTAGCGCCTTCTCCTGCTCTCTCACAATCTGCTGTCTCTTCTCCTCCTCCAGCTCCTTCTGTCGCTGCAGCTGCACCTCCTTCTGCCTGTAGCTGAAGTCGAACACCTCTCTGCCTGCGCCCAGGTCTATATCCTGCCTCCACAGGATATCAATCAGATCCATATCCTACAGAGAAAGAGGGGGGAGAGAAACAGCACCATTCAGCACCTTTACACCACACCCTGTGGCTCTCTGGGGATTTACACTCCCCCTCTTTTTTCTTTTTTTTTTTTTTTTTGCTATGCAGCAGTAAGCACATAGCTCTGCCAAGCCCAGCTCACAACTCTGTTATCATGAATGCAATGTAGAAGACACAGGCATGAATAATAGATGCCCGTCTCCTCTTTCCTCACATCACAGCAACCCACCCACATTTTGTTAAATGAAGGTTAGAATTCAAATCTACAAAAAATTATACAATATATGGGTGTATTCTGTTTCAGCCCCACATTTAGGAAACATGGATTAATCCTGCCAGAGCAAGATTACTATATACACAGCTGAAGGTGAATGTATTTACCTCTGAAAAGAAAGACCTGTAAAACATGCTGGTACCATGTTATATTTTTGCATGGTCTGCATCTGTATGCTGAGCAAGCAGAGGGTTAAGTAACTGTATGTCATGTAATTGTCATGTATATGAGCAGACTGTTAAGAGGGCAAGCGCAGAAGGCCATGTGTAAGGCTGGTGTGTCCTTCGTATCTGAGTTTTGTTGAGGAAACCTTGATATTTTAGTGTAAATAATTATCATGTCTCTCTCTGGTTAAAACATTCCAAGGACCTGCCTGGGGAAAAGGCAAATCAATTACATACCATGTTGTAACGTAGTCTAACATGGATTTCTATTAGCATGTTGGTTATGGAATAAATGTACGCTGATGGAAGCCAAAAGTTTAAAGTTAATTTAGCCTCACTGACTGTGCAGAACCTCAAGGAAAACTAACCAATTAACTGAAGCAAGGCCTAACCGACATATGTCCTATTTTTAAGTATTATAAACTGTCATGTGTGATAAAAATTAATTATTAAAATGACAGCTGATGAGGGACAAGTCTTCAAAAAGCTTGCTTTCTACATTTACTGGATGAAGTCACACAGCTTTTAACAGCCCTAATGTCAAGAATGTCTGAAGATAAACATTTAGGCTTTTTCTCTCTCCTCCCACCATCTTGTCAGTTCATTTATTTACAGAAAGGAAACAGTGTAATCACTAGGGTATTGTGTAAAGTCTGTGTAGGTCAGAGAATGATGCAGTAGCATGTGACACTGTCTTCTGTTAAAGCTGTAAAAAATTTACTTCCTTTATTTTCTAAAGGTTGATCACAAGGCCTGCCTCCAGAAAAAAAATGGGACTATACAAAGCAGAAGTGGTTATGATGTTCCGGGCTAATTATATGGCCACATATGTTACAAAATTGGAAGTATTAATGCTGCAAATGATAGTGTATGAAAAAACATGAAAATAAAAATAAACTGTCCCGAACAAATAAATAACAATTTATAAAATTAAATAGTTACAAGAGTTATATCAACTAGGAGCACAAGTAAATACTGGTATTCAATTTCAAATAACAGTTATTTTTAGATAATAATATATATATATGTGTGTGTGTGTGTGTGTGTGTGTGTGTGTGTGTGTGTGTGTGTGTCAGTCTGTGTCTTACATCAAATCTAAACTCAATGACTTTTGGACTATATTAAAGCCATCCCAGCATCTTTAACACCAGAAACACTAACTGGCAGTTAACACCAGTCTCTAAGACTCTTCTGTATATCATTAATCTGCTCAGGAAAGACACAATTGCCAGGCCTAGATTATTATCTAAACCAGAACTTAGGTAGTATTACGTACATATGTATCTACAAACAAGATGTCTGAATTGACCTCTTACACACAGACAAATCTCCCTCTTTCTCTGTTTAACTGACACAATGGATGGAAGAATTCGTTTGTTTTACTTGGATGGTTTTACAGGTGGGAGTGCTTCTGCGGGAGTGTTTCATACTTTCATAACTTATCATGGTGTTAAAAGGCAAATGGTAATGCTGTGGAGAACAGGATTGTTAGGATGAATATAGGTTAAGGGCGGTTAAATGCCAAGGTTATTTTTCCACCCAACAGCTAATTTTTTATTTTCCATTTTCTTCCGTTACCAGAAAAATCAAAATCTTTAAAGGTAAAATTATGTTTGCATGTGATGTGATTAACCTTATGCTATTGCCAGTTAGGCGTTGCTATAAAGCTAGCTTATTCCTCTGTAAGAAATGCATTAACAGAAGTCTGTACGCTAACGGTCGAACCAATTAACAATTTGTGCTAAAGTCCAGCTAATACCACACAGGTAATTTTGCTTCAGCGGGGCAGAAAACTATACCTAATCAGTGTTCAGTTCTAAGCTAAAATGTCTATATATGTTTCTTTTTTCTTTTTTTTGTAAATTACAAGTATGCAAATAAACATTTGGCATAACATTACTCCATGGCTCGTATCTTGGCCACACCAGATCCAGGTGCCTTTTGAAGAATATGACCTAGTGGTCATTCACACAGGTCAGACCTTCACTCTGCATATGTGGTAATCTACAATGTACTCGTATATACGCAGTGCCTCACTACCCCTGTACTAAAACATATAAACTAATTTAAAGTTACTACACAATTTTGGTACTATAAAACCTTGTGAGATGACATATATTTACAATACTTTTTATTTAACTGAATTGACTTTAATTATTATTATTATTGCTAAGCATATCATCTTATATCTAATGTAAAGTTAGCATTCTGTGTTTAATGTATTTAACATTGACCTAGGTTGTCTGTCTACAGGTTTATTATAACTATGGAATTATTTATGGTTGTTTATGTCTCTGTCACATTTATATAATGCAGGGCTGCATATGTATCTACCAAATCCATCACAGCTTTTTTGGATTTCTATGCTCAAAAACATCTGATTTCACTCACCAGTTAATTGGCAGGTTTTGTAAGTGTAGAAGAGCTCAGAGAATGAAAATCACTGGGCTAAACACCAACACTGGCATAAAGGTGTTAATTATCATATTTGATGTGCATGTTGATTCTTAACAAAAAAGGAAGGAGTATTTACAATCAGGTCGATTTCCAGGTAAAGAAAGTGATTACATTTCTCTTTTACATCCATGCATTTATTCATTATGAATAACTGGTTTAGCCGGGTATAGGATCACACTGAAAACTGAGACTACAGCAGGAACAATAAGCTTGGTTCAAGAATTACTGAAACCTGAAATAAAGTTTCCTCTTCCTTGTCACAACACTGGTTCAATCAAGTTCATCTTTTGTAACTTTACTGTTACAAATGTATCTCATGCATAAGAAGGTGCACTGCTGGTCCTTAGTCCAATTATATACCTTATCATTTTAAATGTATCAGTGTAGATGGGACACCAGTCCAGAGCAGGGCATCAGGCGCACACACACACACACACACACACACACACACACACACACACACACACACACACACACACTTAATCACTCACTGTATGGTCAATTTAGAGCTAATCCACCTGCTGCCATGTTTCTCAGAGATACGTGGAAACCCAGACAAACCCCTGGGAGAACACACACATAACCTCAACTCGAGAACAAAATATCACTTCCTCTTCTTGTAAAATAAGGGAAATGAAAGAGTTCAGCTGTTATACTGTGTAAAAACAGTTTTGTTTAATTATTATTATTTTACAGTGAAAACGAATATGCTTGCTAAACCTGTTCAGAACCTGTAGTGTATCACAGTAAAGGGTGGACAGAAACTGGAGAAGTGAATAGTGTCCTAATGAGAACTTAACCATGTATTATAATAATTATTAATTTCATGTGGATTATATTTAATGTCACCATCTTTTTTCATTGACGCAACGCCCACAGAGGTGTCAGATCAATCCTATCCTTTTTATACTAGGAAGAAAAAAGACGGTCTTGTAATAACATTATTAATAACATGTATTGTATAAGACCTGAACGTCGGCATTAAGTGGTGTGGAAAGACAAGACCAGCCTGAAAACAGCGCCTCCTCTGATTGTGCAACACAGTGTAGAGTAAAGGCTAACGTGCTGATGGCAGGAGCTCGCACGCTAAGGGGCTGGGTGACGGGGTATCCGATAAGATAACACGGAATAACAGCCTATTTCTTCTGATATCACGCTAATGTGGCAGAATAATAAAGATGGCCAGGTAATCCAGACTGTACTTATTTTTAATCCCGGGACTGTGTTTGATTGCACGGCCCCGCTTCCATGACTTAGCAAAATTTTCTTCAAGAGCACAGAAACGCGCATTATCGGAAACAACACAGGAAACGCCCCCCCGATAGCGACTTCAAAAAAATGACCAAGCTCTTCTTATAACGCTGGTTATTCAAACTGATGATGTAAATCGTCCGCGCCCATTGTACAGGCTCATTACATAAAGACGGTGATGACACGAGTCATCTGACACTGTCGCTGAAACCACAGCAGTCTGTCGGAGATGTTCAGCCCGAGTTAGAAATCAAAAGTTCCCAACATTTATACACACTTACACACCGTCAGAAACAGAAACTGGGACCATTTAAACTATAACAAACAGGACCGACATATCGTCATGTCTGAATCAGATGACAAGACACTGATCATTATGAGGACATTATTTACCTGTTGACTCGGGTGCACTTTAGGCAACTCAATCTCCATCATTCTGATGATATTCACTCTGTCCCTTTATGAAGTAACTCCCAGTGTGTTAGGATATGTTGTATTTCTTTATAATAAAAATAAAAAGAAACGAAATACAGAAAAGCCCGATTTGATCACCGACGCTCTCTCAGCCGATGGTGACGGAAATACAGTCTCTGGAGTTATGAAAATTTACGGGAAGCCCCAGGCATTTGATGGACCTGCCCCGAGCCGCCGACAGCCAATCAGAACGACTGCCTGGACTGCGCAGGGATCCACCCCCTTCTACCTTCATACGCAACCACGAGCAACCGGGCTAGAGCCGAGCGGGGCTTTCTGCTCTGTAGAGACGTATGGAAACTATTATTTGAGTTGCACAATCACTCCACTGTAAATGTGATTTCAAGGTCAAAATTAGGTGGTCAATTTGTGATCTCTGTAAATGCTTCAGGGCTGTGCCATCCAACCATAAACGAAGCACAAATTAAATAGACTGTCTTTATTTTATTTTTTTAGATAATTTCATATTAGTTCAAATACATAATTCATCCCACAGGACATGATCAGTAATAGGGAAGTAGGTCGGAATGAGAGGAACCACTGAAATGTTAGCCCTGGAACAAGTCTAACAATGCATGAAGAATATAATTATCACCTTCCCCTGGAGTCTCAGTTTTATCCCCCACTCTGTCTCAGACTAATCAGATTAACTGAACCAGACTTGTTCAAGCGAAGGTAGACAATTTACCTACTAAAAGTCTGATGGATTAGGAGTCAATACAGGTAGAGTTCAAATCCAGGGAAATGAGCTGTATACGTGCACTGATGACAAATATTTGCAACGAGGGCCTTGAAAAATCACGTCCTAACCTGGGAGCCTGTCAAACTCCTCTCCGTCTATTAGCTTGCGACCTCTACTGGTCACCTGCTCACCTTGTCAAAGTTCAATTGGGCCCAAAGTGCCACATGTTGATTTTTTTTTTTTTTTTTTAAATCAGCCAGAATCTTATTTTTAGGACCATCTGTGATAAACACTTGCATTATGACTCTTTACTCAGTACGAAAGTGTGGCTGTACATGTGAATAAACCACACTGTGTCTAAACAAATAGTCACATGTGTGTGAGTGAGAAATTGTAAGGGCTCTGCAAATAATCTGTACAAAAAAGGGTAGGCTATAGACTGTATGTTTGGTCGTCCTAACCTTTAAAGATCCATATATATCCACATATTCGGTGTGTATTACTTTTATTTTTAGTGTGTATTTTATCTAGCAATGTATGACGTTTACCTCTAAATGATATCAGCTAAATGTTGTAGTTATGTACTGGAAATTATTTCAGATGTACACTTCATTCACGTTACCATGTAAAAAGACACACATTGCAGATACAAAGGATGTAGTGTATATAGTCCATGAAACTTTAATTTGTCTGAGAGTGTACTCTGTAGACAAGAGCTCCAGTTCAATGTGGCTATTTTAATCATTTCACCAGGTTCACTGACACGTATCTGTGAAGAACTTCACACTCTTTCTCCAGTCTACCCACTAAGCCCTCTTCTGCCTGGCTGAAAACTACACCAAAAGCGAAAGTTTTTTCTCTCGCTCTCTCCCTCTCTCTCTTTTCCCCCCTCTGTCTGAAGCGCGTCCGTGATTGCGCGCTCACGATTGGCAGCTCCACGTCGACATTCTTCCAGCTGTGTGCGCGACGCGGAAAGACACGGCGGCGGTGAGGCGCCTGAGCGAGCACTCGATCGGGGAGGGAAAAAAAAAAGAAAAAGAAAAAAAAAGGGATCAAGGAATAAAAAAAATCTCTCCGGACTCTATAGTCCTAGTTGCTGTATAAGAAAATGGTGCGGTCTTTTTTTGTTGTGCATTTTATGCATTGAAACTTGTGCAGAAAGTGCTGAGTTGCAGCTGTTAACTCCAGCAGGTATGTTGAACATTTTTCTCTCTTCTGCTGAAACTCAGCTACCTGCTCTCTCTCTCTCTCTGTCTCTCTCTCTCTCTCTCTTCTAGTGCACACATAACGGGCAGTAACCAACTTAGTTTAAAACCAGAGTTTAGTGCTTTATTCAGCGGACGATCTCACTCCTGCATATGTCATCCTCTTCAGCTGCACGTCTTTAGTTATAGCTCAGTTGTGCATGGTTTTTTTTTCCCCTTGAGGTTAAATATTTAGTTAAGACCAGTCATACGTTCTGTTTATAATAGTTAGGCGATAACAGTGTTGGTAAACCATTCCTGGATTAACCAGTAATTTGATTTTCATCACATAGTGGGCTTATCCACAGCTCCAAATAGACACGTCAGCTGTTTTACCTATCCCCCGCTATGACTGTTCACTTCACAACCTTGAAGCAAGGTAAGGCCATGAAAGGAAACCCTTCTCATGTCGAGTCACAGTTTCATTTCCCACTACTTCTTAATTGTATTACAAACAAAGACATTGTGCTTATGTAAATTTAAACCCACATGTGTCCATACTGCAACTTTAGTTATATGCAAATAGGCTGTGTGCGGAGGGCTAGGAAAAATCAATGCAACATTTTAACTGTAGGCATTTTATCAGCTTTTAAATTGCTTTACGATCATTATAAGCATCTTACCATTATTATAGGCCACTTTCAACTCCTGCTCAGCCATATTTGGCTCTCTAGCTTTGTTCCATCCTACTGATTATGAAGAGAACGGTCATTACAGCATCTTTAAGGTGCTCATTTCATTTTCAGGACTGTGTTGAGTAAGTAAATGATCATTACTAGGTAAGAAGAAAACTGTTACATGCTGTCTGAATGAGCTCAAGAACTCTAACATGTGCTTGATTCCGACAGTGGGAAGACGAGAAGTCCTATAGGAGGAGAGGATTAGCGAGCTCTTCTGTGGCTTTCCAAGTAAAGTTCTGTGATACACTCTGGCTCTAATTGTTTGCAGTCAGTGCATTACAGAACTTTGTTTTGGGAGTTTAATGCTCTGGCCTGGAGGAAACAAATATTACATCTGGAAGAGAGGAATAACAACCACACAAGCCCCCCCCTGATGGTGCTTGGCTCTGTCTCTTCTTCAGTGACCATTCACAAATAAAGTTTTCTCACTTAGTTATTATTATATATAACATATGCATTATTATAATAACTCTAAATAAAGCACAAACATTTTTTTAAATCCGAAGATAGGAGCCTGGTATTTATTTGACGCTAACACATTTTCTTGATCATCTCACAAATCAAGACACTGACTGTGAGTAAAGCAGCATTACTTAGCCAAGCAACATAAAAAGGCAGTATGTCATGTTTGTGGTGAGTTGTCATACATCCAGGCCAACAGGAGGCACACTACAATAAGGCTAACTGTTTATGCTGTTTTTAGTTCAAAATGCTTAAGGTTAGATGGGTTGGGATGGTAATAGATACTGATCCAGTGCAAAACAGCAGCTTCTGCTCGGACCTGCACATGCCGGGCTTTGTGTCATAGTTGCCTGACTCTTTAGGATGGCCCAGGTAACAAGAGTCGATGGAGCTCACCACACCTGCAAGGCTTAACATACTCAACCCAAATAACGCTTCCTGCTTCAAACCCCCACTGAACTGAAATCTAATATAGTTGAAAGAAATCGTGCTACATTCAGAAGACAATGGCCATTCTTTTTAGACACCCTGTATTTACTAACACATTTGTTATCAATCAGATGTTCAGAGTGGATATGACCCAAAATGTTAATTATTCTCCTTTCTCATTAACAAAATATATAAATAATTTAGTCATTATGAACATAAACTTTACATGCTTTTCTCATTTTGAATGTTTTCTTTGTTGTTGTTGTTGTTGTTTTGGTCATAACGAGAAATTCTGTATGGATCATATGGAAAAGCTTAGACATGTGTTTAGCAACAAACCACATGTCTGCATCTCATATGGGAATTTACTGTCATTTTTGTGCAGAGATGAAAGTTTTTCTGTATTAAACACCAAATAAGCAGATTAATTATTTCACCTCCCACTTTCGGTTTATTACAACTATGTGAATCCAACTGGAAATATATATATGACGCCTGTGTTGGTCTATCCAGGCATTATTCCTGCTTTACGCCTATCGTTTCGGGCATAGGCTCCTGATCCTCCACAACCCAGACCAGGATAAAACAGTGACTGGAGATGAATGATAAATGATAAATATAACATGTTTTGTTGTTGATTTATATAAACGATCTGAGAGCAGTGAAATAAATAAAAGATACACTGATATTAATGTATGACCTTTTGAACCTGAATTTACATACAGTTTCAGTGTTGTTGACATTTCTGCAGAAATTTAGATATTTACATTTACGGCATTTGGCAGACACTCTCAACTTACAAGGTTATTGGTATTACAAGTAGGCCAACACAGTGTTAGGAGTCTTGCCCAAGGATCCTTACTGGTGTTGCACAGACTGGAAATCAAAGCCAAGTCTCCCACATGGGAGCCATTAATGTCACCAATGTACCACACCAACCATACATATAGCAAAAAAAAAGTTCATGTTTCTTCATCATTGCACATGCACATCTGAGGTCTGTTTCACTCATACGTGAAGGGAAATCCAGGCATGCAACATGAATATCACAATATGTAAATGAACCCAATGTCTTCTTAATACATTTGAAGAATGGTAAGCTATTGTAGATAGATGTTCACTCACTGAATAGCCATAGTTATGAATAAATGAATGAATAAATTAATGAATAAATAAATGAATGAATAAGACAGAATAGTGGGCCTACTTTTGGATGTTAAGAATTAAAACAGCATCAGATGTAAAGTTTTTGTCCTCTAACCCACTACAAATGGCTCAGCATTCAATCACCCAATGAGGGTGTAAGATTCTCATAGTAGGGGTAAATTACTGACATGATCATACTCCACTTACCCCCAGTGTTTATTTCCTTCTGTCTGTCTGCCCTTGTCTTTCCTGTATTAACTCAAAACAAATATTCCTCTAAAACAATGTCCCACTTTATTCTGTATAGGTTAAAGCTGATGATAACAAATTATAACACTAACAAGATTTTCCTTATGTATGCTAAGAGAGGTGGGCTCGGCATCACAGTGGCTGTGTAACAAACGGCTCACCGACAGTAGAGTAGTGCACTCAACGTAGTGTAACAGCTGCTCTTTTATAGCCTTTGTGGTGTACTTAGATAGGGAGCAGACACGTGATTGGGACTCCACCTCTCCCTCCTACCCCGTCTCTAGGAGCGGGCTGACCTCTGACAAGAGCGCCGCTTTCCGGCTCGCAAATACGGAAGCAGCATGGCGTCAAACACCGACATCTCCGAACGCCAAAGAAGTGCACGGCAAAGACTGAGAATTATAGCCGGTCATTTGCAGAAAAGGGAGGAAAATGAGCCCACGGTGTTATCCGCACAAGTGTGTAAAGCCGAGACGCCTCGGTCCAACGCTGCTAAAGGGACCGCGGTGCCGAAAAGAAGGTAAGCAGAGAGAGGATGCGGGGCAGACCGAGTACTCTTAACACTGCTAGCCTAGCTACAGGAGCTAGCTTTAACTGCAATTAGCATTTACAAATTAAAACAGCCCTTTTATTTTGACACCTAGTGGAGATAAAGTGCTATAAAGTGATCATACTGTCCAGGCCTTGACAGTTGTATTGAGGAGTGGTTTGGTTAACTGTGTAACTCAGACAAGATTACAACTTCAGACATGTGTTTAATGATATTAGTGGGCTGTATTTGTGAACAGTACCAGCAGTGGTGAACAGAATAGACAGAGCTGCTGTCTCCAAACAACGTGTTCATTCATGCTGGAGGTGGGTGCGGTGGAGACACAGCTCTCTGTCTCTGTCTCTGTCTCTGAAAAAATGAGCCAACACTGATCCACTCAGTCACTGAGTACACTTTTCACGCCCTAAACCTCATCCTGTTGCATACTGAAGCAGGACTACTTTGTAGCATTTTAAACCAGAATGTTCAAAGCTGAAGGTTCAGATTGGTTTGGTCAGAATGTCTTGATTGATGTTCAGTAACAGCAGCTTGTGATAGTAGTTCCTACTGCGTGGTTTCTATCAGTGTTCCCCATTCAAATAAGTTTCTATAGTGACAGCTTAGTCATGTGGTATGTGTGGTAGTCGCTGTTCATGAACCGAAGACGTAACTGTTAACATGGTGAAGTTTTCTCTATAGTTTGTTTAGCACTTTCAGAAGGAGTCTCCAGTTTTAGTGCTTTGTAACAGTCAGTGCTGAAGGTGTGTGACATGAGAAAGTCTTGCGGACAGTGGACATTATGCTTTGTGATATCTTACTGACATGACGGTGTGTTTTGTTGTCTTATTAATGTAAAAAAAAAGGGGAAATAACGATAAGGAGGCGACTGATTATAGCTGTCGTAATGTAAGTGACATTTTAGGACATGCTGTTATTAAAACACAGCCAACGTTAATATGGAAACAGTATCGTTGATTATTTTCCTATAAAATCACACACACACCACTTTTTTTTTTTTTTTTCTTTATTCCGGACATGTTTTTAATTGTTGTTGCAACGCATGGGAAACTTGTTTTGTGTTGTTTTTTTTGTTTTGTTTTGTTTTGTTTTTTTTTTTTGTTGGAGGTTGAATCTTTCATAGGCTCCAGATAAGTTGTTTGTGGGTGTTTTTATTAAAATGCGCTGGTGTTGTGATGCAAAGGCGTTAATGAAGATAGCAATAAACACTTCCTGGTTTCTCAGCTTTGTTATACTGTATAGTAATAGGTTTAAAGGTATTTCTGAAAGTCCACTGGTCCATATCATGCTGTGCTATTGGTCTTAACTGAAGGGTTAAAATAGAAAGTAATGGAGAGACATTGTGGGAACAGTATTGTTGAAATTATGCGTCATTACGTGGAGGGGGAAATGTGGTAAAAAGGAGTGTTTGATGTAACAGTTTCTTTCCTAGGGGCTTTATTTAAATAACTGGGTTTTAGTGGTTAGAATTTTGTTTTGTATTAAAGCTTTACATAAACCAAAACTGTGGAAGTGTTGCTCTCTTACACTCCTTCAGTTCAACCCCCAGGCTTAAAAGCTGGCTTTCTGTTTCTTTGTACAGAATTACTACAAAACAAAGCTCAGTTCTAGTGTCACCAGTCCATACATGCTAATTATATATTAACTAATACCTAATGTTAACCTTCGGGGTTGTTCCTTTGTTTGTATAATGTAATAGCTGTGTGTAACTTAAATTTGTCAGCAAAAGTTTGACCACATTCTCGTCTCTGATTGGCTAAGGGTTGTGGTGGCCTGACTTTAGCTCCCACAAAAGGCCTGTTTCCTTCTGCTGCTTCAAATCTGTAGTGACATCTAGTGTCAGACACTTACAGTCAGGCCTCATACCTATCATGCTTTCTCTGGATTCTTGAGATTACTGGAAAACCCATTGAAAAATCTGGTTTGACAAACAAATGTAGACTTTCAGCAGAGGAACTCCTGAGAGACTGTGCCCCTGGTATATTTAAATTTGTTTCTATTTTTTAATTAATAACTGTGTATGCTGACACTCCTTTTTCTGACTAAATACTTATGGGACCTAATAAAACTGTAGGATGTGTATATTTGCTTTTCTATTTAAAAAAGAAAAGCCGCAACACATTAGAGTAGTGCTTGTGTGTTTAAGGAGCAGAGAAAGATTAAATCCAACAGAGCCACATTCAGTCTGTTCCATTTTAAGATTTCTGAATTTGCTCAGATTAGTTCATGGTTTTACTTGGTGAAAGTTTGCATTTTTGCCATGACAGGATAACCATCATGCTGCAAGTCAGGATGCTATGCATGCCCAAGGAACCTGTTACAGTGCTGAATCTTACTAATGGTACTGGCCTTAAAATGCTTGAGAGACACTTGTCTTTGGCCTAGAAAGATGTCACTGAGAAAATCTAGGTCAACATTTTATTATTATGTATTATATAGAGCATGTGTGGGGTGAGGGGCTTTTTAAATCATTTTAATGCCTTTCATGGCCTTGTCTATTCCTCAGACAAATCTAATAAATATTTAACCATTTTAACATGCTTTTGTGTGTAAAACTAAATAGTATTATACGTATAATAAAGAGCATATTTATTTTACACTTTACATTTGAAATTTTTATTATTGTCAATTTTTTAAACATATGCACTCATTTATATGTGTGGAAGGAAATAAAACACAGTATAAATCAGTATATTTAAAACCTGCATAAATATTGAAAAAAAATAATAATTTAATATCATAACATTACATGTAATTTTGCAACTTTTAAAACCAACAATCCAGCCCCTTTCTATCTGATGGCAAGGGTGAAAGCTTGATGCGTACCCAGAGCCCTTAATTCTTGAAGTATGCCTCAGCTTGCAATTTTTCAGGACACACGGATGACAAGCATCCAGGTTTTTCTCCTGGCACCAAGGTGGTGAAATAAACTCCTCTTGAGTGTCCAAACAGCATAATTGTTTGTCTTTTAAGCTTGACTGAAGAGCTTTGGATATTCTAAGTTAATAACTTAGCACTTTTTAAGTCGATTTGAATAAAAGCAGGTGCTAAATGGCATAAAGTAAAAGTAGGTATAATCTTTCTTGGTTTTGTTTAAGTTGGCTACTTGTGTTCTATACATGGTTACGTTATATTGCGTTTTATATATATATATATATATAATCCCTACAGTGGAAGTCTGTACCTACTAATGTCTGTAAATTAAAGTGAATTCTTTGAACATGGTTACCCCCTTCAAACGTAAAACTCTAGGCTCTATAAATATAAGTAACTTTAACTTTAAATTACAGAGGCCGAGTTTCTTATTATTTGGTACACGATTAAACAGATTAAAACACGAGTGCTTCAGACAGGATAAAGAATTTGTAATAACACACAACCTTGAGTGTTCTATTGCTTTTATACAACAGTTTTTACAAAAGAAAGAAAATAAATCAAAAAGCCCAGAATTGCAGACTGAATATGCTTTTAATATTGACAATACCTTCTGCCAGAAAGTTCCACAACTAATTGAGTTGTCGCTATGCAACAGTAAAAATTTCATAGCATGCCGTAACACCGTAAAACTAATATTTGTTTGAAAGAACTGATGGCAGTGCCCTGTAGTAAACGCATGTCAGTGACAGATACTGTAAATAATACATAAATAATACTGCAAAAATTAAAGCATCATTATTGAAACATTTCTTATTGCATTAAATACTGACATCGAATTATAGTCCAGGCCTAAGTTAAGGTTAAGGCTGTTTTTTCAGCGCAAAACAGTAGGGTAAATCTGTCTGTATTACCCCAGCACCCCACGTAAATGTAATCCTGTCTGGATAGGGCTAAAGCTGTAAAGAAAACTACAAAAACATTCTGTTTCAGACTTTACAAGAAGATTAATCCAGTCTGATGTGGCAAAACCTTGTCGAAATGTATTGTCTGAAATACCATCACCCTCAACATTGACTGAAAATTTGCCAGAGGCTAAGGGACTTTATTACCTTATAAATAGATTTATTCAGCACTTTTTTTGTCACGATATCTCCACTTGTCAATTAAAAAAAAAAAAAAAATTAAGTAACTATTATGTGTTTGTCAGCAGTCTTTATAAGAATACAAAACAACCAGTTCTTCTGCTGCCCAAAATTGTTCCACACAGCTTTTCTTTGGGGGTTTTAGTTTCAGTTAACCAAACTTCAGTATGTAAGATCCTGTTTCCTGAACTACTGCCTTCCAGAATTTCCAGACGAGGATTAGTGATCTTCAGACATATTTCGTAGAATTGCTGTATATTTTGAATTGTTGTGAAAACATGCATTGTTGATCTGACAATAACTTCTGATATTAGGAAGAATGCTTTCATTATTTGTGTCAATGAACCTTTAATTTCACATTATATTACTTATGCCTAAAGTATTTAGTAATTTTTGTTTTTAGCTATTGCTTGTAGTCATTATTATATAGTTTAAACTGTAATCTGATAAAAACTGATTATAAACTGATGCATTATAAATAGATGACAATGACTCCATTATTGACAAAAGACTACAGAGAAATCTTAATATGACACTGTCTGAGCATTTTGTTTTGGGTGTTTTTATTTTCGTTTTCCTCAAGGACATCTCTGAGTAGTTGTTTGTTGTCAGTAGAGTGCTGCCTCTGCACTGTTAATCCAGTTTTTGTGAGGTTGTCTGTGTTCTGTAGGCTGCTGAGGCCTGATACAGACAGGGCAAATGGGCATCGGTGCTTCATCTCTGTCACCTCTCCTCTGTTATTTACCTTCATTCAGCATGGCCAGCGTTCATCACTATTCATATGCCTGTCACCCCACATGCAGCATATGAGTTATTGCACAGGAGCACAGATATAATCATGACTTATGCTGGTTATTTATTCTGTGCTCTGACTCGTGTCCATGCTGACTGAACTGATTTAACACACACACACCTTACTGTTTCTCTGTCACTTTGTTTCTGGATGGATCACTCTGGAAGGAAAATGTAGTCACAATAGAAACACCAGTATATTCAGAATCTCGGTTGGTAAAAAGTCCAGTATATCTGATATTGAACAATTGATTGACGGTTGATTAAATGATTGTAGTCTCTGCATTTGTAGTCATATCGCACCTGATTTTGTGACAAGACAGGAGGAAGAAGTAGAGAATGAATGTTATATGAACAGCTGAATAAGAAAGATCGCCATCCACCTGGTATCCTCCACCTCCCACTACTTTCCAGAAGACTGTTTAATAAGATTTGTTGGCTATAAATAAGTGGTTGGTTTGTGCTACTTCAGCAACGCGTTTATGGTTGCATTACTGGGGAAGCCCCTTATTTTGACATAGATCCAAAAGCTGTGTCTCAATGTGTGTGTATGTGGCTAAACTTAGCAAGTTAACATTTTCAGAATGAGATCATCATTTCATTTATAGTTTGACTGATCTGGACTCACTTGTGTAGATTTGTTCACTAAATATAAGGTTGTCACATGCTGTCAATGTTGAGTTGAGGTCAGTGTTATGAAGAGCACCATGAATCAGAAATCAGTTACTACTGTGATGTTAACTATAGTTATATTATCTCTTTTTCTCTCCCCCACTCTCTCTCTCCCATTCTCAGGCAAGAAATAATGAAGTGGAATGGCTGGGGTTACAGTGATTCCAGGTTTCTCTTTAATAAGAAAGGCCAGGCAGAGTTTACAGGCAAAAGGTATGTATGCAGACCAGTGATTTCAAAATCATATAACATTTTCACCCTACAAATGGGCAAAGAAAGATGAGGGGATGTCATAAAGGTAAAATAAGCACTGCAGACAATAGCTGACAAACCCATATATTATTTGTTGTTCTAAATGTATTTTAGCCTGTAGTTTTAATGCTGCCTTGCCCAATGTGAACACAGCAGGAGCACCGCACTGTTTCACAATGAAAACCACATTATCCAATTTTTCAGTTTGTTTTTATCTATATGTTTTACATAGGTGATGATCTTTGTCTTCACTACCTACTACACAGTATATGTTTATGCACACACACACACACACACACACACACACACACACTCTCTCTCTCTCTCTCTCGCTCTCTCTCGCTGCTCAGGACAAAGTGGTGTAGTGATGCCATCTAGTGTCTAGCTGTGTGCTGTGCTCAATGTTTTGAAAACTGTATGGAAAAGGTGACAGGAGTCTATGAATGCTGTATTCTGTGCAGTATTTGTTATATACCAATTATATATCAACATTAAAACTACCGACAGGTTATGTAAATAACATTAATTATCTGGTAACAGTAGCACCTGTCATAGGGTGGGATATTTTAGGCATCAAGTGAACAGTCGGTTCTTAAAATTAATGTGTTGAAAGCTGGAAAAAATTGGGCTTGTGTAAGGATCTGAGTGACTTTGTCAAGGGCTAGGTTGTAATGGCAGGACTAAACTGGGTCAGAGAACTTTTTTAAAACAGCAGGTCTGTTTGTGGGATGTTTCCAGTATGCAGTGGTTACCTAACAAAAGTGTTTCAAAGAAGAACAAGCAGTGAGCAAGTGACAGGATCATGGGAACCCAAGACTCATTGAGGTGTGTGAAGACTGAACATTGGCCCATCTGGTTCAATCCCACAGAACATCCAGAATAGGAAATGCTGCTAATGTCTTGGTCCAAGTTAAGACAGCACACCTTCAGAGGTCTCGTGGTGTCCATGCTTTAATGGATCAGAGCTGTTTTGGTGTCTCTTTAGTCAGGCATTTTTAATAGTTGTGACAGATTGGTGTGTAGAGTGTAATTCTAATAATTTGACATAATTCATTATTTAAGCATATAACCCTATGTTCATGCCATCAAGCAACAGGCGATGATTAATTTGTAATGTACAAGTCCATGATTTCATAAGCTATAAGAAGCATTTTAACTTATTTATAATTCTATGCAAATTTGCTATGAAGTAGCAAAGCAACAAATCCAAATGTTTCTCTTGAATTATTTTCCTTGGGCTTTTTTTTTTTCAGTTTATTTTTTAAAAACTGAAGCTTGGAAGTAAGGCAAAAACATTGGTGCATCTGGTGATATGCTAATGTTTAAACAAAGCTAGTATTAAACCTAACACATAAAATATAACTCAAAACACATTTTAAACAAACTTGGTGTGTATCGTAGCAGGCTGTAGAATATTTTTTTTTTGGATGATGTACAAGCAACAGCAGTAAAGAAAGTAGCACTCAGTAGATGGCCACATGAGACGTACTTTAATTGACTTGTAGCTTGCTAGCATGAAAGTAGGGTAAGTTGTATGGTTTGCTTCTTTGAGTGGTAAAACCTCTTTAAAGTACAGCCCCAGAGAGACTGCAGTAATTAGTAAAAGCTTGGGATAACCTCGCTGCAGGATGACCGAGTGGAGCAGATTCTCACACAGGCAGGGGGATTGATGACTGGTCTCAGCTCCACTTACAGTTCTACTACTTTAATGTGCCTACAGAAACAAAGCTGCTCACACACTCTGGTTTTATTTCTCTTAATACTGACGTAAGGGAGACAGAAAAAGAGATTACACTAATCCTTTTTCTCTTTCGTCCTCCTCTGTCCCACCTGCCCTCTCTGACAGCAGCCTTTTTGTTAGCTGCGTGTGAGTTTACACTCTGCTGGACAAAAGCTCTGGTCATTGGTTAGGAGTAACTCAGCCTCAGTCTTAAACTTTCCTGCAGGAGACACCACCCATATCAAATCATGTACCTGATTGCCAGATATTTTTTTTTCACAAACCTACCTCTTATCAGTGTTCTTCATACAGTGTCAGAGATGTCAGAGTTTAACATTGTCAGAGTGTGAGATTTTTCAACATTGTTGTATGTCATAAGCTGTACTTTTTAGCACTGTGGACTGCCATTGATGTGTCCTGGTGCTCATTGTAGGTATCGGCTAAGTGGTCTGATTCTCCCCAGTCTGAAGGACTGGTTCGAGTCTACATTTGGTGCCAACCTACAACATAAAACCCCAGCTACAGTAAGTCTGCACCTTTCTAGCTTGATACTGTTAAGAAACTTGCGTATATGTGTGGGCACACAATCCTTTCTCCTGTCCTAGGCCAGTTTGAATCTGAGTGCGGTCCCACCCCCTAACCTGAACGAGCTGTTTGTGGAGGAGCTGAAGGCTGCCGGTGTGGCCCTGTCATCTGACCCGGAGGACAGAGTGTTTCGCTCTCATGGTAAAAAAAAAACAAACGAAAAACAAAAATGCCTTTCCGCACCATCCACATCAACTGGAAATGATTTCACTTTAATAGTGGCCTTTACATAGGGATAGAAATATTTGTTACAATTTTAGTGTGTCCTGAGTTGCATTGTGTATTACTGGGAATAGTTTGTCCTGTTCTGCAGTGATGTAACATGGCTCCACTTGTCCACACAGGTCACTGCCTACATGAGATCTTTGCACTGAGGGAGGGGAGACTTGGAAGAATACCAGACCTGGTGGTTTGGCCAAGTGAGTACTTTAAAGATTGTGTATACACACGTTGTTTTCGTACACACATGAATGCATATACATTGCTGGGATCTTTGATCATGTAGAATCACAACAGTGAGATGACCGGAATAAACAGGATCAACACTTTTCTAAACAGTAAATTATAGCAAAACAGTTCCACTTTTCCCCTATTTTGATAGTGGACTCAGGTTATCGTGTGTGCAGTGTTCCGCATGGTTTCCCTGTGTCCATGTAGGTTTCTTCTCGGTTCGTTGGTTTGTCTCTTGGTGCAAATGTGTATGTGGTTGGTCCAATCCCAACACAATGACCAGTGTTTCCATGATACAATTCACATCCACTTAGACCAGGATAAAGGGGCTACTGAAAATGAATGAATGAATAAATTAATGAATGTAAAATTACTATCCCTTTTAAAAATGCAGACCCATCTGTTCTTTGCAAACTCACTCCGTTCCACTAAATGCTTGACCTAGTATGACTTCAGTAGATTGCATATAGTAGATTTACAATCTCATAAACAAGGGCTTTCCATTTGCTCTGCGACATCTGGAAATAATGTAGAGTCGGATGTTAAATATGCAAAAGCGCAGGCGAATTCAGTTGTCTGAAAATTTGAAAATATTCTGGACTAATTTAGCAGATCATGGTTATTTGCTTGGCTATCCTACAATTTCTCAAGCCTCAAAGTCTCTTGCCTCCTACCTTCCACTCCCACCTACTTGCATTTAATTAGAACATTATGAATTGAATATAACTTTAGTGGAACTTAAAATGAAAACTATATTTCCCAGGCACTTTCCCAGGACACAGACTCCAGCATTATTATTAGAGATAGTACTTACCATAATGAAGGAAGCACAGTAATGCACACTGCTGACAGATGACAAATTGGATATAGCCTATCAAGTCTAAGATTTTTTTTTTTTTTTTTGTAGGTCATCACATCTTGACTTAGTTCCTGGAAGAAGCAGTAGGACATTAAGTCCACTCCAAAAACTTCCAGCAGGCACTCGAACAGCTTGTTTCTAGTATTTTGGTAGTTTTTTTGCTGCCTAGCATAGTTTGCTCCAGTGGTGTGAACACGGCTTATCAGCGATTTATTAACCCCCTACAGTATTCACAAGAGTGTTTATTTTTATTCCTCTCTTTACAGGCCATAAGGTGTTCTAAGCGATTGTGCTTGGCATGTATTGCATCCCAGGCATTTGCACAGCAATTTCTTTACCGTTTTATGTCTACTATGCTATTTTCTGTTTTATTGTGTTGTGCAGTTGTGTATTGTTAATTACACAATTAGCAGGACTGATTGTACCCAGAATGATGAACTGTACTTATTGCTGTATGTCTCTGTATATTGTGTAGGGTGTGTGTATGCTATTGAGAGAGCTGCAGGCGTGTCGTAAAGGGTTAAACTCCGGCTAGCCGCATCAGCAGATAGGCTGCTTGTTAATATTCATGAGTGTGCGCTTTAATGAGATGTGTCAGAGGGAAGTTTGACGTCGAATAAAATGCTAGCTGTTTGAATTACTGCTCTCAGATTGGTGGATCTATTTCAGCATGGAAATGAGCTTTGAGCGCCAGATCAGACTTGATTAGTCGATTCCCAAATGGCCAGAAAACCACTCAGCCCTCATCGCACTGAGCTCATGCTGGAAAAGGATTTTAAGATGTGCTTCTAAGCACTCTAAGTGATTCTGAGAAGCAGAAGGGTGAGGTAGATTGTTCCTGATATTTAATCTTTTTTTTTTCATCTTAACATTGTTGTGCCTTTGAGTACTGCTTTGCTAATTCTCTTTACTTCTGCAAATTCCAGAACGCACAAGGAAAAGAAGGCACTGCACTCTGTAGGCGAATCCCCTCCAGTGTTTGGTTTTTCATTTGAGCTAGACATACATCTCATTAAATCTAAAGAGCAAGTCCTTCATTTGGCAGAATTACATGATCTGTAAGCTTGCAGAAAAGCGGATTTGACTGTGCTGTGTCTGCGTTTGTGTTAGATAATTGGCTGTACCTTTAAGAGATTTGGATGTCCAGCACTCCTAAAGTTCATGCCTTTCCCCTTTATGGATGGGGCACATCTTGGAAGTTCAGTCATTGCAGGCTAGTGGATGTGAAAAAAAGGGGCGTGTTCATGCTGTTGGGGCAGTGTGGGATGTTCCTTTCCTTCACATATATTTACGGTGGGCAGGGACAGACACTCTTATTGGCTACAGACGGAAAGCATTGATCCCACCTACTAAAAAGGAGGAGACTCCGGAGACCTCCCTTTTCTTTGTCCTGTCACAATCAAAAGAAATGTCTCATTGTGTCCTTTTCATTGATAAAGTCTGGACATGGCTGTGCCTCTATAATAGGTCGTCATGTGTGTTGTGCCCTGTACAGGCTGCCATGATGATGTAGTGAAGATTGTGGAGCTGGCCTGCAAGCACAATGTGTGTTTGATACCATATGGAGGTGAGCATTAAACCCAGAACACAACAATTACAACCCTTTTGACTTTGTGAAACTGCTGGGCCTTTTTTCCATTTATTTTATTGTACTGTTATAAAGTGCGCCAATTCTCTATCTTTCTCTTCCTGTCAGGTGGTACGAGTGTGTCCAGTGCTCTAGAGTGCCCTCCAGAGGAACCTCGATCCATCGTCTCTTTAGACACCTCTCAGATGGTGGGCACGAACACAGTGACTGTTCACCTAGACAAAATGGCAACTGAGTTTAAAGCTTATATAAAGCTGTGTACAAGCCTGATGAGCTTGCATGTTGCCTGTGAGGACTGTATGCTAACCATGATTTATGTGGCGTTTGGGAGTCAGCACTCAGCGCTCTCTCCCTCTCTCACCTCTCTCTCTCTCTAGCTTTCTCTTGTTCTCCTGCTCTCTCTCCTTTTCTGAGCTGCTGACCTATGTCAGAGGTCATGAGGTCAGGAGGGTGGGACATGAAAGGCAGCGGATGCCAGGAGTGGCTGGTTTATGAGCTCAGCCAGATGATTGATGGTTGAGAGTAGAGCTCATGCTGAGAGTATTCCATATCGTGAGCAACATTTGACCTGGGCAGGGAATTGTGGGATTGGGTCATAAAACAGAGTTAACTTTTTAACCCGTGTGACGGGTACCATCGTAGCGTGATTAGAATGTCAAGAGACCTCTGTTTTATAAAACAACAATGGCTTCTATTCATTATTTTTCAAAGCAGTCAACATTCAGATCAGAAAATTCCAGACGTTCGTGTTTAGTCCTTTTACTGTAACAGAGCTCATTTGTGAAAGCGTTTCCTTAGTGCAGGCATGATAGGAAATACTGCATGGAATGTCATTTTTTTTCTAATCAGTCCAGGTTTGGCTTCTGGTGCAGGTCACATTGTACTTGTACTGTCCTTGTACTTCTGTGGAAAATCCTGCCACCTGACTTGTGTGCTTTCATTTGTCCTTATCAAAAAGCAAGCTCTTTTCCTCTCTGAAGGCTTATAACTTTTTTTTTTTTTAAGTTTTAAGTCTTTGTCCTGTGTCTTTACCCCATCAGACACACGCACACACACACACACACACACACACACACTGTGTCTTCTAATGCACACTAAGCCCAAACAACTGGACTGAATTTAAGGACTGTAATTCAGACAGACAGACAACTTTATGGAGTAGTGCAGACAGACACTGATATACACTGTCAACACAAGCACATTTTAATTAA
Organism: Duopalatinus emarginatus; assembly: GCA_028565595.1. Lineage (NCBI taxonomy): Eukaryota > Metazoa > Chordata > Actinopteri > Siluriformes > Pimelodidae > Duopalatinus > Duopalatinus emarginatus. Next base: position 15,875,896 of record JAOVVF010000047.1, read on the forward strand.
AATCTTACTCTGGCTCTTCTTTGACCCTTTTCCTCTCCTTCTCTCTCTCTCTCCCATTTTCCTTCTCCCTTTCTCTATGTTTTTCTCTCTGTCACATGTCTGTGTTGCATGGCTGTTTTTAATTCCTTGGCAAGAGAATTGAACAGTTTTATGACTTTAGCCTGTTTCCTCCCTCCTTTTATTTTCCAGAACCGAATATTGTGGATTGATGAGAAAAACCTAACAGCCCATGTAGAGGCTGGCATCATTGGCCAGCACCTGGAAAGGCAGGTTAGTGACTTGTGTCCTCCCCGAGCATCTGAGTGTGCAGCTATCACACTGAACATTTAGTTTCAACATGTGGATTGAAAGACAGAGACTGTCTTTTTTTTTTTTTCATACTATTACCCACACACACTGAGCAGATGGCACCATCAAACTAATGCAGAAAAATCGCCTCTAGTATAATATGGAAGTGTGTGTGATGCATGTTAACAAGCCTATCACACAGTCACATGTGGGTGTTTTTGCAGCATTTTGAGTGCACAGATGGCATGTTGTTAAGGAGTGTGTTACTGGGGGGAGGTTTGGTAATAAAACTGGTTGTGTGAATTCACATCACCTGTGTGTGTGTGTGTGTGTGTGTGTTTGTTTTACTCAGCTGAATGAGAGTGGCTATTGCACTGGACATGAGCCTGACTCTATGGAGTTTAGTTCTCTTGGAGGCTGGGTGGCTACACGAGCATCAGGCATGAAGAAAAACATCTACGGCAACATCGAAGATCTGGTGCGCAGACTTTTACACAATTCACATAAATACAAAACATATACAAACACTACCATTAGAGAAATATTAAGCATCTTCAACACAGTCAACACACCTATCCAATGTTTTCAGTGATTTGTTTAATCACTTTATTGAGACTGATATTAACTGTTAATTGTTAGGTGGTACATATAAAGATGGTGACCCCTAGAGGAGTGATTGAGAAAAGCTGCCAGGGTCCACGAATGTCCACTGGACCCGATATCCACCATTTCATCATGGGCTCTGAAGGTAGTAACATTCTGTGCAAGTCATTTTTTCATTTTTACGGGGACAATTAACTGGTCTCTGAAGAAAATTGCTTGCATATAATAGTATAAAAGAAAAAAAATGCATTTGGTTACTATGTTTCTTGAGGATTCACTTTGTAAGTGTGTGTCCATTTGTTTGCAAAAAAAAAAGTTAAAATCAACCCTCCACATACATTTTGGTGGTACATTCATAGTGGACTAGCTATAATCACACTGGAAAATTCAGTCATTGCTCATGTACCTGGATTGTGTGAACAGTACAGCAAGAAACACTGGACACTTCTGTCTGCACTCAGAAAGCAACACTTTTATAAATAGTAGACATGGCAAGCAGGAACACTGCTTCACTGCACAGACTAATTAGGAGCGAAAAGTTTAGGGTGAACATTTTTCATTCTAAGGCTGTGTTCACGGTCATCTTTCCTCAACTACTAGTATGTGCTCACATCATATGCTTTTTTTATCACTTATTTCTAACTACAGTTGAACTCAATGATTTTATCATCTTTATTATAGGTACAAATAAATGTATTCTAGGTAGCCAATATAAATAGTTAAGTGTACATGAAAGATGAGATCCATAGCACAGAATGTTTTCTTCTACAAAACCCAACTACCAGGTAGTCAGATTCAAATTGTATAGCCTAAAAAGAGACATCTGACGAACTCCTACAGTCTTACGATTCTGTGTCCTTGTACATGCCTGGTGATGACACAACCATAAGGCAGTGCTTATTAACAAATACAGGGACTGTTGGCATTACAAGTGTGAACATCTGCTAGTGTGTGGTGTACACACACGCAGGCACATAGAGAAAGTGTGCATGCTCATAGTAGTCTGCAGGGAGATGGGATAATGGGTTAGTGTGCACCCATTATAATGGCTGTAAAACTATAAGAGTGCTGTACATTTGTAAATTGTACCTTTTCACCCAAGTAAACATCTGCACACAATCTGTCCTTCACTTCAGGCTAATCCCAGGATTCAGATTTCAGCAGTTAGGTATACTGACAAGCAACTGTAGTACAGTATGGATTTTCATGAATGCAGGATACAGGGCCATGCTACAAATATAAATTTGCTATAAATTGTGGTTAAATGTTCTGTATGTCTAATACTTGGCATTTCCATTTAGTGTTGTAACAGCATTTTCCAAACAGACACAAGGTCAGAAGTGGGAGTGTGTGGGTGTTTGTTTGCAGCTCAGTCAGTGCGGGTGGTCTGGTGGCCTCTGCATACTGTAACTCTCTGTTCTACCTGACACTGACATTGCCATTCACCTTCTGCTTAAAATCCACCAGCAGCCCCAGTGATCCTGTGTTCTGCATAACAACACAGCCCTTTCCCTCTTCTGCTCTTATTACATTACGTTAACTTTTTAGTCTTCTCAGTTTCCAGGCAACCAAAATATGGGACCAGGCAGCATATTGGAGTTTTTACTTGCACAGTGGGCTAGCTAATTACATTTATGATTTGTCCGCCCCTGCTTTACATCTGGTGCCTTTCAACTAGGCTCACATGGTGCTGATTAAATTCAGATGGGTTGATGGTATTAAAGGTGCTTGTTTGTTTTTATTGATGAACCTCCTGTCACTCATTCACTCTGCTCTGTGGGTCACTTTAGAACCATGACCCTGGGAGGATATCATTTAATCTTCGAATCCACCTTACTGTTACAGGCCTGATCCTGGAAATACAATGACTACTCTTAATTAACATGCACATTTAAATGGGCAAAAAGTGTGTATGACATGGTATGGGCAGAGTTTGTAGACGCATAGTTGTGGTGGACCACTAGAGGGCAGTATGCCATGATTCATCACAACCACATTTCTATACTAGACTTACATTGTCCAGAAAGAGTCAGATAGAAGTTATTTATGATCAGTACCTATATAAATGTCTTTATCACATGTTTGATCCTAATCTATATCTATTCCTTCGCTTTTTTGGGGGGTGTATGTTTTGTTCTTTATGAAAATGAATGGTTATAGATGTGCTGTAATTGTGTTCTAGACAAGGGCTCAATAGGCTGTAACATCATTTTGATAAATATCTGCAGGAACGAGCATTTACATCTGGCGTATGCTAGCTCTTTCACTTGCTTTGCCTAAATTAATTGTTTTTTCGTAAACATTTATACTCCTATTAAGAAGACATCTGGACTTTTAAATTGCGTTTAAAGTGACAGGGGCATTTAGATGTTAACAAATGAGTCTGTTTCACTTTCCTCTCACAGAAGCAACACAGTAATGACAGAATTATAGTCGGGTTTTATGATGCCGCTTATGAGTATTTACTGTCAACTGGTTAAGATGAAAGTGCAGTAAATGTCCACTCAGTGACTGAGTGTTTATAGAGGAGGCTATTACGGCCATGTGTACTGTATGTATGTGGTAGTAAACAGCCTTATTGGCATCTGTACTGTGTGCTTGATCCCATTTGTTGGTTGTTTAGATATGCTTGCGTGTACAGTTTGTCTATCAGGCAGAGAAGAGTTTGGCTATGAGACCTGCTTTTTTTTTCTTACCCAATTCTGCACAGACATAGTTACACGCATCCTCATAAACTGCAGCTTTCGTTTCCAAACACACAAGGAGGAGCTTCTAGTATGGAAAAGACTTTCAGTCCAGTATATTTTAGCTACAGTATTTTTAAAATGAGTTATGGTGTTGAGAGTTTTTTCTTTTTGTTCTACTGCTTTACTTACAGTTACTATTTTGTCATTTCTTTTCTCGCCAGTCAGGTTTGTATCCAAGTGGGCTTTCATCCAGAAGTTCATTTATAATGCCCCTCCTGGTATTTATCACTGCTACTTTCTGCAGTCATGCCTCCTATGGGCTGAGCGCTAGTCTTCCTTGCCTAAATGAACTGGCAACATGAGCCTCAAAGCAGCACTGGTAGTTGAGCTCTCGGGGGTCGTGGAGCATGCTGGGATCCAGGCTTTAAGGTGAACAGTGTCTCCGGTGTTGGCTCGACACTTCCTTTGATACGGGCCTGCTTTATTTCACCCAAGCCAGAGCTGGTAAATCTCACACAGCCCCCCGGTGTTGGATGAAACCAGATCACCAAAGTGCAAATGGACACACAGTCCACCAGTGCATAGACAAGGGACTGGGCTGTGTGTGTTTGTGTATGTGTGTGTGTGAGAGAGAGAGTGAGTACAACTTGGGTACAAGCGCTAACCACCACTGGATTGACCCTCAGAACTTTTTATTACCCTCTAGTGGATATATGGTGGAAACGTGCATACAGGTTGATGATTCTAGATAGTCTGGGGTGTTGAAGGTGTGTGTTATACAGTGCATTATAAATGTTGTGTTGAACTTGCAGTTAACCCTGTGTCTCTGTGTGGTGTCATTTAGGCACACTGGGTGTAGTCACAGAGGTTACGTTGAAGATCCGTCCAATCCCTGAGTATCAGAAATACGGCTCTATCGTCTTCCCAAACTTCCAGCAGGGTGTGGCCTGTCTCAGAGAGGTGGCTAAACAGGTAACATGTAACATAGTTTAATAAGTAAAAATCAACCTCCTGTAATGTGATCATACGCAGTCACTTAATAAAAAAAAAAACTTGATTTGTTTTAATAGATGGTCATTTTTTAAAGAATAGCAAAACCATTCTTCCTTGTTATGTATCTTAATTCTAACTAAAAATATAGGCACAGGCATTTTGACATTTATTTAGTGTCTGATTATGAATTGTGTTAATTGCCAAATGCTAACGTGGTTGACTGTAAATAAAATCAAGACAGGCTAGAAGGGCTTTGGCACATTGGAGCTTTTACATCCAATTCACACAAATAAAAGCCTCTGACGGAATGGAGAGAATGACAATCTATTCCAGCTCATCTAAAATGGCAAATTATAAATAAAGAATAAAGAAAAATGTGTTTGTTTTTTTTTCTCTGTGAATTGTTAGGCTAGCAGAGAAAGCTTGGCTGGCCTTGAGAGTTTGCCAGTGATGGCACTGTTATTGATGACTGTATGTTCTAGCTCTGTGCAGCTCTGCTCATTATGAGAGCATAAATTAGCTCTGAGCACAGCAGACGATGAAGATATCGATCATGCTGTTTAGGATGTGTGAGTTACAGATCCTTTCCCAAACTTTTCCCCTAGGACTCCCAGTAGCCTGAAGCCGCTTTTCGGCATAACAGTGAAATAGGCTGGCTCTTAGCGCCTCGTTCAGGCAATGCACTGCCTTGTTTTTTTGTCTTTATTGATGTAAACATTTAAAAGGACAGATTTAATGACAAAAGAATTGTGAGCCTCTTTCTACAAATTTCCTACAGATACACTTTGAGTGGTTTTCTTTAATTGCATACTAAGACAAAGTGGTTTAAGTGTCTTGCAAGTGTTTGAATGCTTTTATGGTACATTGTTTAAAGTTAGTTGTTGACAAATGGCCACAAATCCCAAAGCACTGAAGTTTATTTTATTTCGTGTTTCAGAGATGTGCTCCAGCTTCTATTCGACTGATGGACAATGAGCAGTTCCAGTTCGGTATGTCTTTCCCCTAGTCATAAATAAATGATAAAATATGACTGTTCTAAAGAGAAAAGGTTGCTTATATTTTATTTAATATTTACAAAATTATTTAACACTATAATAGGAGAGAAATTAACAAACTGTAAAGAATTATAGCATTATTTTATAATGGTTTGAATGGGAAATGGTTTAAAAATAAAATCATGGCATGTGTTGATTTGCAGTTTATAATAGCTTATTTTTATAGCGCTCAGTTTGTGTGTGTTTTGTGTCAGACCCCAGATAAATTCATGAATTTATAAATCTTTATTATGGAAATTGCTGTTACACTCAACTTTGCTGAGTTTAAAAATCATTGGAAATATCAGGATTGGACGTCATTGGAAATCACTGCTGCATCCAGCAGCCTTTCTGTATTAGCCTTTTCATTCGATGCTTGACGAAGCTGTTATTGATGTTTTGGATGCTGCAGCGGGACCCATTATTAATGAGGCTTTAGTTTGGGCTTGGCATCTTGACTAAAATCAAAGGAAATGAAATAAAAACAAATCGGTTTTCACAGCAGGGAAGCGAAATCTGCTTTTGGCTTTAAAATCTATTGCAGCATACTGTATCTGCAGTTTTGTTTGTTATTGTCATTAGTCACAAAACAGGGTGAAATAGAAGTGCATATGCAAGTGTGCAAATGTATGTGTAGAGCCATGGTTTCAGTGGTAATTGGAAAGCTGATGGAGGATTATTATCCCTAGAGAAGTCACTATCCAGCAAGCTATCTAATGATCAGTCACAGAAATTAAATGATAATGTATACAAAGACACCGTATGGTTTAAGTAATCTTTGAGAACTATTGTGTGAATTAAAGTTGTATGAATTAAAAGCTTTGTGTTGTTCAGAGAAGATGGAAGACAGTTATTCAGGCCTTTAATTCTAAAGCTAGTGCACAGATTTAATAAGTTACCACGCTGTTTACAGGTTTATCTTAATGATTCAAATGCTCTGTATATTTTGCTAGCTGTGTATTATCAGGGCCTTTATTTCACCTCAACTCTGTCTATGAAAACAAACTAGTGTTCTATGTGCAAGATGCTTTGTTTAATTGCCTGTAGCTGATGCATTCTGTGTTTTCTCGTGCATCAAGCAGTTTAATTTTGCATGATATAATTCATCTACAGAGGCCGCCTCAATTCGCTGTCTCGTCTAAAGTTAAATCGATCATTATCTTGCCAGCTGAGCATCCGAACAAGCCGACACACAATCCACGAACAATGAAAAATGGCCCTGGCAACAATTAAGCTTCCAGCATATTGACGTCTTAGAGCGTTGTATGTGGATATATGAAGGAATCTAAATGGTTCGGCGATATCAGAGGGAAAGTTCCTGGGTCTCTAGGGACCTCATTAACTCTCCTGTAGTCTCACATTTTAACCAACGTTGCACTTCTCTGTCTCCGCCAAAGAGAGAGGGACTAGCAAGAGAGAGCAAGATTCAAATCCTCATTAATAAAGGCTTCTCTTTTCCTTAATTATGAGACCGTATAGAAATAGAGGCTAGCATATATTATTATTGAGTTTACACATGAACGTCCTTCCATACCTTTCTTTTATTTTGTTCTTTCAATAATAGCGTTAATTAAATTTGTATTATGAAGTTAGTCTTTTAATTGCCTTCAAACTTTGTCATATTGTTAAATTATAGTCGTATGTTTTGTTTTTTTTTATTTTGTGTTTTATATTTATAATGAGTATTACCAGTGTTTTTTGGTTAGTGTTTGGTTTCAAGCCAGTGGATGTTTTTATGAAAAGTTTGAAAAGGCAGTTTTGGCTGTTTATAATTGCATGCATGTTTTCCCTCAGCACTTTAAATAGAGATCCAGATAAACTCCTTTCTGGTGTATTTGAATGTCAGGTTTCTTGCTCTTAGACATTTTTCAGTGTTATGACAAAATCCAATTAGAAAACTTGTCCTTACTCTTTCATATTGTGGTTGGTGAGTAATTGAGTAAGTTACATTTCAAAATGAGACTAAAAGGTCAAAGGAGAGCAAGTGTTTGAGAGCTGCCCCTTTGTGTGTCTGTATGTGGATGGACGGATTGATGAAAGAAAAGGATTGAAAGTGGAATGTACAGAAGTGAAGTGACAAGTGAACTCTCTGTAGACTGTCCCCTGATGTTTTTCCCCCTCCTCTGTGTAGGAGTATGAGAGATTGATAGCCTTCCCCTTGGCTGTGGCTGCTCACTTTTGTTTGTCCGTGGCGCTTTGTGCGTCCATTCTGAAATAAATCAGTGTATGTAAGGGAGACTTGCATAGCAGTGTGGAAAGCATTTCCTCTCAGTCAGAGGCTGATATATGGCCCTCAGGCCTCGGAGTCTCTGCTGCTGTACTCTTGCTCACTCTCCCCCATTCGTTACGCTGCTATTGTTCAAACCGCAGATCAATCTGGCCCGCTAAGCCTGTGTGGATGAAAGTGGGCCACAAATGGGTGGCGAAAATATGACCTTCATTTATCTCTCGCTTTTAATGAGTCAGAAGCTGATGTGAGAGGTGTTGGACTACTGAAATGAGATTTTATTATTATAGTGCTTGGCTGATGGTATGTTCTTGATTTGTGGGTGTGTTTATGGCCTTCTAGGTCACGCTCTCAAGCCTCAAGTATCCTCCATCTTCACGTCGTTTTTAGATGGGCTAAAAAAATTTTACATCACAAAGGTAAAAGACACACAAGTGTCCTCCATCTTTTATTGTTCTTGTTGTTTTTGCCTTATCATGGTGCTCTTTTCCAGTTAAACCCACTGTAATTCCCTGATTCAACAGTTTAAAGGCTTTGATCCTCATCACCTGTGTGTGGCCACGCTGCTGTTTGAAGGAGATCGGGAGAAGGTGTTGCAGCATGAGAAACAGGTTTACGACATTGCTGCCAAATTCGGGTAAGATATGTTTAACTTAGTCATATAACACCACGATTGCTCCTTTTATTATTTTTTATAATTATTATGATGTAGCTGGAATATCACAATGGGGGGTATGACATCAGAAGTTTGCTAGGTCAGTTAGCTTTTTCACTCTGAGCCAGATTTACATGCCTTAAGACCCCTTTCAGTGCAAATGGCCAAAACAGAGCTTGTGATTTATGATAACACTCACTTCAGTATAAATAGACTACTTCAGCCTAATGCTATCAAAATACAACCAACTGTATTATTTTATCCATAGCAAATAAGAAGAGACAACTGATTTGTTGCTACTATACATAAATCAGCTGTTTGACACAGAACATGAGCTGGATCAAATAACCCCATAATGTCATATAATTGATAGAAACAATAACATTTCTAACAGAATTAGATACCAAATTGCCAAATTGCACCACTGAGGGCCAACACAAACACTGTGTCATTCAGGACTGTACACCCACACCTGAAAACACATTTGGCTTTTCCCACAGCCGACTGGTTATTTTCTACCCATAGAATATTGACTTTAGATGTGAAAAGAATTGCACATAATTATAAAAAATGCACTGCTCTAAGATGCCAACCCACACATGTCTTTTAAGTAGAATGAAAGTTCCCTTTAATCATGCTGTTTTAATAGATTGTCCTGTTGATATATATTTATTCTAACCAAACCTCTTTTAGATACGTCTCACTCTTTGCCAGCATACGCCTACCTTTACATTAGGTTTCAGCTTTATTTTTACACCTGCATTGTGATCACTAAAATTAGTTAGTTAGGTCTTTTATGACATCCCATTGTAAATCCATAGGCATTAATATGGAGGTTTGGAACTCTGCAGCTATTGAGTCAGCAGAGCGTCGGTGGCGTCCGAGTCGCTGTAATTCTTAAACGCTTTCACGTTTTAAATAATACCACTCACAGTGGATTGTGGCATATCTAGAAGGGAAGAGGTTTCATGAACTGACTTGTAACAACAGTGGAATTCTATTAAAATACCCCACTCTAATTCGGTGTGTTATTTATTGCATATTACATGATGTATTATGGAAATTTGCTGAAGTAGGCATACATACACTACATATCTTAAATGCAAGTTGACTGCTCTGACATTCCTATAACCTCTTGAACTGCTATTACACTGGTGATAATCATATTACCAAATCTCAACATACAAAGTTACCCCAGTACAAATAGCACTGTTCTAGCCTGGGGCATTAATCACAACCACAATTTTCTAGGCGTCAGCGATGGTGCTTGTTTTGATTCCTGCATTCTATTTCAGAAATTACATTCAACTTACCAATCTGTAAAAAATTCTGAGTAATTATATATCTGCAGTTAGGACTACCAGACTCGCCTTCCATTTAGCGTCTCTAATCTATTTCGTTAACTATTATTAAATTTAGAGCGAGACAGAGATTCTCCTATAAGTCTGAAGAATCTTCAAAAATGGTAGTGGTAAGAAACTAATCTGGGTGCATAGTAGAGTGAAAAATGCACAGGGTAGCAGAGCAGAATGACATCAGCAGTGTACATTTGCTACATGGAAGGTTCATGCATATCTTGTTCTCTGAGAATAAAAAAAACATTGATGTGCTAAAGGAAATATCAGCTTCATCCCGTTACATTGCTCTAAATAAACACATCGTTACGCAGAATTTATAGAAATGGTGTGTACAGTATTTAAACCCCAGGGCTATAACGCTATAGCTAGGACTCTTGCACAGTTGTACACCATTGCAGGAGCAGTCTTTTCCCTCAACCACAGCAGTCTTTGTCCATAGACATCTTAATCACTTTGTGCGTGTCTGTCCATTTGGGTTTGTGTGGTTGCAATACTGCCTGCTGTTTCCATAGAGTCAAGAGCAAATATTTAACCAGCACCGATCACTATGGGTCATCAGAGTCATAACCTTTAACCTTTATTGTGACCTTTTTAATCCATTCTGTCATATCTATGCCAGACACAAGCTGTTGTCCCTTCACATTCATCATGGCTTTTTCACTGAAGGAGTGATGGATTTGATTGATACTTGATGCAGAATGTGTATCCACTGTGCCACTGTGGGGGAAATGGTTAAATTGATCCACGGATTCAGTCATAATGGGGTTGCTTTGTTTAGTTTGGGTCGCAGAAATTTAATTAAATGATTATTTCAACTGATACTGCTGAACTGTGTGTGTGTGTGTGTGTGTGTGTGTGTGTGTGTGTGTGTGTGTGTGTGCTACTATGGGTAAGTAAAAGAGCAGGTGTGAGTAAAAATAATGAGATACAAAACCTCTTATTATCCATAGGAGCCATGTGTTCAGTTTTTAAATACAGTTGATTAGACTAAGCATTTGATTAATTTTCATTTTTTACACGTTGTTGAGCCCTTTAGAAATGAGTGTATTTGAATACCCTGTGTGTGTGGTCTGTAGGGGCCTGGCAGCAGGAGAGGATAACGGACAGAGAGGATACATGCTCACCTTCGTCATTGCTTACCTGCGGGTGCGTTTATCACTGCTTTTTGCTTGTAGACCCTTATGGTGCATATGGTGCAGATGTAAATGAGTGTGTTAACAGACGTGTATTTCTTTGTGTAGGATTTGGGGATGGATTATTATGTGATTGGCGAGTCATTTGAGACGTCAGTGCCTTGGGACAGGTAAGGGCTGCTCTTCCCTGCTCTCTGTCATGTAGCTGAGTATTCTTGATACTTATGCGTTTGAACGGCTTTTCACTTTCTCACATTTGTCACCATCAGGCAGTATTAATAAACGCAACTCTTACAGTCTTGCTTAGCCGCAAATTAAAATCCCTCATAAAAGTCTATTCCAAAAATAATACACATTCTGGTAAATGTGAATGCAGTGATGTAAACCTCTACAGTTGTGGCTCCTCTTGCCTTCCACATCTGCCTGATTCATCCGATACTGCTTCTTGGAGCTTTTGTCACTAACCTTCTGCTGCTGTGGGTGGTTTATGCTCTGCTTATGCCCAATTATCAGATGGATTCCATTATAGAATAGTGCAGATTTACAATCCCACTATTTGGTGCCATCCACATAAGGATGATTTCCCATTTGAGCCTGGCTCCTTATTCTTGTGTCACTTCAGCAAGTTTTATCTTGCCACTGTTGCCTATTGTTTGTTCATTGGGGATCTAAATCCATATTGGATTTTTCTTGTGCTTCTTGTTAAAAAAAGCTCTACAAATACAATTACATTGGAATGAATTAAAACCTAAATGCATATTAGAGACCTAGACAAAAATACAGACACACTACTAAAGCCACTGCTCCAGTGCTTCATACATTTGTAAACTATTCTGGCGACTAAACTGCATGTGTGTGCATGTGTGTATGTATTGCAGAGTTTTGGACCTGTGCAGAAATGTAAAGGAGAGGATAGTAAGAGAGTGCAAAGAAAGAGGAGTGCAGTTTCCACCACTGTCTACATGCAGGTACAATTCACGCACCTTGTTTGTTACTCCACATTGCAGATGAATCGTCAGGTCTTTTGTTTTCCAAATCAGCATCAGCATCAGCATCTGACCATGACAGTGTACATTATTGGATAGTCATAGAATTTATTATCTCATACAGTGTCTGAAACAATATAATTATTATGTAGTGTAATCCAGCTTTCCAATAAAAATCCAGTAGCTTACACATTCCTAAAAGTTACACACGACTTCAATGTAAATATATACTAACGTACTCTTCCTGAGGAAAAGGTAGTACCATCTCTGAGAGGCCACAGTGTAAATTAGAGGCGTAATATTTTTAATTGAATTATTGACTGTGTCACACAAAAATGTGTTAAAAATGTTTAGGAACACTCTGAATAGTAGGAAGAGTAGATGAGGTTAAGTGGTTTTTTTTTTGTTGTTTTTTTTTCCTTTAAATGCTGTACAGGTTTTTAGAGAAAATGGTTACATAGTTTAATAGGTGTTTTTTTGACTGCTGGCCTGCAAGCCTGAAAGTCTTTGAACCCTAGTTCTGTTCACCTTCATCGTGACCCTGCCAAAACAAGAAAAAGAATGGAGAGAACCAAGGGGAGAGATGGGAAAGGGAGTGAGAGACATAAAGAAAGGGCAGAGCGAAACAGAGAGAGAATGAAGGGGGGAAAAGGAGAGATTAGGGTTGAAACTTGATTATGCCTCAGCCATTCATTTCCTGTCGGTTGCTGTGCAGCTGTGTGTGACGTGATTGATGTGGCCATTTAACCTCTGGAAAGGGCAGTGCCCCAATTGACAACACACACACATACACACACTTTCTCATGAGACATGTAGCACACACATAACATGATTCTTTTACACATTGATTGCACAGAAATCAGAAAGAGCTCAGTATCTACATGAGTGTTACAACACAGAGAAGACGAGCGCCACTTCTGCACAGCTCACCATAATATAGTCCCTACCACACAGTGTGTCGTCACTGACGCTGTGTGAACATTCAGCAGAGACTACAAGAGGACCCATGGAAATCGAATTAGCAGTACATAATGTGTGTGCAGATCAATGATAATCACATTAACAGGTTATTCTTTAATAGTCTGATCTACATGATGTGTCTGCAGTCTGCAGTCCAGATGGCCACAAGGTGGGAGGCCTGATTCTGTAATGCTGGACTGATAGTGCTGCGTTAATGTGTCTTATGGGTATTTAATATCAGATGAATAGGACGAAATTGAAAGTGACAAGGACCACCCCTCCAAACACACAGCGTGCACGCACGCACACACACACCACGCTATTCAAAATCTGATCACCCGCAGAGCTGCGTGATGAATCATAATGGATCCTGTGACTTGTGATATATAAAAATCTGAAAATGCTACATGAATGCTAATTCACTCTTAAGGAGGAGTGTGGTTGTGGTGTCTGTGCCATTTAGAACAAGTGTAGCTTATTTTATTGGTGTATGCTTATTAAATCACAGTGCTTCTTACAAAACAATCAAATTAAATTATATTAAATAATTTCACAAATCAGCATCATTATTTGTATTGAATAGTTTAAAAATCAGTGTAATTGATCTTTCTTTTTTTTCCTCCTATCTTTTGTATTTTTTCTTTCATTTCTTTTTGTTTTTCTTCCTTTCTTTATTTATTTATTTTTTTTGTCCCTTTTGTTCTCCTCATTGCTTTCTTTCTTTGCTTGCTTTTTCTTTCACTTTTTCCCCCATTTTGTTTCCCCTATTTTTTTTTCACCCTTAGGGTAACACAGACCTACGACGCTGGTGCCTGTGTGTATTTCTACTTTGCCTTCAACTATAGAGGTCTCAGTGATCCAATACATGTCTATGAGCAAGTGGAGGTAATAAGACACCAGTGAAAGTATTATTCACTGCTTTTTTATTTATGTTAAGAAAATATTTCATTGCTTTACAGTGCTTTCAACTAACATGTACCTTGCTCACGCTAGTTTGTCTAAATAGTCCTTAATGGCAGAGTGGAAAACTTTGCTCCACTGGTCCAGAATGGAAATGATCTGTGATCTTTTATGTCTGTTTTGTGCAGCACGCAGCCCGAGAGGAGATTCTAGCCAATGGGGGAAGCTTGAGTCACCATCACGGAGGTAATTTTCCACACACCCTCAGTCAAGTCTCTCATACCTCTCTGAACTAAATGTAATGTGTTCAGATGTCAAGCAGATCAAGCAGTTTAGTAAAGAAGTGTAAGGTTCAGGGTGCAAACTTGAGAATATGATCCTGTTAATGAAAACAGCACAGCGTTGTTGAAATGCTCAGTTCTGATTGGTCACTTATGGCATTCTACAGTCGGATATTTCTTAATAGCAAATCATTGCTGTGTATAACAAACCATTGCTATAGACAGAACCATATCTTATTATATCAATCAGCAGAAAGAGGTCCGGTACATTATATTTCATTATAACAGCATCAGCATCAAAAAAACCCTGTTAATGATTTTTCTAATATTACTTTTTAATATTTATAAATTATAACACTAAGTATGGTAATCTTTGGGTAGGTTGCTAGGTAGAATCTAACAGACATTTTTTCTAGCAGATGCAATAAATTAACTTTAAATCAAAAAAACGTTTAAATACATCTTAAATGTTTAATGTGTCAGATTAAGTATGTAGCTGTTTAATAAGTGAGGTAATGTACAGCGAGGGTGATTCCATCAATTTATCTCACATTTTATCTCACTGTACATTATTCATACTTTATTTCATTTTACTGTTAAAATCATGTTAAACAGATTAAACAGATGTTAAATAGATTATCGTAAACGTTGCTAGGAACAAAATTTAAAGAAAACACACAGCAGCCTTCTTCAGTGGTTCTTATAAAGCTCTGGGATTTGGCTGAAACGGCGACTTTATCTATATTACTATCTACCTGCTGTTAGCCATACATCACTAAACACATTAATCATGACCATCACACACATGTACACAACAGATTCACACTCAGTCTGCCTCCTTGATATCAAACTCCCCCCTCCCCCCGGAGTATTTGGGGGAGAGGAGGGAGGGTTTTGGGGTGACAAATGAAAATATGGCTAATAA
Source organism: Duopalatinus emarginatus (assembly GCA_028565595.1). Classification (NCBI taxonomy): domain Eukaryota; kingdom Metazoa; phylum Chordata; class Actinopteri; order Siluriformes; family Pimelodidae; genus Duopalatinus; species Duopalatinus emarginatus. Next base: position 15,890,926 of record JAOVVF010000047.1, read on the forward strand.
AAAGCTTCTGGTGATGTCAGGGAAATGAAAGTCTGACCCACAGAGGAGAAGAGGATGAGAGGGCATGAAACTGCTGAAACAGGGAAAGGAACTATGAAGAGAGAAAAATTTAGATGTGTGCATGTGTGTGTGTGGTTGTGTGTGTGTGTGTGTGTGTGTGTGTGTGTGTGTGTGTGTGTGTGTGCTTGTGCGTGTGAACTGTTCTGTGTAATTGTGATTAATAGCAGTAGCACAGTGCTATCTGGCTGCCGACAGGCTGCTTTGTCTGCCCACAATCACAGCATGACAAATGGTGTGTGTGCAAGAGAGAGAGAGAAAGAGGCAAAGAAAACAGATGTAGTCTGGACCAGCGAGGTGGGAGGGCACATATCGGAAATACACATTTTACCAACCTGTGTTTACCGCAGGGCAGACCAATGAATACAGAGACACATGTATTTGTATATAATTGCATCTCTGGCATACACACCCGAAAGCACCCTGAGACACTCATCCTTACTTATACACACAGCCTAGCTCAGGAACAGCGGTATATAGAGAGGTGTGGTTTAGGGCCAATAACGGCTGCATCTCTACCTGTTTTGTATTAAGTGTATTGTTTACACCAGGGGTTCCTAATTATTTTTATTTTATTTTCCTAATTTATTTTATTCGCCTTTTTTATCTAAAATGACCGTAGACCTATTCAGATGTTAATCTTATTTTACATTATATGTCAATTATTTATATACTTATTTGTCACTAAAGTTGGGTTTCGATTAAACCCATTTAATTTAAGTGACCGGTTAAACACAGGCTAATATATTAATAATTATAATAATATTATTGTGATCATAGTGGTTCGAGATTTTTTGCCTTTGTTCTAAACCATTTTTAACCATTTAAATCTTTAGAACCCTGTATGCAGAATTAAATGGCCCATCTTCTCCTACTAGCTCTCCCTTAAGCTTTCATACAGGATTTGTCATTATATCAGACATGCATACACTTTTTATTCAACCATAATAGTATAACACAGCCATGTGACATCTATTTTTCCTCTTTTCACTTAGTTGTTTTTTTTCCATGAACAGAAATAAACCCATCTCCACTGACTGTGGTAGACTAACCTAACACTGGGTGTAACATTTTAAAATATGCAGTGCAGTGGGAATTTCATTAGCCACATTTTTCCAAAAATTATTCTTCCAGTGCCATATGCTGCCATATAGTATTTTTCTATACAAGCACAAAAAAGTAAGGACATTTTCCACACTTTGACTGTACCATCCAACTGTTTGTTAAATGAACAAATTCTTAAATTGCCAATATGATTTGTCACTTCAAATTTCCATCATCCAGTCCACCAAACACCAAACAAGTCAATGGCAGAATAAGCTGTTTGGCAATGGCAGAAAAGATTTGGCAAATTTTTATGGGTCCAACCTATACATTTTTATTAAAATAAAAATTTGTGTTTCTACCAAACACAAATTTCTTTACTTTTTGTGCTATGTATATTTATTTACTTTTAAGGTTTGGGTCCTGTGTTATATTTATACCTGCTTTTTGTGGATATACATTATTTATGTTAACCGACCCTTAACATAAATGAACTAAACACCACACTATTTGGATGTGATTGTTAAAATAAAATCAGACGGTCAACATGTCGGTCATGTCGCACAGGAATGCATATAATTAACAGTATCAATAAAATGTCTAACAATCACCAGATTTATTGCTAACATAAAGTAAACACTTGAGGTAATATAATTCACACACAAGCAACACAAAAGTGCACAAAAAGACAGAAAAGACTTTAGCTGGTTATTTCTACCACCGATATATCAAATACTTTGCTTATGACATCACTGTGACTGAATTTTTTTTATGACATCACTGATGATGTCACTGTGCTGATATATAGAGTTTTTTTTAATGATTTTGAGTTTTGATTGAATTTTGATTGATTGGTTATTTCAGCAGCATGCCTGACCATGCGTCTTAACATATTTATTCTACCCAAGGCCCTGTTGGAACAACATGGCTCTTTGCCAAGGTTTTGCTTGAACCAGTGTCCAAAATGGCACAATACTCCCTATTTCCTACTATTTGCATTTGCATTGCATTGTATAATGAGGCTACTTCATTTGTAAATAACTAGCCCATTGCAGTGCATTATGGGAGTTCAGGAATGCACTCAGTATTCACCACTACACTAGTATGCACTATATAATGAAAGGCGTTTCGTTTCAGGCATAGAATATGTTTGTTGAACCGCCACTGCAGCAATGCTTGTCCGATATCCTTTAAATGCGGCTCTTACATTTAGCCTGATTTTCTTTTATTAGAAAAATTTGAGATAAATTAAAAACAGATTGTGTTAGAGAAGTATATGAATATTATCACAAATCAAATTTCTTTCTTCCTGCACACACACAAACAGTGTGAGCGCTTACTGAGTACATTGTGATTTTTCAGCCTGAGGGAACGCGTTCTCTGTTCAGCGGCTCTCTCTCCCTCTCCGTCTCTCTGACGGTGCAGTTTTGTTTGTCCCAGCTGTGCAGTCATAGCTGTGCGAGATAGATAGTGACGAGAGAGAGAGAGGGGGAGAGAAAAAGAATGGTGAGAAATTGACATGATAGATGTGTAAATTATCTCTGTGATGGAGGCAATGATGCAGCCCCACCACCTTCTGTTTCTCTTTCTCTCCCCGAGGAACGCGGGATAGTGACGATAAGTGGAGGACGGCAAGGAGGGGTGGCTGAGAGATGGACTGAGCGAGGGAGGAAGTAGTAGATAAACCAGGTTACTTTGTTTCTTGGTGAAAGCTACTGATTGGTTGGCAGGGACAGCAGGCTGTACTATTGTACAAAGGATTGGATTGGATTGTGGTGTCGCAGACTGCATTGTCCTCAACTGCACCTCTACCAAATATTAGCCTTTATCTTGAAGAAGAAATCTGGTCATGTGAATGTGAAATTTAAATTAAAATAATTAAAAAAATAAAAAATAAAACCACTGACTTACTATGGCTAAATAATACACTTAACAGTGATATAAGGGGCTAAGCAGGTTTCTTTCTAGTGTACATAGGGTTGGACAAAGAAAATCAATTTTTACTTAGTCTTATGTGCCTACCTCAGCCTCATACAGTACTGTATGTTTCTGTCTGGTTACATAACGCTCAATGCGTAATGATAGGATCACAGTGTGAGCACTGTACAGCCCTTCTGTTCTTGATGACTACTTATGTAGTACTGAAATTTAAAGGGGTACAAATGCATATTTCTGATAGAGAAACTACCCAGGAGGAGTTTTACAGGAGTTAAAAGCTGAAATAAATGCAGGTTCCTGGAAGACGATGATCAGAGGAATCTGTGCTGTAATAAACCTATAGCAGGGTTACAGGATTGTTAAGGCTCCTGCCTGTGTCCGGATGTGTGCCAGATGACCTTCACAAAAAAAAACATTACCATCATGGTAACTGTAATTTTTTTTTTTTTTAAGAGGGGAAGTTAGAGAAGGGCTTTATAGAAAAAGAGAAAATGATACTGATAGGAGGGGCGTGAATGAAACTGACAGGCTTCATGAAAGCAGACAGACACGAAGAGAGAAAGGGAGTGAGGGAGGTAGGCAGAGCGTGGCGAGCTCCCCTCCATAGGGAACACTGGCAGCTTAATGAGTTTGATAGTCTGCTGCTCTCCATAAATCACACCATGCAAAACATCTCCCAGTGTTTCAGGAGTGTTCCACCAGCGTTCCAGCCCCCCATAAACACATCCATCACCCCCTGCTTACTCTCTCACTCACACAAGATTGATGTGCTCACAACCGTCTGCCACATGCACCCTGACACATTCTCCCTCTCTTTCTTTCTCTGTTTCTCAGTGGGCAAGCTGCGGAAGGAGTGGATGAAGGAGACTGTCTCCAGCGTGGGTCTGGGCATGCTCAAGTCTGTAAAGGACTATGTGGACCCCAACAACATATTTGGCAACAGAAACCTCCTGTAACACCACTTCTAAAAAAAACCTATTTCATTGTTTTTTTTTCTAATCTTATATAGTCCTGTTGGAATTAAGGCATAATACATGCTAATTTCTATGTATGACAAGCAGTGATTTCATTTTCAGCTTTTGATCGATATCTAATTCTATTCTGATACCTTACCACAAAACTCTGCACAAGACAAAACACTTCCCGCTCTCTTTGTCCCCTCCCACTCCCTCTCCAGCCCTTCCTCTCTCCACGCCCCTTCTTCACGTTTCATTTATACTGCTGTGAGAAAGGTGAAAGTTCAGACGCGATGTCTGACGAGTCCGATTCTTTTATTGCAATTTTTCAGCCTCACAAATCCATCGACTGCCAATGAGAAGTTGCCTTTCACAGAAGGTTAGGTCAAGGAAATTGACTATGAAACACTGATTATATAAAGATGTTTGTTTACCCGCTTCCCTGTTGAACTCATTTTTCATTTCTTGCTGATCCTGCCAACTTGGGCTTGTTCGAACTTTTGATATATTAAATGAAAGTAGGTCCTGTGTCGTTTGTATGTGACACTACTTTAGTGTTGACTGTATTGTGCTTTTAAAAGCAGTGTGCCTTCTCTTGTCTGTGTAGGTGTTGGCCTTGCCTTCCTTTACCTCACTACTTTTTTTAAAGAGTGACTCCATTTAAACGTCTACAGTCTCTTCACACAGCTCCTTTGTAACTCTGCCGTTCCGTACATCTCCCTTTTACCCTTTTTTTTTTAACGATCTGTTTTTGCCAGAGTCGTTGTGTACACACTTGGAGGTTTCATCTACAGCCCAATGTTTTGAAATGTTTGTACAGGTGTCTCTGTTCAGTGTGAGCTGTAGGAAATACATGTCCGTTCACAGGAGTTCCTCGTTACTCCCGCAGACTGAAACCTTGTTCTAGTACGGTGAATGCATCCGAGCTCCTGATTCTTTCCTCTCTGTGCAGTAAGCTTTATTATGGTGTCCTTGGAGAGACAAGTTTAGTTTGGATTATTAGTGTTTAATAATAAAGGTGTGAGACCTCTGTCCTCCTACCAAAGACTTTCAGCCTTTCAGTCCTTTGGCTATATGCATTCATACACCTGTAAATTATGAATATAGATCATATATCACATGCATATATTTGTTTATAAATTTCCATCTAAGAGTCACCATGACAATTTGTAACTTTTGTCACAACATATGCAAACCATAAGAGATGATCTGTAAATATTAGGGATTCAATCATTCCATCATGTTTGGCCAAGCGTTCAAAGAAGCCTGGCTATGGATGTTAAGTAGACACTTGTGGATTTTTAGCTCCTGTGTGAAAAGGTGCCTGTCTGTCTGAATGCATCGAAGATTTCCTCATGTCTGTAAGGGTCAAGTCTTGTGTTTTTTTTACTTATGTGTTTCTTATGATTTGCCTTCTCAGTCAAACTCAATTTCTGCACTAATTGGCTTTTGCGCTATCTTCTCTTAGCCTTTCTCACCTTTAAAGGAAAACTCGGGTGTTTTTTAGCTTGATGTCCGTCCACTGAACGTGTAGTGTATTTACCACAAACAAGAATTTCTACATGCTTGTATAGAGAAAGGAGTTACTTAAAACTGAAAAAAAGTTAGGTAAAACTTTAAATGACTTGTCTATCCATAAAGTAAAATATGTGAGAGATATATATATATATATATATATATATATATATATATATATACACATAGCACAACATGTCTTTAAAAACTCCACAGAAGGTTTTACACAGTCATCGGAGCTAGACTGTTCTTCTGTAGGTAATACATTTTTTCCCATTTTTACAGTAGTCCTGTCACTGGAACAACAGTGTAAATGGAAACCAATCATTATCCGCTGTGCTTGTACAGACCTCCGCATTTAACTCATTCATGCAGTAAAGCCCACATGCTGGGGGCAGTAAGTACGCTTGCCCACAGCAATGGGCAGCCCCTATTCATGGTGCCTGTGGAGTAGTTGGGGGTCAGGTGCTTTGCTCAAGGGCAATTTGGTCGTGTCTTATCAGTCTGGAGGATCGAACCAGGGACTGCCCAGTCATAAGGCTGTTTCCTTAACAGCTTTAAGCCCACAGCTGCCCCCAAATAATAATAATTGTATTCATATAGTTTGGAGTTATGAGTATCAGTACATGGATAAATCTAGGGTTTTCTGTTTAGTTTAGTTTAAGGTATATTTGAGTAATGAGAGATTCAGTTATTTTCTCAATGCAAGGGAAAATTTTAAACTTTGTGTTAATCACATATACACGACAAATGTGGAAGATATAAATTAAAAACAAAACGCTTGAGTATTCCTTTAAGCTGAACCTAAGCCTTCCTAGTATACTGCTGTATGGTGCTAGAGTAAAATGCAAAGTTACTGATGTCAAATTCCTTATTTTTTTTTTTTTTTGTATAATCTCTGCCTTTATACCATTCTACTGGTCCAACCAACCATCCTGTGATGATTTCTATGCATCATTTTTCCATATATTTGTTGACATAACTATTTACAACACCAGAGTGCTTAGTCTCTCACGCACTGCTCCATTAATAAAGTTGAATGGAAGCTGTTGTATATACGTACAGAAACCAGTCTGGCTTTTCTTTTTGAAATATGGAATGAAGGAAATGTTGGGTCTTATGTGCCCCCTGTGAACATTTTCTGAACATTCATAGCAGCCTGATCCTGCCATTTCACAACCTGCAAATGTCCTGGATGCACCTTTGGTCATTCTCTAGTTTCCTTGGTAACATGTTTAACCTTGGCATTCATTTTGTCAGTGCTGTTTGTGCAATAAATTAACATTTAAAACATGTTTGTTAATTGCGTTTTCAGTTTTTAAACACACTGGATAGCGCAGTCACATTTGTTTTTATCTTCTTGTTGAATCATGAAGTCTAACAGTTGAGCTCTTCTGACCTACATGAGGTGAGGGCAGGCCTGCCTAAGTTTTATAAATGATCATTTAAGAAGAAATTTAGACAATGAAGCTTTTACTTAAGTCATTCACCAAAGTCTACACATTTGACCTATGTATCATAGCATCTTGTGTCACTAAGCATTTGGATACTTCCTGTGCATTATCTTTATTCCCAACACTTACAACCCTTGAGATGCTCTTCATCCTGTCTTTTATAAAATTTGGGTTACTGGCTTATGCTGCAGTGTTTTGTAGTACAGTGTTTGTCCACATGGGGTCAGTGTAGAAATTGTTTACATCTTGCAGGTTTACATTCTCTGTGGGGCAGCAAATCAAAACACACCCACAAGCAGATGCTCATTTAAACAACACAGCCAAGACATGTTTACTAGCAGCACGTTTATTTGAACTGAACAGTACACATTTCCAAATAACATGCTTTAAAGACACCTCAGTTTTCACTGTCCCATAAAAATAAACAAAAATCTGAAATGCGAATGTAATGACTGATAAATTACCAATAATAATAATAATAACAATAATAATAATACCCCCAAAAAAACAGAGAATTTACACTATTTTCCCCACTATGGTGCAATATCATTATTCATGCACACACATTAAAACAATGAAAATCTCGGTGAGGGAGGTCATTAATTTGTCACTTCCATCCCTAAATCTAGAGCAGTTATGTCCTCATGCAGTTAAATGTGTCCCACTGTCAGTTAGCATGTAATTTCTGTTGATTTCCCAAGAGCAGGAAGATCCATGCCACAAAGAGCACTGCAATGCCTCAGTCTACACTTTCACAATGCCACGACACAATTTTAAACCGTGACCAGATATCACAGGAAAACAGCTACAGCATAAACATTTCAGAGCAATCACATAACAAAAGAAATGAGGAGATTTAGTGGATGTAATTTAAAAGAAAAAATAAA